>JANRGV010000001.1:94420582-94437736 GCA_024734035.1 Alethe castanea | reverse complement strand
CTATTGCATTTTTTATATGATCTTAAAACTTTGTAGTTTCAATGAATAACTAAGTAAAACAGTTTCATTGACTTCTAAATATAAATATTATATATAATAAAGAATATTTTAATAAACAAAAGATTTTAATATTTATTCAGTGTAATAATACAAGAGGTTAGACAGTGGACACCACTGTTATTGAGAACTAGTTATGTAGGAATTTTGTTTTTGTAGAAGGACAGGGAAGAAAATATTAAGTACGATTTGGAATCAGAGGACTTAGACCAGAATTTAACAGTGCTATAAAGAAGTAGAGAAACTCTACTAGAGTGCAAAACCAAATCATATCTATATAGACAATAAACAAATATATATAATTTAGCTGAATGATTGAAAATGATCTCTGTTTAAAAACAGAACTGAAGATCTTTAAAAGAAAAATAAAACTGACTTGGGAATATGAGACTTTCTCTGTAAGACTGAGAAGACATTGCCAAGAAGGCAACATTTCATTGATTAGTCTATTTTATGTAGACACAGGGTAAACATGGTCTTGTTTATGTGTATTCCTGTGCTTGTGAAGGTTTGAGAAAGAGGCACATACAATTGGAGGTATATTCTTTGTAGAATATTTCTAAAATTGCCAAAAAAAAAGTAGAAAAAGAGTGACAAAACATAATGAATGATGTGATAAAAAACCCCAAGGAGAATATGAAAGGAAATAAAGCAAGATAAGATACACATAGACACTGGAAGATTGAGACTAATAAGGCCAGCAGCAAAAGAGATTTCAGGAGGACATCATCTTTCTGAAACTGTTTGCAATGCTGAATTTTAAGGAAAAGGGAGGTAATTGTTAGAGTCTTGTCCAAGAAATCCTCAAACTTTTTGGAATATTTTTCCTCTTATATCTCACAGTGCACGTCACCCAAATATATGATGGGCTTCAGGGCACCAGCTAAGGTAGGCTCTACTTAGATATCACCTATCAGGTTTTTACTAGGCCTTGAGTCCCAGCAAAAGACCCGAGGAACTGAGATAAAGATCAACAACTTCAGTGAATTATTGTACCTAGGGAACATTGGTAGGGATCATCATTAGGTTACAGACTATGTTGGAAACTTGGAAATGGAGATATAAAATAATGTAGCTTTTTTGCTTTGCTCTCATGACCCTTCTGTATCTATGGATGGAGATAAAAAAAGTCTTTGTTTCCCTCTGAGGAGGGAGTATTTTCTCAGTCTAACATTTGAAAGCAGAAAAGATACCTTTTCTTCAATGTGGAAAAAAGAATATGGCATTTACAGTTCTGCAGATTATGAATTTATTCGGTCTACAGTGTGTCCTTCAGACCTCTATGGCTTCTGTGGAAACAATTTAAAAACTAAAAGTCTTTTCATTCTCTTTTGGAGAAAGATTTTATGAGATATTTTCCTTGGTAGCTCCCACTGGGAGATGGGGGATTGAAGGAAAGGAGTGTTGTTTTCTGCCAGTAGATTATGAGTCTCTATAAATGGATCTCAACATTCTCCAGTCTTCTGTGTTCTCAAGCTGGAGCCAGCCAGCTGCTGAAGATCCCATGACCATTACACTCTTGCTTAGTAAATCCAGCTTTTTCATTGTTTGCTCTTAGATGTTAAACCTCGTTAGTTAATTTCATTGTGTACTTAATTGATCGTGACATTAATAACTACAAAGAATTTCAATAGACATTGAAAAAAGCCTCTGAATGTGAGGGATTTGGACATAAAAAGCTATGCCACAAATCTATAGACACCTTACTCTCCCTGTACAGAAGCCTACATATAAAGTATGCATTGAAAGTTTTCTTTATTTATATACTAAAATTCTTCCTTACTTATGTAATAAAATTCTTCTTTATTTCTACCTAAACATTTAATTTTATAGGGAAAAATGGGGAAAGCAGATTAGTTGGTTGATGAGGAAATCAAGTTTCATAATCTGTAAAGTTTTTCAAAATAAACAATAAGATTTTTTTCCCAAGATGTTCATTTTTTAGTGTAAGTCTACATTTAGGTTTTAGAAAAGTAATCAAAAGTTTATTATCAGTATGCAGCTGACCTTTTCATAACTGAACTGCTTAATCTCCCAGGATGATTTGTCCCTGCACTTTAATTATTTATCCTCAATATTTTGGGACTCTAAGATTGAAATAGAAGATCAATATCTCCCCTGTATATTAAAACTAAAACTCAGAAGTAATTGATTCCTGGAATACCCTAAAAACTGTATCCAACATTTTCCAATATAATTACTGTCTTGATCTTTGCCTTTTTTCTTAGCCAAATATTCATTCAAACTTAGTCTAAGAAATTATCTCAAGATGCCTAAAATTGGAACTGTACATTCTTAGAAATGACATTTGCTTGTGATGTTTCTGACATTCAGGATCAAATCAAGCACTCTATGCTGCTGTCAAAGAAGAAATTGTAATGCTTTATCTGTGTATTGTTGCAGTTTCAGCTCTTTTTTTTTTTTTCTCCGTATCAAGGGGAGATAGACAGAGCACTGGAATCCTACAACAGTTCCATGTCTATGTTTATATACACACAGAAAATTATAAACACATGCAACATATGTCTGACAATGGTTAGCAAGGCACCCACTGTTGGTTTTTTTCTCTCAGTTGAAAAGCCATGATTGTTTAATACCTCTTCATGTCTCCTTTTCTAGACCTTTGTTCATGTAGCCTAAGTAATGCATCCTGAATTTTCCTTTTTTTGCTCGTGCAAGAAATTTGCTCCTGTCATAACTTCCTTATACAGGTGACCTGTCGTGAAAGTAAACTTCATTAATTTCAATTTTCACATCTTTTTTTACCTTGACCTGACTGATTAATTTTTATTCTCTATTTGTACAAATGTTTCTCACGAAGTAAACCATGTGGACCATCAGTAGCCCAGGCATTTCCTCCAGTGTGCTGGATTTAGGGCACAGAGAGGGCTGAAAGGAGGCAGATGCAGGAGCAGTGAATAAGCACAGTGTCCTTGCTGCTTTTGCATGTGATGCACCTGATGCCTGCAGAGAAGTGTGAGACGTAGCTTGCATCTATCTGTTCAATAACCCTCTGAGCCACGGGATCCAGATCAGCTACACACATTTGGTGATTCAGTCACAAGTAGAAATACATCTCAGACCACTTTCTTTAATGACTTCAACTGAAAAGAGTATCTCCTATTCAGTTGTGATTTCATGTGTAACATTGAGGGTTTTTTTTGTTGAATTTGAGTCTTCTACAAAACTATCACTCCAAATCAACAAAGTCATTTAAACTATTGCTTCAAGCTCTAATGTGGGTATAAATTCTACCAATTTTATGAACTGAAAAAGGAATGAAAATTCTCTTTTCCTTGGTTGAGACCGCTCAGTCACCAGGGTCAGACATAGAGGAGGCTTGGTGAAACCATCATATACATTGTTTGTTCACCTGTGCTTACTGTTTAATCCATTTAGAGTCACCTGGAACCTCCTGAGAGTGTTAACATCTGATTATTATGGTTGTTAGAATGATGTCTCTGCCCAAATTAAGGTGCAAACGAGACCATATGCTGAAGCCAATAATACAGTTACTTAAGAGTAAATTTGAGGCAGAGATAGAAAGGAATAGACAAGGCAGGGAGGGGAAGGTTGGGTCGAGTGAGAGAAAGAGAGATACGGATCAAGTAGAAAGACAGTCACCACACCCGCCAATCCAGCAGCATCCTGTTGGTCCTCTTCACCCTGGGCTTCTTGGTGGTGGGTCCCACCAGAGCACAAGGGATAGCATATATTCTGGTACACCTGGGAATACCAAGCAGCTCCTCTGGAGAGGGCAATGGTTTAAATTGACTTTTGCAACAGACTCTGGATGTTAAAACGCTGTGTATTAGGACAGCTGCTGGCTCTGACTGTCCTTGATACATTTTTCACCCCTAGCCTTGTTTACTTCTCCTTAGACCTGACATAATTGGACACTAGCATCACTTTTATCATAATCTCAAGGCAGGTTGCCTAACTCACAGTCCAATTTCCCCAAATTAAATCCAGGAGGCATATTCAGGTGGGGTGGGCCTAGGCTGCCACAGCTTTCTTATACAGTTTGCTATAATGAACAAAGTCCTTCTGTAGTCTTAAGTGTTCAAGACAATTATGATTTTTCCATCCCTTAAAGGGGGAGGGGGGGGAAAATCTCCCAAATTGTGAGAAAATAAGTTAGGCGTTCCATTAATCCCTTTTAAATTTTTGAATGAAGAGGGATAGAGAAAGTGCGTATACAAGCCAGTATTCTTGTGCATCTGGGGTTTTTATTCTTCCTAGTGTGTGCAAAAGAAAGATAAAAGCAAATTGTATGGACATAACTTTATTGCAGTAGTAACTCAAGAAGAATCACTATTAAATATTATTGTTATTGATCATTATGTATCCTCTACATACTTACTTGAGGCCAATACCCACAGAATTGACAGTTCACTTTTTAAATTAGAACATTGTGTTCTTTCTTCAGAATTCTCAGATTCCATTAGATGAATTAATCTTTAATACTTCCCAGTAAGGATAACAGAGAAACCCAAATTATGGCAATAATGTTTACATATGTATATACAGACACAAACATATAAAATACATGGATACATGTATGTGCAATTATGTATATATGCAAATAAATAAAACATAAATTGAAATTAATTAAAGAATAACCTCTGTTTCAAACTGTATTTTTAATACAAATTTGTTGTTAATATTTATTTACAACTCTAAAATAAATTCATAAATTCAACCAACTCTTTAACATTGAATTCCAGCCTTTGGAATGACAAGATTATCTTAATTTCTATTTCAAGTATTCACAGTGATTGTCAAGTTCCACTATACATATTTCTGCTTGGTGCAGGTGGCAAGATTTTGCCAGCTGGAATGCAGGGAAGAGAAGGGTGATGTCACAAACTTCCAGTTCCAATGAACTCTGGAGGACCCCCTGCAGGACACAGCTGAGACCCCTCAGCCAAGGAGGTGGTATCTCTGGGAAAATGTACTTAGGAAAGGCTAAAAGATTTGCTGCAAAGCAAGAGAGAGAAGACTGAAGTGCTGAGGAGTCAGGAATGAATTGAAACGGAATAAGAGATGGTAGGGGAAGGTCTTCTAAGATTTTGTCTTTGCTTTTTCCCATCCTACTCTACTTTTAACTGGCCATAAATTTGACTCCTCAAGTCAAATCTGTGATGGTAGGTGGTAATTGAAATGCCTGTTTTTATAACAACCCGTGAGCTTTTCCATCTTATTTTCTCCCTCTGCCCTGGAAGGAACTGTGTGGATATCTGGCAGCCCACCAAGGTAAACCCATCACAATATTTTCATCCACTGATTAATAAATAAAAGTGTGGTTAATGAACTCTATATTGAACTAGTAATTTCAGCCATGCTGGAATCTGTTCCTTCTGACACCACCATAAGTTTCTCAACTGAGTGTGGTGGCTACAGAATTGAAGAATATGTTTGTCTTTTTATCAAAGACTTATACATAGTCATGTAGTTGGGGTTTAGCCCAAAGTGTCTTTCTTTAAGGCTAATTATTGGCATTTTTTCTAGCATTTTATATGAATAATACCTAGTAGCTGTTAGAAGAACAAGCAGTTGACGGGAAATTCTAGATCTGTAGAGGAAAATGTTTATCCTTAACAAATAAGGATCCTTAAAACAAATCTCTTTTCCTTAATTCAGTGAACATAGAATTAAAGTTCTGTTTTCTGGAATAAATATCTGGAACTACAATATCAAACTTGATCTTCCTTAAAAATATTAAAAGATAATAATAATAATAATAATATAATGCAACAACAAAAATATTATGAATGTATGTAGTATGGAATATTTTATGAGGCATTTCAAAAGCATACAGTGAATTGCATTCTCTATTTCAAAATGACTATTAAACAGAATTGTGTTTTTATGGACTCATGATAAATTTGTTTATTAGGTATACGCAGAGCAAATATAACAACAAAAAAGGAACATTCTCCATATTTCCGTCACATTTTCATAAGAAAAGCTACAGCATGAAGTTTCTCTTGATTTATCAGGGCCTAGCTTAAAATAAAAGCCAAAATAATTAATAGATTCAGTTAACTGAGGTAGTCAACAATTGATCAAAAAGAAAGAAAATTAAATCAATTATTTTATAATAATTTATAATGCATAAGACCTGAAGAACTAAAGTTTTATTTTCTTTCTATTTATCATTATCTACAAAATCTAGCTAACAATAGTCTGTACTTCATCATATAACTTTTGTACTCTTAGAATATTGGTATGGTCCCTTTCACTTTTGAAAAATTTGAAATGTAATTTCCTCTGAATATTAGACTTGTTGATATTTTTTTGTGATCATTAAGTTGAAAGCCATATGTGTTCAAATTGCAAGTAGTAATAATACTGATTTGTTTTGAACAGAGACCTAATAGGTGGGAATTTTATCTACCCTTATTTCTGATACTAGGAAATGCTAACATTTATTTCCTATTTGCCCTTTCTCTGTTAGCCATTGGGTTTTATGCTATTTTCTCATGTCTATTCTAAAGCTTCAGAAACTTTTATTTAGTCATTACCTGAATAAATGTTTACACTGTCTGTTCATTCCTTACACATATGGTGCAACCTATTTTGTCATTTTTGTTGCCCATCTCCATCCTCTCTGGCTTCCAAGTTGCACATTATCTTTTTGCCATAAGGGCAGTGTCTGCACACAACATCAAAAATATGAGCTCATATTATGGTTTAATTTTTTTCTCCCCTTCCTTTTCTAATACTGTTTTTTGATCAACATTGAGATCTGTTCTACTGTTTTCATGCATCTATTTATTCTTCAGGGGTACAAGACATGACAAAGATCATTGCTGTTTATACAGAATAGGACAGTTTTTCTCCTATGTATTCTGGATCTGCACTGAATTCCTCTTGCTGATATAATTAGGTCTGACTATTCACCCTCATTATCTCTCTTCTTGTTTTAACCAATTAACAATGAGCTTATACCTTTGCTGTATCTTAGTTTCCTCAAGGATCTCTTTGAAAACATATATAGACTCTATTATGTTCCTCTTCTCCACAGACTTCTTAATTGGTTTTTAAAATAGGTCTATTAATTTCGTGGGAAATAAGTTCCCTTAGAAAATCTTGTCTCTCCTGAATAAAGCATATTTATTCCCATGCCCAGCAATTCTGTTTTTAATCTGGTCTCTACAGAAGGCCAGTATAGAAATAAGGCTTTTTAAATTCTCAGTTCTGTGTATCTTTCCCCAATTTTTTTTTTCCTTAATAGGCACCACATTGCCCATAACCTAACCATCTGGATCTGGTACTTGAAAAAACCCAAACATCTCTATGGTGCAGTTAGCAACCCAGAAATGCCACCACTCTCCTTTTCTGAATACCATGTAATTCTTTATTTTATCAAGTGATCCTTTAATCTTTCTCATGACATATCAAAAAGGGACAGACCACCTGTGGTTGCTGGAACCTCCTGAAAGTCACTCTTGGTGGATGCAGCAGCAAAGAATACATTTGGTCTTGGTGCTGTTGTCTTACATCAAATGCTCCTTCTAAAACTTTATATCACTGAGTTTATCACAGCCTTCCCTGCAATGCAATTGCAGAAAGCTTTGTTATTTGAAAGAATTGTGCAAGTTGCATCTCCAAGACTTCCAGGTGTGTTTGCTAAATCCTATTACTAGTTATTTTTACAATTTTTTCCCTAATATCTGCAGTCTCCCTATGGCTTTGTGTGATATCTTCTCTCCACTTGCTTTCCAATTCCTTCAGTCTTTTCTCTCTGTGGTGGGTTGACCTTGGCTGGACACCAGGTACACACCAAAGCTGGTCTTCTGCTATCCTCCTCAGATGGGCAGATGGGAGACAAAATATAAAAAATTATCAAGAATAGGAGGGATAATCACCAGTTGCTGTTGCAGTCAAAACAAACTTGACTCAGAGGAATTAGTTTAATATATTGCCAATCAAAGCAGAGTATGATAATGAGAAAAGAACTTCCAAATCTTAAAAAAACTCCCTCCCCTCTCCCCCCTTCTCCTCTTCTAGGGCTCAACTTTGCTCCTGATATTCCTTACCACCTGGCCTTTAGTGGTGTAGGGGTATGAGGAATGTAGGTTCTCATTTTCTCCTGTCCTCTCTGGCTGCAATTGTCATTGTGCAGCATTTTTCCCCTTTTCTTAGATACATTATCCCAGAGGTGCACTGCCATCACTAATGAGCTTTGCCTTGGCCAGCAGTGGGTCCGTCTTGGACTCAATGCTGGCTCTGTTGTACATGGAAGAAGCCTCTGGCAACTTCTCACAGAGGCCACCACTGTAGCCACCATGTTACCAAAATCTTGCCACGTATGCACAATAAATTTATCTCTCTGACAGATGACTATATAATCAGAGCACAGATGATTTTGGTAGTACCCAGGGCTCTGTGCTCTGAAGACACAAATGAATTCTCTTGGTCACCAACTTCTGTTCAAACTTTGCCATGTTTTTGTACACTGACTGCTCTTCCTATCAACTATCCAATTAATAGTTTATTCATATCTTGTAACTTTCATTAGTAGATCTGTTTACTGAAAATAGGTTTTATTCAAATTAACAATGTGGGAAAAAAAAAAGATATCTTTTTCTGCAGTCAGAAATGGCAACACTATACAGTGTTTGGGTTCTCGTGGATTAGAATTAAATAAAGTATAATCCTGCGGCAGACCAGGTGGCTTAGCAGCTGTTCAGAGTATTGTGGAACAGGAAGGTTGGTTTGGAAGCAACCTCATCCATCTTCCTCTCACCCATTCACTTGGCTGAGAAAGCTTAGCCCTGCTGATATTGTGAAGGTGATACAGCTCTGTGGCCTGACCTTGGCTCCTCTGCATGATGAGGGATATAAGTAGAAGAGCTGGGGAAATGACAGCTGCTGAAGGTAAGGGTACCTCCTGCTGATCAGCTGATAAAGTAATATAGAAGTTACTTGCCTGGTGGTTTTCTTGCTGTGTTTATTTTTCATAGTGGCTGCAACACACACACACATACACGTACACACACACACAGAGACACAATGATTTGCTCCCAGTGCAATCCAATGACATGTATATATTGGCAGATGCAGACAAACTGGAGATTCCACTGCTCATGCTATGTGGGCAGTTAAAATGAGGAATGGAAAGACCTGACCTTTCATGCTGTTAGATGCAATATACTTCTGTTATATGTGATCACTTATTTCAAATGGTACAGGTTCTAACCCCTAAATATAACTCTAAAAAACATATGAAGCCTTTCTTATATGTACTTCACTCGTAATTTTAGTTTCCAGACACACAAACAGGTCACTTTAGAGTTTAGAATTGCATTGTGCTGAAAATTCATACCAGACACTGTATCTTAGGTGGGTTTTAGAGAAAAATAGGAGTCAGTTTATCGAGCAAATGATTGAATTTGTACCTAGAGTATAAAGGAAAGGGGAAGAACTGAGGTTTGTGTAAATACAATATTAGTCCTTCCTGAGACTGACCAAGTTAAGTCAAAAGCAAACTTTACTGATCTCCTGTCTGGAGATGATGATCTCTATAGCCTCCCTTTCCAGTTTGGAGATAAAAATAGCTGCAATTGAAAGATATAAGCATAATTGTGCTTACTAGGAACATGTGGTGAATTTAGTTGTTTGTTGCTGCATTCCCATTCCTGCTTGTGAGAAGAAACACAGCATAACCAGCATGTGTCAGATTCAGTGACTCCAGGTGGGATCTCGTAAGCACAGAGGGTGGGAGTAACCCCCCTCGACCTGCTGGCCACGTTTCTTCTTATGTAACCCAGGATATAACTCTCTTTCTGAGCTGTAAGCATACATTCCCAGCTCATTTCCCTTGTTTTGTCCACTAGGATGTCTAAGTCCTTCTCCTCAGTGCACTTTTCAATCCATTCATACCCCTGTGACTAATGATACCTGGGGTTCCCTGCCTCAGGTGCAGAACCTTTTACTTGGCCTTATTGAATTTCATGAACCTTTGGGCCCTGTCCTCAAGCCTGTGAAGGTTCCTCTCTTTCTGCCAGCACCATGAACTGCACCACTGAGTTTGGTATCACCTGCAAACTTGCTTCAGTCCCACTGTCTATGCCACTGATTAGGATATTAAATAACAGTGGTGCCAGTATAGACCCCTGAGAGACAGCACTTGTCACAATTTTCCACTTAGCAATGGAGTCACTGATGGCAAGTTTTCATATACGTCCATCCAACTTGTTCCATACCCACCTAAAAGTGCATTTATCACACCCATGTCTTTCCAGTTTAGTGGCAAGAATGTTGTGAGGGACCATAGTAATGCCTTACAGAAGTCCAAGCAGATGAGGTTTGTAGCTCTTCCCTTGCCCACTTTTGCAGTCACTCCTTCAGGCCACTAGATTAGTCAGGCATGATTTGTCCCTGCTGAAGTCATATTGACTGTCTCTAATGCCCTTCCTGTCTTCCATATGTTTTAACACATCTTCCAAGGTGGTCTGTTCCAAAGTTTTACTAGGTGCAGAAGTGAGGCTGACCAGCAAGTAGTTGCCAGAGTCAGACTATGAATAATGACTATGATAATAGTATTTCAAATCATGCTACCCTACCATGCTGCTGTTTCCTAAACCCAAGGCCTCGGAGCTAACACAAAGTGTGGCAGCCACACACACACAAACACACAAAACCACGCACAAACACGCACACACCCCCTAATTATAGATGAATGATACTTAAGGCCTGTGAGTATACACAAGGTAGATTTGCTTCCACAGCAGGAACATCTTCCTTCTCTCAGCACATTTAGCAGAGGGGGTTTGTCATTAACAAATGACTTATCAGCAAGTCCCATTGCTAACCTAGCTGATGCTTTACTTCAACAACTGTTCATTATTTCATAGACAGCAAGTAGAAAACTTTAGAAATTTTAGTATGAACAGATAAGACAGCCACATCTGCCAGGAGGGGCATGAAGTTCAGCAGGCAAATATAACTCAATAGGGTAATTTTGTAAAGATTTTTCATTTAAAAGACGTCATCTCCCTATGATATGTTATTTTTAAATGGAAAAGATAAAGCTAATGCATTACTTTATATCTCTTTTTGTATAACCTCTGGAGAACCCCTGTTTAAACTTTTTTTTGCTGTATTTGCTCTTGTGGGGTATCTATTCACTATAGATGTCAACAAATTTAGTGTTTAAACTATGGAATGAGCTAAGAAATATTTCATTTGTTTTCATGAATTGTTGGAATCAGAGAAGGAAAGAAAGCAAAAAGAGAGAAAAATGAAAAGGCTAACCCTTGCAGAAGATCTCTTGCTTTACCATTTACTCAGAACCAATCTGAGTTGTCTGAAAACTTTGCTCCTAGTTCTTCTAAAGACATCTTTATGTATTTCCTGTGGCTGGGGAAGAAACAAACCCTTTTACAGAGTTTTAATTTCTTCATGACCTAAATTTAAATGAGACAAGTCTATATCAGTGCAAAACATAGAGACAGCTTCACTGATAACTCCAGATTGCTTTTGCTTAACAAAATAAAAATGTTCTGATTCAGTACCTACATGAAAATGAGACATCAAGAAAATGCCTGATTTGTCTTGCTCTAATTGAATAGAGACAAAACTTTCCCTAACGTTTAAGAATTTTGTCTGCCTAATAGCTTGAATAGTTTTCATATTAGTGCAAAACCTAATTGTGGTCTAACACCCATCTGTAGACATGTAGATGAGTAAGCTGAGCATAGATAATGTATGAACTGTGAATGAGGAATCTGTGCCATGCAATAGGCTGTGGTGCACATAGGAAAAATTAATGTAATCTGCTATGTCAGAGCATGAAAGAAAGCAAAAACTCTTAATAAAATGCTTTTGGATACTTTGTTTTAAATTATTTATGCTTCTAATCATAATTTATCTGCCATTTTATAAGTAATACTTTTTTTTAGTCTCCCCTCTAGTTGCAATGGCGTCTAAGAAGAAGAAGAAAAATAAATCATTACTAAACACTTCTATATATTGTGTTTTCTTGTTAGTTTTTAGTATGATATTTCTGAACTTGAAACTATTTTATTGCTTCAAGCTCTGCAACAGAGCAGAACTGTTTATCGCATCACTGTCAGTATCCTCCAGGCCCCAGGGTTTCATTTTGTAAATTGAGTCTGCCTTACTGTGGTAATTTTCAGAAAGCAAATTAGAATTTGTTCTTAATACATGAGGAAAAGAAAATAAAATAAACCTTTACTGTTATGAAGGCATATTAGGTAAATATTTTAATGCAATGCAGCACTGTAGTCAAATTTGATGATACCAATATTTCAAAAATGGAAAGAAATAATGTTTGTTATTTTTACTTCTGAAAGTTTGCTCTAGACAAATGTTTCTTCTCAATATCAAATCATAAGTTGCACTGATGCCTGAGTTGTTACACTTCAAAAAATTCTTAAAAAATAATAACTGTACCAGAAAGAATTATATAAGAGAAACTCAGTTACTGAATTTCACTATTTACACTGAACCCCCTATATACTAAAAGGTGAGTTGATACAATTGAAAAGAGAAATTTATGACTTTTTAGATAACCTCCCAGCAAGCGACAAATTACGTTAAGTATAGGCAAGGACTGAAATGTTTTAAGGATAAGAACTAAATCAAGAATGCAAATGATATTTGAAAAGAGAATTGGACATACCTTACAGTGACAGCAATATCAATATTGTGTTCTGAATTGGAGAAAATGAGAGAATATAAAAATCTAGACTGAAGAAGTATTGTCATTACTGGATAGATTTGGGCAATGCAGTTATATCTCATTGATGATTTTAGTTATAGTAGATTTCATATAATTTCAAGGCCTAAATCCACTCTTTGTTCTACTGAAGTAGTTGTAAATCCCTTTTCAGGCTCATCAATTGTCTCATTTTTCCACTCCCCATTTATAATGCATATCCAAAATAAAAATATCAACAACAATAGGGTTATTGTCTGTTTTTGACGAAATGTTAAATATAGACACAAGGAATAAAACTTCTAAGACATCAGTTTCAAAATTCATAGAGGAGGTATGGAAAGGTCATGCCAGAAATTTGTGCTAAGTATCTAAACTGGATCCTACTGCACTTTCTCTCTGATAGTCTCATGGACTATCATGAACTAAGTTATTCATGTATAGAGCAGCCCATGCTGAATTTACCTGCCTGCTTTATGACATAAGAATCTAAAGGAACTTTATACAGCTGTCTATAGCAATCACCTAATCTCTCATTTCTGCGTCTGCTCTTGCAAATTTGAAATTGTCTCTTGCATTATTAATCTTTTTTACTCCTGCTGAACAAAGTCACATTTTTCCCCCACTGTATATGTCCAGGTAGCATTAAAACTTTTCTTCTTTTTCTTCCCCCCATCACTTGCTCATACACTATGCATGAAATGGATGTAAATTTTTCTTTGCTTTTCACTTCCATACTGTGAACTGCCCAGGCTATTCAACAGGTCCATAATATTCTGACCTCCATGATGAAGGCCCATCTCTTCTTTAATCCCTTCAGGCTCAGATGATTGTCAGAATCACTACAGAAGCCTTTTGTTTGTGTTGATCTTTCACAAATTCTGACATAAGCTTCAGGCATGTCTGTTCCTGTGAAAAATCAAAGGTCAGAAGTTTGTTTGTCTCTTATAATCGTACCTTAGCAAAAAGCTGTTTCATTGTGGCTCTGTCAGCTTCTACTTCTTCACCACAGTCACAGAAATCTGAGTTTCCAGGCAACAGTGACATCAGTAGGCATTAAGAAAATAGTAAATGGTCAATTGTGAGTGATTTGATAAGTAATTATGCAGGCAAAATGAGATGCAGACCTCATTTGCAGAAGAAAAATTTTGTCAGAAGTTTTAGGGGCAACTAAAGCAATAGCTTTTCAACATATCTCTTACTGTCAAGATGTTTCCAAACACACATTAATAAAGACAGCTGACTGAGACTGAGATACTGTTCCAGTTGGTTTAATGGTTCAATTCATGTTTCTTTATTCTTCCATCATCTTTCCAGAGTAATTTAGCCTGTACTTCCTTGCAACATATTACTTTAGAATCCCTAAAATCTTTTCTTATGGTTCTCTTGCTATAAATTGCATGGCAAACTTGTTATTATGACACTGTTGACATAATTAAACAGTCTTAACATCAGAGTAGTCCCCTGTGTTTTCATAAACAGAAGTTTCTTATAAGAAAGACAACAATGAAGTCAGATTTGCAAGATATTTGGAAGTCGAAATGTAGCTAACCCCTTAAATCCCACAAATACCAAAGTAAATTCAGTAACAAAGTATTATCAAAATTGTCAGTGGCATTTATACAATTCAGCAATTAATCATGCTCAGGATGTATTATTCCTACATGTGGATAAATAATGTTTGTTGCTGTTTCCCTTCCAAAATGAAATGTGCAAAAATGTATAAAATATATTTTGGTGAAAATATTTTTTCCATTTCAAGATGAAACAGAAATTTCTCTGATAATCCAAAAGAAAAATTTACCAGTTACTGAGTCACGCAGTATGACTGTGTGGCAGTCCTAACTTGAATGACGTATATATTTCAGTATTTTCCTAGGAAATATTTTCTTCATTTTTAAAACAACAGAGTAGATAAATGACCTTATTGTGATATAAAGATGAGAGGCATCTGACTGAGAAAAAAGATTTTAAAAAATTCAGGATTGTATAAACTAATTCACATTTCTTGCTTGACAGAATTAATACGAAACTGCAGCATCAAGGGCAGAAATACTGTGAACTCTGAAGACCATAGAAGGTACCAGCAAAATAATTTTCATCAAATCGGTCATGGGGTGTGATATTTATGGAATTGGATAGAGGAGTAACAAAACTGGATGCCTGGCACTGAGGTATGTATTATGATAATTGTCTTTGACTGTAAATAGATTAACAAAAAGTAAGGCAAAAAAAACCCACCAACAACAACAATAAAAGGTTTGCATATTTTAAGCTGAAGTGAATATTTTTTTTTTTCAAAGACATAACATAAAGACCATACTAAATCAGAGAATGAAGTTTGGTCCAATATGGCATTACACAAAATAGAAGTCTTATCATGACCATCTCTCCTCTTCCTAATCTGTTTTCAATAAGGATAAATTCTTGTGTTCTATTGAATAGATCTATATTCTATTGTTTCTCATTATATTTCTCACAATCTAAGGATGAACATAGCCTGAAAAAATACACTTTCTGATTACTCTTACATTAGATTTTTACCACTTTGTTGAAACAAAATACTTTTTTGCTCAGTGAAAAGCACTAAAATAAATAACTCCAATATCTTGGAAAGCAAAAGGAAATATTAAAATGAGTAAAGTAAGCAGAGTGTTTTAGCCTTTTGGATTTAATGTGTACAGAAATTATTACCAGTTTCACTGCCATCTTTAAGCACTTTGTCTTGAAATACTTTGAAGTATTGACTTCAAAGTCAATACTTTCAAGTATGGATATATGGAAAGCTATGTTTTATCAATAATTAATACCAGCTGAACAATCTGATCATTATTTTTAGGCACAGGCAGTTTAGAGTTTATTAGTATAAAGCTGGAGGTGTTGTGTTTCCATCTGTCTTCAAATGTAGAACATCTACTTTGATGTTCCTTTTACATTTGACATTGTTTTCAATTTACATATCTTGCAGGGCATCCCAGTAAATCAGCCAGATGACTTACATATCCACATCTAAAGCAATAGCTTGGATTTTATATTTTAGCCTAAAGTGGTCTTTTATTTCCCTTCACACTATTTTGGTTTACTGCACTGATTTTAACACTGTCTGTAGTCTAACTAGAGGAGGGAATTTTTTAATTTCTTCCATTGTTCCTGATAAACTCAGAAGTGTTGCAAAGGGGTAAATTATCCTCATCTGGTATTAATATTATTTTTTTTCTTTTCAATTGCTAGATCACAGATCTCTTTGTCAGCTATACCTCAACAACTAAGACTTTGTAGAAACAAAGTCATGTAAAAAGCTGTAAACCACTCAGTCCTTTGAGATTGTTTTTGCTCTCCTTCAGAATTAGCATTTCCCACAACATTTATAAAGGGCCAAAGTGCTTACTGCCTGCAACAATTGCTTTATCCTAGCAGAATGAAAAGAACATCTGTTATGGTAGCTAGCACTAATATATGCCATGTCATCAAGTCCAAAGTAAAAAGGCAAGATCTTTCTTTTCTACATCAAAAGAACAAGAAAAAAGCTGGTGATAGTTTACAGGAAATGCCCTAAGTGTATCTGCTTGTGGTGGCTGTCATATTGGCAGTCAAGCAGGTGGATGCGAAAGTGTGCCATGTCTAGGTAGTATCTCGCTGTAGTGACACCCTGACAGAAAGGCTGGTGGGAGATTCGTTGCATATTCACTTATTTAGTGAATCATCTGTAGGAATAAATTATTACTATCCCTATTCTTACTGTATAAATACCTTCAGTATATTCTTTGCACATCTATTTACCACTGATTTGTTCACTTGGCATGAGAAATACACAGTTGTTAATACTTCTTTCAAAACTTATTAGTTTACTTTACACTTAAAATAACCAAGCACAAAACCAACCAACCAACCAACCAATCAACCAGCCAGCCAACCAAATGAAATAAAACAAAAAACCTCAATCAACCTCCTTAAAAGGTAGCTCCTGCTGTCACATACCACATGTCCACAATATCCAAGTACCCCCAAACTGCAAAACTAGTTTTAGTAATCAATATATTTTGGAGGTGGTATCATTCATGATCCAAGACTGGCTCAGTAACTGTGAAGTGCAAAAGAAAATTTGTCCTAGGAATGAATTCTCATAAACAAAATGCATCTGCTTACTCTGGACTTTTTATTCTCTAATGAAATAACAATAGGACTTTTCTCTATTTCCCCCTTATAAATACATGTTTCTACAGAAGTGTAACAATCCTGGCACTAAATCTTCAGGAGATGGTACTTGTCGAGAATTTTTAGAATGTCTGTTGCAAATCAGTGCCATTTTTCCTTTCTTTCTTTTTTTCCTCTTTTTTTCTTTTTCTTTTTCTTTTTCTTTTTCTTTTTCTTTTTCTTTTTCTTTTTCTTTTTCTTTTTCTTTTTCT
>JANRGV010000001.1:94395642-94420352 GCA_024734035.1 Alethe castanea | reverse complement strand
CCTCTCTTTCCTCTCTTTCCTCTCTTTCCTCTCTTTCCTTCCTTCCTCTCTTTCCTCTCCTTTTCTCTCTTTTCATCAGCTAGCTATCTAGCTAACTAGCTATTTAAACTGCTCTGAGAGTTTCTTCAGGCAACTGGTAATTTCTTCTGTGACCCTTTATGAAGAAAAAGGAATTTGACAGTTTTTCTCTGATAGTCAGTGTAACCAGAAGAAACTAAAGAGTTTTTAAAGAGACATGAATAATTTGCTAATAATGTTCTTTATTCAAGATAAGCTGTCTAATAGCTGTCATCATCATTCTATGATTTTAAATGAGAAATTTATTTTGTCTTTCAAATAAGATTATTTTAGTTATATATGTTCTGTTATGTTCTGTTATGTTATGCTGTGTTATATGTCATCCTCCAGAAAATTATTTTCCTGAGTTTCAGCGAACCTGTTCTTTGAAGAAGCTGGAGTATCCTCATTCTCAGAAAGAGAGAAAAAAAAGAAAAGTGCAAAGCATCATGCTCTAATAATAATAAAGAAACTCCTCTGAAAATCAGAACAAATTATGCGACATTTGTGGACCATTGACAATTAGGAGTATCTATACTGAATTAATTGTAAAACCAGATAGCAAGAGAAAAACTTTAGGATTACAGGTCATAGGCAGGTTTTCAATAATCCAGTTAATCTATGGAAAACAGATGCATCAAGCTAGGCAATGGTAGACAACTACTGCTTCATCCACTGCTCTGAATTTGGACATTTTATAAAATAAATTAATTTTGGACTTCATGAAGAATCATGTCTAACCAAAGACATTGAGCTTGAAAAGAAACCCTAAAACTCTAGGATAGGTAATTTGTGTAGATCTGGATGGTCATGATATTTCAGTAACTGAACTCTTCTGAATGGAACACCCAACACTAGTGATGCAAAGATGAGATGATGGGCTGATTGAAGCCATGCTGGGGTATGACACAAGCAAGAAATTGTCAGTGACTTTTATCTCAGTTTAGGAGGCTAATGGTGAAATCTATTCAATATAAATTTTGTAAAACTGCAAAAGGAGTGCTTTCTGAATCTGAATATGAATTCGGAGGGGAGTAGTGGAACAGCAGTAGAAATACATGTTGGGGCTTATCACTCCAATAAAATCTCTCTTCACCTAAAATCTAAGCTGCTCAATGACTCTGAATCAATACAAAAAAAGCAATCACTTTCTGAATACATGTGATTAAATCAACATTAGTTCAAGTCTGTTACATTTGTACAATACCTGGTAAGAGTGATACTTGGCTTCTGAGAACATCCACTGCAATTAACAAAAATGAACATACTAAATGTGTTGTGGGTATTAATCATGTCTTCCATATGTGAAAAGCATCTGCTATTTCTTTTACTAAATTTAAATGTTTATATTTCATTATATAGATAAAATAAACAAAATGTAGATTTAAAGAAGTGGCTATAATAATTGACATTCAACAACATATCTGTTAAATGTATTGTCTTAGCTAAAATACAAATAATAATAGTACCGAATATAAGAAATATCTTCCTTCATATGCCTCCCATCTGTTCTAAGACTGGCTATGGCCTTGGACTTTGGAGGTTCTGTCCTTGTTCCAAGGATCTTTCTTGCTGTCCCTCTCATCGAGGGTGCCTGGTTTAGCTCTGGCATTATCAATCTTTCACATTTTAATTTCTTAACTTCATAGAAAGTTGAAGAACTTTTGATAGTTACCTATCAGTAACAGATCCAGTCTCATTACCATTTATGGTAATATTTGATAATTGTGGAGAAACAAGTAGATTGCAAGGATAGCCTAAAGTGTCAAAATATTCTCCAAAAGAAGAAAAATGAAACTACTTATGCTACTGTGAGCTTGTTCAAAATTAACTGAGGCTGTTAATCCCTAGAGTTGAAATTTTTACAATATGGAACTGACTTCACAGTGAAGCCCAGAAAGGTGAAGTATCTCATCTTAAATTTCCAATGGTTAGGAATAAATATGATAAAGATTATCTTAAATTAACAGAAGAATGAATATTTCATAATTTTCATATGTGCAAAGGGCTCTGACTTCTAGGTATAGATCATGTTAACTCAGTAGAGAGCAATAGAAAACAGTCAGACTTGCAGACTCTTACAGTTTATTTGCATTGCATTTCTTGTTTTGGTAGAGGTGTCTTCTCCAACCAAACTTCTCAACTGTCCCTCTGCTTTGCTTTACTCCATAGATCACTTTGGTTTGCACAAACTGCTCTCTTTCTCTAACCAGAGTAGAAGACAGGGTGCAGAACCACACCCACAGAGGCCACAAGTAGGCACAGGGCTGGCTGTGCCAACCCTCATTTTGCCTGATTCTGAGCTTCCTGCAAAGTTCAAAGTGTGGATATACTTACAGTGGAGGAAATAACCATGGTTTTACTATACAAATGTGTTCCCAGAGAATGTCACGGTTTGCTAATGGAGACAAAGTCCAAATTTCCATGAAGACAAGACTAGAAAATGTTGTTAGCCACTTGAAGTAACAACGAGAGGGAAAAAAATGGGTGGACCTCATCTGTCCTGTGAATAATGAAGAAAAGGTGCCACTACTGCTTAGGAGTTCAGACAGCCAGAATGTACCTTGGATCAGACTGTCATCTGCCTAGGTATGTAAGCAGTCTGAAGAAGAGGGTGTTTTATATACGTTCAGGCATGTTTCTAATTAAATATATCACTGCACTATGGCCTACAAAATGTTTAAAGATTTTTTTAAAGTATTTTTATTTTCATACTGCTCTCTCACCAAAATTTCACGGAACTTAGAGCATATTCTGATCCTTCCCTCGCGTGGTTCAATAATATCTTTTCTGTTGGGAGCAGTCCACCTTGTCCACATTTATGAGATGTCTTAAGTTTCTGATACATAGGAGAAATAAGAAACTAAGCAGTCCATTTGCTAAGATGCAGAAACCTTAGATATTGTCAAGATTTTTTATATTTTAGTGATGGGAAAATTAAATCACTGAATTATCTGTTCATATTTTTAATATGTTTACATTCAAGAAAAATGTTGCATTGTGATACATCTTACAGTAAGAGGAAACATCAACTTTTGAGGGGAAGATAATCTTGTAAATAAAATATGAGAAAAATTATGTTACATCTAAATCAACTACCTACATAATATATTAACTTCTGCCATAAAACCTTGATAAACAGTAAAGGTAGAAATGTCTCCAGTTAAAAGCTTTATCAAAAGCCCTGGGGCTTTTTATGGAAACAAAACCCCAAACTGATTGCATTAAACTTTTGATAAAGAATAAAATACAGTACAAATGCATAAATCACCTTGTTAGTACAAACTGAAGTATAATCTACTGGAAGAAACCCCTTGAGGTCTGAATAAATAAGACATTTTCTGAAAGATAGTTTTTATTTTTGACATTTCAAAGCCACAGTAAAATAGTTATTTCTAAAGAAAATCTCTTAAGACATGAAGGAAGCTACTCCTTATTTAGATGTAAAAAATGTTTATTAAGATCTTTTTTCTTACTGATTTGTTCTTGCAGGTGAACATGAATAAATACACACAATCTTCTTAATTTGATGGACATACTGTTAACACATTGTAACAAAGTATGCATGTGAAATAATAATGGCCTTATCTTGCTTTGAAATAGTTTTTTTTTTCTCTCTTCCTTTCTTTCTTCCTTCCTTTCTTCCTTTCTTCCTTTCTTCCTTTCTTCCTTTCTTTCCTTTCTTTCTTTTCTTTCTTTCTTTTCTTTCTTTTCTTTCTTTTCTTTCCTCTCTCTCTCTCTCTCTTCCTTCCTTCCTTCTTTCATTCCTATGAAATCAGGTATCATTGTAAACTGGGAAACAAATTTCTTCAAATTATGGCAGAGAAACTAGTTTACCAGGGTCAAACCTCATGTTCCAGAACTCTGACCTCTTTCTGCATTATTAACAGCCAAATTATTATTTCTGTGAGAAAGGTGTATTTGTTTTTTTAATAGAGTTTGCAGCTGCCCTTAATCATAAATTTCAGGTCCAAACACAACCAATAACTGAATTTTTTGCCTCAAATCCATTCCAGCTGCAAAAGTTAAATGACATGCTTTCATATGAACATGTACTTATTCTAAGCATATACACTCTTTCATCCACAATTCACTTGTTTTATAGGCATTAATGCAATGGGTGAAATCTTCATACTTAGGTTCTGCACTGATAGAAATAATAGACTAATAACCCCTCTTAACATTAGTCATTTCTGTGAGCTAATGATCCCTTTCCTTGGAGGAAATCATCTTTTACAAAGTCTGTCACGGTCTTGAACGATTTCAACTTCAGATTAGGTTGTTAAACACTAATGGATTTATCAATTGCTTTTTTTATTTTCCATTTAATTGCTTCTATAACTCCTCTACCATTCTTTCATCCTGAATACTTCTAACAAGCTATTGAAGGAAGGTGGATAATTTTTAAAACAAATCAGTAAACAGTGAAACAGCAATATTCTCTGTTTCCAAAACAGATGCTTCTCTCTTCTGTCAAACTAAGCTGGGTTAGACAGAGCTCAGATATGAAATAGTGCAATAATGTTCAGTTCCTTTGGCAGTGGGGTGTTGGTTTGCTTGCTTCAGTAGTCTGTTATGTGCCTGTTCATGCTTTTCTATTTTCATCCTATTGGGACTTCCTGGTGGGAGATGTGCTCAAATATTAGATATGCTTGCTATATTTGAATGGCTTAGATTTATTGACATCCTTTAAAACAGGAGATATAGACATTTAGCAGTGTGTGTGTAGAGGGATAATTTAATGGAAAATTACACTTCTTGTAATGCGGTGCTGGATGTCTTTAACAATGGTCATCACAAGTATTCAGGCAAGTCCAAATGGATCTCCAGAGTCTCAAGGTATTAAACTTGTGTCTCCCATCGATTTTGCTGGGATTCTGATGAAAACAAACAAAAAAAACCTTAAACAACCAACCAAAACAAAATAACTTACTGCACAACAAAGAAAACTAACAATCATACAGCTTTTCAGTGATGGAAAAAAAAAAACTGTGGAAAAACATCCATAGAAGATAATGCATTATTGATAAGAAAAAACAAAAAATAATTCTTGTTTTTTTCCTCACCATTAGACAAAATGGAATTCTGAACAACCATAAAGACCAAGAGTTGAGTATAAACACTCCAGTATAATAGCTCACATGCTTTTACGTGAGATATAAAACTGTTGTTTTGGAGAATTTGCATGCAGACACAGTGAATCAATTCTATTTCACTAAGACATCACATTTTTTATTCTTTTGCTGTATACATTACAGCATGCAAAACAAAAAATAATCTCACTCCAATCTCATAGAATTTCTGAACACAGTTAGAAACCAACACATTAATTATAGACTTATAAAATTGATATTAATTTTATTTTTCTAATATAGATCCTTTTTTTTTTATTGCCACAAGTTGCCATAAATTGCTCATTAAACTTCAAGCATTGCAATCCATTTACAGGCAAAGCTCTCCAAAGTATAATTAGAGGGAGTATTATGACACAGAACAATGGAGACAATTATTTCTGAAGTTTATTAATGCTAATTAGCATATGGCATCTACGACAGCTGCTGATACTTCATTGTTAAATACTGAGGGACTAATTAGTGTTTGATGTTAATTAGCTTCTTTTGCATGTGCATTGTCCTGAGATGCATATGCACTGTCACCGCTGGGCTATTAAAAATCTGGCCTAAGCCTTCTTGCAGTGACAGGATACAGCATTTAGATTTTGCCGACTGTACAATATAGCTCTCTAATGTGCCCTTAATAGCCACTATGCAAGTTTTAACAAGGCAAACTCACAAATTTCCATTGCAGCACATCAGAAAATTTATTTTAAATGTAGCTGAATAGTGTATGAATTATTTAAAATTGACAGCTTCTAGCACTTTTATTGATAGAAATAACAGCCTGAGAGATTAAAGAAAGTAAAATCCAACAAACTAGAGAGGGAAACAGAATTTCACAGGCTTATGCAATGTTATCTTCTATTTAATCTCTTTAATTCTGATTATAAATAAAATCCTTTTTATTTCCTACAGAGATTCCTGGTCTCTGTGTATAATCATGTCTGTCTTAGAGAAGTTTTTTGGAAGTTGGAATGCTATTTACAAAAAACCCCAAAACAATTAAGTCATCTTACCACAGCTAGCAAGGAGGAAATAAACATATCTTCTTTCTTTCTCAACAGATTATTGTTGCTTTACACATGAGGTTATAATTTAAGACCATATTTTTTTCCAGGGCATATTAACATTCCAATGAGAATTCCCCATGTCAATCACAAACAACATTTGTTTGGTAGTTAATAAAAATCGGCTTTAGTGTAGGCATTTTCCTATATAATTAAATAATACTCATTTCCTTAAACAGTGGAAAAGGGACATAAAAGATTAGACGAGAGATGACAAAAAAAAAAAAAGTAAAGCCAAGTTTTCTACTAAAGTATTTTGTTTTCATTGACGTTACCCTTCACTGTGACAGGAAGGGTTTTGGTTGAAAACAGAAAGAGATGTGACGAAGGATAGGGAACCACCATGCAACTTGTTAAAAGAGAAGCCAACAGAATAAGAAAAGAAACCAAAAGAAAACAAATAAAGGGTGATAACACAGGACTGAAAGGCGAGGAATAAGTGAGGGAGATTCTTGATGACAAGCAGCGGAGAGTTTGAAAATTATGAAGATTGAAACTTACTGTCCTTCTCAATTTGATTTTGAGCTTGGTCTTCTTTCCCACCCAGTTTGTAGACTTACATAAAAACCTTTGATTTATGAAATAATTTTAACATTTCAGCTACTTTGTCAGAAATTGTCAGTGTACTGACAACATTGTAGTCAGAGTTTCCACAGTAGCAGCAAGTACCTTGGTTATGCAGGGACAGTTAATATTAGTTCATTTGGCATTAAGGATTTCCTTCAAACAGCTTGTTCTGTCATAAAGCTTAAAATTTTTGGGCTCAAAAGTCTGATTAAGAAAATATATACTGGTGATGCCTGTGCTTTGTGTAAAATTCAAAGAGACTTGTAAAATTCTGAGACTTGTTGAATAAACAGGATTAAAAAAACAAATGAGGAGCCTTCTGATCCATGACTGAAATATTAATGTTTCCATTTCAGGTGAATAACCAGGTCTTTGACAAAACATGAATTTTTTACTAAAATTCAAAATAAATACAAAGTAAGTAAAAATAGGCTTCAGTGGAATCCTTAGCAAGGATGGATAACTTTACTGATATGATTGAGAAAGCAAAATACCAATAATAAAAAAGTGACCTCTTCCAATGAAATTCAATTTGAAAATCTAGCCAAAGTAACACAGGGAGTAAATATAGTGGAATGACAAAGAGAATGTGGATTGGAAAGATGCAAGAAATGCAGTAGATTCAGCTCTGCAGCTAAATGGTACAGATAGAAAAGACTTAGCACTATTTGCCTCTTCATGTATTCTCATACTAATTCTTGGCAGGAAAATTAGATACTGTGGTAATGTAAGAGAAATAATCTGTTAGGCCAAAGCCAAAGTGGCATATCTTTTTTCAGCTGTACTCTGGTGTATACAATAGCATGTTGCCATAAACAGTTATAACTATGCTGAAAGCATTAAAGAGATAACATTTAGAGGGGTTTACAGGGTAAGTATATCCCCACAGAAAAACTGCAACTAGGCAGATAAATAGCAGACTGCAAAGGATAAAATTCATAACAGTCAGGGAAGTCAATCTCCCAGGGAAGAGGGCCCTATATATGAGATAATCATATCATACTTTAACACTAACCAAAATTTGGACTTATTAAGAAAAGATTAAATGAATATAGAAATATCCTCTGTGGAGTGGAGAAAGTCTCAAATGACATTGGAACAGAGCTCTGATATCCTGTCCCATTTCAAGTCCTTCAGAATATTTTTCTAAATTCATTCTTAGCTGGGAAGGCAGATTGCTCCTTGGTTCATTCATCAGCTGCATAAACCCAACAAGAATGCATTAATTGATTACAGAAGCAGGAAGGTAGTAATCTTTCCTTGTGTGTAATCTAAAGAGAGTCAAAGGAAAAGGTGAATATTTTATTATTGATGCTTTGATCACAGAATCACAGACTATTTAATGTTGGAAGGGCCCCCACTGGGTCAAAATCGTCCAAAAAAGTTTCATTCAGAAAGTTCTTGGAGAGTTTTCAACTAGAGAAGTTCATATCCCAGTTCTTCATGAAAAATGAAGAAAATCATTCTTATATCTCTCTAAAATATCACTGTACAGGGTCTTCTGAATATAGGTCTTCTGCCTATATTCATTGCTTGTGTTCTCTATTGGTGCCAGCTAGCCATGCAGGCAGGTTTTGCAACTAGTTTTTCTCAGCACGCTTGTAAGACTGGGCTCTGAACAAACCTAAATGATGGTGTTTGCCTTCCTGAGTCACCGAGTGGGATGGAGCCCTGCTTTGCTGGGCAGGGCTGAACACCTCCCTGTGCATGGGAAGTATCCCATGGAAAGAATGGAAAACATCCCTTGTTTTGCTTTGCTTACATGTGCAGCTTTTGCTTTCCCTATTTATCTGTCTTTATCTCAACCCATGAGTTCTCTCACTTGTATTTTCGCAGTTCTCTCCCCCATCCCACCATGAGCAGTGAGCTGGTGTTTAGATGGGGCTGAGATGCTAGCTGGGTTTAACCAGGACGTTTATAATCTCGACACTACAATAAATAACTGGTGAACAACAGGTATACGAGTTCAAAAACTGATCCAAATGGCATTTTTCATCATTTAAGTTTAAAAGTTATGCCCATCTCTTCTAGAATTTTGCTACATTTATACCTATTTTGTGTGAAAGGTAATATTACATATAAATCTTCTACAGAATGTAAAAAGGAAATAAATAGTTATGTGCTACCTGATATAAAAAAAAAATTAAAATATATTTTTAAGACTTTGAGTAGCTTATATTATGGTCTAACATATTTTTTCAGGCCACTTTGCCCTAGAAATGAGATATGAAAGTCAGATTACTACTCAGTCTTTAAATCACTGCTGACAGAAACTGTCCTACATAGTTATAAAACACTATGAAAACATGCCCTAAAGAAGAGCTGCACTAGTAATGGTTTAATTTAATTCAGTGGAACCAGCTGCTAAAATAATATCCTATTCCTAAACTACATTGGCTGCAGCTAGAATCAGTATTTCAGAGAGTGGGGAACCTGAGAGAGAAGAAAAGATCACCTTGGGATTAAATCCACATGTCATTCTTTAGTGTATCTCATTTTTTTATTTTGCCAATAATCTCAGAGCCGTTCTGGATTTAGAAACCTTTTTATGACTCTGAAATGTCAAAGTAAGAAAACTCTCAACTTTGGCATCCCATTTTGCTTCGTTTGTTTGAACACTGTCACCTGGGCTCATGTGTACTCTATGCAATCATTAGACAATTGACATCGACCTGGAACAATAAATACACGAAATTAGATTTTGTTGATATATTTCAGGCAAGGACTGCTGAAGCAGTAGCAACAGCACTTTTGTGGTATATACCCTGGTGATATCATCAACCAACTGGCAGAGCTGTAAAGGGGAATACTCTGATCTTGAGGATTACAGTTACTCTGATTATAGCGGAAAACAGAGGGAAGCTTTCAGTTTTGAGGAAAAAAGAACATTGGTGTTTGTGAACTAGTCCTGCAGAATGTTTTATAGACAACTTCCATCTTTGTAGCTGGAAATAACTAGATAATGGAAAAATATCCATAAACCAAAACTTTAGGGGTGTTAAAATGGTAAAGAAAATCCCATTTGTAAGAAAAAAGGCTTGTAAAACAAGGTATTTAAAATTCAAGCTTATCATCTAGAATGCATATTTGACACCTGTATATTGTGGTTTTACTTTTAATGGAGAAGAGATATTTCTTTCACAAGTCTGGAAAAATAATAATTTAATTGAAACTTATACACCAATTTAAAACCTGAGAGCAGAAAAAGAAAACTCTATTTTTTAGTAAATGAATCTTATTCTTCTACCTTATTATTTGGTTAAATTCATTGGGTCGTGTTATGAAGAACACAAAGTGATATCCATATTGAGACTGACAGTAGAAAACAGATAATGAACTATCTGAGAGTTTTGCTAGCAAACATTTCATAATCATTAACTTACTTTCCCCAGAATTTACTTAGCAGCTTCAACAGGATAGTCCTTTTAAAAAGTAAACAAGAGAAACAGAAAAAAACACTTTTTCTGAAAAATACCAACCAAACCCCCTGCTGTTTTAGGGAAGAAAAGACTTCTAGGAAAAGCCCACGTACAAGAAGGCAAGGGTTTTCCAGAACAAGCAGGCTAGCGTTTCTTTTTGCTAATATTGCTTAGGTTTTATCCTATGTCTGACCCGGTCTAAATTAAGAGCAAATAGCTTGAAATATCTCTTGGATTTTTCCTTCATTCCCTATGTCAATCCTGTCTATCTGAAACTTTTATTTTTTGAAATACTCAGAAATACTAGCAAACATTTTCAAAACAACATGCCCCCTTATTCATCTGAAACAAAATTTGCTATTTCTTCTTTTGCGTCTTCATCTTATTCCTTTTTCTCTTTTTTCCTCTTCTTTTATATCTACCTATTGTCGTCTTTTCCACTTTTCTCTGTTCTCTTTTCTCATGTTGACTTGGTTGTCCGTCTAAAGTTAAAAACAGCTAGCTAGCTGCAGTTTCAGCTAACTCTAGCATCGCAGTCAGGAGACCAGTGAAAGCCAAAATTGTGTGAATGAAGATGGAAACAAAAAGTTCAGGGAACAATAAACCTAAAGCAAACACTAAAAGGATTGCAATTTATAAGGAAAGATGAGGACTGCTTTTTATATTAAGTCTCTAACAGAAAACCGAGCATGTTCTTCTGTCTGGGGGGGATATCAGCAGGCAGGAGAGGTTTTTAGGGTATTTCTTGTCTCTTTTCCTGCACATTTCACTGCATAGCATTGTAGCTATATTCCTGATTCTCCTTAGGGAAGCATAAAAATATCAAACACCAATAACAAAAAGGGCTGTATAATTACAAATTTTAGCAGCAACTTTACTGAAGTTGTCTGCAACACAAATATAAGTTGTAAATGGACACTAGCAGGACAATGTCCAGTGCAATCTCAACACTGATATATTAAAAAATACCCCAACTACTCAATTTCAGGTTTTTTTTTTCCTTATGCAGTTTCCAGTCACAATGAAGATAACTTTAAGTAAGGAACTAAAAAATCTGGTGGGTACATTTTAACTGCGAAGTCATTAGTGCTCCTTTGTCATCCTGATATCAGTTCTACTGGAGGGGAAAGGAGTATGTGTAATAGAATATTGAATAGATTATATGCTAGAATTATTTGTAGAGTATAGTATATAGTACCGGAAATCCCAGTTCATGCTCATCCCAAAAGACAGTTGGACAAATGTTCCTAAATTAGCTTAACTTAACAAGGGAGTCCACATTAGTAACATAGGCAGTGGAGCCAACCCATTTGTGAATCACAGTACAGAAATTCAAATATATCAAAAACAACTTGGATATTGGCTGAAGAATATTGTACTCTCTATATAGATGGCATGTTTTGAATGCAGACGTATTTCATATTTGCAAATATAGAAGTTGCAATTAACTTTAGTGAAGCTGGTCTGGTACGGGATGTTGAGTTCATCTGTAGCATTAGTTATTTAATTTTAGTTATTTATTAACATGATGGGGTCTAGAGGGGGATGGGAAAACATTTCCTGCTCTCAAATTCATCTTTATTCAATAATAAAGGACAGTGAAGACCTGCTATCCGATTATTTTCATTTTTGCCCACAAAAGTATTGGTAAATTGGTACTGTCTTGTCCCAAAAGTCAGAGAAGGAAATATATTTTGTCACTCCAGTATTGAAAGAACCCATTTTTAAACATTACATTTCATAGTAGTTGAAAATTCTTCATTATAATCACTTACTTTTCTTGTAACTTAGATTGTGTCCTAGAGCTGTAAGTAATGAGTTTCAAATAAACTATATCAACAACAATTTTAATTACAAAAATACCTGAATTTGCCCAAAGTGGTAAGTGGTAAAAAAGCCTGCAATTGAGCTTGAAAATGGTTTTTTTTGCGAAAAGATAAATGCTTTTCAGATATAAGGATCAATTGAATAATCAACCACATAAAACATCTATGGAATGCACCATCATTCAGCTCTTCAAGGCTTCTATTTCTCGGGCAGATTTCTATTTCTCAGCCCGATTTTTTTTTTAAATCTTCATATTAAAGGCTGTTTTTAATTTTGTCTTCTACTCTTCCTCATTAAAACTTTTGTTTATTTTTTCTTTTTGTTGGTTGTGGTTGGTTGTTTTTCTTCTGTTTTGTTTTACTTTTACCTTACTTTGAAATAAACAGGAAGAAAATAATAAGGAGGGGTACATACATTCACTGGGCATGTGTTCAGGGCAGAAACTTCTCTCATGCAAAAGTTAATTACTGTACACTGAAAGTAGAAAACTGTGAGGAGAAGGCTAATTGGCCACTGCTAAGAAGTGCAAATGAATAATAAGCAAACCAGTTCTTTGGGGAGAACATGAAATATTTCTTCATCTTTCCAGCAATCACATTCCCTTCTCATGCCATTTTCATTGCCTCCATACTGCATCCATCTGATCTCTCCCCAAAGGACATCCTGCTGTTGTGCTTTTTCGTGACCAGTATCTGGTGAGTTCACATTCTGAGGCAGTCTCGTTACTGAATAGTATCTTCTTCTTCACAATTCATAATTGACAGGATCAAGGGTAAATTATTGTATTTAATTTTTCAGAATTTCCGCATCCCGGAGTGGAAGTGATTTCTTATACCATGGAAGAAATGAACTTAAGATATTTTTGGTCAATAGGAAATCAATGAGCATTGAACTTTCTGTGTTCCAGTTTTAAGGTGCTAGTTTGAGGAGTACCAGCTATCCTGTCAAAGATACAGCATAGGATTGTTATTTTTCCTAAATCTCTTTCCTTAATCTCAACTTCTTGCAATGAGAAAAGTTAAAATTGTGCTCATAGATATACTTAGAACTTTGTATAAGTCAATTCAACAAAAAGGCAACAGTCATATTATTCCAAACTTACGAATTTCATATTTGAAAGTAGAAAAAGAAAAAAATGCAGAATAAAAACAATAACGAAAATTTTACAGTTTTGGAACATTTTATGGACAACAATATTAATACTTTATTTTGTAGCCTCTAGAATACCTCAAAGAAAAAAAATAAGTAGAGATATTAGCACTAAGATAGATGAGCATAGTATTTATAATACTTTTAGAAGGAGAAAAGGATAAAGACAGCAATGATCTGACAAATGAGCTAGGGATATACCTTAATTTCAAACTACAGAGTCATTCATCTACCTTTTGAAAAAGAAAATTATTTTGCTGTGATGATAACAAACAATAAGCTAGGCCTTTAGAGAATAAATACAAAAAAGTAATTAGAAATGTCATTTGCTTTGCCAAAGCATTGAGAAGCTAATGAGGATGTGTGATGAGAGGCTGAGAGACCTGGGATTGTTCAGTCTGGGAAGTCACAGGGCAGTAAACAGTAACATAGCCAGACGTTCCACATTAGTGCCTATTGGAAGGACAAGAGGCAGTGTGCACAAACCAAAACACAGAAATTGTACCTGAACACATGAAAACAGTTTTTCACCCTGAGCATGGTCAAACAGTAGTGCAAGTTTGTGACTCAGTGATTTCACTTGGATTCTTTTAAAAGCCATGTGTCTGTGGATGAAATGGGATTTACTGCAGTTCCAGAGGAGGTTGGAGAAGAAAGGGGCAGAAGTAGGAGCAATAATTTAAGGAAATACCCCTCCACTGAAAAAGGGAAAATTTTATTTATTTATAATCCAAAAACTGGTTGGCAATTATCACCTGACCAGTTTATCAACTGATCAACTATTCATGTGTGCTTCATAATCTTCTCACTGCTTATGCTCATTAAAATTATTGGATTTTTATAGATGAGAGAATTCTAAGAAATTTACGTATGTCAACATGTATGTAGTAAATTATGAACCTTCTGATCCTTGTATACTTTTGTTTCCTGTGGTTAAATTTTTCTATCTCAACTTCCTCTTTATGTAAATTATCAGAATATTATCATGGGATAATGTTTTCCATATGTGAATTACTGATCAAATAATGTTCATACACTTTAATATCCTTGGAAGTATACACGACTGTTTAGAATATTTACTATTAAGTAGTTTAATAGTTTATTTCTATATCTCAAAAAATACAGAAATGTAACTAACTTTGCAATGGCTTTCCTCTACCTCAGGAAATTGCAGCTCAGAAATACAAACTAGAAGCAAAACTTTCCAAACAAGGCATTTAATTTTATTTTCATGGAAAAATCAATAAAATTTAATGCCTCCACAATAGCAGTAGTAGAACCATATTTGTGTGTTAAGACTGCTTATTAAAATCTTCCACAAAAGCAATCCAGGAAGAAAATTATTTTTATCTAAATGATGCTCCTTTTAAAGTAACTACATTTTTTTTCAATATATAGTATAGCAATTGAGGAAAAAGGTGTGTAGTAGCAGATAAAAGCACCCAGACAGCATGATTTTACCAGCATTGGATACAAACTAGGAATTCCAAGTGCTCAGCAGTACTAACAGATGAATATAAAACTAGAAAGGTTAATATAAACCTGGCAGAATTTACACTTAGAAATAACTTGGTGCTTAAAAAAAGCATAACTGATTCAGCAGTACAACATCCCCTCTGCTTGATTATGATAAAGAATGGTCACCCAGATGCAGAATTTAATCCACATGTCAGACCTAGGCTGGAAGGAGAGGAATGTCAGGTGGTATGTGGAGATGCTGGTCCCAGTGTGGCACTCACCAGACTGAGGCACTCACCTGTGCAGGGGCCTTGGGCTTCCTCCCAGTCCAGGCTCTGCCATCCCCTTCCCTCTTCAAGGGAAGGATGAATCCCATCTCCACAACCAGATGTGCACCCAGGGGGCACCCAAGGCGAGTGCTGCGGGAAGTGGCAATACTCCAAAGTGTGGTTCAGATGCAGTTGCTTTTTTTCCTGTATGGCCTTTCCTTTCTGTTTTTTGGTCTATCCTCTGTAAGCTGGGTGAGACCCTCTCTTTCTGTGCATTCAGACCACTGAATACACTTGCTCTTTGAATAAAATAAATCAGAAGGGACACTTTTGTTCTAGTTTATAAGTAAACAGGTTTTCTGAGAGATTTGGTACAAAAACATGGTCTAACTGCTGATGTCCTTTTTGGCATGCCCTGTAGTTTGAAGAGAAACTGCATGTAACTGAAATGAGACATCACTGTGTGGGTAGTGAAGTGGAGGAAAATAAAACAGAGATTGATCATGCCTGAGACAGTTCATGAGGATCTAGGTATGAAACTTTAACTCTGTGTAACTGATGTGCAAAAATATGCAGTATTCCCTAAGGAAGCCATTATTTCCATATTCACTTGTAAATGTTTCCTTATGTGTGCAGCTGTTTACAGTTCCAAGTATGCCATTTGTCTGGGTGTGGGGCAACTAAATTGCTATCAAGTGATTTTTAGTTGAGCTTCCAGTTCAGTTCCTAAAAAATAGCATACTTTAATAAAAAAAAAATAATAACATAGGCTTGATGTTCTGGTCCTGATATTTGATAGATTTCACAGCACAACATAATTGCAAAAAAAGATATTACCTTCTAAGACTAGGAATAATTTTCTCTAAGAATTTTTTTGTAGGAACAGTGCTGCTTTGATTTCAGGTAGGTTATGATGCGAATAGAAAATTGACAAAGGTATTCAAATTCAAATAGTAGACATCCTTCAGACAGTGTGAAGTTACTTTCCTCCCCCCCATCTGAGTTAGCATTAAGTCTTGTAATCGTTAATTATTGTTATAATTTTTTCCCCTTAATCACCTGTTTCCAGAAATAATCACTTTTTGTGTCCTGCTGTATCTAGGAGCTACTTCTTCCTGAATAGTGTTTGAAAAATAAGCACAATTTCTTCTTACCAGATACTCCCTCTCATGGCCTCTTCAGTGCTGCTTTTTTTGGTTTTGTTTAGAGATAACTTTGACCTCATTTTTGGACATCTCTCTTTTTTTTTTTGTTTAGATACCATGATATTTTACCTTTTCAGTTTTTTTTCAGTTCCTTTGGCAGATGGATATTTTTCCCCAAAGTCAGAATAAGCTTCTTGTTTGCATCTTGCAGCTACTTGTTTGTACTGTCTTAGTTAAAATCATGGGGCAAGAAAATCAGTTTGTTTGTTTGTTTGTTTTTTTTTTTTTTGTTGCTATGATTTATTGTGAAGAGGGAAACAAACTAATATCTTAATGCACTAGCTGTACAGAGTTTCATTTTCAAATTTCCCTATGACTAAACAATTCAAATTGCTTTCTTTTGTCTTTTTTTATGGGATTTTTTGGTCTTTGCCTATTTGAAAGGTCTGTATATTCAGGGTAACATCAACATCAGTGAACATGTTGCTGTCATACTATTAAAAGAAATTTTCTGTATATTTCTCAATTACTGAATATCGTACTGAAACACCGAATGAATAAATACATAGATGCACAATTTACAGTCATGGTGGTTGTTTAATAATATATTAAAGATAATTTGTTTGAAAACCAAAAATTACTAATGGTCATGTACTCCACCTTTTCTATTTTTTCTTCTATAGCACTTACTAAAGAAAAAATTGCCAACCAATCCCTTAATTCTTGAAATGCATTCTTTCTGTATTTGTTAAAATATGGGAAAAACACAACCATTTTTTAGTCAAAAATGAACACCAGAGTCTGATGAGGGAATGCATCTCCATAATGCCTACTTCTGAAACCACTATCCTTAAACAATGAGGAACTATCATCTTTTCGAACATGTATAATTTGTATTTTGCCTTTTATTTGAAATATTAGAAGACTTAATATCTCTTTTTCTGGTGGGTTTGTTTTCTAATGAAATAGAGCAATGGGAGCTTATTTTCATTCTGATGTTGACTATAGTTTTTTCTGGATAGTTACAGAAGAGACCAAATGTCACTGCTATCCTTTCCTTACCTAAACATTTTAAAGTCCTGCTCCTTGATGCAATCCACTTTCTAAGAAGGCTCCAGATTCCATACTCTTTTGCACTTTTGCAAATTATTTCTGTCCCTAGGGAAAAAATGTGCCATCAAACATCTCCAGATATTTAAATTTAAAAAATCTAGATGTCTCTACAGCGAATCCGCAATAAAATATTTTATATTTTCTACTAAGTTTTGTGGATTTGATCTTTGCTTTAATATCAGTGTTTAGTGCCTTGGAATGCTTTCATGCTTGCTTCTAATTAATTAGATCAGTTTTCACTGACCAAATTTAAAGCTACCCCTAGCTTTAAATTCCTTCAGTTCTTTAATTACAATTCTTCGTTTGAGACTAGTCCTGGGGTGGTTTATTTCTGCATGTATACAGAAATATTACATTCAGTTTTGCACCCTGGAGTGCTTTTGACTGCAACTAATATAACTTATTCTAGGCCTTTAAGAGCCCAATTGCATTCACATATTAAGGACACACTCACCCAATTTCACAGTTGGCAATTGAGAGGAAAAAACAGTATATGCATGTTTAAGGATACAAAAAGAAGAACATCTTTAAAAAATCTTTAAAGGATCTTGTCATGCAAAATAGTCCATATTGTGTCTGTAGAAAATTCATTCTGATCTGACTTTCATCATTACAGACACATCTAAAGCAGTGTCTAATCTAGGTTAGACAGTAAGAAAGACTATGCAGAAGTTAGTGAAATATTGGAGCTGTTTGAAGGCACTTGGGAGAGCCTTCTGTCAGACCGTGTGTGTATGCGTGATTAAATCTTTGCTGCAAAGCCTGAGTAAAAGCAGCAATATTGCTATCCTTCTCTTTAACCCCCTGGGAAGGAGCACTTGGTGTGGAAGAAGAAAGATCAAAACATTCAGCAGAGGCTTTATAAGACTGAGGCAGGGACCTGAAGAGGAAAGATAAAAGTTGGAGCTGAAAGGTGATGAAAGAATTGAGTATTAAACTACAGCCACAGACCTTTTTTGAGAACATGTGATTCTCATTGCAAAATTTCCTCCCCTTCCCTCTCACATAGGAAGATGTAAAGAAAGATAATATTGAAGAGATGAGAAAAGTGGCCTCAGCAGCCTTTTCTTGTGAATCTTGTTATCGCAGATTGGAGGAGAGGCAAACCAGCGATTTTGTTGACTTTCTTCTCCTTACACATATTCACTACTTGTGCTGTTTAGTACATTACATGTAACTTTAAAGCAAACATTTGTCTATAACTGAAGAATAACCATGACATCACAACTGTGTTGGCAATACATGTAAGTAAATAGCTGTGCTGTGAATTGTTCTCGGTATAGCATTTATTAATTGATCACTCAAAAATATAGAGTTTCTACAGTTCCTAAGCCCTATTATTCAAGAAAACTCTTCAAAAATGACAGTGTGATCCTATTCCTCATAATAATAATTTCAATATGTTAACTGAATTGTCAATACTGACAATTCTTTTCAGATCACTCCTTCCCATGGGACTCTTTGGCAGTGCAGATATATAGAGCTCATGAAAGGATCACATGAAATTAATGAAAGAGGGATTCCAGATGAGCCAGCATCCCTTCACAGCCAGTATTCCCAGAAGGGACAGGATAACTTCCCACTGGTGGGTTTTGTGGGGGTTTTGTGGTGAGTGAAGTTTTGTTGTTGTTTTTGTTGAGTTTTTTGGAGTTTTTTTTTCATTTTTAGTACATTAAGCACGGACTGTGATGTATACTTGTGTATACCCAGAGGTGATGTGACAAAACTGAAAAGAGTATGAATTACTTTCTATATGGGTAATATACTTCTTTTTCTACAAAGAGAAATGCATATTATCAGTGAATGATGATATTTTTGTTCAGTTCTGCTATGGTCAAGCTGCAAACATCAGTGCAACAATTCGCACTTTTATGAAAGAATCAGTAAGTTGTGCTTAAATGCCTATAAGGTGCCAAAAAACATTATTATTGATGTAGAGACAAGAATAAGCCTTCCTTGAGCCCTTTAGCCTTCTATTCTTCCATATTTCTTGTGTTTTATAGGTCCTTTCTTTTCTTAAGGTGCCTTAATAGGATAAGATATTGTCCTGGCTTGAAGGACAGGTGTCTGCCAATAAAGGCAGAAGCTCCTCTTTGAAATAGAGAATTTAAGTCCTCTCCTTCCCAAGTATTATAATTGTTTGAATCAGGAACTCTAAGGCAGAGATAAGGAGGTAGGAGTAACAGCTCTTTACTAATATATGTAACCGGACAAACAGAAACAACAGCAGGTATGAAAAATTAACAACCAAACAGAACAAATAACTCAGTTCCAGTCCTTTCTTCAGCCACAGACACACTCTGTGTCTGTTCCCTGTGGTGAAAGCGGGGCAGGGCCTGCACAGCTGCGGAGGGGGCAGACGGGAGGGGGGGAAGGCGGCAGCAGCCGGGCTGTGTCTCAGCTCCCTGCTCACCACTTGAGTCCTGGTGGTCAGCTGTGTCTCAGAAGTAGGAGGCTGGAGCGGGGCAGATGCAGAGCAGTCCGACAGCAGAGCGCCTGGCTCCCCCCCGTTCTCACCGTGTGGGCTGGAGACGACAGTCCCTCCCCTCCGTCCTGGCCGGCAAGTGAGCAGCACCCCCCAGAACCCAGCCCCCATGTACCCCTTTGTCTAGAGTCCTGAAAAGAGCCTGGGTGTAACCGGCAGGCTCCCTTAGCATGATAATGGGAAACATTCTTTAAACTGGGACAGTAAGAGAAAAAAACCCAACCCCCAACAGGTATCCTTAAATAGGATAATTTATTTTGTATAAAGAATACAGAGTCAAGAGGGAAGGGAGAAGCAATGGGTCCATCTAAAACTCAGTGCACAACTAGCCAAATGTTGAGATTAGAATCTGCACTGCTGAAAGGACATAGTGCTTCCAATGACTTAATTACCAGAATAATCATAACCCATGGCCTATGAATGGGAGAATGATTTTTTGGTAAGCAGTTGTTTTAGCTATGCCGTATTTTAATAAATGATTTGTTTTTGTATCTCATTATATTAGATGACTTTGCATAGTTGATTTTAAAACTATGAATGTAACTACTGTACATTTTACTAGTGTCATGTTTATAGTTCCAGCTTGAATGAGACAAGTGTCTGCTTAATCAGACAGGCTAAATGCTAGGCAGCTGTATGGAGGAGTGAGCTTTGACATTCAGTATTTTGTAACCTGTTAATTAAAAGGAAAGGACAAAAGTGAGAGAAGATTAAGTGTTATCTTTGATGCTAGGGAAGGAAATAAGACAAACCATGGCAGAAGCTTCCAGTCCTTTTGGGAAGACATAACCAGCTAATTGTGTTTCAGAGTCTGTCAACATTAAGAAGAATAATTGATTCATTGCTGTTGATTTTTGGGGGAGTTTTGTGGAGGTTTGGTGATACAGATTTGGCATGCTTTTTTGTTGTAGGGTTTTGTTTTGTTTTGCTTTGCTTTTTAATGGCATAAGCTTTTTGGACAGCATCAACAGCATGATGTTTTTGTTGATGACAAAGAATTGGTTATATCAGATCATGTGTCATCCATGTTCAGTTGGGAAATTTATCTAATTCAAATTCTTGTATTCTATCCTGGGAAAGATTACATTGTGAAATATGCTGCATCACTAAATTAACATCTGGTCTTAAGTAGTTTGCTTGGAGCTGAAATGGCTCTTGTGGTCTATAAAAGATGTCAAATACATGTTAAAAAAGAAGACTATTCTGACCATGATAAAACCTGTAAAACTTTTATCTTTCCTTAAAATACTCACATTAACTGTCTTGAACATACTTGCTGTAAGAGATTTACATTCTCAGCTGCTTCAAGAAAAAAAAGAGGAGTCATGCACATTACTACATCAGAATCTTTTTGTAATTGGTAAGCTTTCACAGAGATGGGAAGGCAACCCAGTAGGAGAATGTTGAGCTACTCCCTTAATACAAAAGCAGTTTCCCCAGTTCTAGCCCTGAACTTTGTGGTTGGTGTTCTTTTGCTCTTCATAAAGGACATTTCCTTTTTTAAGCTTCCTTGTCAGCCTGATTGAACCTGCAAGAACCACTTTAAACTGACTATGCCCTCCAAAGCACAGTTTCTGAGAGGAAATTGGAAAACCTGATAGCAGATAACTTTAACTTATATGGTACACATAAGTTATTTTATACTAAGAAACTTGTCTGTACGTGCTTCTCATTACACTATATACCATTTCTTTTTCTAGGAATCAGTGTGTTTTTTTATATCTTAGGCATATATTTATACTAAGTATCAAAGCATCATGTTTTAAGAGTATGCCACTATCTGATTTTGGAAAGCTCCTTCAATACTAAAACACTGAAAGCCACTATTACCACAAATTTTATTTCCTGTTCACAGTAGGAAGGAAAAAAATCTAATAATCTTGATGACACTTTAGAAAGAGCCTCAAGAGAGGTGAAAATCAAAGTTTATGAAAGTTAAAAACCACATGAACATACTACAAAAATTTCATATCTTACCAATAAACAACAATGAATATACATTTAACTCTGGAAAGTTCTAGAGAAATTCTAGATTACAGAGAAAATTTTGTTGACTGTGTTCTCCAAGGAGAATTTTGCACTTAGTGAAATAAGAAGGAAAAATTCCTTGATAAGTTTGACATTAATTTGATTATGGTCAGGTTTTTTAGACTTGATTACATAGAAACATTATTTTCTTATATTTTGATGTTTGACATATATGTTTGTAGGAAATAGAATGTGAAAAAAAACAGCATAGGCAAGCAAAACATTACAGAAAATATATAATACTTTAAATACTTGTGACAAAAATAAGACAAAAAAAACATTTTTCAAAAGTCTTATAATCTGAGCTGAAAAACTTACACATTTCATATGTGATGAAAAAGAGAAACCAAAAAGACAGGAGACAGAGCTACAAAATTAATTTTCTGTATTGACTTCCTATGGTTAAATATATAGAAGAGGGATTTAAATTAGGGAGAGGGGGAAATGTTTATTTAACTAGCTGATTGTTGCACAGAAATTTTATTGTTTTCTTTATAGAAGCTCCCTCTTGTCAATGTTGGCTTCATCACCCATTCCAGATATCTGTCTTGAAAATTATGCTAACAATACTAAAATTATTCTGGCTGACCCTTGCATATATTTCCCACTTTGCTGAACAGTCTCACATCCACCTCCATACAATTCACTTGGAAAAGAGTCCTTTCCATACAGATGTTTACCTTGTGTCCTCTGATCCCCAAAGACAGATTTACTTCTAATTATTTATGATGGAAATGTTAGTGCTTAAACTATGGTTTGAGACTTCTTTCTGTGTGAAGATATTTGTTTCTCTATGGGGCTAGATAATAAAAAAAAACCCCAAAAACTTGTTACGTATTATGAAGATCTGTGTAAAACTCTAGGATTGAAATACTAATTAATTCTAGGCTTTACTTCATTCCTATATTTGAAACACTCTCAGTGCTATTTGCACAACTAACCATCACTCCTAAGAGCAATGAAAACCCTTTCCCTTTTAATCAATAAAGAAATATAAAAATTGTTTTCATTTTTCCCATGCACTCAATTACAGTACTCCATAACCTATAGCCTGCAGTCTCACCTGGAATTCAGTCCTGAAAAGAACTTTGACAAAGTATACATCCTCAAATCATGGGAAACTATTTTTTATTATCATGGGTTACTCGGCTATTTAAATGTAATGATGTTTGTTTCCTTCTCAGTGGATAGATGTAACATTTTACAGAAGAAAACTTTCACACTAAAAATAGCAAAAAAAAAAATAGTTAATTGATTTTGATCAAAACCAATTTTTATTGTGAAAATTTTGATCCAGTTTTCAGGAAAATTTCCAGAAAGAACCCCAAGTACTCACAAAAATATCAGTAAACAAAATCTCTTAGGTTCTTGAATCTAGGAACTCTTTTTGTAACTAATTCTATAAAATGTAAAACACTTTCTCTTTTTTCAAGCAAAATAAGTCAGCTTTGAGTAAGGTTCTTTTTACAGTTTAAAGTATGACCAAAACTAGTAGAATGAAATAAAAAATAAGTTCTCTCAAATTTTAGAGATTTAATAAATTTTACTTTATTTAATGTTGCTAAGAAAAAGCGACTATTCAAAACCAGCCTATCAGATTTTCTGTCTAATGCATGCGAGAACATAAGTGGCCAGTAATCTCTGATTTAAAGTTTATTATATAAAACTGAGAGTTGTTTTTCATTACTTAGGTCAAAACTGTAGGACTAAAACCCACAGAAATCCGCCTTTGACTTACAAAGAAAGCAGATCCATTATGTCAGACTTTGAGAGAAGGATAGTTATGGAACCTCATGATGTCATTGTCACTGATTCGCTTTTCAAAGTGCAGCAGTACTCACAGTACACATCAAAAGAACAAGAGGATGCCTATCACTTTATAGGTAGTCTAATAGCTGAAATAGATTCCTTCTGTTGTCAGATCTATAATATTGTCTTCCAAAAGAAAATTCAACACATATTAAGTGACAGAAAATTTTTCTTCTTCTTGTCCTTTTTTTTTTTTCCTTCTCCTGGAAAAGATAAATACAAATCTAAATGCAAATCACATGTCATCAAATTATTATATCAGTCTTTTCTATGACATTGGTTTTCTTTTTCCCATGTTTATTATATATCAGGTGTTTTTGACATGTTTCTGCATAAAAATAAACCAATACTTTCTCACATTCTAATGATTTGAATAATATTTGTCCTTGGTGACATATATACCACCATACAGTCTATCTGTTGTTCTTTGAAATTATATTTTGTTGCTCTCTGTAAACAAGGATTTATGTTAGGATTGGATGTCCATCATTCTCTTGTTTCATCAGCTTAGAACCAATGATGAAAGATTTCTTATTGTTATTTGAAGGGACATCATGGAAGACTTGAAACAGATGAGATATATAAAAAGGAATGCATTGAAATATTTTAGTAATCAACTTATTGCCTCTTCTGTCAGAGTGAGGATTTCTATATATTTCCTAAAGTATGTAATAAGCCTTATCAGAGAAATTTTTTCCGGTGCCAATATTTACTGTACAGAATTACCTCAGACACAGCTGTTTCTAAATGAGCTTTCTTGGACAGAGATGGCAGAGGGGCAAGCACCTGCTTATTTTAGCTTTTCAATTACACAGGCAAATCAGTGTCATTTTTGAAATACATTGGTTTAAGCCTAAAGTTTTGGTCAGTAAAAAACCCTGAAATTAAATTAAGATATTCCTTTTTGCCATAACTTTCTTCTGCAAAGTTTGAATTCTTTTCTTCCCCCCATCTTGTCCATTGCTTTAGTTTCTATGACAGTCTTTTTAAAATCTATTATGACCTATTGTACTAGTAGGACTAGTACATAGTATTTTTTCTGGACATTCTTGGAAACTGCTAATTATTCTTAGAAAATATCCTTACATTTTAAATTTTACTTTGAAGCCTTTTTCTGAAGTGTTAGGAATAAACAATTCAGTTCCTTAAAGTTAACATCTTTAAGTGATTTTTATTTTTATTTGAGTTTATTTTTTGCAC
>JANRGV010000001.1:94371362-94395542 GCA_024734035.1 Alethe castanea | reverse complement strand
TTTAAGTGATTTTTTTTTATTTGAGTTTATTTTTTGCATTATTTTTATAGGAGTGGTGTATCACTAAAATCTATGATAAATGTCTGAATATTTTGCCTGGACAATTTGACATTTTTGTTAAATAATTAAAGTCTTCGCTGTAATTCCTTTCAGGAAGTAATTTAATGTTAAATTTAGAAGCACTAAATTTCATTGCACCATGAGGTGTGAAATGCTTCTTTAAATCTGTATTGCACAGCTGAGTGCCAACTAACGATTTTGATGCAGATTTGCATAACTTTTTTTTAAGTTATACTAAGAAATGTATTTTTCTCACTTCTGTAAACTTGTCTTGAGGAGCATATAGTGCTTTGTGAGATCTTCACCTGCTGTTGAAATGATAAAATGGATTTTTTCCTATATTCAAGCTAGTTCTATACATTTTCTTGACTGAATATGTGAAATACAACATATCTGTACAACTATACTGCTTTCTGTGTATGCATGAGCAAGTTCAGTTTCTAGATTCTACAGAGGTCAAGACATGGTCGACGACATGGCTCCATGCAAAAAAGCAGAGATGACTTAAGGTCTTCCTTTGACCAACTGTATTCTAAATTTTTTCTATATGTTTGCCATGAGTTTGGTTGCAATTCTGGGCATAGTCTGTTTCTTTTTCCTTGAAACAGGATACAAACATTTCAACCAGATATTTTCCGTATACTATTGCAGTGCATTTTGCTAAAAAATTACTTTAATAATAGAATCTGGCCTTGAATACCACATAAAAATGCTGCAGAATGTCTAGAAATTTTCAAAATGCTTTTATCAAGTAGAATTCAAATCTTAGTACTAAATAACTCAGATGGTTAGCTATGAAATGACTTGTGAGACTGCAAAACCTAGACTAAGAATGTATGCAAGGGTGTTGGTTTGGGCTGAAATGATTTTTGCTAGTGTGACTGGTATGAGGCTGTGTTTTAGATTTGTGCTGAACTCATGGTTGATAATACAGAGCTGCTTTTCTAACTGGTGAGCTGGGATTGCACAGAGCCAGGGCCTTTTCTGCTTTTTGTACTGCCATGGCGGGAAGGACGTTGGGGGTGCATCAGAAGTGGGGATGGGACACATCTAGGATAAGTGACCCAAACTGACCAAAGGGATATTCCAGATGTGGCATCATGCTCAGTGTATAAAGTGGGGGGGAGAAGGAGGAAGGATGGATGTTTGGAATGACGGAATTTGTCTTCCTGAGTCACCATTGCAGATGAGGAGGTCCTGTTCTTTTGGAGGTGACTGAATGTTTGCCCACCCATGGGAAGCAATTAATCAATTCTTTGTCTTATTTTGCTTACAGGCGCATCTTTTACTTTCCTTATCAAGCTGTCTTTATTTCAACCCACAACTTTTCCAGCTTTTATGCTTTTATTCTCCCCCAAAAAAATGCTGGTTGGGGAGTGAGCAAACAGCTGTGTTGGGCTTGGTTGCTGTCTGAGGTTAAACCACAAAAGCAAGATATTTTAGAAAGAACTTTGATTGTTCTATTGAAAGGGTTTTATATTGAAAATATTCAAACTGAATAGATCACTCTTAGCAACAACTGAATAGAGAAAATGGGCAGAAAAAAAATAGGACAGTATAAACAGATGATAATGCAATATAAACTGCTTGCAAACAGTTTCGAAAAACTCAGTCTGAATCTGTTCTATTGATGGTCGCAAATTACACATGTGTAGAAGGAAAGAAATAAATTGTCAAACAATGAACAGCACTGTAAGAACAAAGTACTGATAATACAAGTGAGAGATTTTTTGTTTTGCTAGGATTAATGCTTTATTATGAAATTCACCATAGAGAGAGACAAATCCCAGTAGATTTAATTCAACAGGAAGAAACTCGTCTTGATAGGTGAGGCAAAGTAATGCAAGGAATTATATCTTGGGCTTGTATCACACATATGCACAGAAGAGGAAACAAAAGCTCAAACCACTCTCTCCTCAAACACTTACCTTAAAGATTACAGTCTTTGAGAGGAAACCAGGCTTCTCGTGCTAAATTCCTTTCTCCTGAATATTTTTTATTGTTCCTTTTCTTCCCATGAAGGGACATTAATGTGAAATAAATAATTGTATTATGTCTTGCATATTTATTAATTAGATAGATACTGCACACCTTACACTTCCTTCGAATTTGATCACATGAGCTGTTAGCTTTGTCTTCAAGCAAAGCTATTTTATAACATTTCCAGTCCAGATATTTTCTCATTTAGATAAATTTAATTGTCAGTTAATATATGGCAAGATTGTAGTCATCTTCCAGCTATCAATGGACAGCTTTATTGGAACGGTTTCAAAATCCTATTTAAAATGTAGTTTATCTTTTATTTATAATTTATGAGTGAATTTGTAGCATTAAAAAAAAAGTATACTGCGTTTCCCCTATATATTAGCTCTTGCAATTGCTTCTTAATTAAGAGCACTGGGTATTAATTATATATCTAATATCTTAATAAAATTAGTTTCCAGTTTATTATGAGGTATGTTTTTTACTTATGAGAATACTCAGGAAAACCTTATATAACACAGATTATACTAGCTGCAAGAAATTCCTGAAGAGAAAGAAGATCCTTATTGGATATAGAAAACACTGTATAATATTGTCTTTTGGAAAATTTATGCACTCTAGTATTTACCAGTGGACTGTAAGAGATTCATGTGTTTCTTTCCTCAATATGGAACACTTTATCACTCTCTTACCAATGAAATAGCTGACTCACACTGGTTTAAGGTAAGAGAAAGATAATTTTCCTGGGAAATGTCTTTTAAAAAAAGATTGAGGAATTTTGACATCTTCTCATCTCTGCAACATTCTGTTAGTTTTCAATTTAGTTTTTCAGCACTAACATCTCTGAGAAAATCAAGGTTTCATTTAAAAAGAGACAGTAGTTCTGCAGTGATACCTGCAAATAATTGTATTTAGTGGTGATAATAGGTTGATACAGGAGCTACTGTATTTATAGGACTGCGTGAATACCATATATCCAGTTATCTGCCTTGACATGTGCCCTTTTCTGTCCTGACCTCCTCTTGGGATCTATGGTATACTACACATGTACAGACCTGTGTATATATGTATATTCAAAGTTTATACTTTCCAGACACTAACCATATTGCCCACACTTTGGCACAGACTGGATTCAAAGTCTGTAATCTTGTATGCTTCTTTCTGTCCTGTCAGTCTAAGAGGGAAAGACATAAGTTTGGTACATCAGGCAGTACTGGAAGACATCAATAATTACTCATCAACTCGCATTATAAGAATTCACACCTGGAGTATAAGACGTGAGAAAATTGGCAGAAGCTTTTTTTCCCAAGTCTCTTTGAGTGTGTAAGCCATTCTTGTCCGGTCCAGAATCTGAAAGTTCAGGATTTCACATCATGATTAAAACATATAAGAGAGAGATAGACATTATTCAGATTAAAATAAAAGGCTGACATATTAGTGAATGTAGAGTGGCAGATGTTTGCATAATGCTTGTCATTCTGGCTAATATTTTCACATCAGGAAGAAGAATGTTCTTTCTGGTGGCTTTTGTAAAAATAGGTGAGGAGTCAGGCAAATTGTCAGCATTCCTTTATAGGCAAATAAATATCCTTATATTGAACTAAACAGAGGAGAGGATATGAAGGTAATTACTTATCAGCAGGTAACCACTAAAATATTTAGGCTCTTCTTTGCCGTATAATATAATGTCCTGCAGAGTAGAAAAAATCATTCAGATTTTCAGTGAAAGGCTTAGCAACATTCAGCTGAAGCGAGCTCCACAGATTTGCTAACTCTTCCAGTTTCAAATTGAAAGGTCAAACAAGCAATGAAACTAACAAACAAGAAAAGCTTACCTACTGAATATTAAAAAAGGCCTTGCTACTCATTTGAGTTCCCTTCCAAAATGATCTTCATGCACTAAGACTTTTCTTTTTTAACAGATTCTAGCCTGTAAGAGCACTTTTTTTACCTGTGTCCTCATTGCTCGGAGATCTTGAGATCTATGAGGGAAATTCGAGTCTGGCCCTACAAAGTAATTTTTAAATTTGAGGTCATGGACTAGAAAAAAAGTAAAAAGACCAAAAACTCTTGTCACTTACAAGTTAGTCAGGACTTATGACACAGAAGTTTCTGGTCATAGGAGAACTGGTGTGAAGGGCTGTCATGAGTTCTCTAGTCCAATCTGTTGCTCAAAGCAGGATCAGCTGTGGGATAAGACCTTAATGTTTAGGGTTAAACTTAGCAGATCTTGGAAAACTCCAAAGATACAGACCACATGGATTCTCTAGGCCACTTTATCCATTGCTGTGGAACAGGTTCCTGTGGGGAAAATGTTTCTCCTATCCACATGAAACCTTTCTTTGTTTAATTTATCCCAATTATCCTTGTTCCTCCCCCATTTACTTTTCATATATCTTGTGAAGAGCCTGGCTCTATCTCCTCCATAATCTCTTTGCAGGCATCCACAGACTGCAGTTATGTGTCTCCAAAGCTGTCCTTGCTCCAGGCTGAACTTTCAGTCTTCTTCACAGGGCAAGTTCTCCAGTCTCCTTTGTCTTTCTGTCATTCTGCTGAACTCTGGTTTATGAATGCATTTCTTGTTTTGGGATGCCCCAAACTGAGCAGACTGCAGAAATGGTCTAACAAGTGCTAAATAGAGGGTGATAATCACTCACAATCTGGTGTCCATGCTCCTGTTCATTCATTCAGCATACAGTGCTGTAGGCTGCATTTGCTGCCAGGTTATACATCTGGCTCAGGCTCGGTTTGCTGTCTACTAGGCATCAAAGCCTTTCCCAAAGAACTGATCCCAGCATGTCCATCCTCAGACTGTGTTATAGTCAAGGCTCCTCTGTCACAAAGATGGGAGTTGTTTCTCCCAGTTGAATTTCATAAGTTTCCTACCAATCCATTTCTCCAATATTCCTGGGTTCCTCTGGATGTTGTCCCCATCCTTGAATGTGGTACCCTATCCCAAAGCTGATGTCATCTTTAGCAATGAGCTGGAGGAGATTTCAGGGTGTAGGCTCATCAGGGTTAAGGACCTTGAACAGCTCACGTCCCTTAACAGATCTCTTAAATACTTCATTTATTACAAAGTCTCCAGGTAAAACATGACCTATTAACCATGAATTTTGAATTCAACTGCCCAGTCAATTTATTCTCTTTCATTATCTATTACCTGGACTGCACTTTTGAAACAAGAATACTGTGAAAAGCAGTCATGAAATATTCTCATAAATTATACCCACTTCTCTCCAAATTATACACACTTTTCCCCAAATCAGAGAGATCAGCCAAGTAGGTCAGATATCATTTATCTCTTATCAATTCATGCTGATTCACTTTCTTCTCCTTTGTGTGTCCAGGGGGACCAGGTACACTGTCAGCAAGTTTATGAAAGACAGCAAATTGAGTGGCGTGGTGGACACATAGGAGGCATGGAGTGCCAGTCAGAGCGACACAGATGGGAACCTCATGAGGTTCAACAAGGCCAAGTGCAAAGTTCTGCACCTGGGACGGTGCAATCCTTGTTTGATGTGAGCTGCAAAGGCACATTCGCAGCTTAGGAAGCAAACAGTATCCTGAGTGGCATCAAAAGAAGTGTGACCAGCAGGTCAAGGGAAATGATCCTCCCCCTCTACATTGCTGTGTTAGGAATCCAGCTAGAGTATTGTACTTATCTCTGGAGTCCAGTACAAGAAATGCATTGACCTCATGTAGTGGATCTGAAAGACACCCACAAAAATTATCAGAGTGATGGAATATCCATAGTGTGATGAAATATACAGAAGAAACCATTCACAATGAGGGTGTTTAAACAGGTTGCCTAGAGAGATGGTGGCATACCTGGAAATATTCAAGATCAGGAACTCTGAACAACTTGATCTAGTTCAAAATGTCCTCACTCATTACAGGAGGAATTGGACAATACAACATTTAAAGCTTACTTCAACCCAAATGTGTGTGTGACTCTATCCCACCCTTTTTAAAACATGAGCCACTCTTGCAACAAAATATGGTAGAGAGAAATCATATAACAGCCTTTTCCAGAGAAACTGAATTATATATCTGTGAAGCAAGAGCTATTTAACTGATCTAAATAACTGTCTAAATGTTGGGCTTTTTTTCTTACCCAGCAATGCCTTTGCTTTCAGAGCTCTCTGTCCCACATGAAGTCACAATTCCAAACACCGGGATTTCAAGAGTCAAATTGTAGTACAAATCGTTTTCTGAATTCTGCTCTCCGAGAATTTACATGTGACTGAGTTTAAAGTTGATTTTTATTTTTACCATGGTAGGTAGAGAACAAAGAAGGATAGAGTGACTGGTTGGAACTGAGCTGAATCTGCCTGATTAAGGTTTTGATATGGGATGATGAGAAAAGTCCATGATCTGTAGAGAAAATAGTGTTGCATTCTGGTCAAAGAATGCAGGTTTATGGGTGCCTTGAACATAGTGTTTCATTTCAGCATTGCCTATATTAAGAACAATGCCCTTGATTGTTAATTGCTGGCTAGGAGTTTGATTTTCATGGCCAGTGCTATTTAACGGAAAGTCCAGTGTTACTGGATACTGTTCATGAAGGTGAACAAATTCTGACTCTTTGTTAAGCTGCATTTTTCCTTTTACTGAGAGATTTTTACTTCCTGATATCAATAGCCTTGGAAGGTAAAATTAAATGATGACACAGGATTACTTTAATTGTCTTCACCTGTCATTAAAGAGTTTAACATCCATATACAATGTAGTAGCTGTTTCTTAGCAAATGTTCCTACAGCTTCTAAGACAATGGAATACTTGACTTCAGTTAAAGCCATTAGGGTTGCCATGAAGCATATAATTGCAGCTTTGCACTATCCATAAAACCTAACATCAAAATTAAACAGGCAATAAAAATTTGAAAAGTAGTAATGTAAATAATCTATATGTAAGTTTTAAATAAGGACATTTATATTTGAATTAAAATCAAATCAATAGTACTCATTCACTAGCTACATAAACCCTTCCTTTTGATGTTTGAATCACATATTGATTTTAATGCAGCTTAGATGCAGTCTTTTCAGGATATGGTTTACCATAAACTTGATGATCTGATGCAAGCACATAAAACATATTCCTGTAAATAGTATCATACAGTTAGAAAATTCTGGAATACTCTATCTTCCTTCCAAATATTTTATTTTTATTCATAGAAGTATTACACTTTTTTCTTTAATTTTCTTGATACATGACCTCTTATGAAAGAGCCCTGAAATATTTTGCATGCATGATATCACAGGCAGTGGTATAAGAAAGTTTTTCATAAAAACTTATAGTATTCTAATGGAGTGGTTTATTTCTATCAAAAACCCTGTTGTTGATCTTTAATTTTTTGCTGAAAACCTAATGTTGTATTAGACTATTCTATTATTCCATTGTTCTCTTTTGCGTTTTTCAATTTTGTTATTATAACATTGTTTACACTCAGTTTTTGTTTGTGCTTTGAGATCAGTATGCTCCCCATAGCAGAGATATGAATATTCACAGGACAATTCTCTAGAACGAAGAAATGTTTTAGGATGACTGTAATGAGACACTGCAACAGATTGTCCAGAAAAATTGTGGATGTCCCATAGTTGGAAGTGTTCAAATTCAGGTTTGATGGAGTCATGAGCAACCTGATCTAGTGAAAGATGTAAAAAGGGTTGGACTGAATGATATTTCAACCCAAACCATTCTGACTTTATGTTCCTATGTACATGCCAGAGAAGATATGCCCTGGATGTCCAAAAATTCCATCAAACCTCATTGCAAATTTGACCCTGGTCAAAGTGTTCATATTTATATTTAGTACTATCAAAGTATTCCCCCTGCTATGTCTTTGCAAGCCTACCAGCTCACACTTATTGACTGCAAGAATATTGCATTACAGGTTAAATGTTATCTGAAAATCTTGTGTCTTATGCTGTACCCAGTAGATGAACTTCCACAAAATTCACCTGGTTATTCCTTCTTCTACAGAGATCCTCTTCAAAAGCCAGTGGAACAGGAAATGTTTCATTACTTTAAGATATCACTACTTTACACTAAGTTTGGAGCTAGCTGAATAACTTTACATTTCCCTTTATTACCTAATCCCTTGCATTTAAATTTAAACTTGTTTACATTCTTGTAATTAGGAGTAAATTAGAAATCCATAGGAGTTGCCAGGAAAAAGAAAAAAAGAGTGTGAATTTTCAAGTGATTTTGAGCACATCCAAGCAAATCAGCTCAGATCTGCTTTGGACATGATTTTAAACAAACTTTAAAGGTAGGAAAATGTAGAAATGCCGTTTTCAGTTTATACACATCATGTTGTTCAAGTTTAATCTGATTTTCTATAATTAATTCAATTTCCAAGATGTCTTGAAGGTAAATTTGTAAGGAAATGAAGGAAGGAAGGAATTCTAAGAGAAAATTCTTTCTTTTGAAGTTCTTTTGAAACAAATTCACTTAGAGACTGAATGCTTAAAAAAAGACAATGTAAAACTGATAATGATAGGAATGGTATTAAAAAGTACATTGTAGTAAAGGCATGTCTTGAGGACTCTGAAGCCAAAAAATGTATTTATTGTGGGAATTCTGGAAAGATGGATGGTTAATGGATAGTTGCTGTAAATGAAATACAACAATTGTACTAGTTATACCTGCATTGAAGAGACATTAAAAAATCTTTTCAGAACACAAAAAAACCTCCCAACAAAAAAATTCTTCAGAGAATTTGCACCCTCTCACATTTTCAAGTTTCTATTACTATATTATAAATAGAACCTAAATTAATGACTTTCATAACTTTTCTCTAATAATGAAAAAACAAGCTCAAAGAAACCACATAAGACATACATTCAATTTTTCTTTGCATTAGGAAATGTTTCCTCTTTCTGATAAAGCTGAAGGCTGTTATAGCAAATATACCAAAGGAAGTTAGGGAAAGGGCTAACTTTCTCCTCTGCTTTAAACGACTTCAGATGTGCAAAATTCAATTTCATACTACTGAAATAAAAGAATCTGTGAGGGCAAAAAAGTGGGAAAAGGTTTGTTTGACACTTGATGAATTTCACTGCAGACACAGAAAAATATACAGCCTCTTTTATAAACTGTGGTTAATCAAGACAAAGGGGCCTTACTGCTACAATACATAGATTCTCTGATAAGAAACATGATGTATAAGTCATATTGCATAATTTTTTCCCCTTAAGTTTTGGGGGAAAGTTTTAAGTTTTTTTATTTTGTTTTTTTGGAGGACTTTTATTGACAGAAAACTCTCACAGTAAAGTAATGCTTGCAAGTATTAAGAAGATAATTATTGGTGTCATGTATATGACAAAAAGTATATGCCATATATTCAAGTATTTATTCCTTTAAATTAAGCTAGGAAGATTATATTCTTTTACTATAAAAGATTGCAAAAAAGAAATTCTTTATAAGAAATGTTAGTTTTCTAGTTTTCCTTTAAACTGATCTATGCTTGGAAAATTTTCTGGTCTACTAGCAGATTCTAAACAGAACAAAATGGACTGAAATCATCTTAAAAACTGGGATTTAAGTGATGTCCTGACAAATTGAACCAAGAAAAACAAGGTTCTTCTCAGACTATAAATTACTTCTGTCGTGCAAAAATGCTGCTAAGGATGCAACTGGAAACATTGCTTAGACCATAGATAACTCTGTAGAAGTATCTGAACAAAGTTATATCACTGCAAAATAGAGCATCAAACGCAAGGGAACACTAGAGCAAAAGCAAAGTAAATAAGGATGGATCATCAAATTTGCTTGTTTAAGCACAATATGTAGTCCTGAAAGCAAACTTTTAGCAGAAAAAAGAAATACCTGCATCTTGCCCAACTTGAGAAAGCTATACATTTCTCATTGACTCTAGTATAGATCAAGGATTCATTGAAACCTAACAGGAATTAAAAGGATAGATGCAAATAAATCCAGGTGCCTGTCTTCTCCTCTTGCTATATTTCCCTAAGACTTAAGGTGACTGAGACCTCATAATACATAGCTAATTAAAGGGAAGTGTGATAACATCCAGCTATTAACACCTCAGTTCCTGCATGATATAAGAAATTGTATACTGATGAGAACTCTGTCTGGACCAGCATTGCTTTTTCAGCTGGTGTGGGCTGGGGACCAAAAAGTAAAGCATCTGACACAAGCTGGGCTAGAGCCCTTTTTAAACAATAGCAGAGAAGGCTCACTTGCTCTTCAACTGAAATATTTATGATGGAGAAAAAATGGGGAAAAATTTTATTTCCATTATCTATGTCTAAATCATGATATTCACATTTCCCACACCTGAGGGTGAGGTTGTAACTTAAGATTTTATTAACTTTGTTTTTAATTTAGTAAAAGAAAAGTAAGGTGTAGTTAGTAATGGTAAGTTAGCAGTTTTGGTGATATAGATAGAAAGATGTGTGGATAATCGACTACTGAGATGGGAGGTGACTGGATTTTTAATGAGGTATTAAACTTCATGATGTGAAAAATCGGTGACTTAGGCTAGGTTAATAAAGTTGCTTTGACACCTATTTTTGACAAGGTACTTTATAAGGATAAGTCATTTTGACTTGAAAATCTCTCGTGTATTTGTCAGGATATGTTAGCCTTAAATCCATTCTCGCTCTATGATCTAAATACAAACGGGGTTATGCTCAATCAGTAAAACATTGTTTTTTAGGTTTGTTTTTCAGCAAATATTTAAACTGACATATTAATGCCTAACATATGTCATGTTTGGCATGAAGGAAACAAAAACATGACAGCACGTATTTGTTCTACTGTTCATCACGACTTTGAATTTCATCAGCAAAGGTAGTTGACAGATTTTTCTTTTGGTTTATATACTTTTTATTTAAGCCTCTGTAGGGATGTATTAAAAAATAAGTAAAAACTAGCTTTGATCAATGAAAATTTAAATGGAACCTGATTTTCCAGATATGACTTTATATTAACATTTTTACTGACAACAAATTACTCTAACAAAGTTAACATCTTGTCATACATATGTCTTTAGTTCCAGAAGTTTCCACCACTTGCTGGAGAAAACACTCCCTTTTTCCTTAGATATGTGCATTAGTCAGGCAAAAAAACCACACAGAATGGGTAAGTTAAGTGAGAAAACATTAATGAAAAAATAGTTAACAACAAAATGTAGGCAGAATTCACACTATTGACAAATGTACTAAACTTGATTTTTTTCACCTTTGCTATCAAATTTTTTCTTTATTATAATTAGCCACTAAACTTTATATGTTCCTCTATTAAAAACCATTTTTAGCTGATTAAATAATTCTGTAACTTGATCCGTGACCCAGGGGAAAACTAACTTTAATTTGGATAATAATGGACTTAGAAATATAGATCTGAAACTAGGGTATGTGTGAGGAAAATATAAACCAAAAAATGAGATATCAGACCTGTTTATTTCTTAAAGAAGGGACTAAAGAGTACAAAAGCATGGCTATGGTTACTAAAACAACAAGAAAGGGAATATACTAACAAACAGCTCTTTTTTTCTCCTAGGTCCATCATTTTTCTGTCTATTATTTCTTCTTCCAATAACTGACTTCAGGAAGCTGAAGGACACAAGGTCCTGAATTAACTGATAATTTCTACAAGTAGGCCCTCCATGTTAACCATAATTTTAGCATTTAAACTCCAGTGTAAATGCCCATTGCTCTTAACCTATAAGTGCCAGCTATCTTAATTCCACTTTTCTTTATACAGGTATTTTCAGAAATTCATTAATCTTCTGCATTTTTTATAGTCCTGATGTCTTTATTTTTCTGTTGAAAATGAATGTGATGCATTCCATCATGGCAGAAGACTAAAAGAATAGATTGATACCTGGGATGAGGTATCACTTTTGCTCTCTACACTTTGATATTTTGCAAAATCACTCAATCAGTGAAGTCCAAGTTAACCATGAATGTTACATCATTCCCAAGAGCAGGACTTTCTTCTCTCTTCCTTCATCTTTCCTTTGCAGAAAAGGTCTAGGACAATGGCAGACACAGTATTTATTTTAAAAAAAAAAAAAAAAAAAAAAGGAATATTAAAGTAGATGGGATGTAGATGATGTAGTGTCCTTGAGAAGCAGATAGGATAGTAGAAAGGCAACAGTCTGAAATGTACAGTTTGGATGATAAAGAAAATAGCAATTCTTAATTACATATGGTACATAAAAAAATACTAAAAACTGATATGCAGTTCCAGCTTCCTCCAGCTGTTTCCTTTTCTCTGCCATTTCTACTTCAATGGTATTAAATGGGTGAGAGAAAGGAAAGTTTGATGCCTCTTTTTTGTCTCTTTTCTTCCTTTAACTGATTCTCTGTTCCTTTGGGCAGTGCAATAGATGGGGTTTTATATTTGCAATATGCCTCATCTCACACCACAGCATCTTGGCTCTTTGGAGTTCGTCTCCACTTGAAGTTTGCCTGGAAAGCTGGAGTTTAATCGTTTGCCCAGATGCTCAGTGTAGTTTCTTCTTAGATAAGAGACTGTCTACTAATTTACTTTGTGGAAATGTAATTTACCTTCTATTACTATGTAGATGTCTTTTTTTTTACACTGCGAATGATCTCTACATAATTGTCTAGTACTGGCTGTAAAGTGTTAAGTTCCTGCCCATACAGTTCTGGTAACAACTAAACATTCTTCAATTTAAAATGTTGTCTTCTACTAGACTATATAAAAGAAGGGGCTGATTAAAGTCTCAGTGTTGAGGCCACTCATGACCGTTAATAATTCCTTGGAGGGGATTAAAAGTCAATTTCTTTTACATAATTCCTCTGTTAGGGGTTGTCCTTGTTCTACATATACACTAAGCTCATTCAAAAAAGCATGTTTTAATAGCAATAACTATTTAATGTGCTTTTTTGAATGTTCATATTGTAGTGTTTTTATTCAGATGGATGTGGCATTTTATATAAAGGGAAGAAAGATGTAAGATAAAGACCGTACATTTCTGACAGTGTCAGAAATAATGTTTGGGAGGTAATAGTTTCACATTAGGGTTTTAATAACTTGCTAGATATGCAACTATAAAAAAAATAAAAAAAATAAAAAAATAAAATACTAGGAAGTTGCTACCTAAATGAACACTAGCATGTTGAGGTCATCTTCCTGAGAAGATAAAAGGAGAATTTCATAGAACGATAAACAATTGTTCACCACTATTTGTTAATAGCAATTTTCAAAAGGACTCGAGGGCTTTGTGTCTTTGTCAAAGCTTTATGTAATTATATATTTCCATACTAAAAATATCTTTAAAAAACATTACTAGGTTTCTATTGCAAAGCTATATTCAAAGTTTAAAGTGGTAACAACCTGAAATGCTTTCATGACATCAGTATTACTTTCAGAAGTTTTATAAATTTAAGTTTTAGGCACTATACGAGAAAACTAACAATGGTTTTATCTCTAAGCCACTTGAGATGACAAAGTTTAATTCTCTTCCCTGGGATAGTAAAACATAAATACTGCATAATATATTTTTTGTGCAATAGCTGAACTTGCTTCATTGTGCAGATAATGTTATTAATTTTCTCTTAAACAAACAGTTGAACACTTTGGGATTCCTTTTTATAACCAGTGATAAAAATGCTCAGTTTTAAAATCCATACTTCAGAAATCCTAATATAAAAATGGAAGGTGTTTGTAAATCCAGGCAAAATTCTGTTGTAGCTTTCTGTGTTTACCAGTGTTGTGTAAAGAATTCTTCATATTCTGCTCTTCTCTATTGAAGGACAGAAAAAAGTCTCACTGGACAAGTATAGACAGTTGCTTAGAAAATGTCCTGGAAACTGAACCTTAATTATGAAACAGGTGGCAAAGGAAGTGAACAGTCTGCTGTTAATTTCTGGATAAATAGGGGATGGAGACTGGACTTCCTATTGACATATAAAGACTTTTTTGTTTTTCTTTTTCTGTTTTCATATTTGTAAACTGGAGGTGTGGTAATATTTCATCATGGAAATTCTTGTAAAATAACACCAGGCAGAACTACTGTGATGTCACTGATCTGTAAAACACATTCTGTGAGATTCTTCTAAATGCCTGCATGAGGTTCAGTAATTTCAGTCAAGCAAATATTCAAAAATATCCAGTCTTGATTTTAAAAATGTCAACTTGGCATAATCCTTTAAAAATTCTAAAGTAAATTCTAGTAAGTGTGTCATAAGTATCCTAACCTTTATAATTCCCATATATTTTTTACTTCGACACTGTGCTCCTTAAGCCTACATAAAATACGCAAAGTATTTCTGGCGTGCTCCTTTGTTATCTATATAAAAAATGTTGTGAGATTAAATCTCTATTATTAATTTTTATGTAACCAAAATTGTTAACAAAAGTTAAGAAACATCAGTGAGTCTGTGAAATATATGTGCTGAAAGGATTTTAACCAGGCCCATTAATTGATTTGCAGTTGTAATAATGAGTGGGTTTTTTTAATGCACTTGACGTGTGGTAAATCATGTAGTTCAATGATGGTGTCTGCAAAGCATTGTCTGGGAAGATGGAAGCCCAAGTACTATTGATTTTACCTTTTTCATTATTGAATTTGTTGGTTTTTTTATTAGTCTTCTCAAATGAAATTAATCTAACAAGTGTAGACATGGTTAAATGGCATTAATTGCATCCTCCTTCAGTTCTCGACTAAGGATGTGCATAATACTTCCGTAATCTAACTGTTCACAAATATTACCCCTTCCAAAAGGACAGCACTGTATTATGATTATATCTTCTGTTTTCTGAGGTTATTTCCCCCTCCCCATTCATACTTCTTCAGGATTCTGTTATAAAATTGCCATTAAAGATTTATGAAAATAGCATTCACAGTTAACAATATGGGATATCTTGGAAAACATGGCTAAGGGCTTACATTCTTTATCTTCTGCCAATGAGTAGAATCAAAAGATAAGGCAGCTTCTTAGCTGGAGTCAAGAAAATGTGTAGAACTCAGAAAGACTGTGCAAAAATGTGCCTCCAGAAACAGAACTTCAGTGGGTCAGTGCAGGAAAGCAATGTTTTCAACCACACAGAGGACTAATCTCATCAGAGGAAGAAACAGTGTCTTCATCAATCTTGATTTAATATCAAAACATGATTTTGATTTAATATTAAAGAAGGTAAATAAACTGTTCCTGAAACAATTCACTGTACATAAGTAGACTAATAAAACTTCATTTTTCAAGTAATGATTTATAATTTACTATTGTTAATAGCTGCTGTACTAATTATTAAAATATTTATAATTCAGAAAAGTGTTTCAATTCATTATATTGTGGCACAAATGGGCTATTAGTGCAGACTTTACTTTTTCAGTCAATCAATTCCAATCTGTTAAAATAGCACTTTTTTTATACACAATGTGTAAGTCAAGGCAGATGTTGCTACAATTTTGTCAATGAGTCATGCTGTCCCATACCCTCAGGTCCTTAGCAAAAGCATTGGCAATATGGTGTAGTGCAAGGCAATCTGTAATAAGTTAGGATATTGGCTCCATCCCTGCCTCTCAGAAAGTTTCTTCTGCTTGACTGAAAATGAAAACGATTAGATTCAAGCCTCAGAATCTTCTTCCAGGCGGTATGGACAGCTGGTACTTGCAGTGATTAAGAATCTTCTGACCTGTGGCTATGACAAGCTGGAAAAATGTCTCTAGTTTGGCTGCGCAGCTTCATTATCTGCGAATGCCTTAAAATGATACTTTATTTATTAACAAGGACAACTCCCTTCAACAGTGCTATCAATCAACCTAATTTTTCCAGCATATCTAATACTACACTGCTATTCACTATAAGTAACTAAAGATAAATTACTTCCATTGCAAAGCAAAACTATGCTTTGTCATCTCCTTACTTCAAAGGCATGGGTTAAGTGAAGAGAAAAAAAGGTCTTCCGGAAACAGATTAGAGATATAACCAGAGCAGGAAGAAGCAAAAACAAAAACCAGTGGTCTAATTCTTTCTAACTGTAAAAAACTATCTTTATTAAATAAAACACATGGTATGAGTGTAGTGACTGACACTACATAAGTTCCAAAAAATCTAAGCATGTGTTTTGTAGAATTTCAAACATTTAATCCTGCTATGCAGGATTATTCATAAGGGAAGGAACCTATATCTCCAACAGCAGTATTGATGAGTAAAACCTATAAAAATATGTTTTGTGGGACCTCTGGTAGAACACAAAACCTATCTTGGCACAGTCTCAATGTGCTGTGATTTAACTCTTTCAGCAATATGAAATTATTATTAACTATGATATGGTACTTGTGTTGTTTTGTCATTTCAACAGAAGTAAACTCAGTTGAAGTTTGTCACATGATGGCTAAGTTGAGTGTATCTAATGACAGTGACAAAGACAAGTGACATTGCATTAAAAAAAGTATGCTCAGTTACTTAGAATTTCGTCAATCACCATCTATGTTTAAGTGATTGGATATTTGTCTTAGAGAAATATTTTTATCATAAATAGTATCTGCTCTTTCTGGGTAGACGGCAGCAATAGTGAAAGAAAATCTGAGAAAAGATGCATTTTGTCAATATTATGAAGTTCCAGAAGGTTTCACTGGATAGTGCTTACATGTACATCCTTTGGGGCATGAAAAAATTCTTTGTGACAGATTTGGTTTGCTGACATCTATGGAAACATCTGACCATATGGTTCCAGGTTACGCGTTTTGAACAATTCCCCTCTGCATACTTCAGCAGCAGTTTCTTAGTCTCTTATATTCCCTTAAGACCCTGTCTGCACCTCATGCGCTCCGGTTTCTGACCTGAGCTGGATCCAGCTACCAGAAGAAATACCGTTTCTCTATTTGGTACGAAGAGCTATTGAAAGAGAAATCTACCAGTGTCAAGTTCAGGGGATTAACATGTTTTTTCTTAACTATTGTGGGCCACAAACAATGAAATAAAAACTTTTCAATTGAAGATTTTGATAATGAAACGTGGTCTCATAAACCCGTGCCTTCATAGCACAAGGAAATTGAAAAAGCTTTTGGAATTACCTGGGAAAGATCTCAATGAATTGTAGATTAAGAAGTATGTTTGGGCCTGCAATATGTGGCAAGAAATATTTACTGACTTGGCTGGAAGCAAGGGGAATGTGGAGCTGGATGTTATGAAGAAACTGGAAATCATTTTTCAAGCAAGCAGAAAGTGTATCCAACAGACATTATCCAATCTCTTTCTGGCTCTTTGTCCTCATTTCCTCTTGGTCATATTGCATGAGTTCATACTAACTGCTGGCTTCTCAAGTAAATTCACTAGTTTCTTCCCAGATATAGGGAGAATACCTTTTTTCTAGGATCTACTCTAACCACTACATGTCAGAATGATCTTTTGACAAGCTTAGTCTTCCAACGTAATCCATCTTGTTCTGCACCGTAACAGACACCCATATATTCTTAAGTTAGGCCTGAAAACATAAAAGGAACATCTGGAACCATGATAATAAAAGGAACTCTGGCAGGCAGCATCACAGATGCACGGCTATTTCAGATCCTGTAAATTGAATATCCACGAATATGTTTTAAAATAAGGACCATGATGGCAGCACATTAAGACCAAGAGTATCAGACTGTCTGAGCAGCTGATTGCCATGAAAGTTCTAGTCAATTCAAACTGTTCTAAGCCTGAATCAGTCTGCAATGGCTGAAATGAACTTTGTTCTGATGCACAGTCCTCAGCTATATAGTATAACACTGAGCTGATGGAGAAAGGAAGGACAACACCCCGATTTTGGCAAGGAAGAAGAGCAAATGGTATAGAATCTAAAGAAGTTCTCTTACAGAACATGAGGTTTTGTTCTTCTGTTATTAGTAGTTATTAATACTGAAATGCTTTACATTCCTTACTTGTATCTGTGTATTATATTGCAAGTTATTTAAAACCCCACTGGACACAGTCCTGAACAACCTGTTCTAGCTGACCCTAGTTGAACAAAGGAATTAGTTGATGATGTCTAGAGGTCCTTTATGGACTCAACATTTCTGTAATTCTGTGATTTCTCAATCCATCTTTGCACCCTACACTATAGTAGAACTGTGATAACAAGCCTTTTCAAACTCAAAAATTGCTGGTTTTGAGATTTCTGCAATAATTAAATTTCTTTTATATATACTTTATTTTGCAATATGGAATCCATATTCAGTGCAAAGAATACTGCCTTACTTGTTCAGCAGTTTGTAAAAAAATGACAAAAGAAGAGATCTAGAAAATCTTACACCTAGATATTTAAATGGTGCTATGTGGAGATACACTGTCCTTCTAAATGCCATCAAATCCAGTGGTTATGGTAAGGTCATGTTGGTCAGTCTTCGTACAGATCACCAATCTATCTGTCCTCCCTAAGAGTCTGAGGATTGGATGGGTTAAAAAATCTGGGGGGTAAAGGAAAAATGCAATCAGATGTTGCTAGTTTGTTTATTTGGGTTTTTTTGTTTGTTTGTTTTGTTGTTTTTTTGTGTGTATGTGGTTTTTTCTTTTGTGAGTTTTTTGTTTGTTTGTTTTTGTTTTTGATAAATAAAATGTCATATAATGTTACATGCTATAAAAATATATGTCACAATGGGAACTCCAAATTAATAGGTGCATCTGACCTTCTCTTCTTTCCTGTATAAAGAAAAAAATTGCTTTCCAGGTATAGTGTGAAAAGCAAGTGATTTGTTCATGCCATGATGTAATACCAATGATAATTACTTTAGAAGCCCACAAAGAAATTAGTTCTGCCCTCAAGGAAGAGTTTGAATAATATTCAGCAAACAAGACATATGACCACACACTTAATAATGAAGATAAAAATGTTGTGCAGGAGCAATTTAGAGTATGAAAGGCATCCTGAATGAGACAAGGATGCTCAGAAAATTTTATGAAGGTAAAACATGATTAGATATTGTATATGTACAGAGGGGCTGAATTTGGCCAAAATAAATATTATTTGTGGTAGCTTCTGGCTTTTGAGTGTTTGCTTTTACAGTGTAGAATTCTTAGCATAAACATGTGAATGTTATATTTCTAGATTTTAAGAATTGCATAATTTTGAACACTAGCTGCTGTTAGTGCCCAACATTTAAATTGCAATGTGTCTGACAGTATACATTTGTTCCTTGGGCTGCTCACACATACTGCTGATTGCCTTCAGGCTAAGACTTGTAATGAGGTAACCCCAGCAGAGAGGTACTACCTCACTCACCCACATCCTGGGTTTGAGGACATAGATGGGCATAATCATTATACACATGTATGCTGACCCCCTGATCCCTTTTTGAGAAGAGATGAGCTCCAAAAGAAATTAAAATTGAAACTCTGCAGGTACAGGATTGGGTTCATAGCAATCTCTACCTTCTTGTGAAATGGAATTAGTTAGAGAGTCACCATTTCTTCATTCATAGCCATACTGAGCTAAAATCACTATAAAAAGCTAATACTTATTTAAACTCTGGCAGCAGAGTGACTTTTTCAATTGCTTACAACCCTCACATTATACTGAAGAGAAGCAGATCTAAGCAGTGTGCCAGAATGAAGAAAGGCAGTTCAAATGGCAGAAAAGTGGATCTGCAGTTACAGTCAATTATTTCAGCATGCTGTCTCAGTGGCAATTAAGACTCAAGTATAATGAGTTAGGTGTCAAAACTGGCAATGGCATCCTGGTCCTCATAGACACTCTTTAATCTTTATAATATAACCCATTCCCATCAGTATTTCATTACAGCCTTTTTAGTTTTCATTTGGGAAAGGCAATGTTCATTTTTGTTTAAAAATTTCTCTATTGAATCATGCTCTTCACTAGTCTATCCATGAAAACATGAAATAAGTTATATGGGGTCAGAAAAGGGTCCATACAGCACATCATCTGCCTTCATCAAAAACGTGGCTAGGAAATAGAAAAGCAAGCACATAGCAGTGCATCTTTAGAAGACCAATTCTGAGCTTCAACAGAGGGTTTGAGGATGGCAGAGGAGGGGAGAAAAGGCTGTTATGGATGGGTATAAAAGTCCATGGTATAATTTTCCTTCTTAGAAACCTGACCTCACGTGGTGAGTCTGACTTTGAAGATGATTCTGAGGAAATCATTTGGACCAGAGACCTCCTGAGCTCACTTCAAGCCTGAATAGTCCTACAGGCCTGAGAACCTGCAGCAAGAAATTTCATGAGTCCATAATACTCAGTGAAGACATAAAGTTCCTTGATTTTGAACCTGACATCTCCTAGCTTTACTTATTTCATTAAAGGAGAGAGTGAATTGTAATTTGCCATTAAATTTCTGTATCTCTCATTTATTTTATAGACATCTGTAAGATATCTATCTGTTCAGTCATTTCCAGGCTGAAGAATCTACTCTGTTTAATCATTCTTCATGTGAAACTTTTCTAGGGATGCAATTGTCCTTTTCCAATTTTGCAACATGCTTTCTTGAGATGGGATGTGTCTGGGACAATTATGTTAGGAGTATTCAGAATGTAATTTTTTAAAATTTATTAAGTAGAACTGTGATGTTTCCTGTATTGTTCCCTTATTTTGATTCCCTCTAATAATTTTGAATATTCTATTTCCTTTTTTGACAAATATGTACATCTGAATGTGGAATTAATTTCACCTTTTAGTCAGCCAGTATTGTTATGGTCTTCTGCAGTACTTAACATCTAGTCCTTGTCTTTACTATCCTAAGAAATTTGGTCTCAAACAGAAACATCATAATTTCACTCCCTTTCTCTCACCCTGGTCATTTTTCAATATATTACATCTAGTTGATTGCACTACAATCCCTGTGAGTCTCTGCTGATCATTTCAACACCATCTACATCTGGCCATTCTCTGCTCTCTGTAATCCCTTTTCATAATTTCTTAATCCATGTGAATGTCCTTTTTTTTTTATCCCAAAGCAGTTTCTTCTCTTTAAAAATAATTTGATGAGACATTTATGAAAACATTTAAACAAAAAAAACATTTATTATGCATTTTTCCTTAACTGTATCACTAGAATCCTATCTGTCTCTGGGGTTTTATCCTATGTGCTATGTTTTTTAAACTGGACTGGGGAAAAGAAACAAACAGAAAAAATACAGGTAACAAACCCCAAAGAAACAAAATTACTGTGCTTTTTTTAAGGTTGGATTTGTTATGTGTTTGGCTGGCTAGATATAGCTGAAGAGTACAACTGATAGTTGCAAATGTCAAGATCTTATTTCTCCTAATTCAAAATTTCCTAAAGTTCATACTAAATGTATTTCCTCCATTATGAATTTTCTGACATTTATTGTGCTTATTTATCTGTGCTTTATTTCTCATTTTTAGTGTATTGTTAATACAGGGAAATGACAATTATTTGTCATGGTCAAAACTTCAATGATTTTCTCTATGCAGGGAATAAACCAAGATTTGAAATTTGCTAATTTGATGATGTAACCATGCATTGTTTGGTTACATCAGGCTTAGGTGAAATCGACAACATTATTTTACATTAAAATTGGAAATAGATGTCTGTATAATCAATTTAAATAATAGTATGCTTATTATTTAATAAATTCTGTGATGATTTAAGGGATCCTTTTATTTTATTTCATTTCTAAGCTGCCTTGTGCTTCATCAAGGAAGTTAAGGCACTTGAGCTGCCTCATTTAGTTATTCCTGATTCACCCTTCATACACACTGTTTTCTCTCCAAATATACCACATTATTGGCATTTGTGTTGGGATATACATAGTATTTGATCAAATACTTCAAATTTGAAACTAAATGTTCTGTTTAAAATATTTTTCTACTGAATTAATTGTTTTTTCAATAACTTAGAATCCATTTTATATTGAAACATTTGATATTTGCAATAACTTCATGAAGAATTGTAATATAAAGTTAATATATATAAAATTGTGAAAGGTCTGATTAATATGCAGAGATCAAAGCATACACAAGAAAGGAAATGACAAATCCTGTCTAAGCAAATATATGGGGTTTGCATAGCAAGGTGCTGGCAAGGTACAGGGCAGCCTCTGTGAGGAGAGGGCAGGGCAGCTCTGCATGGTGCACAGCCACTTCCAGCCTTCCAACCCACCCACTGCAGAGCACAGCTGATCTCCTTGGCCATAGGTGGGGTGTCTCTGGCTCCCAAAAAAATTCTACTACACACATGGACTACAAAAAATTGGTGCTAATGAGCATCCTAGTTTGAAAGCAAAACGACAGGAGATTCCAAGTCAGAACTAAAATTTAATAGGGAAATTAAAATAAAGAAAACACTGGCTAAAACTGATAGTCAGGATGCAACCTGACACCCTGTTGGTCAGGGTGGTGGTAGCAGTCCGATTAAATCGTGGCTGCAGTCTGTTGGAGTGACAGATGGGGTTCTGTTGAAGCAGTGATCCTGTAGAAGGGTCTGGTCTTTCTCTGAAGGTCCAGTGGTGGTTATGGAGCTCTTGTCTAACGGGAACCTAGTAGGTAAAGGCTGCCCATGGTGTTACAAATCTCAGATTATAACCAGGTAGCAATGCTTGATTCCTCCCCCTGGGCAGAGCATCTCAAAATGGGATGATGTAATTTTATGAGTCATGCAGTGAGACTCAATGGCCCATTGGTAGAAGCTATCCCCAGAGAGAGTTATCAGGGATGTATCATGAAAGAGACAAAGAACACTGCCCCACCTGCTTTTAACAGTGAAATGGTAATAGAATATATGCCTTTGGTTACATCTTACACTGAAACCTAAGACAATGAATGAGTCGGAGTTCATCATTATACAATGTTATTCACCTGGTGGCAATAAAAAAAATTGATGTCTGAATAACAAAAATGCCAGCTGGGATCATCATTATGATGACAATGAAGCACTTCTTGTGTACTCGAGGGCTATATCAAATACGATTACATTTCAAAATAGCCAGCTTCCTCCCCTTTGGTCTCCGCCTTTTCCTATTTCTTGTTCATTTCCAAATTTAGAAACACATCTCAGGACTGCTTACAACAAACATAATTAACACCAGTTCACAAATGCTTCTGATTGCACTTAGACCTGTTATTACAAACAGAATTGAGCCAGAGGGTTAATGGTAGCACATAGTGCATATGACATCATATTGCTAAATGTTGATTATACACAAGCTTGGTAAAAGCCACCAAGCACAGAGGATAAGCTATTACAGATGGATGCTATAAAATGCTCTGTAAATAGTCTTGGAAGAAGTAAGTGCTGTCTACTTACGATGATTTTCGTATATTTCACCACCTCTACCATACTAAGACCTATAAACCTGTGGTGATTTCTGACTGCTATATCAATTCTTAAGCCTTAATGTCTCTCAATGATGGCAGCATATTGTCAGAAAGAAAGCTTAGGATCAGTATGGTAATTCTTCTGCTAGCATATAGCAGCAGAAGGATTATATTTAAAGAGGAATGCAACTTTACACAGAGTACAGCAACGTCAGAGTTAGAGATAAGTAACTAACTGTAGTATCTACCTGTAGGAAGTTAATGTGATATCAAATTAAACAAAATGTTAATACCATGAAGAAGTTGAACATAGCCGCAGCACAACTGAGCAGGAATAAAGCACGTGTTCTGACCCACACTGACAGTGGCTGATATAGTTCTGCCTGGCACTGTGACTAGAAGGCTGGAGTTCAGACAAATCTGGAACTGACTGCCTGTTTCTTTCCAGCAAGACAGGAGCAGATCAGCCATAAACATTTAAAAGAAAACAACCTATCCATTGGGGAACCAAACCAAGAAAACTGTATATTGCTGTCTATCAGCTAAGAGTAAATCTAATCCTAGGTATGTAAGTGCTATAGGATCTTACTACTTCGCCCTTTTAGTTGTTGGAAACATATGGTTTCTATTCTATGGAGTCACTAATGTTTGTTTTACCCATCAGTTTTGTACATTGTGTGTATATATATATACATCTAATCTATATATCTATATCATCTATATCTATATCTATCTATATCTATATCTATGTATATCTATCTATATCTATATCTAAATCTATATATATATCTATATATCAATATCTATCTCTATATCTATCTATATCATCTATATCTATATTATCTATATCTATATCTATATCTATATCTATATCTATATCTATATCTATATCTATATCTATATCTATATCTATATC
>JANRGV010000001.1:94331827-94358988 GCA_024734035.1 Alethe castanea | reverse complement strand
CCACTCAACTTTTTCATACGGCCTTCTTCAAAGGAGGCCAGCGGTCAAACTGCGCTATGTCTTTGCATCGGATGAGTATCATAGGTATGGAAGCATTTCAAAATTACATGAGGATCACTAATGCCTCATCAAATGTTAACTCCTAAATTGTTACTGTGGGTTTAGAATATACTCAAATATTGAAACTTAAGGTACAATATTCAATCTTTAGTCTCAAAGAGATTATTTCATCTCTTTGTCTGCTATTCTTGAGTTATTGAGAACTTTTGCCAAGTTGAATATTTTTCTGAAGAACTTATGTGGTCATTTTTCTCATTATTGCATAATATGTTTTCAGGTTGAGTTTAAAAAAATCAGTTTCCTTGGTATTAATTGTACAAAAAATTACATGTTGTGTGACCAACTATTTTAATATAAAACAAAATCTCCTTTTTCCTTTCCAAAATCTCATCTGTTGTAATGAGAGAACAAACTACAAGATTGTGCAGAATTAGAAACTCTGATTTTCCTTTATCATAGGAAAAATTAGAAATCCTTGCAGAAATTATATTTATTGACAATAAGCAGGGGATATTACTCTATTTTAAAATGCATCTAAGCATATTCACCTCATAGGAAATTGTTTTGAAGTCGTTCCTCAATAGTGTCAAATATGGACTTCTATTAAAACTTGCATACTTTTAAATTACTGCCGGGAAGAGAGTAAGTGAGGTTTGTCAGAAAACAAATCCAAGAAAGCCTGATCAAAAATCTCAAAAATTTCAGCAGTTTAATGTCCTGTCCGAGAAACCAGTTCTGAATTTTTAAAACTGTGTTAATTAGTCTTCAGATTTTACCATTTAGTGAATTAAATATTTTAATTAAGATAGCATTAAAGCCTGGTAGCAAGGTAATTATGCAGGTAACTATCAGGCTCCAAAAGAATCTGATTTTGTAAAAACAGGACAGCAAGCTGAATCTGACACTGTTTTCCAAGTCTTGAACTGGAGTTCAGCATGGTTATTTTTTAAACATATTGGCAGCATATAAAGCCTGTTTCTTATGACACCTTAATATAATATAGCATGGGCACATAACCATGTTTGTATTCTGGTTTTATCACACTTTACCTGTGGACAGCCAGTAGACAAAATATCTTTACATGCTAGCTAATATGGTCCCCTATCCTTATTATCTGTTTTGGAATTCTCAGAATAGGAAGAAGCAGTTCCGGTGTTTCTCCTTACAAAGTCTAGATATGCCTATTCCTTATGGAGTATGCTTATACTGCTAGTACTACTTAGAGTAGAATGAGTAGACATTTTACATGACACCACTATTTTGGTGGAAATTTACCCTTGTGTGATTTTATTATGAATCTATGAAATTATAACTGAAGGAGTTAAAATTAGTACATTTCCTATGCCTGAGTTCAGTCAATGAGGAGTTCTTATTAAGAATAACTGATTTTTTAATGTAGGTGAATGGAAACAAACTCATAATTCTGTTTATCCAATCATTGTATTTTCATTATCACTGGGGAACTATTTTTCCTTCTGTCTTTTTGTTTGTTTTATTTTCTGTTCTTCTGATTCTTCCTTGATAGTGATGCATCATAACTCACTAAAAGAAATTATAAGGAATTTGATTGAGAACTGAAGAAAAAAAAAATCCAGATTGAATAGAGACAATCATCATTACATCAAACTTGTGATGACTCATCTCATCTTTTAGTCCTTACACTTCATAAGAATTGACAAACCCATAAGGATTTCCATTACTGCTATTTTAAATACTTCTGATATCTCACAGAATATTTTTCAATACATCCACAACAGTTCAAGATTTAGTGATAGATGAATTTATAGTATATTTACAATTAAATCAATTAAGCTTCATTAGGAAAGAAATAGGGATATAGTGGCAAAGTGTTCTTTAAAAAAGAATGACATTTTAGTAATGTAATGCCCACCACATTCAAAAACAAATGTCTTATTTCACTGAAGAGTGAAGGGGCAGGGGTAAAGGTTTTGATAGATCCACTAAAAAAAAATCTATGCCAAAATGAGCTCATGTTATTCAAGAAAAGAGTTTCCCAAAAGAATTCAAATAAACATGAATTCATCAAAATATTTTTCCCCCAAAATTATTTCCCGTAGCAACCTAAATTTGCTTTGGAAGTCCTTTTGCTCATACTCAGGAAAGTCTGAGATGTATATATTAAATTTCTGAAATTCTTGAGAGATCTTTGAGAGATCTCAAAATAAGTTATCAAAGTTTCCACAGTAGTACTTAGTAATCTTACATTTATTGGAAATAGAAAATTAAATCACTGGTTCTTAACAAGAAATACAATTTTTAGTATGTTAAGCATGATCATTACATTTTCCAAAACATGAAGGGTGACTGGGGATGTTTTATTTCCAGCAAGTCAGTTGTAAAGCTGAGTGGGTGAGATCAATGAAGCATCCTTTGAGACAGAACTGAGTGTCATAGCTGCAATTGTTTTTTCCCATTTCATGGAAGGTACATGGCTACAGACAATTTTTTGTCTGAGCTCATATCTAAGTATTGGTGTTCAGAAAAGACATATTAAGACATAAAAGCCTTCCTCTCCTTCGCACTGCCGCACAGCCCCCCACGCACCTTGCACTCAACACTTATGTGCCTCACTTTTGATTTAACACAACTCTAGAGAAGAAGCCCTTTCATCTTTGTCAGGACCTTTTTCAGGCCATAGTCTGGTTTGTCCTTGCAGCCCTGACAGCAAAGCTGTAAAGTCTAGATGAATGGAAAAGATTTAAGTATAAAATATTTCTGTAAGGATTCTGAAGGTATATTTACTTCAGAACCATATTTTTTAATCCAAGTATGAGGTTTCTATATTTCTTCAATATTTAAACATATTCACTAAGTGATAGTGCAAACTCACTTGAATGTGTGAATTCATTAAATGTTGTGGAACATTTATGGGTTTGCTTTGCTCCAATTTAAGTTTTGTTCTAAGAAGTCCACCAAAGACAGTTTGTGCTTCTGCTTGTTTTTTTTCTATACTTCTCATTCCTGCTTGAATGCCATGACTTTGTTTGTTTCCTGTTTTTTTTTTCTTTCTGGAATAAAGTTGGTGCCACTAGATTTTTTTCCCATTGCTGTCATTTTGTCCTAATGAAGCAAAAAAATCTGATACAAAGATTTCAGATACTTTAATGTGTATTTTCCATATATAAAGATTTCAGATATTTTAAAATTTATTTTCTCTTCCTTCTTTTGTTCTGTCAGTGTCCAATCAAGCATAGATCTCATCTTTCACTGCTTACCCTATCTTGAAACCATTTCTTCTGCATTTTCCTTATGTCTCTCTAATGGAGAGGTGGTCTGTATGGTTACTACTCAGGGACAAAGATGTGAGGATAGACCTCTAATAGTTCCTACTCTCGAAAAACAGGAGCAGCTCCTTGCCAAAGGTGGGAGACAGAACCCATCATTTTCCTTCAGTACAGAATTGACTATAACCATAAGAAAAATTGCCTTTTTCTCGCTGTTGAATTGTCTGTTGCATTGTTTTCCCACGAGATTTTTTTTTCTTTGCTTTCCTTTAGATATTTAGATAACTTCTGCCATAAAGCAGTCCTAATGAATGCAACACTTTTTCCCCAGGGAAAAAAAAATTGACCAAAAGTCTAATTTCTAAATTTAAAATCTCTTCTTTGAACTATTTTTTCACTAAGCCTCCTAGAAAGCATATATTTATTATGAAACACAGAGAGCACAATAGAAAACCAAATTAGGACACTGAGGTGAAATGCATATATGAGCAACAATTCAAAATTCTCCTCTCATTTCAATTTTTTTAGATTTCTAGGTTCATTTCCACGCATGACAAAGCTCTGATTTTTTTCGATTATCAAATTTAGATGTGCTAAATTGTACAATTGCCATTTAAATAGTCATAAATTGATTACCCTTGACAAATAACATTTCTTCTATAAGAAAGAAAGAAGGGAATATTTACATTATTTTCCAAGTAATCTTTTGCCATCCTTCAAGGGAATTGTATACCTTCTGAGGCAGTGACGAGAAGAACAAAGAAGAGAGCTAAAATGTTCTTCACTATCCTTATCTAACTCAACCCTTCATACTCATATATATATTATTTTTGCACAGACTTTCTTATGGTGAAATATTCATTACATTAATATTTTACTAATACTTTAGATAACTTAATTTTAATAACAATTGAAAAGCAGAATGCTGCATTAATTACCCCTCCAAAATTCAGTTTTGGTGTATATTTTTCAATTTATCTTTTTAATTTTAAATTTTTCCCTCTTTTCTTCCTTTTTAAAGTATTATTTTAGCAGTATAAGTTTTCTCACATTATTCCTGAGGCAAATATAATGCTGTCTGTGAATTTATATTAAGGCTATGTTGTAACAGACTATTTGAGTTTTCTGGATACTATTTTCCTGTAACCACCTCTGAATATATATATGTAAAATATTTTTATGTAGTCCCCAAAGTCAAGTTTCCAGGCTATTGTTTTTCATTAAATATGTAACAGTTATGGATTTCTTCTATGGATCAATATGAAATTCCATTTATTTCTTCACTAAGTAAAATATTTTTATAAACTGTCCTGCATAAGTCCCTAAGTAAATTCTGTTCAATCTAAAATACTTCTCTGTCCACTTAAGACCTATCAGGGAGAAGTGTGGAACTTGAGTAAATATGAAAATAAAATGCTATTTTAAAGCTATTCTTTTTTCTTTGCTTTTTCTTGTTCCTTCAGTTTGTGTAAGCTTGAGCTAATGGCATTGAGGAAATTATGAGTTTTCTAGTAGATATGTATCCACCAGCTTTAGAAATCTAAAGAAACTCCTTTGAGGGAACCCATAAAGTTTCTAAAATACAAAATGGTAAAGAATGACAAAAAATAGACTCAGTGAAAATAGAGTATTTTGAATATTAGGATACTTTCTTGTTTTGGCACAGATATGCCTGTTGCCATGGAGAGAGTGAATGATGAAAATAATTTTAAAAAGACTTTTGAATTTAAAGAATAGGTATACTTGATATGAAGAAGCCAAATCCCTTTGGATTGCAGAACGTAGAGAGCCAGTGAATTAAAACACTGGGAGTATGTCTATAATCTTCCAACAGCAAAAGCAAATTCACTCAGCACTCTAAAAATGTGGATTTTAAGGACCTGTGTAAATGTCTTACTTTAAGGATGTGTCATCTTCCTCTCTTAGATGCCACAGACTTCTGTGAATAGCAGTTTTTGAGCTAAAGATCTCTAATTTTCCCCAGTACTTGGCAGCCAGAACTTAACTTGGTTTCTTAACATGCAAATGAATTTTTAGGAAAACAAGATTAGGGATTCCATATTACTCCTAGATTAAATTAATTCCTAAAGCAACTGCTGTTTTTCAAATAAGAACTGTCAGATCTGGCTATTTCCTTTGATAGTGTCTCAACATCTGCAGATGGGCCTCTTTGCCGTCTGTTTAATAAAAATAAAATAAAATAAAACTTTAATGAATTACTAAGCTCTCATGTGAATTTGTAAAGAGAAGTTAGAGCTGCAAAGCTGTTGTAACATGGGTGGCTCCATAAGAGAAGTTTGTGCTAAGGCTAGAATGTGACTACAGGGCAGTAAAGGATGTTTTGGGACCATGTCGAAAATACTCCAAGGTTTATAGCTTTGGGCTCTGAATACAGTTACATTGAAATATACTTCAAATCATAAAAATTAGATCTTATTTTAGCATAACAAAGCTCTAAGAAGCTTTGAACAACTATCAATCTATTTTATTTTTTTTTTCTTTGTGTTTCAGGCAAACCTCAGCTTCCAAGTACCGAATTGTTAATAACTGGTAAAAGAAGAAAACAATAAAAAAAAAACCAAAAAACAAACAAACAAAAAACCCCAACAAAACAACTTATCTATGTTTCATGATATGCTTCTAAACAAATGCAAGAATACAAGATATCAAAAACCGTGAACCAAAAATAATTATTTCCAAGAGAATGTACACTATTCACCTATAGCAGTGAAATGCTGGAAGTCAACACATTTATATGTCAATACCTTCCACAGGCTACAAAATTTTTTGTTCTTATATATTCCTCCCTTTTACCAGTGGACAATTTCAGAAGTGGAAGAATACAAAAAAATAACCCCTACAAAAGGCTCTGAACCTGTATTTAAAAGTATCTGTTTTCTCTAGGGTAAGATAACAAGATCAATTATAGTGATTAGATGGGATATTGAGGATTAGTTTAGATTTCCAAATGAGTTTAAAATACTTAGGAAACAATTTCTTTTGAAATTTCTAGCTTTTATCAGTCCTGAGGTTTTTTTACAAGCTCAAACCAATAATTTTATTTTATCTTAGATTTGTAAATTTTGGTCTCAGAGCAACAGTTATGATCATATAGTTTGACTTCCTGCCCAATATGGGCTATAAAATTTCATTCATTTATTTCATATCTTTCCATATATTATTTTGATGACCATTCAAAACTGCTCATGATTACAGGTAGACTTAATAACCTTGTTGGGTGTTCTCATGCTTCTTTTAAGACTAAAATCAATTGTGCTGTTTAGATTTGCAAGCATCAGTTACAACAGGTATACAAACTGGATTTAACGTGAAATATGCAAGCTCCTTTTTTACTTGAATTTCTGTTGATCTTCTAGTTACTGTCTTTTTTTGTTTGTGACACCAATGTTGTCATAAAGAGGAGCTATTTTGTTTTGAGGTTATTTACAGTTTTACATGAGATCTGAAGATTGTATTTTCTCTAAATAATGGACCTCATTTGCTTCATTTGCTCAGGTCATAACAGAAAGTTCTTTTCCCTTTTTTTTCCTTTTTTTTTTTTAAACCTCTACTGCATAGCATGAAATGATACGAAACTTCTGTAAGCTATCTGATTACTGCTCAACAGTGAAATTCTCTACATCTCTGCATAATGATATCCATTTTTTGCCCAGAGTTAAGTAATTGCTACTTTATATAAACTTTTATAGATCTTGAAATATAATAAAAATCTCTGTGGAATACATAAGAAATAAAAATAAAAATCAGAATCAGAACAAAGCTATAGAAACTGTGGAAATCTGCTGTAAAAGCATGGATTGGAATCATGCTAGAAAAAAGGAAAACTAGACAACCTGGACAGGATTACAGTCATATGTTGTGACAGGCAAAATAAGAAGGGAATAGATTACTGAGAAAACACCAGATAATGGCCATAGTAGATGAAAATCATATTTCTGGTTGGAAATAATAGTATGCTAGGGGCATAGTTCAAAAAAGTTGAAATATGAAGACGACTTCAAAATGCAATTTAGTGAGTTTTATGCAAAATGAAATGAAAATTCCAGAATTGTAGGTTTGGTTTTTTTTTGTTTGTTTGGGTTTTTTTTGTTTGATTGTTGTTGTTTGTTGTTTTTTTTTCCTAGAGGAAAAAGCAAGAGACTCTGTATATGTACTGAAGGCTGTATTGGCTTTGATGTTTTATATTAAACGTCTCCCACTGGCAGGTAGAAAATGCTAGAGGTCCTTTCTCTGTTTTCCTTTCCCCATAATAAGGAAGAGAAAACGTTTTCCTTTTTGAAGAAACTGTCTCCTTTGGGTTACATCTGCAGACAGTGATCTGTCCCACCTGAAAAATCTGCACCTAAAGTGTTCTTGGTATGCTGACAATTTTCATGGCAGTACTTATGGATCTGTATTGTACTGCATCTTTTCAAATAAGGAATTATTTTATAACAAGCTGAGCCTTAGTAATTAATATTCTTAGTTTCTTTTTCTCTTTTGTTTGTATCAACCTGTAGTAACTTGTGATAAATGCATTTGTTTCAAGAAAATAATTTGCTTTTCACTGAATAGAAAAATGATATCCACAGATATCAGGAATTAAATCAACAGAAAGCTAAGAGGCTTCAGAAAGGATGGGAGGCGATTACTTGAAGAAATAATGTATTTGTAATAAGAAAGAAGGTGCATAAAATGAAGTCCAAGTGATTCACTTCAAGTAGTCAGCAAAAGGCTTAAAAGCATAACATAAGCATTGTGAAAGTTTGCTAAATAAAGTTTGTTAAAGAACACAGATAAAAAATACTAGTATGAAGTGGCTATTCTTGTAACAATTATAGAGCAGGTAGTGAAAGCTAAGTACATTCACACAGCTGGAAAGGAGGCTTGCCTTCCAGCATCCTTCTGGTCTCTTCCTCATCTTTCTGTACAATCACACTTTTCCAGAGATAGCTTTTGCCCTCCTGTTTGCAGAGGGCTTAGAAGGGTGCCATGAATCTGGAAGAAAAATACGAACACAGGGAGATTGTGAATGAAAAGAGAATAATTTAGTTGAGCTCCTGGTGATTTTGCTTTCAATATTTCGCTTTTGTATTGATAGACCTTGGGCTATTGTAAAGCTCATCCAAGCTCACCTGAGTGGATACGAGATCTTTAAGTAGGCAATTTTATGGATCTTGGGAAGTCTGAAGAAGAGATTGAGCTTTTGAGATAGACAGGGCTACTTGATTAAAGGCTTTTAAAGGATAAGACATCCCCATAGGACAGCCTGTGTAATTCTAGCGTAGTTTCTGCTTTTGATGTTTGATTATCAATAGATAATATTTAATGCAACTTTTTAGATTATTTTTCTTTTTTAAAATTGTGATCATCCACCCTGTCATAAAAAAACCACAAATGTATTACTCGATATTTAGTTATAAGGAAAAGAATTTTTTTTCCATGTATGGATAAATCATCCAATTAAAATTTTTCAGTGAGGAAAGAAAAAGTAGGCATTAGCAGTGAGAGTTCCCAAACTAGAAGAATTTCCCAAGGGATTTGCAGAAGTACTATTATTTGGCCCATTTAAAACCTAGTGAACATCATATCTCAACCATTCTAGTGGGAAAGTGGTCTGCACATCGAGAGGACTTTTATTGCTCAGTCTTCTAATTCTTTAATAAAGGCCAAAGACCAGTGAAGTTAATGACAATATATAGTACTGAAATGCTTTTGTCTCTTTAGAGAACTGAAAAACTATGGAAAACATTTTTACCTTCAGCAGAGTTTATTGATATTTTTATGTCCCAAATGCCTCTGATTTATTCTTTAATTAAAGATATTACTTTATGAGAATGGGTAAAAATTGATTTTTAATCTTGCAGTTATATCAGCAGAAGGTTATTTAGAAAGAAATCTGTAAAATTCCTTGCCTTGGGTAAAGGGACACCCATTCCAATTGTCATTTAGTTATTCAATAAAACAAAATAATAATAATAATACTAAAAAACTTTTTGCAATTTTTTTTTTAATTTTGTTATTTCCACTCATTTGATGAGGGAAAGGGTTTCACAAATATCTGTTTAATCTTATCTATTGTTACGTTTTTCTATTTCAGTAGTAATTCCTTTAATCTTTTTTAATTAAAGGAAGAGATTCCTATGTTCACAACAATAATTGGAAATTTTGCTCTGCACTGGAAGATGCAATAATAGAATATTCTGATTTTAATAGCTTTATGTAGGATAAGACTATAAAAACATAATTTTTCCTTGAAAGAAAGTGGAAACTAAAATACTATTTGATATGTGAATTATTACAAGTAATTATTGAGAAACTAATCGTTGTTTGAACAAACTTGGTGCCACCTTTAAAGTTTGACCAAATGCATACTTTTGATTAATGACAGTTGATAGAGTTGTTCACAAAGAATGTTTCTGGTATGATACCTTCTTGATTCTATTAGCCTTGAAATTGCACTCCCTATAAAATTAGTTCTAGAACTAGTCCAGGATTACAATTAGCAACAAACTAATGCTGCCGGTTGACCCCATCAAATTTAAAACAGCATCTGAAATGTTGAAGTTCCTCTATATCATAATGAAAAAAAATCTTTACGGTGCAGGTTTTTTTTGTTGTTGTTGTTGGCTTTTTTTTTAAACCAACCATTTTATAAACAATGGTAAATTTAAACACTTTTCATAGACACTTGTATTGCAGAAAATACCAAACCTAGCATGGTTTTGTTCCAGAGAATCCCAAATTACTTTCTGAATCAATACAAATTTCATTTCACCCCTCATTTTCCACAGATTCTGAAAATGTTAGAATGAATTTAAACCTCTTGGAAATACTTATTTTTTTGGAATATATATACTTCCTTTTTTCACCTTGAATACAGTAGTGTAAGCACCCACACATATTGCAAAAGGATAAATTACTATATATTTGTTTTCTTTAAGTACAATTGGTTCATATCCATTTGAACAAAAGTAAGGATGCCTTTGTAGAATGCTGCAGTCATGATCTTAATCAGTTGTCAGTGATTCAGGAGCTGCTTGTAATGCTGTAGGTCAGAAAATTATAAAATGGTGACCATATATGACAATTAAATAAAAAATAAATTACAGTTTTTCAAAATCTTTATTGCATTAGAATGCAATAAAACACACTGTGCCAGTGATTCTTTTTTGTATGTGTGAAAAAAATCTTAATTTTGCTATAAAATTCAGCCTCAAAATTTGTAAAGTTTATTCCATGTGACAAGGGGTAACCTTGAAAGCACAGAACGAAAATAAAACACAGAACTTTTTGTTAATGATACATTTTTTTGAGTATCAAGCCAGAATGTCAATTAAGTATCTCACAATGGACAAAAAGACAGTATTATCTCTTTTTATTATATAACATCTATATAATTTAGTAGTGGTTGCAATTCTACTCCTGATCTTTAGACTTTCTTCACGACTTAATTCTCAGCTTTTTGAAATTTGATTTTACCAGGTACCTGTACCCACGGACATGGAAAAATTTCAAGACCACATGCAAGCTTTGAACTATATAATAAAAAAAAAATAGACACACAACATATTCATGTTGTTCATTAATTAGGAAGGAATATGTTTATTACTTTATTAAGAATCTGAGAGGGGAAATTTTCCCCTTGGTAACAATGTTGCTCCTGATGTTTATCTCTGTAAGAATACTCACACCAGTTAGGGTGTGAGGTTAGGTCTCTAGCCTGGTTTTCTATGTCTACCAAGTTTGTACTTGAGTTCTATTAGTTAACATTTTCCTTGACAAGTAAATAAACTATAAACCACTAAACCACTACCAGTAAACCACTCCTATATAGTTTATGTTACTGGTTTAGTGGGTCAGAAACTGGGAAGAACTTCACTATGGACTGAGGACTACAGATATACATGCTTTTTCCAAGACTGCTCTACTTGTCTTCAAATTCTCTGGCTATACCAGAGGTTATGTACCCGGTTAAAATATCTTTCAGTTCCTGCAGATAAGAATAAAGAGTAGTTTACCTTACTGCCCTAGACACCGTAAAAAAGCTGTTTAAATCATGTTGATGCTCAGAAAGGTGAGATAATATTGTCAGCCAGAAATAGGAGGTGTTACTTCTCTTGGGAGGTCTGTGGACAGAGATGTTGTGTTCATTCTCAATTATATTATTTGAACACTTGAAAAGAGGATACATAACCTCAGAACATATTGAGCACTGTGTGACAAGCAGCCTTCATTACTTCTTTCTCTTGCTTGTACATGTTTGCACTGTTTGGTTTAACCATCTGTAGTCAACAGGCTCTTCATTTAAACAAACATCTTAGGATCATCTGTGTGAAATTATTAGACAGATATGCAGAGCTTTGAGTCAATGGCTACTCTGGATGCAGCACATGAGAGCTCCAAATATTGCCAATGGTTAGTCAAAATGTTGAATATATCAATCACTGACTAATTAACTGACATCTCTACCAAGCTAAGATCATTATTACACAATTTATAATGTCACTAAAAAGCTGTTCTGACCATTGAAATGGACTTAGTAATAGCAGAGCACTGTTATTTCTGCCCTTTTTGTGGAAAGTGATGACCACAAAAATAACATACATAAATATACATTTTCTTTGTCAAGCTTGTTATCCTGCTTATTTCTTGTAATTGTGTGGCTGTTCCATCTTCGCAAATTTTATTTCAGGGTCTGCTACGTATCACAAGATCTGTTAGGATAGACTGAACAGTTCTTCATCAGAGAGAGAGAAAATTGTATAATACTTCAATATTATATAGGTAGCCGTATTTGGAAACTCCTGATCTGGTGGTTCTCCTATGCTTCTCCTTTTTCTAGCAGAAGTTTGCTTCTGATTTCCGGGTAGTATTCTAAGACCATCTCATTCAGTAAGCTCCCAGTTTCACTAGTTTACAAGGAGTATTTTAAGAAGGATATATGTTTGTTAAGAAAGACCTGTACAATGTTGGGTGGTAATGCCTAAATTAGACAGCTTTATCAGTTGGCAGGTTGTTATGCCCATTTCCAAAACATGGAGTGAAACACACCTTTAAAATAAAGTTTCAGTATCACAGCCTGCAGGAGGATAGTTGACATAGTGACATAATCACATGTGGCAATTTTCAGTGAAAATTAGAGCCCTGTTTTTGGTCTGGCTTTGACAAGTATAACTGAACTCTAAGATGACAAACCATAAATATCCGTCAGCCCTATTAATGCTATCCTGTGTGGTCGGTTGACCACCACAGCTGCTTGCTAACTTGTCCCTCAGCAGGATGGTGGAGAGAATTGGAAGGGCAAAACCTGAAAGCTTTTGGGTATAGATAAAGAAAGTTTAATAAGTGAAATAAAGCTGCGCATGTAAGTAAAGCAAAACAAGGAATTTATTCATTGTTTCTCATCACAGGCAATTTTATACCCATATCCAAAGACTTTAGACAAGTTTGAGCCAAGGCCCAGATGCAGTCTTTGAAAGATATCATTAAAAGTCAAGAGACACATGATTGCTGGCAAATTCCTGAAGAATTGATACTTCCACAGAAGCATGTGTAAAGGTTACTTGGGAAGACAAACAGTGTAACCACATATACCTCTCCTTCATGATCCTTTCCCTGAGATTTTTTTGCTGAGCCCAACATCATATGATATGTGACATCAGGATGTCCCTTTGGCCATTCGTATAAGCTGTCGTGGTTTTAAGCCATCCCAAAACCTTTTGTACTCCCAGCTTCCTCTCTGTAAGGTAGGGTAGGAAAAAGAGAAAACGCTGACGGTAAGTAAGCACTGCTCACCAATATCTGAAATATTGGTGCTTTATCAACACTGGTTTGGTCACCAGTCCAGAACACAACACCATATGGGCTAATATGAAAACAATTAACTCCATCCCAGGCAGACCCAGTTCATTAAGTCTGGCTTCTTTTTTTTTTTTTCTTTTCAATTTTTTTGCTAAAACTCTTTTTTTTTTCTAGTAAAAGCATACTCCACAGAAAGAAGCAGAAGAGGAACAGTGTGCTTAGAAAACAGTACAGATTACTCAGGATGTATAAAGCTAGTTCATGTACTACCAGGCTATGCACTTAGGAAAGGGTCAGAAATGGGTGTTAGTATCTATTGATTAGTAGGAATAACAACTAGAAATCAAATGAGGAATCAATGTTAAGCCAAAAGGGTGAAGCAGGACTTCCTTAAATACAATTAGAGCAAAATAGGTTAGTGTTTTCACACTTATCTGTCTTTCTTGTGTGCTATATTCTGTAAATATTGTGGATTATATATTATTTATATATAGCTAATGAAATTGTTATTATCTATGCATGTATTTACTGAAATACAAGTTTATTATATTGTATTCCTTTGCACTTCTAATCAGTGCAGCAGACACAGCTTGGCAAAAGAAGAATAAATGTTTTCTTACATAAGAAAAGAAATGTTAGTCAGGAAAACCAAATTAAATGAATTTACTTTTATAATTTTTCTTTTTTAATTTTTTTTTTCCTTAACAAAGATTTATTACAATAAGGAAGGAGGAACAGAAACTTCTTTAAACTTATTTAATGTTGAAGATTTCTGAAATTGTTAATGTGATTTCCAAGTATTCAGGAACATTAGGCATTAAAAATTGGGTTTTATGTCCTTGGGGGAAGAAATTAACAGACATAAAAGATTCTCTATCTTAATCTATATATTTATAATATGTACATAGTTCTTGTCATTGCTTTAAGCATTAATTAATATTAAACAGCAGTGAAATTACAATTTGCAGAACCAGCCTTTTGGGACTTAAGAAGTCATGAATAAAGCCTAGTTCTTCCTTCTCAGAAGCTTTTAGCTACATCTTCGACTGCTAATGTACTGCTATAGGTCATATGCTGCTTCAGCTGGGCACTGGCTCAGTGTCTGCCCCTCCAAAGTTCATACCTGAAGTTCCTCTTCTCAGTCATCCATCCTCAGTCTCTGATTCCAAAACCCCTGACAGCAGGACCAGGAACCTCATCATTCTGGCCATTTTCTCCCGTCCATATCCCTACTACATTTTCACCCTTTCTCAAAGGTTGTTAAGTTTCAGAAGTAAAGAAAAAAGGAAAAAGAAAAGTATAGGGAAAAGAAAAGAAAAAAGGAAAAAAAAAGTATAGGGAAAAGAAAGGGAAAAAGGAAAAAGGAAAAAGGAAAAAGGAAAAAGGAAAAAGGAAAAAGGAAAAAGGACAAGAATAAGGAAAGTAGCACTTTGGATAAGCTTTTTACTTTATTGCTTTTCCGTCTCATTAAGATTCTGCTGTTTCCCTTATCCTAGTACAGATAATTTGAAAGCCTTCCAAGTACTAGAAATCATGGCATCTTCGTAACAGGCAGACTGACATCTATAGCAAGCTGCCTTCCCCCTGGCCTGGACAAACGATTGCCAGTCACTGTGGTAGATTCAGCACATAATACGGAGAATGCTGACCTGTGTAACATCACACAAGTATCATCAACGTGATGTGACCCTGACTACATCTGGTAATCGAAGCTGAAAAATGATTGTGACCCCTTCTGTTTTGCTGTACAGTTTTCCAGTGTATAGGAATCACCCCTCTGATTTATACAAACAATGTTACTTCCGTAGTTTCTTTACACTTGCATTTTCTCTGCAGGCAATTTCAGGTCGGTGCACTTCATTGTGCACATCCCACTGTGGTAATGGCTCATTGTCCATGAGGAGACCTGTGGCCAGTGGTGTCTCTCGGGTCAGTACCGGAGCCAGTGCTGTTCAGCACCTTTTTTGACAACATGGGCAGTGAGATTGAGTGCACTCTCATCAGATTTGCTGATGACACCAAGCTGTGTGGTGCAGTCAAGATGCTGGAGGGAATGGAGGCCGTCCAGAGGGATCTGAACAGGCTTGAAAGGTGACCTGTGCAAACCTTGTGAAATTCAACAAATTGAAGGTCCTAAACCTAGGTGGCAATCCCAGGCACAGTTACATGTGGAAAGTGACTGAGTGCAGCCCTGTAGAGCAAGACTTGGGGGTGATGGTTCATTAAAAACTCACTGTAAGACAGCAGTGTGCACTCACAACACAGAAAGCCAAGGAAATCCTTGCTTGCTTCCAAAGGAGTGAGGCCAGCAGTTCAAAAGGTGGATTCTCACCCTCTGTTGTGCTCTGGTGAGACCTCATCTGGAGTACTGGTTACAGTTCTGGTGCCCCTAGTATGAGAAGGACATAGAACAATTGGAGCAAGTCCAGAGGAAGGTCAGGGAAAAGATAAGAGTGCCTTCCATAAAAACCCCAGGCTGTGAAAGTTGGGGCTGATCCACCTGGACAAGAGAATGTTGTGTGGAAACCCCACAGCAACTTTCCCATAACTGAAGTGGGCCAACAGAGATGCCAAAGAGGGACTATTCATCAGGAATTATAGTGGGAGATCAAAGAGTAATGGGTACAAATCGAAAGAGGGGAAATTTAGGTTAGATATTAGGAAGCAATTATCTGCTTTGGGGGTGGGGAGACACCGGAACAGGCTGCCCAGAGAGGTTATGTATGTTATGTATGTCCCAACCCTGAAAGTGTTCACAGCCACATTGGAAAAAGCCTTGAAGAACCTGTTCTAGTGGGAGATGTCCCTGCCCAAAACAGGGAGGGACTGGGACTAGATGATATTTGATGTTTAATGTCCATTCCATTCCATTAACATTCCAGTCTCTTAACATTCTATGATTTTGTGATTAATTTTCCTCCTGTTGTTTACTACTTTGGGAAGTGCAGTTCACCAACACTGGCAATATATGATTCCCTTTGTAAAGTTATATCTGTTTTTTTATTGGCATAGTTTTTGGTTATACTAGAGAGACCATTTGATCTTTAGTCCACCTGTTAACTGCTCAAATTCAAAGCACTTAGTTTTACCATATTAATAAGCTAATCTAGCCAGTTAGTCAGGGTCCTTTAAAGAGGAGACATTATTGCTAATGTCAGTGTATATGCACTGAAATATTTTTGACAGTTTTGAAAGATGATATAGAAATTTATTATATGATTTCATACCTCCACTGAAATAAAACACAAGTTTCTGGTGGCTGTGAATCTGCCAAATTAGCCAGGTCTTCAAATACCTCAGTAGTTCCAGACTTTGGAAAAAAAAAAATTAAAGTGTTTTAACCACCTCCTCCACTTCTCTAGTAATTTTATTTCAAAATAAAGAATATTCTGGCTCAGTTATATGACGTATAATTTTTTTTTTTACCTTGATTCCACTGAAAATTTAGTTTAAATTATTTATATTTGTGAGTCCAGAGTGAATTACATTATCAATTTTCATGATTGTGGCATGCTTCTGGAGATGTCAGATCAAAAGAAAACATACATCTTTGTTTATAAAAAGTGTGGCTTCTTTGTAAAGACACTTCTTGCTGTAAGTAAGGAGTAATAAACATTTGTGAAATCAAGTGTTGATTCTGTGAAATTTAGTTCAGAAATATTTACAGAACTTGAGGTGTGTAAGCGGGAGAAAGATTTGGCCTATCTGATTAATTAGCTTTTCACTTTAGAAAAATAAATTTCTACTACATATAACTCAATAACCTTAGGAGAATCAAGGTCACAAAACTGATAGTATCAATGTGTTATGGTCAGTATTCTCTGTTGTCTCTTAAATGTTAAACTGTGTCCAAATATTAGGCTGTGACAGAACCCAGACTTCTGTCATTTTAAATAATTGACTACAGAGACAGAGATAAATTTCCAGCTATTTAACCCTCTAGTTATTTTATCTAGATGCATTTCTGACCTAGGTCTGTTTAAATATATCTGTATCCATTTTACCAATAGCTATCCTACATATCATATCTATAGACAAAAAAGATATAGATAAATGAATATAAATAAATATCTATATCTATCTATATATCTATATATATCTATATATATCTATATATATCTATATATATCTGTATATGAAGTCTACCCTATAAGCAGAAGAATGCTACCTTGTAGTTGTCAGGTTCAAAGGTGAGGATATGGGTCTGTTCCTTAAGGAAGGTATTCCATTGATATTTATTGGCTCGTTATTTCAGAAACACAGTTTTAAAAGAAAATTAGAACTTTTGAACTTATCATGAGTCAAAATATTTTGAAAACTATACTCTTGTTATATGTTATGACGTAGTTTTGTAGTGAGATGAGTTCTAAGATTTACTGCAAGTATCTGAAGGAAATATACTATTGAAATGTAACTATTAAATGCATTTGAAGTTAACATATGCCACCATCTGTCATTATTCACGCATTTCCTCTCTTTTGTAAATGAAGAATAGTTTTGTACTGCTGCTAACAGCTTCCATTTAGTGACTGACAAGACAAAGCAGCTACTGGAGGTAGAAAAAATGCAGTGAGTGATGCTGTCAGTGCCCCAGAGGTAAATAAATACTGCCTTTTCCATGATCTGACCTTTAGGCTGATTATGGGTATGGTTATCTTTGCCAGAAGCGCACAAGATAGATTAAACCAAGCAGCCTTTTTAATACTGATTAATCCTGATGGAAGTAGGTTTGTTTAGTCCTAGGGAATCCAGCAACAAATACTGGCCTTATCATCTGAGCAATTTTTAAAGTTATCTTTGATGTGAGCTAGGAAGTGCTTGTGGTTTGACTGGTCACAGTCTGAGAAATGCCACTTTGTTGATATTTAAAATTGGCTCTTGCTTTCATGTTTGTACATAATCCTTGTGATGGAGGTTTAGAATTATATACCCAGAGCACTAAAAAAAAGTGTTGGAAGACTCAGATTTTGTTTGTTTGTTTCTTTTTAAAGGACTGGTTGCCAGACTTGCTTGTCTCTAATCAAAGCTCTTCCTTTAATTGAAGATGGGTTGCAAGATGTCTGACAGTTTCACAAAATGCAGTAAAACTGATTCTGCACCAAGCAGACCTGAACAATGCAATCCTTATCTTCCCATGTCTGTGACTGAATGATGGAATTGCTGAGGTTAGGAAATGATTGAACTGGAGAAGATGCATTATCTCTCAAGCATATGTAAATAAAAAATTTGGGAGACAGTCTAACTAGGACTGGATCATTTTCATATGAATCCTGTGCTCCCCAAAGAGATGCAAACAGCATGAATGGAATATTACTAAAGGCAAAAAAGCACAGGGGGACAGGAAGAGACAGCTATTGCTGGTGAAGAAGCACAAAGTCTAAGGAAGTCCAGAAGAGATGAGTCATCTCCAGGAAGAGCAGCAGCATAAGAACACATGTACTGTGTCAGCAGCAGCTGGGAAGTCGGGCTGGGGACAAGACAGATTTGAATGGCAGGGGATTAGTGTTGTCAGGTGGATGGACAAGAGGATGCAATGACAAGTTGTCTGCCACCCAAGCTGATCGAAGGCAGCATTGTGATGGAATGCAAGCCATATGGCCAAATTGTATTCTTGTTTTTTCAGTACTTGCACACATACAGCTCCACTGACAGGTGCCATATGAACGTAATGAAGCAGGGCAGTGCTGGCCCCACACACATCCCATCAATGTGATTAGCAGTTCTCCTTGGGATTACATAGCCATGCAGAGTTAGGTGTTCTATAGTAAAAGCAATCTTGTTGCCTAGGTTCTTTCTCAATTCCTCCTCTACTTGTTGAAATTCTGTGGCAATGTTTTCTTGCCATGTAGCTGAATCTTGAATGCGTCTGTGCACTTACTTACCCCTCTACTCTTTCTCTCTCTGGCCTATACTGCCTTGATATTTTTAGTTCTTCATTGGACAATTTTCTCTCCTGCTCTACTTTTATCTCTGATATCTTCTTAAGACATATTCATAGTATTTTCAAACACACATTTGTTGACTTAGGGAAGGGATCAAATACAGCAGTAAATTTTTCTGAAAACTAGCCTGCTGAATCCTCTTCATTTGTCTCCCTATACCTGTTAAATTTGTGGTGTTCTTTTTTTTTTTTTTTTTTCATTTAGGAATTGACACTTGTATATATCTAAGAAAGTAATAATTTCAGACATAGACGAGATACTAACAGAGACTGCCTCAAACACTGAAAGGGATGAGCAAATGGAGATGTCTCTGTGATTTTTTAATCAATAAATCTGATTACAGTATATGACTGAGTAAGTCTGAATAAGGTGGTTTTGGATTAAATGAAAGAGAGGAGGCATTTTTAAGTTCTAGAGAAGGCAAGAACCCAGTGCTACCCGCTTATTTTTTCCTGTGCTAGTTAGAAGTGATGGACTCTGAAGAGAAGGAAATTGGGACAACAACAAGCCAGGACACAGCTTGTAGCCCAATCAAGACCATCACTGTGAATAAAAATTCTGACAGAAATGGTACACAATTCTAAGGGAAAATATTTTTAATTTGAATTCAAGTTTGTTAGTACTCATTAAATGAGTTGGACACATTCATTCAGAATACAAAAACTTGTCATGTATGATCACTTGAAACATCTGGAATTTGAAGGAATACATATTGACATAAATTTTAACCATGGAAAAAACATTACCAAAAACTATTAACGAAGTAGATTTCTGAATAACAAACAAATGCAGAGAAGCTGCAGTCTGTTTTATAAATCATTCATTAGAGAAAAATGCGGCAATATTTTTCTATTGCAAATTGTTTCCTAGAATCCAATTAGAGTGGCTTATGATACTTGATGATGATATAAAAGGCCAGTTAACAGTGCTCTAGTGGGTATGCTTTTCATAATCACAGCACCTCATGTCCCAAAAGCTCTAAAATACTCCCTTGTCTATAACTTTCAGAGTTTTCAGTTCAAAATGTGATCTGTATATAGCTGGACTGTTTTCAACAAACCTAGGTATTTAAGCAAAATGAATTGTAGTGATAGAGTACTTTCTTGATAGAGCTATACAGGTCAGCTGTTGTGTGCAGTTTACATGCAACACAGGTCTCGTACTTCAAATTATGAAAACTGGGGGTGGGGGGAGTAGAGCTGTTGGGAATTTATTTTCTCTGTGTTTTGGTGGTTTTGTTTGTTTTTGTTTTGGTTTTTAGTTTGGGGGGTTTTGTTTGTTTTTGTTTGGGTTTTTTGGGGGGGTTCAAGATTTTTTGTTTGTTTTTAGTTGTTTTTTTGTTTGTTTTTTTAAATTTTTTTTTCCTGCACTGCTCTCAGCTGACCCATCCTTGGGCATTCATCTGAGCTTCCTGGCTACTGAGATTACTTTCTTCCTCTTTGTTGCATTCCTGTCATTTTCAGCCCTGAAGAAAACAAAAACAAAAAAAAATCAGGAAAAACACTAACAGAACTTCAACTTCAGCAAGTAAGCAAAAGAATGACAAATGCCTTATGACAACTAAGATGTTCCTCTTTTAAAGAACACAGCAGCTATACTTCAGGCATGAAGACTTGGCAGGAAATTCAGCATTTGGAAACCCACTGAAGGTAGGGCAGTTTTTAGTTTCAAGAAAAAGCTTCAGAAAAAAAGAAATAATTTTTTTATTTGCAAAAATCTTTAAAAGATTGCTTCATTCTTTGTGTCATCTGTAGCATACAAAAGAAAATAAAGTATTGTTTTGTTAATCAGTTCTAGGTTATCTTGTTTTTAAACACAAGATGAAAAAGCTTCTCACTGATACCTATTAAACTGTTTTTTTGAGTCACATTAACAGTCACATTAACATTGATGAATTTGGACAGTAGCAGTCTGTATTCTATATGCTACAGCAAAATGTAGCAGCCAGAGGTGATGTGAGACAACAAGAAAGCAAAACATCCTTAAAAGTATATCTTTCAAAATTACAACAGTTTTTCTAGTAGTTGAATTCTGAAAGTAGAGAAATATATTTTCAGGTATGTATATGGTGGGAAGTATGTATGTGTGTATTTACAAGCAGGCTGATTTTGAAGACTCGTGTGAAGAATAATATAGTTAACATTTTGATGTGCGTGTAATTGTACAACAATTGTGTACAACAACAACGTGTATAATAGTGATAATACGTGTGGGACTCATGGGACCAAAAGCATTACCTGAACAAAAGTGCAATGTAAGAAAATGTAAGACAAGTCCATTCTGAAGAGCTTCTTGTTCAAAATTACAAAGCTTTTTTGTTATTCATGCTATGTATATAGAAATTATGTATTTGCGATAATACAACATTGACATTTACCGAATGAAGGTCAGATAGATGGTGTGTATGTACTATATGTTTATAGTCTCAAAACAATCTGTATGTTTTAATGACTGTTTGCTCCAAGTCCATTTTATCTTTACAGAATATTGTAAAGTCTTAAAAGACTGTTTTATCTGAACAAAAACTTTGGAAGAAATAAAAAAGCTGATAGTCAAATATTCGAAAGTTGCTTATATTTTCTCTGAAATGTTTCTTGGAACAATGAGTATTCCCAATGAAGCTTAGTGACAAATATTTCAGCATTAAAGGAGATTGAGAAAACAGATGTGGAAAAAAAAGAAACAATACAAAAAAATCTTCTAAGGAAAAAAAATCAGAAAGAAAAATATAAAGAGAAGGACAGTTATCAACCATAAACCGTACACACTAATTGTGGTCTATTAATCATCAATAGTGGTTTGTCAATCCTGAATGCAAAATGACTGAGCAACAGAAACCTAAAAAATAAAATATATGTTTGTGACTGCCTGAGTTCTTATGGATACTACAAAAAGGACAGCATGATATTTAACAGGAAATTGGAAACTACAGGGAGTAAATAAAGATTATTTAAGTTTCTTGGACTCCAAAGAAAAGTGACAGCTTTGTGTGACCATGATGGGCTTCAACTAGGTCAGTGGCAACTTCAGCTTCAGCTGAAGCTCCTCTGTGGCAAGGATGCTTTCAGAAACAGAAAGGAATGGCTGTCAGCATCATTAGCAGTCACCAGCCATGGGATACAGGCAGACCTGGAGCAAATCATTAAACTCAAAAATCAGGAGACTTTTGTTGTAGAGCTGAGAAGAAAAACATTTCTGACTCAGCACATACCTGCTCAACAGGAAAATCAGTTAAACAATATTCCTTCTGCAGGCAGACTGAATGGAAAGTATTAGAAAACATAGAAATAGAAAGTATAAGACAATATAAATTAAAGCAGGTTATAATCCTCATTCTATTATTATTATCAGTATAGCCATCATTATTACAATTACCACCATCAATTGTTATAATAAAATACAATATTTGGGGATTTATTTCATTTCACATTTCTGGAGGCTGAAATAGTCAAATGAGGCAGGAAGATTGCCTCATAACAGGTAGTAGGTAACTAAAGCAAAGCAATTAAGAGGCAGTAGACAGAAGTAAGATGACAAAGGTCAGCAGTTTTCAGAAAAGGGAAGAGGAATAATGCTCATTAAATATGTGCTTCAGAGTACCCATTTTTGACGCTCATCATTCACCTCAGGGAGAATATTTTTCATTTGTCATCTCCTTGCAGGCAAATGCTCTGAACATGTCCATCTACATTATTTACATAACAAAAAGCAAGCAAACTAACAAACTGAAAGGGTTTTTGGGAGGACTTTAGAGAAGAAAAAAATCTTTACATTTGCATAATTCCGAAACTACTTCAAAATATTGTAAGAATTTGTACTTGTACTTTTTTATCTACTTCATTCTCTACTAGACACTTTTGTTAATTTTGACATCTTAAAACCCAAGATGGTGATCTAATTACTTCATGCATAGTGGACTAAGTTTCCCTTTCTTATTTTATTCATACAGTCAGCAACGTTGCCCCAGTAAGAAAATCTTGGTGGAAGTAAGATGGATTTATGTGACACAGGTGTCTCAATAACTTGAAAAGAGAAAATAGAGATTGAGAATCATATTTATAGGAATAAATTGGCTTCTGCTGCAGCAGAGCTGGTAGGTATTTCCCTTTTATTTCTGACACTCGGCTAGACCTTGAAATAAAAAAATAATGAGCACCTTTTCAGTTAAATGTTTAAACAAAAATTTAAAGAAGAAGTGAGAAATGCTAATGTGAGACTGCTTAGAACAGTCAAACTGAAAAGGAAAGAAGCTTAAAGAGAGAGAAAAGCAGGATACAGCGGGGATGATATTATATCTATATAGACATCATGCATACATTTTCCCTGCTCACCATTATAGAGAAAAAAATGTCTTGTGATAGAACAAAGAAGAGGTATTGACAGCAGAAAAATAAGAAAGAAAACCATGTTGAGAGACATGTACAATCCTTCCCAGAATGGCACACAGCAGTGATAATGTGCTTGGGCTCACTGAATCCTGAAAACTACTTGTGATGGAGTTTCAGCCAAAGCACAGTTCCATCAGCCATACTGAGCTACTATCTAGCTAAACTTTATGACTGCCCTCTTACAAAATGCGTAAATGCATGGATCATTCATGTACTGATAAAGTTGTAAATTTTGGCTCCATGATACACTCGATACTGTTGAAAGGACTTACTTGGGGTCTGAAATACTCTTGTTCATGGATCAATGCTTGCTTCTGAGTAAAGGTTATTGCTTTGCATATACACTCTGAGCATAGGCAGAGGCATTCAGGAGTTAGTGATGGTCAGCATCGTCTGACTGAGTACTCCTGCATGACTTTTATCAAAAATAATTAACTGGCAAGGAATCATTAAACCTTGCTCTACGCCTGTGCACAGATATTGCTGCTGTTGATGCCTTCTGTGTGTCAAGGGCTTCTGGTTTAGTCCCTTTAATTTCCAACCTCCTTCCAAGATTCTGTTGTACGAGAATAAATATTGATTTTTCTTGTTATTGATTTTACTATGATCAGTCCAAATGTGAGGTAGTGTGATGTTGTGGCATTCTGTATATCACACCTGCTAAATGAGATTTGTAAAAGGAAATAGTTTGTGAACAGGCCTGAACTTGCTGTCCTTATTAATGTCTAAGAACCTACTGAATGATCTCATGTGCTTTCTTGCTTTCTAAATATTAGAAAAAAGGAATATTTCTGTTCTGAAATACTCACTTCTTTTGATCTGATTTTTGCTCAGTAATGTTAATTATTCCACTATCGGTACTGCTTGTCATCAGGCTGCCCACAAATCATGCCTGCTACTCACTATTCATCTGATGTTTTTCTTAATTTTTTAATAAATAATCGTTGTCTATAATGTGAACTTGTTTTTAATAAGCTTAAGGACTGTAATAAATGTCATTCAGTTTATAAATATCTGTCTTCTAATTTTTGTTCAGTTTTCTCAGTGTTCCCCGCTGTCTTTGGCAAAAAACTGTTATATTCCCAGAGCTGCACTGACATTGCCAATGATGGTAGCATAAAACTCCAACATGGAAATAAAAATAACATGATTCTCTCTGTGTTTTATTTCAGTTGGAAATCAGGGAGATAGAAGCAGAGTAGAAAATCAATGAATGCCAAATGGAGGAAAACAATGGGACTCAGGGGGGAAATATTTTGCAGTTTAATTGTAGACATTAGGACTGAAGAGATTAAAACCATTAGGTACTGAAGAACTGAAATCTGTGGGAGTAAAGGGCAATCAGCAAGTCCCTGAGCTATTCACCATTTCTTGTAATAAGACCACAAAACAGTGCTGATGCTTTAGGCTGACCTCTTGTGCTCTGGGATAAGGCAGCTGTACCAATACTGTAGAATAAATTGAAGAACTGCAGTTGTGGTCTCAAGATTTCCTAAAGCAATCCCTTATTTTGCAGAGAAATACATTACTAATAGTTTAGGAATAGGAGTAATATATGCTGAACTTTTCTCTCATTGATCTTTTTGATATTTTTATTTCAGAAGTGCGTCATGTTTCTCCCTTAAACTGTCTGATGGACAGGAAATTTGATTTATTTACAATCTCCTTGTAACAGAGAAAAAGCTAAAGATGGAAGACAGCCATCATTTTTCTAGTAAAAGAATATACAATATAATCATTAAAAATTTTTACTTTTCAATTTCTTCAAAACTGAATTGAGTTTTAAAACTATAACAAATTTAAGATCAATTTACACCACCCTGACCAAAAAAACCCAAGGATTTAAAGAATAAATAAATAAAACACATTTTACTAAAGTTTTTACTAAAAAGAATATAAAGTATGAATTATATATCTGTGCTGGCTTGAAAATGTTCACAGAGATGACTTTAGCTACCCCACCAAATTTTCTCCCAGGAATGCCTGAGGCAGAACTCCTGCCTGCTTTCCTAGGTCCTGACAGAAAGCCCAGGTACTTTTTTTCTCTACTTGCTGTAAAGTGTTCAGGAATAATAGTACAGTAGAATATAGTCTGACAAAACTGAGTATTGCAGGCCATTTGAAATATTTCCTTGATGGAAAAAGAAGGGTGTTGTACTGGTAATATCAAAATGAAAGGAAAAAAAAAAGACTAAACCAAAAAAAATATTTTATAGTTAGCTATGGTTGAAAGACTTTGCATCAGACAGAATAATTATTTTTATTTATATTGCTTTCTTAAGTAAAATATATTATTTTCAGATGTAAAAACCAGAATTACACACATAGAATCTGACTGTTATTGCAGTGTAATGGCATCCTAGGGAATAACAGACCTCTGGTGCATGTAGTACTAAATATTTACTAATAATCCCTTTAATTTTTGCAAAATAAAAGGAAGTTGCTGCATGTGGTTGAATTGAGGTTATTTCTATCTGCTGTGACACAGACTTCATGAGCGAGTTTTGGCTAATTTTTGGAATGCAGAATTACCATCCAGGATCTGCATCTACACTGGTTTGCTATTTGACCTTTTTTCTTTCTGGATGTTGGCTATTTGATGAAATTAAAATTATTAAAAATTTTGATATTTAGACCTATTATGGTTGGCTATTGAAATTTCTTGAAGAATTTTCCTTTTTTAAATAATAAAATATATGCTTCCAAATGTTTTCTATGGTATAGATACTACACTAAGTGATAAATTTTTTAAAGCATGACTGCATTAACAGGAGCAGTGTTGCGCTAAAATGGAGAACAAAATATGTATGATACAGAAAGAATTTTTCTACTATATGATATTTTTGTCACAAGTGCTCTTTTACAAGTGTTTTTAGTGTTTTTTCTTTGGTTAACAGTGCATGTTGCCTTCAGGCTGCACAGCAGCAAACCTAATGGTGGTATCAACCTGCAGAATGAATATGTACTGACCTTATGAGCTCTCTGAGAACACTGATTATTGATTTTACTGTGATCAGTTGAGATCAGAGAGACAGAATAATCAAGAAGAAGGAACCCCAGAAGAATCAAGTGAGTTTTTATCCCTGAATTTGACACTGACTTTCGTGGAGCATTGTCCATTCTTCAGCTTCCTTTTGTTAAAGGCAGAAGAAATAGTAATTCACCAATATTACTTTATTACAGTATTTCACATCATGCTGAAGTATTGTGAACTTAATTGGATAATGCATATTCAAACACTTGAAATGAATTTTTAAACACAGAGACATTTATAGTAAACGAGGTGACATCAGACTGGAGACTGGTCATTAGAGGGCTCCCTTCACAGCCCCATACTCTTCAACATCTTCATAAATGACTCGGAGGCAAGACTGGAAGGGACACTAAGTAAGTGTGCTGGCAACACTAAATCTAGAGGATAGAAAGACTCTGAAGAGAGACCATGACAAATCAGAGGGCTGGGCAATCACCAACTATATGAAGTTTAAGAGCAAAATGCTGGATTCTGCGCCTGTGGCTGGACAATTCTGGTCGTGTCTATAGACTGGGGAATGAGATGCTGGAGAGCAGCACAGCGGGAAGGGACCTGGGGGTCCTGGTTGATGGCAAGCTGAACATGAGCCAGCAGTGCCCTGGCAGCCAGGAGGCCAGCCCTGTCCTGGTGTGCATCAGGCACAGCATCACAGCCAGGCAAGGGAGGGGATTGTCCTGCTCTGCTCTGA
>JANRGV010000001.1:94315357-94331741 GCA_024734035.1 Alethe castanea | reverse complement strand
CTGAAGGAGAACAATGAAGATGGAGAAGGTTGTGGAGGGAAGGCCATACAAGGAGCTGCTGAGGTCACTTGGTCAGTTCAGCCTGGAGGAGACTGAGCGGACCCCTCATGACACTCTTCAACAATCTGGTGAGGGGAAGAGATGGGGCAGGTACAGTTTTCTTCACTTTCATGACCAATGAAAAGACTTGAGGAAATGACATTAACTGAGTTGGGGGAGGTTTATGTCATATATCAGGAGAAAGTTCTTCTCCCAGGCACTGGAACAGGGTCCCCAGGGAAGTGGTCACAGCACCAAGCTTGACAGAGTTCAAGAAGCATTTGGATGATGATCTTAGGCACATGGTGTGACTCTTGTGGTGTCCTGTGCAGGGTCAGGAGTTGGACTCGATGATCCTTGTGCATTCCTTCCAACTCAGCTTATTTTATGATTCTAAACAGAAACAATAATTATAACACTCTTCAGGAAGAGAGCACAGTCATAAGAATCAACTACATGCATAATCTGACAAGGAAGTATAAAATCTGATAGTTCAATGAAGAGAAACTGGTTTCATTTGGTTTGTAATCTTGAACTTTAGTGTCAGAGAAATTCACACAGTTAAACAGATAAAATATTATTCATGAACCCAATATACTTCTTACAAGAATTACTCTAAGTTATATTTCCTCAGTTAGACTTCAGGGTGTAATAGTAATTGTCTTGTAAACAAATATATATAGATAATGAAAAAAGGATCAATTATATCTATGCCACTCCAGAAACTGACATTTATGAATCTATCCATGTTCTAAAATATTTCAAATGATAGCAGTTCCAGTGGTCTATTTAACCTCTTTTTTTTTCCCCCTAAGAAACAATTTCTCTCTCCCGTGATATTTAATGTCATTATTCCTTCTCCTTCACAATACATTTTACATAGTCAAAGACCATAATCACATTTTTAAACCTAATAAACCTCTTTTCTTCAACTTTGCACATAGTTGTGTTTCCTGTTTCCACACTTGCTACAATTTCATGGGTTATCATGAATTGAATCAAACTAAGATGCATAAAGCTGGAGTTAATATTCCAACTGAGATATTACTACCACTTAGAAGAGGAAATTGTGACTTCAGGGTTTTTTTTGCAGGTAATAGCTCAGTTCTTATCTCATTAACTTAAATGAGTTTTCATCATTAGTGTTATATTTTTGATTAATATATGCTGTGACTGTAATTCTCTTCACCACTCTTTTAGCAATTTCTGCAGTGCTGCTGCCCACACAGGTTTTCTACACCCTGTGGCTGTGTAGCCACTTAACATCTAATTATGTGTAAAATTTTTTGGATTTCGTTACTAGATTACATCCTAATTTTCCACACCATTTCTCATATTTGCCAAGTTTATTTAGATATATATTTTTTTCTTCTAGTATTTTTGGACTTGGTCAAAATTTAACTTGGTTTATGATTTTAATTATTAGAACACCCAACTTACAGAACTCTATATGATGTATTCTGTAGTTCAAGACAATGCTGCTCTCTGGAAAATACTCTTGCCACTCAGGTGTTGAAACAATAACAGCTTAATTTTTCTAGATTTCTTATGAGAATCCCAGAAAGGTTGCAAAAGCTTGCTGAAATGAAGATATGTGCTGTCTAACACTTCCTTTCTATTCACAAAATCTATTATTCTGTCATAGATGGAAATAAATTTGGTTTAATATGATCTAATCTTCACAAACTCATGTTGGCTGTTAATCTTCCTTTTATCTACCAGGTAGATATTTTAGTCTGTGTATTCCACTGTTTCTCCAGGATCTGGTGAAACTCTGGACATAAACCAGCAGCTGCACTTGTGTCACGATCCAGTTACTGAAATTCTTAGAAGTGTCTCTGCCCAAATTAAGGTGCCCAGCAGTAAGACATTTAGTTTCCTGGTCTTCCTCTTGTAATGAGATTTAGAATTATTAATTTGTTTACATATTTGAAAATGTCAAAGGTGTCATCGATTAGCAATAACCAACATAATGTTGGATTTGCAAAGCTGCAGTACAAGTCATTGCATGTTTCTGATATAAAAGTAATATTAGAAGAGGAAAAATTGTAAAGTCCTATTTGAAAATCAAGGTGACTTGACAAGTAGTTCCTTTATCAAAATGTTCCAAGGGTATAATACAGAATACCTATATGACTGTCCAGAGAATTAATATGACAGTAGCAGAGGGAAATATCATATTCCTTCACAACCTGTGCATGTAAAGGCCTCTTGGAAAACCTGCAGGTGGTCCATACTTGGATGTCTGCTGACATCCCAGTATACTTATTGCAGCAATGATGCACTTCCACTGCCTGGCAGCTGTGGGCCAACATGTTCTTGAAAGCCATCCCCATCTCCACCTTGCACCATGTTTCCATATTGACTGTCTATACTGACAGGAAATCCAGTTCAGAAGGCAGCTTTGAAACACCCTAATGCAGAATGTAGTGATGTTCTTGTGAGTGGGCATGTGAAAACAAATACAGTGGGCAGTGAATTAATAATATAAATTTATTTTACTTTTAAAAGTAATTACAGACAGAGGAGAGCAGCATGAGAGATAGTGTGCATGGCATGAAGCTGAAATTAAATATTTTTGCTGCAGGAATTATCAGTCCAATGTGTGAGGTGACCACTAATAACTGGTGTTGCTGTTGCTAGGTGCTATCAAAAGAAATGTCACTCTTCACAGCAAGTGATGAAATTTGACATATGGCATCAAAGGATCATTAGAACTACACCTGCTGCAGAGGAGGTTGTGTCTTTTGAGACACTTTCAAGCAGAAAAGGTTATTCCAAGAATGGAAAAGGGTATGCCTTATTTTCTTTATTTCTTAATAGGTGATTAAGAAGCAGCAAAAATAGGAAAAAAGGTCAGAAAAAGGATACAAAGGAAGATCCAACCTTCTTGATTTTCAATGTTTTATGGAGTGAAAGTAAGAAACTACCAAGATAATTTCTTTCTAAAGTCTACAATAACACAGATTATGATAAATCATTAATACACATAGTTGGAAATGTTCACTATCTTCTTTCAAAGTTCAGTTCTGCATTCTACAGCTATTGCCTTAATCAAGCTTCTCTATTAGTTTTGATAGCATTTTAAAGAGTGAACATTGAAGATTTTGGTCAGAAGCCTGAAACAGTTTGATATTCAGTTCATCATGCACACATTGAACTATGTATAAGAAAATTACTGTTGACTTCAGTAGATGTCAGTGCAATTTCTGAGTCACCACTGAATTTATACTATAGAAGAACTCTATTTCATAGTAATGAAGTTTCTGTTGTAATTATATTTGTGATTTTATTCCTGAATTAGAATGGAATTTTCATATCTTTTTCTATATTTCAGCTCATATAGTTCTTACTCTTGTTTCAGACCAAAAAAAATGAACACATAAAGACTTGTTTATCGCCTGTGAAGATTTCTTGGGAGTTATTGCTAGAAATTAATGCACATAGAGAAGGGATTCAAATAAAACTTTGCTGTAAAACTGATATTTATAAAGTTGCAGGGTGTCTTTAATGGGAAAACTGAAAACAAAAACAGCTTAAAAATATTAAAAAGAAGAAGAATTAGTGTCTATGTGTATTTAATGGTTTCACAGAGCAAAACCTATGAACTATTGCTAATTATGTTGCCTCACTGAAATGGGTATAGTCACAAAATCATTCACATTTTTTACCTTTCTCCTCTGTTTTCTCCATGGACTAGTGGTCTAGAATTTTCCAAACTGTATTTTATTGCTAGCTCTGCCACAGACTCCTCGATAGCTGTGGTCAGATCATTGCCTCTGCATTTCAATATAGCAGTCTGCAAAATAATGGTAGTGTTACTAAAAAGGTCCTAGATATTACTATTGGTGTTTAAGCTAATGTATTTTGAATGTTTCCATGGACCACGTTGCATATGTTGACCTGTGTTAATATATATACATATATATATATATATATATTGTATAGTCACTGAGGGAAAATTCATGGACTCCCAGAGTATCTCAAGCTGGAAAGGACTGTGAGAATCATCTAGTCCAACTCCCTGCTAGCCATACGAGCCCAACTTTACATAATTGTAAAACATTTCAATTTACTATTAAATAACCTTAATTTTGAATTCTAACAACATATAGGAACAATCAATGCAGTGCTAAGGAGCAGTGCACAGCAAATAGATATGAAAGCTGTTGTACAAGGTATCTGCTGAATCCCCTATGACCCGAGGCTTTAGATTTCCGTTTTTGGCACTGATTCCAGCACCTCTTTTGCTCCATTTATTTTTGTTGTTAAGTAACGTGGTCTACCTTTATCAAGATGATTCAAAATCATGATTCCTTATATAATATTTCTATTCACAGCCCTAAAAGTTGATAATGTTGAAGCCTGTAAGAAAAGAATTGATTTGCACCATTCTGCTTTCTAACAAAGAAAATAATTTTTGATCTTTTTCCATGAATCTCTTTTAAGTGCTGGAAATCAGACAGTGACATTAAAAGGGGAAAAAGGGAGGCCTAGATATTAGAACTGCTTCAGAGTTCAGTTTTCAGTCAACCTTTGGCTAAAACAGATAAGGATTTTTATAGCAGTATTTCTACTATGGTTTTTTTCTGTTCTTCACTAGACCAGAGAATTAGAAACAAAATTTCTCAAATCTGAATAAGCTTATCAGAAACTCAAGGGTGATACAGGTGATTTATTTGTAGTGGTGATAAAGGAAGTTTTAGGTCAACTTTCTCTTTTGCACCAGGCAAACATGGAGGTACAGAGAATGATTTGTTAGTCATACTCTTGGAGCTAATTTACAATGAACATATGAACTTAAAACAACCTGCATTTCTATGATGTGAGTGGAATAGGAGTGGTATGGCCGGCAAAAACCCACAAAAGCTTTTTGACATGGTTTAAGAGAATGTACTGTCTGGGTTTGAATCCAGACATCAGGGGACTAGCATGTTAAAAGAATACATAAAACTGTAAGTGCGGCCTCTATTTTACAGTATTTTCTTCAAACAGGATAATTTCAAGATCAGAATCAGCTACAGCCCAATAAATAAACAATCTTGAGCAATTATTTTATGATTGATAAAGGCTTAGGAAGACTTATTATTTTCCAGTTTAAATAAATTGAGGACAGATCAGGAAATAAATGACCAAATTAGAAAAACTCTGCTGTAGACACTATGGAACTCAGGTAAAGAATGAGGATTTTTAATTCTGCAGCCTAGCAGCTCAAAATCCCCCATAGTAGCAAGGCCTGCTTTTTTAGTCATTGCTGCTTAAAAGAGAGCCACTCAGAGAAAGTGGGTGGTGGCAAACATGTTTTGTGGTGCTGCTTTTTATACCAAAATTTGGTGTGACCAAAAATACAAAAGCAGGTAGAACCTGTCTAGAACTTGTCACCACTCTGCATTGGTTTTTCAACACATCTCTGGAGCTTGTAAGGATTTACTAATGCACAATCATTCATTGCTTTGCATAACAACATTCTTATAGAGGAAAATCTCATACACATGATTTTAGATAAATTCTTCTTCCTGCCTTCAAATGAACTCTGGTTTGAGTTAAGATTCTGAAAATTACCATGTCAGCCCATTTTGAATGAACCTGCCAGTAATGAAAAGTTCTAGACTGATAGCTCAAGAAAATTGGATTCTACAAAAATTACCCATTTAAGTTTTTTAGCTTTGCTTCACCAATATTAGTGACTGTGATTCATGAACAACTAATTTACTGATTGACAGCAAAACCTAGATTTATGAATTCATAAATCTATTTATTAAACTTTACAGGAACTGTGCTAATTCTGAAGACTATTTGTTCTTACTCTAAGTCTAGTAAGTTTGCTAGAAGTGAATACCAATTTATCCTCTTCAAGGGTAATGAAATTTTAATAACTTCTTTATTTATAATAATCAGGTTAAAGTTTACACTAGTTAAAACTGAAAAATTCTAATCCTTTAGTTGTCTCATGATCCACCCAGTATTACCTTTTTGTTCCTTTTCTTCTTCTTCTTCTTCTTGCTTTGAATAGTTGGTTCATCTTATCCATACCATTTTTGCTAGTATTCTGCCTCTCACTCAACCACATGATTATGTTTGTGTCTATGTCTATGTGTGTTTTATGCAGATTCTTTCATTCAGCTGAATCCCAGCATTTGCAAAGGAAATCTGTCATTATTTTATATTCTGAAGGACTCAACAGTTAAAAAACAAAACTGGTACTTTTAATTGGTTTTTCCCATAGAGAAAATATTTTATACAAGTTTTTTTTCAAGGTAGTTGTGAAGTATAGAAATTATATATGTAGAATAGTAAGTTTTATCTTCTCTGATTAATGAGGGACATCTAAAAATTAAACACCATATTTAAATTCCTATAAAAGGGAAGAAAAAAATAGTTTGGGGAATTAAATTCAACTTTTATTGTAAGTGACTACAAAGAGAGGGATTGATTTTAAACCTGAAATACTGGTCTAATTTTCTTACCAGTATGGGCTTAGATATTAAACCTGCTTTTTTGGTTGTGAGGTTATCCTAAATGTAATATAGATTGGCGCTATCCTTTTCAAACTGCTGGTTTCAATTGCATCTGGAAGTCACTGGAAGCGTGGAAATCCAGGGGGGATAAATGCAGGAAATAGTGTGTAAAATTCTAAAATGGGTAGTAGTCTTTTATTCTACACACATAGGTATTAATGTCAGCAATGGAAGTTCTTCAATAACTTGTCTCCAGCAGTAAATTATGTATACTTCTCTGAGATGAAATAAATTGCATTTCTCACATTTTGGCTATAATCAGGGCACTGGATTTCAGTTCTTTTCATCACAAGTTTTGTCTCTCAGTGGTTGATAAACTGATGGGTCTCATTAAGTTTAGATTACAGATATCTGTATTAAAGTATCTCTACCTTTTTCCAGAAATATCTGCAATGAAGTCACATGGAAAAAAAAAATTAATCTGTAACACAGACTTTGGCTGGTTTGGTAGGCTGATAAATCTATCAAACTATCAATTTTGAATGTTATATTTGTTTATCACATAGAGCTCATAGTCTTTCACGATTAATCTGCACTAAAAGAAGGGCAAACAGTCAGCAAAGTATAATGCTCTGTTGACAGATGTATTCAATGTTTCATGTCCTGACCCCAGCTCTGAAGTGGAATAATGAAAAAAAAATGATTCTTCATTGTGCTTGAAGAAAAAGTCCATTTTTTCTTGATGCAAAGAAAAAAAGAATCCCAGGATCTGAAGATTGGAAATAATATTTATTTTGGCAAATCTCATTTTCCATTGGGTAGTAAACCAACATTTTGTTTTGTGTTTTTCTTCTAGTATCTTGACAGTTTCTATTCTTGTTCTTTGTAGTATCTCTGTTTTGCTTGTTATCAGCAGAGTAGTTACAGTTGCGTTTTCTGAAAGCTCTCTTGAAAACTCCTCAGCAGCTGCATGAATGAGAATGATACGAGAGAACTTTCCATCTCATAGAAATTCCATATACAGCAGGAAAAAACTTTAGCTTCTTTTGCCCATGGTACCCAAATATAAGAAATTGATGATCTAGAAACACAGCTTCCTTTGCTTTCCCTTGCAGAGTTTGGTTAAAGGTTCATAATAAAGATTATGTCTACTCTGATTATAGTGTTACTATGGAGACTTCATGCCATTTTTTAAATCTTCATTATTATATCCCATTACTTCCTTATCACACTAGCAAATACTTGACAATACATTTCTTAAAAATATGCAATGACAATTCAGGTGCCTAACCATATATATATATTTAGTGATACATATGAAAATTAAAGGCACTAAAGCTCCAAACTTAAAATGTATCATGTGACCTGCCAGTAATAGTGTATTCTTGGATTATTCATACACAATGGTTTATTTATGTTAAGTTTTGGTATGTTTTTTTCCCAACTGTCAGTAAATCTTTCAATCATTGCATAATTTCACCTTCTAGAATGGTCTGTACGTTTTTCATCTGACACTCTTCAGATTTTATTTTTTTCCTAAGATTATTTGCAATGATTACTACACTGTACTTAACACATGCTGCCAAATCAATTTTATGCAGTTTCTACAATATCCCAAACTACAATGTTTGATTAGGACATTAGTGCAGGGTGCAAACATAAACCCTATTGTTTACTGCTATCTGTATGAGATGGGCTAGAAGTGCTGTTTCCAATTACTATACCCGGCAAATTGATTGATATGTGCCAGGGAACACATCAGCTTTTATCTTTCAGACTATTTAACATGGTTATTTCAAAAGCAAAAAGAGGCTACTTTATCTACTTTAAAGCAGCTTCTCCATCTGGCTACAACTTGATTGCATGTTTCAAAATGGCAGTAAATTTTAATATGTTAGTATGCAGTGTAAGTGATGCCACAGCTGGTAATATCAGATTCATGTAGTTTGGCTGCTTAACTTGCATCATGCTAAATAGCTTAGTGCTTTAAGACAGCCTACTTTAGAAACAAAGAAGAATTGTATTTCACCTCTAATGTGAAACTTCTGTGGTTTAAATTCACCTTTCAAAACTACATTCAGTGTGAGTGTAGTGGCAATTGCTACTAACTCTGTTTGAACATCTTTCTAACCTGTTGAAATGTGTTCCATCAGAAAATTTCCCAAGTAAGCAAAGAACCTGATATTTGAATGAACGGAGACAAGCCATTTTCAAATTATAGCAATTAGTGAGTTTCTAGAAGCTGATAGTTCTCTGCATTTTCAAAAATCCCTTCTCCTTCCCTCCCTTTCTACACTTGAAATTATGGGTTTAACTTTGATTTTCACCTGAACCCATTTTGACAGATTTTGAAATGTAATATGTGCTCAGTTGCAACTGTACTTCTATCCTCAAATGGCAAACAAGACATGTTTTGCATGTACTGTCATATTCTATGAAATATGTTACCCTCCTGCAGAATTATTCTCTGCTTCCTTTATTGATACATCATATCAGCTGTACATAGCATTGAGCTGTTTAATTTTTCCCAGCTGTATTACAGAAACTGTAAGCCACTATACAGTCTACAGCAGCATAATATTTAATGCTTCCCTTGTATATTTTGTGGTTGAAACTCTCATTTCCTTTGTTTCATATCTAAACCTCAGAGTTAATTTTCAAATAGCAGTGAATACGAAACAGCAGCAAGTACTCCTGAAAAGGTAGAAGTACCATTGTAAACCATTGTTGGTACCATTGCTGGTATTTCATCATTGTCACAAAAAAAGTTAATAAGACTGAATAATAACAGTGTTCCTGGAACTAATGACCATTGCATTTTAGGATGTATCTCATTTGATTTGTTTTGTTGAAAGTTCCAACATCTTCATGTATTCTTGGAAGCACTTAGGCAAAGGGCTCACTTGGTCATCCTTCTGAGCTTGTCAAGATATGAAGTATTAGTTAAAGGTCTGTTTGTGACTGTGATTCTGCTTTAACATTTTATCCTATGATATTTAAAATACTAGTTATCTTAATGATTTAATGACGAAAAAAAGTGATTGATTGTTTTTTAATAATATTTGAAATATCACTATGTATAGCCTTGCTCAGGGTACAGTTTAGTGCCTCAGCATGGGAAAGCTTGGTGACATGGTTGTTGTCAAGCAAAGCCAAGGAAAGAAAAGCTGTTCCTTGAGCTACTTCTTTTGATTTCTTATAATAAGCAGAGGTGACTTTTTGCATTGTCAGAAGAATCAAGACTTCGCAGTTAGGAAAAAAATAAATAATATTTCTCATAGTATTTTTTTAAAGATCCTTTAGCTAAGACTGGTTTGTCATAGGCTGTCATCACAATGTATTTTTATTTGTATGCAAAGAGAAGACATGAAAATTCCAATTTCATACTATTTACTATGGATGAAAAGGAAATTCTAATGGACTAGAGACATTTCTTTATCGACTGAAAAGATAAAATGAGGACAGACAATTACCTCAGAGTGTGAAATCGTTGTTCTTCAGGAATAGTCATACTTCAGAAAGGTTGATAATTCTGAAATAAAGCAGTGGTTTAGTTGTGCCTCTCTCTGTAGAATCATAAAGAATTTTCTAGCTGTTAGATAAGACATTATTGTACAACACTAAGAAATAATTTCATATGCTTTATAATGCATTCTATTTTTTCTGAATGTTAATTCTTATTAAAGAACTTCTGCGGAACAGTACAGTAATTCAAATGAAAGTTAAGATACCTTCGAAATAAGATGGTTCCAAAAAATGCCATATTTGTCAATATCAAAGTAAAAGCATCCAGCTGTTAATATTGAATTCATAGAAAGCTGCAAGATTCTTCTCTAGATCTATGAATCATTATGAATATATATACCACATTTCAAGATGTTTGTGCTTTTCTCTGAGGCACCTCTAAGTGGCTTTCTGCCTAAATGTTTTATCTGCCAAGCACTATCAATCTTGAATGAATGTCATCTTTGTCCAAGTAGTATTATGGTCTCTTTTTATTTTGATTTTATCTGAGAGGTGAGCATCCAGTTTTGCCTTTAGATGATTTTTCTTTTTCATTCTGAAAACTGAACTTCATTAAGGCAGAAATACTATTTAGTAAACATCACTGGTCTGACAATAATAAACTGTAGAAAATAAAACATATAGTTTTAAATTAATAAAAAAAACTTGGCTTTCATTAATTACTAAACATTTTAATGTGGAAAAGAAACTCAAAATACAATAAGAAGGACATTTCTTATTTTTTTTTTAGGTGTAAGCTCTTTGTGATTGGATTAAAAAAATTATACATTTGCACTGGAAGTCTCATGTACCTCATGAGAGATACATGTGATGGTTGATGGAATCTCAGATACCTAGGAAAACTTAAAAATATATCTAGATTTAAGTGGAAATTTCATGTATCCTTGAACACTTTTTGGTGTTCCTTCATTCAAAACTTCCATTAAAATAAATGGAAATAATGTATTTCTAGAAGTGAGAAGGATATAGCTGATAACACAGCAACTAAAGGCAGAGTTATTTAATTATTAAATTGCAACTGAGAGCACTTTAAAACTGAATTTTATTAGTTATGAAAATAAATAGTTCTAATTCAAAATCAATATCAATATAATAAATTTCTGGGATTAAAAGAAAGTATATAGGGCTGCAAGTAAGTGTCATTAGGTTCTCTTAAAAAAAAATCAGTCAATCTTTGTTAGTGTAGAGATGCAGAAATACAACATGAAAGCAGCAGGTGAAGAAGTAGTTTCACTTGCTACTGTCAATTACTTTAGTTTCAAGGTAGGTTGACTTTTATAATTTTGTCTGCTTTTCACAAAACCAAAGTTAGTACTTTCTGAATAATGGAAATTTCCTCCCACTAAAAGCTGCATAAAATATTGTAAAATCTTCCCAGGGAAAAGGAAAACCTATATGTGGAACCCCTCAATATCTGAAATAGAATTCTTGAAGCTGTTCATTTTTTTATGAGGAAAATTTCTTTCATTTTGGATTTATCGTGCAAAACCAAGTAGGTATGAGGGAGATGAATGCTGAAGTGGTCAGCCATTCATCATTTCTTCCACTACCCCTCATCCTGAATACTAAATGAAGGACATTAGCGTCTCAGGTCCCTGTATTTTTTAGGGTTTGGCATCAGAATGGATCTGGGTGCTGAAGGATCCCTGGGGACCTTGACCTCCAGCCTTAACAACTTGACCTCCAGACCTTGCTGTCGTATGTTTAATATGGAAATTGATCTCCAGAAAGCAAACAAGAAACAGTTGTTTTAAGCTTCCAACTGAAAAACATTAGTTATACAAAAGAGCTAGTGTCTACCAGGGATAATTTCAACTGAAATTTCTTATACAGCTAAAGCCACCACTTCTTTCAGATTTGGTATACCCGTCCACAGAGGAAGTAAAATATATTTACTTTTAACATTAAATTATCAAGAAATAAGTCAACTATATATTTCTCTGGCAGTCCAGCTTCTCCATATTTCATGAATTATTTTGCTTGTAGAAGTGAAAGTTCAGAAAGTTCTCTTACTTCAATACATAAAAGGCCATGTAAAGTGAAAATAACATTAGAAAGTCTGTGAGGTCAGAATTCCATTAGGTTAAAAAATACTGAAATGAGATCATTCTGGGAGACTGATTCAGAAGCAACTGCTTTGCCAAGCTGCAGTTGATTTCTATTTCTTTTTATTTGGTAGATTCCATATGCATAAACAAATTATGGCTGAGCTCAAAACTGAAGCTGCCTCATTTTTCCCTCGTTACAAATAGAATATCAGGTATTTGGAGGGGGAAAGAGAAAACTAGGAAGGATAATACAGTATTTATTTCTAGAGGCAGAAACTCATATCATATTGTTAATTAAAACACAGGACCACTTATAAATAAGACTATTTCAAAGTGAAGGTCAGAGATAGCCTAAGCAAAAAATTAATATCCCAGATTAAAATGTTTATGTTCTATCTGAAAAACACAGAAAATTTGCAAACTTGTTAAGTGACATTTCCAGAATTTCAGCAAAGATTACTACATTAATCTCTTATGTGTTTTCATTAATCTGAAAGAGAGACAAAACTTTAGAGAAGAGGGTTTGAACATCCTGAACCCTTGAACTTCTGCAAACTAGAGCAAGTTTAACCCAGCTTTTAAAAGAATATTTGTGACTATTTTCTTTCAGGTAAACAGACCAAGACATGAAAAAAAAGGTCAAATATTAGTTACAGTTTCCTAACATCACTGAATACTAAGACTAATTATTGAGACTGCAATTATGAAAATTAGGCTTATGAATTCAAAAGCCATAGTAAGATAGAATAAAACAATACTCCATATGCTATTTATTCATAACAACTCAAAGGTCATCTCAGATTTTATTCTTGTGATCAAGTTCAGACAATTTCTGTTTTCTGAACACAAGGTGACAGTAGTTATTGCATAGCATGTAGTTCTGTCTGTAAGTGCTAACACCTCCATCAGTGGTTGTGCCTGGACATTTTCTTTACACTGTCAATACATTTGCAATAGTGCAGGCATGGAAATAGATACGAAAATATTTTTGTGCTTCTAATATCCTCATGTGGGCATTTGGTAGACTGGGTGTTTTATATGTGTACAATAGCTATAAACAGTACTGATAATTTGGCAAAGTGTGGCGTATATCTGCATTCCAGCTGGCTCAGGATTTTTCCACTCACTTTTTGAAACATCCTTCTTTCTCTGGGGCTGCAACTCAGTTTGTATGAATTACTATGTTAGTTGAGGTCTCTAGGAATCACTGAATGTCCTCTATAGAAATGGATGATGAAAAGGGTCTTCTGTGGCTGGTCTGGTTTGAAGAGGAAGTTCCTAAGAAACCAGGAGATAAGACTTAAAGATACTTACAGCCTCAGAAAATCCATCAAATGTCAGTTTCTACAAATGTGCACCAGAAGATTTTTAAGTTTCACCAAGGAGGTTTAAAATTTTCTTTTAGCTTCATTTTCCTTCTAGTTAAATCTGGGGAGCAAGGCTCTGGAAAATGAAACATCACAGATGTATGAGGGAGACTGCTGTAGGCAAAACAAAAGTGATGTCAAGTGCCTTCAACCAAAAGGTTCAGCTCAAGTGCCTGTCAAATTGCATCATTGCATCCATCCCATTCTCTAGCACTGCCTTCTTTTGGTGCTATTTCAGTATCTCTAACCAGTCTGTTTCTCAATATTTTACCATGTAGCATAAAATATATGTGCTCTCCCCATCATGGCCCTGAGGCACTGCCAGCCTTGCTTTTCTCTGCCCACATCCCAGTCCTCCTCTCACCCTGACCACAGCGCTGTGCCATATTGCAGCTCCCTAGGGTGGCAGCTCCTGCCCAGTAACATCCCAGGTGGGTTGGTCCCCAGCTCCCCACGCTCCTGCCCTGCCTGGCCATGGGGCCACCCACACACTGCTTTTCCAGCCTGGCCTTGGCCCATTCCAGATCCCAGGGAGGTTCTTGGTTCCTGGGGCTGAGTCTGTCCCTGGTGCCCCTTGCTGCCAGGTCCTGGCTGGCACTGTGGGACAGCAGTGGCTGCCAGACCCTCCCCGACAGAGTGATGGGCAGCTCGTGCTGCTGCTGGTTCCCTGGCCCCCAGGGAGCCACCTGCTCTTGCTGCTTCCTGACACTCATCTCTTTTTTTCCCTCAGTATAAGTTTGTGAGGCCATCCTTTGCAAGAAAAAACAACCACTAATAAAGCTCCCCTCCAGCGGGCTGTTATTGTTGTGCTGAGATACACATGGGAGACTTTCAGAGTTAAAAATGGAAGCATGAATCTCACCTGAGCTGCACCACTTCATGCCTTGCACCAAAAGACACTCCTGAGAATCCAGTCACTCTTGTGTCACAGGGCATTTCCATGGCTTTACCTTTATATTCACCTCTCAGGGAGTCCTAAACATCTTTTCCAGGCAACCTGTGCCAGATGGGGAGGGGTGTGTCCACAGCTATGCCATCTTCAAGGAGAGGTGCTGCAATGTGTTTCCATATTCATCAGCATCAATCAATATGTCATCTACTACTTATTTTATTTACTGTATTCAAGATGCCCAAGATATCATTCTTTTCAAAGAAAATAAACAACTATGTCTTAAGTGAACCAGTGAAGGCCATGGCATTCTATTATCCAAAGCAAATACACTTTGAAAAAAACATGGTACAACAAAAATGCAGGAAATAAGAGATGCGGATTTCTAAACAAAGTAGCCTGACTGAACAAACCAACCTGACTAAGCAGATGCATAATGCATAAGCTAAAACTTAAGTAATAAGTAAGAGAAGGGCAGAAAAAGTCAGTGTTAGCTTGCCTGTTCTCATTATCCACTTTTAGGCTACTTTAAAGATTTCTGAATAAAAAAAAGAAAATGTGAAAACTTCATTGTTCCAGACACAATAATGGTACCTATTTTTCATTAAGAGGCATCCTTTCTTGATAAGGTCACACTCCCCTCTTCTTCCTTGTGTTTCAAGATTTCTTCTTTCCTCTCCTTGCTGAATTTATGATAACAATTAAGTGGAATTCTGAAGTCTTGGCTTTTTTTTTTCCCCCACATTTCTTAGGATCTCTTTTTTGCTCCTGTCTGTGAAACTAGTAATATCATTGCTGTTTGCATTTAAGAGAGATGTCACAAAGTATTTATGAATTAATAAACATAAAACAGAGCTTTTTCATTCCACAAGGAATTATATAGCACATGTAGATCCTTTTTTTCAAAGTAAATTACTGCCTAGATAAATTACTTCGTCTCTAATTAAGTCTTTTGTAACATAACAACAACAAAAAAAAAGAAAACAAACCCTAAAAGATGGCTTATCCTGCTTTACATCCTGTGTTCTAGGCTTCCATTTGGAACCCCTTTAAAAATTCAAGCATGGTTTCTGGCCCTTACACAAATCCTTCTAAATATTGCATGCAAATTTTGGGTCCCAAATGTCTACAGAAAACAATGAGAAAATGTGCTGTTACTACATTTCCATTTGATTTTTTCTAAGTTGATTTCTTTGGATTCTTTGGGAGCCTGTCTAGCTTGAAAATATATGGATGGCAGTAACACTAAGCTGTGAATAGAGAAAAGAAGAAATTCTGATTTCTTCATGTTTTCTTTCAGTCTTTTCATCTATTGAGCACAAAGGAAGCAGAGCTTACTTTTCAGGTCTATTATCATTCAGATTGCATGAAGTTAAAACACAAAATCATCTTCTCTTATTCATTCCCCATCATGCTCCTCCAAGGACATGGTTTAGTCCAAAATACTGTGGATGCTGAGTTTTGTGCTGGATGAGACTCTTAGGAGGAATTAGTATTCCAAAAGGTACACTACTTCATTACTGTTATGTTTAACATACGGTTACTGCAACTATATGTGGAACTCTATAGCTTCAGGAGCCAATTCAGTGAGACCTCAGCTTGAACTGAGGCACTGCTAATTGCAAATTAATTAAGTTATTTAAGGCCCTGCTGCGTAATGCTGATGTGAGACTGAGCTGGCTGTTCTGTCACTTTTGTGAAAAAATTAAGGGGCTCGTAAAAATGAAGAACTTTATAACAAATTAAATGAGAGATTCTGAAAAGAGAATACTAAGGCTTTTGCTGATGTTTTTGGATTATAATTCAGTTGCAATGCAATTTTATATTAGCTCCATGTTAAAACCTAATTCTATAGTGATAGTGTGTGCTGTTATAAAGCAGTACTGTTAGTCTATATCTCAGATAAATTCTGGGTATATTTGTTGAGAATTATTAATGGCTTTGGTTCACACGCAATCATTTTTCAGCCTTGTACAGGGTCATGCAGCTTTAAACCCTTTTCTAAGACACTGACACCAGCAGCATATCCAAAGCATAAATAACTTTTCTCCAAAAAGA
>JANRGV010000001.1:94291511-94315207 GCA_024734035.1 Alethe castanea | reverse complement strand
TTTATTTGGCCCAAGATTTCACTTCTATAACATTTTTTGGCAGTTAATTCTGTAAGTAAAAAAATAAAAACTTTAATTTTTGTCAGCAAAAAATAAATTATAGTAGATTTCTGGGAGGGTATATTTTAATGTTGGGAAATTACAATTCATAATTATATTACTTGTAGCAATATATATCCAACTGTAGATTTTTCTAAACATACTAAGAGCCTTTTAAGTATTAAACACATGTGATCAATTGTCTTATGGGTTGGGTGCAACGGGTTGTATTAAATGGTTTTACAGCAGTCTGGCATCAAATCACCAGTGTGGTTCTTCAGGGATCCATTTTAGAGCCAGAGCATTTCAACATCTTCATAAATGACTTGGATGCAAGACTTGATGATAATAAATTGGGAGGAGCAGACAAGCCCTGAGAAGAGAGAACTTGAAAAGTTAGAAGGCTGGGTAATCACAAAGCTTATGAAGTTTAACGAGGGCAAATGTGGATTTTGCACCTAGGATGGGGCCATCCATGGACCTACATATCCTGGAGCATGGACAGACTGAGGAATGTCATGCTGGAAATCAGTGCCGTGGAAAGGGACCTGGGGGTCCTGGTTGATGGCAAGTTGAACATGAGCCAGCAGTACCCTGGCAGCCGGGAGGGCCAGCCCTGTCCTGGGGGGCATCAGGCACAGCATCACAGCCAGGTAAAGGACCTTTTGGGGAAGCAGAGCGGCAGGCACTGATCTCTGCTCTGTGGTGACCAGTACACAACCTGAGGGAATGGCCTGATGTTGTGTCAGGGGAGGTTTAGGTTGGATATCAGGAAAAGATTCTTCACCCAGATGGTGTTTGGGCACAGGAACAGGATCCCCAGGGAAGTGGTCACAGCACCAAGCCCGACAGAGTTCAAGAAGTGTTTGGACAACGCTGTCAGATAAGTGGTGTGATTCTTAAGATGTCCTGGGTAGGGTCAGAAGCTAGACTTTGATAATCCATGTGAGCCCCTTTCCAACACAAGATGTTCTATATTTCACCCTCTGTGATCTCAGTGGTATAACTGTAAGTTATATATAATAATTAAAAAATCCCAGCATAGAAAAAAAACCAACACCCTGAAGTTTGTGTTTTCATTTTCTTGTCAACTGTTAATGTCATGACTCAATTACTTTTTCAGTTGCTCATTGATACAAATCGTGTAGTTTTTAAATAGATAAAAAAAGAGAAGTTAAAGAAAGAAGGAAAACAAAACAATAAAAGGATTAATGTGAAAACAGGCAAAGAAATAAAACTTTCAAGCCTTTTTTTCTCATGCCACTGAGATGCCATTCCACCCTTCATCTGTTTCTATTTGAGTTACATTTAAGATCACTTCTTCTGCAAGTACAGCTCTGAAAAACATCTCTTAAATAAAAAAAAAATCTACCTGTAGTCACACTTCATATTGACTGTATTTCACTTCCACTATTCTGTATTGCAAAAGATATTTGTATGAAAACCATTCTTTGTTTCAGAAAAATTAATATGCTTTAGCTTCCTTCTCTCACCTGAAATAATAATCCTTCCTTGGTGACCTCACTTTTCATTGTTGTGCTATGATTGATGTTGCAATCTCAGATTCTGACTTCAGGTGGGAATAAACAGTAGAAAGAGAAGGAATAATACAGAACAAAAAGACTTAGAGTTTTCATCATCTTAGAATATTGTCAAGAACAATACCTAGAAATGAGATTTTGAGCTGAACCAGAATAACCTTAAGAAATTACAGGAAAACCTTACTTATGTCTTTAATTTACATCTATAATGTAAATCAGTAATTCAGTTTCAGATTGAGCAATTCAGCCACTGTTCAACATGCCATTTGATATTATCAACTACAAGAAATAATGTCCCAATTCTAATATTCCCTATGGTACTTCACCTATTTAACATCTGTTACATTAGGCAGCCTGTTGAAAATTTAGTGCAAAGGAACAATTCTGTAGTGACTTGTATTCTTCAGTATAATGTACTTTAATAGACAGATAATGGTCACTGTCTCATCACAATTAATCACTAAAAGCATCATCTTTTACAATTGTCAGGTTTGAGACCTTACCTCTACACTGCTGTTAAATCAATAAAAAACAATGACTCATTCAGGCATATACAGCAGGGTAGTGTGAGGGAAAGGCTGAGAAGAATTCATTCAGTTCTAGAAAATTATCCAGTAAAATACAATGGACTGAAATTAGACTTCTACCAAATTTGAATGCCATTTTATGTAGTTTGCTTTATGTGCTTCAGCTTCATTTGATTATTTAAAGGAGATACCAATTTTGAAACCTCTATGCTTTAAATATTAACAAGTATAAAGCTGCATATTTGTTTATAATAATAAAATAAATAATATAGTTATTACAACCTAATTATCACTTCTTGATAATTAATGCATATTTATATATTTAAAATCCAAAATTATATAAAATATATGTAGTATACATTAACTGCATATATCTAATTGTCTATATCTCTATATATAAACATCTTCATGCTCTGAGTTCTCCTTGGATATTAATATAATTTCCTTTACATATGAACTTTCTTCATGGTACGCTAGTATATCTCAATTATGTTTAGTCTCTTAAGAATGGGAATCTTCCCACTCAATAGATTTTAGTTCTTCAAGAATCAGTATGATTGGGAAAATATATCTAACTACGTAAGTGCTCCAGAATTGTTATATAAGGGGAACTTGAACAGGTAAAATAATGTGAATTATGAGAACAAAATTTGGAAACTTAGAGAAAAACTGATGTGTTTATAATATCCTTTGGAAATTATTGTTTTAACTCCACAGAATAACTGATTCAGTTTGTAAAATAATAAAAAGAACAACCAAAAAAACCCAAAAAAAAAACCAACCAAAAAGCCACCACAAAAAACCCCCACAAAACTCTAAAAAGCCCTCCTCCCAGAAAATAAAAAATAGGTGAATATAACATGCCTATGAAAGGCAGGAACAACAAATTCAGATGTTACCTTCTCTGCTTTGTTGGTAGTGTATGGATGCCTTTTGAGAAGACATCACCAATGATAGTGAAAATTTACTCAATGATCTTCTATAAAGAAACTATGTTAATAACAATGTCTGTCAAATATTTTTCCATAAGGGTAGGAAAAAGAAATAATTGAATTTATCAGAAGTAATTATTCTTTTTTCTGCAAGCCATATCTGAATAAAATAAACACCTTATCACTGATGGCATTTTAACAAGGAGGATGATACTAGCTACATTACACATAGACAAATGTCGATATTTTAGTTCTGTTACAGGAACAATAATAATTAAAGTACTTCATCAGCTCTAAATTAAGGTTAGAAGTAAATCATATTTCATCATGGAGCAATAAAATTCTTTGTGTTTTTTTTGCATTCCAAGACTGCTTTGGGCTGTTCACTGCATTTCTGAATGACTGGGAGAGCTCATCATATCTATATTACTACAGAGTAGTAATAAAAGTGGAAAGTTGTGGCACTACCACTGATTGAAAATGAAGCAAACAGTGCCATCTCAAAGGTCACACCAACTCTGGCCAAACTACTAGCTTGTTTAACAGGTTCACTACTATATGGTAAGCTATTTAACTGTGACATGATATAGAATTGAGTTAATGCTTACCACAGGAACTCTCTGTCTAAAGTGTCAGGGTGTGAGTTCTCTACATACTGATCTATAGCCGAAAGTTCTGATTACGACTTCTGTGTTGCTTTCTCCATCGCCCAGGAAGTAAACCCACTCTACCCAGAATTCATAGTATCCAGTGAAAAAGCAAACAGATATCAGTCCCTGTTTTGTGACAATTTGTAGCTAAATTTTAATTGAATTCATGAGGAAGGCATAATATTTTTATATCATAACTCAGATTTCTGTCCCGAAGTGGAGTAGATAAGTGAATTTGCTACAGAATAGCACAGAATTCAGGTGTTATTCACTTCCTGCACTCAAAGAGGAACTTTGCAATGAGAAAGACATCACTGAAATAATGGATCAGCACAACTTTTTTTCTCTTGTTCTTTTGGGGACCATACAGCTAATATTCCAGTCCTTTGAACCTGTCTCTGCTTTATGCAAAGGAAATTTAACCCTCTGTTCTTATGCCAGAAAAACATGGATGTGGAGAGCCCAGAAAAGTATTCTTTTACTCAAAGTAGGCATTGAAAGGAGAGGAAATTTTTACTCTCTTTCTGTAAGGAATTTGACCTGTCTTTAGGTGCAGCCTCCACCTAAATAAACTATTGTTCATTAATCATTTATTCCTTACGCTGTTCAAGAAACTATAAAATGCTATTTAAACAAACACTCCCTCCAAATATAATCTCACTGAAAAAAAAATCTTAAATGGAAACACACTGATTTCAAATTTTATTTGAAGCACTGACTCCATCCAAGGAGAGGATTTATTCTTCCATAAAATTTTCCCTTTGAAGTAGACTTGATACAACATGAGAGATTCAACCTTCAAGAGACATTCAACATTCAAATTCCAGAATTTGCACTTAATTACCTCCTTTGCCACGCCATCTTCTGATAACTGATAAGTGGATGAACTTCTATTAGTTATTTTTTGAAATGTGTATAAATAACAAACCCAGAAGACTGTTGCGGACTTTGACTTTTTTATAACAAACTAATAAGCTTCTTTTTTTAAAAAAAAAAACCTCCACAATGCTATTGTAACTAGAACATTAAAACTTCTCTGAATAAGTAATACACATATTCTTTAAATGATCAAGTTGTTGATAATGCTTTATCTAAAATTCTAATGATTCACCCACTCTAACAAGGCAACAAGGATTTTTTACCCAATAAGCTCTCTGTAATACTGCCTCATTTCCTATATTAGTGTTTTCTTCCATTTCCCAGATGTCCAATTCAGTTGTATGATGAGTTTACCCTCGATTTTAGGAAGCGGGGCAGAGGAAGTTCCTTCCATGCCTGCCAGAAAAAAACCTCCTATATTTCAAATCCAAACCCTCTATTTTTTAGCTGCTTTTCAAAAAATAATTGTTGCTTTCTCCAAATTTTTGGCATATATCTGTCATTCAAGATGAAAACTCATTTAATATCATATTTTCTTCTTATCAATTATTGTGTCTTAATAATAAGAACAATAACAACTACTATTATTATTTCCTCTTATTAGTATTACTTGGGCTTGAGTGAGAATAGAGGATCAGATACCTTAGACAATTTATGGTAGCTATTGTCAAATCACAGTCAATGTGATAATTATGTGTGTGTCTAAGCTTTTGAGATTCACAAATTGCTTCTTAATCAGTGAGGAATTATGTATCCTCTTTATGGGTATAAATGTGCATGATTACTTCTCTTAGATTCTGACTGGTAATCACTTCTGATCTTATTGCAATTTTACTGAAATCACTGTTTTCAGTTATGACACTGAGCTTACTTTTCATCATACAGAAGTTTTCCTAAGAAAGAGTAAAACAAGACTCTATTTTGCTTTCTGACAGAATTAGAAACAAAGAAAGGATAATAAAATCATTGAGAATTTACCACTTATCCAAGGATCTTTTTAATAAGAAATGGGTAAATAATAACAATTTTTTCCAAGATCATTAGTTTACATAGAAGAAAAAAAGATGAAGAGACTATTAAGTTAGCTAATTTAATGATTACACAATAAGAGACTAAAGGAAATTACTTCAAATTAGAAATCTAATTTTAGTTTTGACTGTTTTTGTTTTACAAACTTCGGGTGACTGTAGGTATGTCATAATTTTCAGTTTTGCAAGTACAGCTTGACCTAAAATGAAAAGGAAAACACCACTAAAAAGGAAATATAACTCTATAGCTGAGCCAACTACTTTGACATTTGCAGATCTTGAGGACTTTTAACAATACAGTTAGGTAATATTGTAATATCAATCAGGCTTGAAAAACCATACCACATATAGGGATCTTTAGAACCTTTTCATTTTGCCAAAGTTGTTCTAGGCTTTTTTGATAATTATATTTTGAATTTCTTTGAAATTCACTGGGCTGTATTCCTGTCTACAACCCCTAAGGAGCCTTCCATTTTGCTTGCACTTTGTATAATCTGTTTTCATGACAGAATATTTTTCTTTTTTTTTTTTGGTAATATGAAATCAATCCAAATTGCAAATCATACTCTGACCTACCCAGGTTGTTTGCTTGTTGTCTGTGACTTCATATACCCAGTATATTTTGATATAAAACCAGGAAAACAATAGTTCTGATAATTTTTTGCTATCAACATCACTGGTTTAGATGATTGAGTTGGACTAAGTTATTCAGTAATGCCCTCAGAAAATACAAACCACTTGGAAGCAAAAGCTTGATTTAGGCATCTCAACATGCATTTATAACATTCAACTATTTATATTAGGTACTTTATTAAAGATTAGACAAAAAGTGGATGCAACCAAATTTCTCTACTTTCTAAATATCTGTGAATGTACTGTTTTTATCCACATTTTTTTCTGCCTTTTTCTTCCTTTTATCCTCTCTCCTTGCTTCCTTTCCATCCTGTTTCAATGCCTTTTGCCTTTTATTTTGTTCTTTCCATTTAGCTGTTTCTGCCTGCATATCTCTCCCTCTCTTGCATTCCCCAAAATAATTATTTCTAAAAAAAGTATAACTTTTTTTTTTAACCTAAGATGGGCAAAATTCATATCAACCATGGCTTCTCTTTCTCTTCTAGAAAAGTAATAATTTTATGTCTCTGCTTTGCCTTTTCAGATCCTAAACCTTTTGGAATACAGCCCATCTTTTAAACAGTAAGAGATTACTCAATGGTGCATTGGTCCCAGTAGGAGCCTTTAGACACTAAAGAAATATAAATAATTGCAAAAGATTGCCACATGCCTGATGTACAGCAGCTGTGAGCTCTGTAACCAGAGTGTGATGCTCCTGCTCTCCCACTTGTCACCTCTCCAATCCCAGTGGCCAGTCTGCAGTAGAGCATAACATTTCAGGGCTTGGCTCCTCCTCCTATGCCAGCAGTAGTTGTCAGGCAGTTTCTACAAGATTTGAAGCACATTTGGGCAAAGACTGCAGACCTACATGTCCAGTGGCTCTGCAAGTGTCCCATGTGCAGTTCATCTCTGCATGATTGTCAGATATGAGTAGGAAAGTGATTTTTGTTTGTCATTATTACCACTCTATGACACACTGACAGTTTGATTTTGAAGTTAAATGTAGCACAGACTAGCTTCAGTATTTGACTCCTTAGCTGTAATTTTTGAGTCTTTAAGTACTGGCAAAGCATATACAACACATGAAACTTGACTCCTGTCTTCAAAATGCTAAAGATATGTTTAATCTTTTAATTCTTAGGTTTCATGGGTTTTGACCTGAAGACTTCTCATCGAAGGTTTTTATCATCAAAGGTTAAAAGTTTTGACTTTTAACTTTTCATCAAAGGTTAATTATTTAAGGGCTTTTACTTTAACCCCTTCACATCAATGGCCGGAAAATAAATGCCAACTCATGAAATTATACTTAGGGAGCCAAAAAGACTGTGAAAGTAGTAGAATACTGTACTATATCTAAAATCAAATTTATTTTCCAAATTCATAATTTATTTTCTCTGATATAGTCATTAAGTGTTTAACATGTAGCTAATAGGTCTCAGGCGTATCTCAATACAAGTACAAATGTAAATGTGTGATAAAAAATTGTAGTATAAAAGTGTATGTATTTCTATGGAGATCTGAGGTACAATATTGCTAATAAAACTATTTAAGTTATATCTCTAATATTTATCTATGGTAGCAATAAAACTGGATCATTATTTATAAATGGAAATGTAGCCCGTGATAATAAACAAATAAATTGCATATTCATGAAGTATAACTTAACCTGATTAATATTACTTGACAGGCACAGCTTTGGAAAAATATCTTAGATCTAAACTCCAACTACACAGTCCTAGAAGTAAAGGCTCAGCTAAGATTCTGCACTTTTATTTATTTTGTTTCCAGTAATTTATAAATGCAGCTTATACACTAACTGCTGCTTTTTATTACAAAAGCAGGAAAAAAACAGAAATAAGGTCCTGAAATGAATTTACAGATGTACATTTTGTTGGAAACTGGATGCCACCAGGCAGATTATTCTTTCCCCAGAAGTGCTGCAGATTTCACTAGGGAACTATTCTTAGCAATGGAGCCCTTAAGGTTTGAACTCAGATATTAAAAATCAGTAGTCTTTTATAGAAATGTTACCCAAGAATCTTCAAAACTCCAGCAGCTTAAAAACAAATAAATTTTCTTCTCTTTCCTAACAGTTTTAAACTTTATCCACAAAATCACGGTTCTTATTTTCCAAACTTATCAGTCACGAATTATTTATCTTTTAAAAGTCAGACTGAAATCTTCTCATTTTCTTTGGAGTTTAACATGCAATATAGTATGATGTTGTATATTAAAATAAAATGTAAATTAGAAAAAAATAACTTTCAAAGATCATTTAAGAGAGGTCATTAGAACCTTTAGTGACCAAGGTCTTAAAAAATGTTTATTATACAAATTCATGGTCTTTGTTGGTAATTCTGAAAGATTGTTTTACTCTATGTTATGCGGAGACACAGTAATTTTCAGTTTATCTAGGTTTATGACTGGGAAGCTGAAGAATATCTATCCAATAAAATTACATGAGCAATATTATTAAAACTTTCCCATAATATAAAATCATGCAATCATTTAGGTTGGAAATGACCTCTAGGACCTACAAGTCTGTCTTAAATATTTTAAGATTTTTTGCATTTGTATTTTTTTTCAATAGTCTCCTGTTTTTTTTTCAGTTGTGCAAAAGTTAAGTTACAGAGAAGGAATCAAAAAGGATGAGATCATAATTTATATAAATACAGATTTTTCATTTTTCAAATTTGTATAGGGGAAATAGCAAATTTTCATTAGATAAAATACTTGAAAACATTGACCGAAAATGATGCTGTGTTGTAAATTAAATTGTCTTCTGCTTTAGTATTTAGTAGCAAACACAACTGTAGAATTCTGCATTGATATGTTGGTTTATATTTTGGGGACTGCTAATATATTTAATTTTTAGGTTTCTGTCAGACTATGGTAGCACTTTATGAGATAAAAATGAACAAAAATAGAAAAGTTGTTCAGTCCTTAGCTGCTTATATGTGCATGACAGAAGTAGAAATACATGGAAAAGTATCAGAAAGACCTCCTTTTGCTATCACAAAATGAACTTCAACTAAAGATAAAATTGAAAATGGAAGATCTGTGAAAGAGATCAAAGGGAAAGATAGCCCATACAGTGGAGACAAACCCATCCAAAATTAGAGGTTACCACAAAGATGACTGTCAATCCTGTTGCATGACAGAGTGAAAATGAGAAAGGAGCTTCGTTGTCACAGCTACAATCCCTGTGAATGTATTAATATAGCTGGGAATGTTCTCTAGTATCTCTGGTATGGAGTAATAGGAAAGAAATGAAGTGATTTTTTTCCTCTTCTTGCAGATATGGGGAGTCCCTACTTTTCAAGGACTTGCCAGCAGCCCTGGCTCACCGGGGAGGTTCTGATGCTCTGGAGGTTGGCCAATATGACGCCATCTACAAGAAGGGCCAGAGGGAGGATCCAGGGAACCATGGGCCTGCCAGCCTGATCGCAGTCCTGGGGCAGGTCATGGAGAAAATCTTCCTGAGTGCCATCACATAGCATGTGCAGGACAATTAGGAGATCAGGCCTAGCCAGCATGGGCTCATGATAGGCAGGTCCTGCTTAACCAACCTGATCTCCCTCTTTGATAAGGTGACTCATTTAGTTGATGGGGGAAAGGCTGTGGGTCCTGCCTGGGTGAACTTTAGTAAAGCCTTTGACACTACTTCCACAGCATTCTCCTGAAGAAACTGACTGTGTGCTCTGTGAATGGGTTCTCCCTTCTTTGGGTAAATACTGGCTGGATGGCCAGGCCCAGAGTCATGGTGAATGGAGTTGGGTTCATCTGGAGCCCATTGACTAGCAGTGTTCCCCAGGGCTCAGTGTTAAAAGCATTCTTGCTTAACATCTTTATTCATGATATGTATGAGGGGACCAAGTGAACCCTTGGTAAGTTCACAGACAACACCAACTTGGGCAGGAATTTTGATGTGCTGAAGGGCAGGAAGACTCTGCAGAGGTATCTGGACAGGCTGGATCAATGGGCTGAGGCCACTTGTAAGAAGTTCAACAATGTAAAGTGCTGGATCCTGCACTGGGTTTCAACAGGCAGTGCTATATTATGGGGAAAGTGGGTGGAAAGCAGCCTGATGGAAAAGGACCTGGGGTAACTGGTCCACATATGGCTGGGTATGGTCTAGCAGTGTGCCCAGGTGACCAAGACAGCCAGTGACTTTCTGACTTGGATCAGCAATAGTGTGGCCAGCAAGACTAAGGTAGTGATTGTCTCTCTGTACTGGGCATGGGTGAGGCCACACCTCAAGTCCTGTGTCCAGTTTTGGGCCCCTCTGTACAAGAAAGACATTGAGGAGCTGAAGCATCTCCAGGGAAGCGTAACAGAGCCTGTGAAGGGTCTGGAGTAAAAATCTGATGAGGAGCAGCTGAGGGAGCCGGGGTTGTATAGCCTGGAGAAAAGGAGGCTCGAGGGAGACTTATCAGTTTCTACAAGTACCTGTGAAAGCAGATTGTGGCCAGGTGTGGGGTCGGTCTCTTCTCCCAGGCAACTAGTGATGGAACAAGAAGAAACAGCCTCGGGTTGCAGAAGGAGAGGTTTAGATTGGATATTAGCAAAAATTTCTTCACCAAAAGGATTATCAGGCCTTGAAAAAGACTGCCCACAGAAGTGGTTGAATCACCATCTTTGGAAGTATTTAAAGAATGTGTACATGCTGCACTTGGGGACATGGTTTTAGTGATGGATTTGGCAATATGAGGTTAATGTTTGGAAGCAATGATCTTAGCCTTCTTTTCCAACCTGAATTATTCTATTATTCTATAATATGTAATCTGGAGCTTTTTACTATTTTTGTAATATATTATGCATGCGGAGTCACTGTGAAGGTAAAGGCAAAAGTAAAAAGGCCTCAGATATCTGAGATGCTTCTGGATATTTCTGTGAAACAAAAAAAACCTTTTTGTGAGTTCATTTTTGCCTGCATCTATAGAACTTTGTAGTGAAACCACTCCCCAAAATTGAAAAGCTCTCTTACCCACAAGAACAGCACAGGCCACCATAAGAAGGCATCAAGATTGACTCTCAAATATATAAGAGCACCAAGGCTGTGTCTAGAAAAAAGCCTTACTGTAGGAAACACAAAAACAGAAACTTCCACTGATACTGAAGGGTTTGATATATAGCCTTGGAAGAAGCTTGGATTGACGTAAAAATAAAAGTACACAGACATTAAGCAGAAAATTTATGAACCGATGTTTCTATAGTTGTAAGTAAGAATATACCTTATGTAGATAAGAAACTGTATTGAATAAGACGGTGAAGGGTTTTGTCATGTAGTAATGTAATTGTATAGCGTAAGCTAGGAGATTCAATGCTATAATAGAAGCATACGTGTGTATGTGTGACAGTAGCTTATTGGATAAAAGTATATGCATTGCTGCAGAATTAAGTAAAAATGATAGGTTAGAAAAACAAAATAAATTTCGTAGCAACTTTCCACTGGATTGGAATGTTATATATTGCCTTGTAACAAAGCAACTTGTGGCTATTTTTGAGTTATGACTGAATTCTTGCTTCTCTAAATCTCGCAGCCTTGAGGTTGATGTGAATTGGAGCAATAAATCGTCTTTAGCATGATCGTGGTCCCACCCCTTCATTGAAGAGATGATAACGCCTTACATCTTGCACTCGCTATCAGCTAGACTTTCTCCAGCAGGTGCTTGCTGCAAAAACCTGGTCTCCAGAGTAACCAGGTCAGCCTAGATATTTATCTCATTTCTGGGCCATTCTTTTGTATTCACCTTCCCTGTGTCCTTTTGAGTATGATTCTTGCTTTGATCCATTTAAAATCAACATAGGTGTTTTGTCTGGGATGTGCCACTTGTTCTGTTATGGCCATTTCTCTTTCACTACAGTCTCCTCTGCAGGCTTGAACTTCATCTAAATCTCTTTCTTGCTCAAGTATTATGTATGCATTCTAAAAATCCAAAGCTCCGAAGCTCTACTCTGTCCTACATATTGTGCATCATGTTACATCCTTACTTCCCCAAACCCCTTTTCTGAGAATTATCAGACTTGTTTTGAAGCCCACCAGTGAAATACTTGGATAAACTGATAACAAAGCACAGATATTGGGTCCACTCTGTGGACCTTTTTCCAACTAACTTTCTAACTCTTTGTCTTCATCACTGCTATGATCAGTTTTAGTGGTATAAAGGTAACTCTGAAAATTAAACTGTGTATGTTTGACATATGTATAGTCCAAATGTATAGATGGGCAAAAGAACCTAATGAGAAGGTATTAGGGAATAGAAAATAGCCTTAAACACATAGTCAAAAAAGCTTGAGAGAAGATTTTTTCAAAACATACAGCACCTTACATAGGTGTTTCATAACACTTCAGAAATATCTATCTATATTATCTATAATATCTCTCTCAATATTCATGCATAAAATATAGGTGTAATTTGAAAAATTAAAGTTCAAGTTTATTTATATAAATAATTTTATTTACATAATCTGTCAAAGCACAAGAACTACAACTGCAAAATAATTTCCCTTGACACCACCTGGCTTGTCATTAATGGGTGTACATCATCAAACCAACATGGCTCTTAAGATACACTAACAAAATATATCATCAAAATTGTATTGTTTAGAAGATATGTATCTCAAATACAAGGCCAATTGCCAATAAAGAATATATTTAGATATTTAATTTTTCTTTAATTATGTTTCAGATTATTTAAGTTATTTAAATATGCAGCTGTTGTTGAGAATACTGCTAGATCTCAAACGCTCGAATCTGCTTCAATATGTGACTATTGATTTTCCAACGTATTATTATTTATTTGTATTAATTATTCTTTTTTTTAAATTTTTCAAGAGTGTTTAGAGACATGTTGAGTAAATTGTATCATCTTATTTCTCACATGATTTAGAGCTAACACTCTCAAATCGTATTTCCAGTTTAAACCCTTGTTCAAAAAACTGTTCATGAAGTTTCACATTGTATTACATTATTACAAGGCATTGTTTTAGTAACAGTGATATCTGTCAAAGTGAATCTACCACAAAATGCATTATTGATTAGGGTTTAGTAAGTAATTTGCAACAATGGATTTATTAAAAAAATTCAGCCTATTGTCTGCGTGTGGAATATCTTCCAGCAAATAAATAAACAAACAAATGTTAATATCCTTGAATAAATTTAGGAACATTCAAATGATCTATTTTTAGGGTTTGCTTTTTATTTTGTTTAATTTGTATCATTCTCTTCAGCTTGCATGTTCATGAACCATTTGTTATGAACATCAAGAATACTAACTTAGTGGTTGTTTATTTCTGAAGTGTAAGCTATATAATTTGTTTTTTCTTTTTTCCTTACGTGAAGGCAGAAAGAATTTTCTTGGACCAGTAAAGCTTTTGCAACTATTTGTCTAAAACCCTGGCTTTGCAAATATTCGCTTGCATCTTTGAAATTTACTTTCCTCAAATGCTCTTGCCAGTAAAACTCAATACTTCAAACATTCCTGCAGAAAGATCACCAAAGGGTTGCACGTATTGTCAGAGCAAATTCACTCAAAGGTTGGTTGAAAATCTTGCACTGTATTTGCTCAGCTGTGTTAAAAAAACAACTCATTCAAGTTGTTCTCAAGGCATCCCCTAAGAAAATCTATGATTGGAAAAGCGTGTTTATATTTGATGACTGTTTATTAGTATATTCTTGATTTAACACAGTTTTATGAATATGCACTTCAAATTTACTTTTTGTTTAGAAAGAAACCATTTCATAAAACTCTGATGTTATTTTTTGAAAAGTCATTTGCTTAATAGCCCTAAGAACTGTTTAGTGGCAGACAAAGCAATATCTGAAATTTTTTGAATTCCTTGTTTTCTGGTGGAAATGAAAGAACCTTTCAATATTTGTTCCCTATATTTCCAATTGCAAGTCCATGCTTTTTAGCATTATTTTATGTTGCTACACTGCACTTTTGTGTGTTTCATTATTTGTGTATAAAAACTTGTGCCCACTAAAGCAATCATAAGATCACACTGGCACTATAATAACACATAGGGAAAAAAACCCCTCATCCTGCATATTGATTAAATTACTTTAGGGTGAGCATGAATGTGATGATATTAGGGAGAAACCACTAGCCTAGAAAATTTCACTGCTTTTTAACAAAGTCAAAGTTTTAACTTACTTGTACCACAATTTTATTTCATAAGTACTGTATCCCATTTGACATCTAATTATGAGAGGAAAGGAAGAAACCTTAGCATAAGTCAAACTTACATTCAAATTTCCAATTCATATGATGTGCTGATTTTACACTAAAATGGTAGAAAAACAATCTTTCTTTTATTGTTCCATTTTTCTAATATGTGAAACACTCAACATAAGGTACAGAAATGCATAAAACTAAATGCAGAAAAGTAAATATGGATTGCTTTTATGTTCCAGCGTTTAAAAATTGTTTTGTCAAGAAAAAGATATTAAGTGTAATTGAGACAAGAGAGCTTATGGACGACTTACACATCTCCAAAGCATCATAACTTGATTATTTAGTTATATTGATGGCTTTGAAAAGTACTTAGTCATTTGATTTTACTATTTCTCATTTTTCCGAACAGGGCCAAACATATTATCAAGACAGGATATCATCTTTTTTTTTTTTTTAAATATAAAATTATGCTTTAAAAACAGTAAAAATTCAAAACTAGCATTTAACTTTTTAGAAAACTTCACAAGACACAAATGTTCTCCTGTGATAATGTGTATCTGTGGTTGATGTTATAAAAATTGTTAGAAAATCCTACTTTAGATACTTTTGCCACAGCCTTAAGATTATTCAAGTGTTGATTTTCTTGAATGTTAATGAGAAGGAAAGACATGTGACAATGTTGTTATTTTTTCCTTCTTTATTGTGTGAAAGCAGTTAGTATTGAAGCAATAAACTCACCTTTTATATCTGAAGTCTGAAAGATTCAGAGGATGTGCTAACAAAGACTGAATAGTGAAATATAATGACAGGAGAATTCTGAAGAATTTCATAAGCTGCAGGGACTTAAAGACTTGGATAAATATTTATAAAGTACAAAGTGGAAAACTGCAGTCACTGGAATTCAACAGAAATTTCCTGTCACAGTTTTTCTTGATAAGCCTTTATGTATTCAGAGTGCTTCTCACACTTGAGATCTAAACAATAAAAGATCTTTTCTTCCCTCTGTAAAGTTTTTTTCTTACCACCTGAAAGCCAAAAATAGCAGTTAAAATATTACAGAATAGCAATTTTACCTTCATTATCCATAAATTCCTATAGATATAATCCTCTGTAATATGTTTCTAGTATTACATGGCAAAAATGTTTTTATTTACAATATGAGATACAGAAAACATGAGAAGGGACTCAAGTTATTTAAAGTGAAAACCATGCTTGAAAATAATTCTGAGAAAAATGTAGTGATTCTGAAGGTAATGTTGTAGATCTGCATGCATTACTCTCAGTGTTTTCTAGGCCAACACTTAATTTATAGGAAAATAGACCATTATATTCCCAGAAATTCTGTCTAGAAATGTAATTTCAGCTGAGACCATTCCTTCTCATACTTACCACTATGAGGATTTTTGTATGTTTCAATGATGACTAGGTTTTGATTTCTCATAAAAATATTCTGTGCAAGGTACAAAAGTCCATAAGAAACCAGGAGTTTTTATTTTTGATAAATTTATCCTGTGAAGTAAAGAGTAAAGATAAAGTAAAGGGAGTAAAGATAAAAGAGTAAAAATACTCCTTCCTCCAATCCAAGTTGATACCAATAAAAGGTACATTTAACAAATGCTTACTATTCAAATATTACTTTATTCAAGTGCAAAACTGGAGTATGGCAAAGTGCAGGAAGTCAGCCAAAAGTGCCAGGATATCTGCGTGGATGAAAGGTCACTCTCAAAGACAAAAGGGCATTGGTGGAAGGTGGAACAGTTAAAAGAAGGAATAGGTAACCTGGGAGAAATGGAGTCACTCTGAGAGTGTCCATTGACAAAGCTAGGAAAAGCTAAATCTTAACCTGAATTGAGTAAGGGACATCATAGAAGGACTTCTAGAAATACAAAGGTGACAAGAGGAAGGCTAGAGAAAATGTGACCCTGATGACACAAGACATGAGCAAAGCTGAAGTCCTGTATGCATTCTTTGCTGCAGACTTTGTTTGAAAGATCTGCCTGCATAAATGCCAGGCCATGGAGGCCAAGAGGAAAGTGTGGATCCAGAAAATTTTAACACGTCGTGAAAGAGGATCAGGTTTGAGGACATTTTAGAAACTGGGCATATATAAATCCATAGGTCCCAACAGCATATCCCAAAACGTGCTGTGGGATTTTTCAGCCCATAGAGCTGTTGTCATTGTGAGGTCAACCTGACTGGGAGAAGTTCCTTGGAAGAGGGCAAATGGCACTCCTACCTTCAAGAAGGGCAAGAGGCAATCTCATAGAACTTCAGGACAATCAACCTGACTTCATTCCTAGTAAAGTGATGGAGCAGCTAATACCAGAAACCATTTACAGGCAAAAGGATGAGAAAGTCATCAGGAGCAGTCGGCATGCCTTCATTAAGAGGAAGTCATGCTTGATGAACCAGACAGCATTCTACAATGAAACAATTGGCCTATAGATGAGAGAAGATCAGTGGTTGTTGTCTACCTGGGCTTCATTAATGTTTTTGATACTGTCTCCCATAAAATCCTTGTAGAAAATTTGATGAGCACAAGAGATGGGCCACTTAGAAAGTGAAGGGACTGGACCATCCTTCATATGAGGAAAGGCTGTGAGATCTGGGACTCTAGAGAAAAAAAGCTCAGGGAATCTCAACAATATTTACAAATATCTGACATCTGGAGTGTATAATGAACATGAAGCCAGGCTCTTTTTGTGTTGCCCATTGATGGGACGAAAGGCACTGTACACAAACTAGAACACAGGATGTTCCCTGTAAGTGTCAGGAAACACTTTTTTTTTCTGTGGGGCTGACAGAGCTGGGCACGGACTACCCTCAGATTTCATGAAATCTCCCTTGGAGATATTCAAAAGCTGTCAGAACATAGTTTTGTGTAAGAGGCCTCTTGGTAACCCTGCTTGATATACAGAGTTGGACAAGATAACTTCCAGAAGTCCATTCCAACCTCAGCTAATCTATGATTCCCTGACACCTCAGAGTATCCAGACACTGTGCAGTGCACCCCTGTAGTACATGTCAGTTCATAACTTTTCAGAACACATTGCTACTAAATCATATTAATAGTCTGTAACAAAATGAGTAAGTCCTTGGTGTTGCTGAAGAGAGCCCATGCCTTTGTAAGTTCAAACCTACACGAAAATAACAAATTAGAAAGGGAATACCCCTGAAAGAGATCCAGTGGTTCTGACAGTTATTAGACTATTTACTGCTTAAATATTTCTATTCATTCTGGCTTAGTGTTTTGAATTTTATAGGAGAAGAATCTATATTACACAATTTCAACATGATGTATAATACAACCTATGTGTAATAGCAATCAACATAGTGTAGCAAAGAAGAGGTGAAGACAAAGACGTCTCTCAGAAATATTCAGGCTGTCTTGGTAATATTAGGGCCATCACAGCCTCTGGTGAAGTTTAGCATAGCCTCAAGGATGCTCTAAAATCTGCTGGTTTGTAAATGCCTCCTGGGGCCATTATGCTAAGAACAGCCAAGCCATGTCCTTGGCACTTGACATGCAGGAAGGACAGAAGATGATAAGGCTAAGATAAAGCCAGAGATCAAACAGACAACACAAGCATCAAACAAGAAATTCTTAATCTGTATCAGAAGAAGGAGTACTGAAAGAAAGCTAGCAAACCTGTCAGAGAACTACTAGAAGAAAAAAAGCTATTAAGAAAGAACACAATATCAATGAGAAGCTAATTTTAAGTCTTTACCACATACTGTGATTAAGGAGTTGATTATCTAGACTTTTTTTCTAATAATAAATAATATCAAAGAATTAAAATAAGCGGCTTCGTTGCAAATTGATAAATGTATTATCAAACCTTGCTAACAATTTTTCATTTAGCTTCTGCACAAGACGAGGAGAAAGGCTGTTCAGCTGCTAAAAATTTTCAATTTCATGTTAAAATCTACTAATATCCCAAAAGAGTAAAGTAACTGCTGTAACCGTATTTTAAAATGTTGTTAAGCATGATCTAGACAGCTAGAGATATAAAACACTACTTATACATTTGTTGAAATTATTTGAAATTATCTTTGATAAAAATTAAATTATTGGGAAATGTGGAAAGTAATTGTATTGATATATGTGTTATTTTCTGCACAAGGGGAAAGTTATGCTTCAATAATCTGTTGTCATTCTTTGAATGTAAACCGGTTTTTTTAGGATTAACTTTAATAATGTTACTTTATTGCTTAGAATTTGCAAAGTCTGACAATAGTCTTTTCATAAAGAGAAAAATGAAACAAAAATTAAGAGCTCTGAAGGAAACTAAAACAAGTAGGGCAAGTCCTGTTTTTGCAGGTACCTCTGCAGTTAGACTTTTCACACACAACACAGTAAACTAAGGCTGCAGGAAGATTAGCAGGCACAATTTACATGTCTGTGAAAATCTCCTAACTACTAAAACAAGAAAAGATTTTCCATTAATCTATGTTTAGTGAGCACTCTTGTGTTTTACACAAAGCTGAACTTTCAGAGGAAGGTTTTATGGAGGTTTGATTCAGAAAATGCTATTCTACTTGAAAGAAGATTCTTCTTTGTCTTAAACTTCAGACAGCGATGTGAAACTGGATTGAATGGAAAATAATAAGTTTCAAATATATGGACAGCTGATGCAAAAGCAATGCAGGTATCCCAAAACACATTGGATAAAATTGGCCATTGTTACTGACATTTCTTATGAAAATTCAGCATTCTTCTCACGCATTTAGGCCTCAAACACCTGTCAAAAATTATATACTGAATTTGATGATTTTTTCAGGCAGATAAAAATGATACATTTGTCTGAAAGTATCTTTTCCAGACCTGCTTGTGAGACTGTAGACTACCCCATGTGTTTCCTGAAAGAAAAATGTGTATATATTCTCTTGCTACAATAAATTGAATGGAAAGTTAGATATTATTTTTTAATTTCTGCTGCTGGTTCAGTCATAATTTTTGTCTTATTTTAAAACTATTATTATATTTTTAAAATATAAATGAAAATTATTTTATCAGATTATTTTAATGATAATTTTCTTCTTTTTTTGCCATTGTTAACCGTCTGCTCGTTTTACAGTGAAGCCACAGATTTGAAGGTGCTTTGTAGTCTGTCTCTGGCCCCAGCTTCTATTTTCATGAAAGAAGGTGGTACCTGACTTTATCCACCAGATTAAACTAAGCACGTTTAACATGTATTATTTAAAAATTATTACTTTGGTGTTCTTTAAAGTTTTGATCCATTAGGCTGAAATCATTGCAGAAAAATAAAAAAGCTTTAAGCAGAAAACAGAGAGCATGATTAGCATAATTAGCATAATTAACATTCACTGTTGCTAATACCACATTAATTGTTCATACTACCTGTGAATTGTTGATACTACGGTACTACCAAATCCAAATATGTTCAAGGGAAAGAGTCATCATCAATGTGCCTTTTTGTACCTTTTTCTAATCTATATTTACCTAGTATCTCTTAGGGGTATTTGCTTTTACAAGAGTCTAATTTTCATGGACCAGACAAATCACTTTGGACATATTTTAGTATTTATCATATTATCAGAGTTTTATTATTATTGTCATGTAACCCAGAAAGGCACTGCTAAATAATATCGGTTATTATGTCAAAGAGCTCAAATATTTTACTTAACAGAAATGTAATGCCTTTGGCTTTCTTTTTAATCAGAATGCTGATTTTAGCACTCATCTTGAAAGTTTTTCAAGCAACACCAAAGGCCCCCTTTTTTCTACTCATTTCTACACATTAACTATGTCTTTTGGGTCGTAAAGGTTAACTTTATTCAAGGATGAGTAATTGTCACATTGATCTTCTCATTCTGGCAATCAGTTCACCTTATCTAATGCAAATATTGATCTAACACTATCACTCTGTAGCAAATTTAAAGTTTTGGGGCAAAATCTTCTTTACTTCTGACTGGGTCATTTATTTTTTGAAAAAGTATCTACAAAAGATGCAGCACACATAGGAGCTAAAAGGAAAGGAGAGAACTGAAAAGTTTTAATGGGAATCCAAACCTTCTACTGAGAGGTTGAACAGGTCATCTCCCTTAACAAGACAGATAGGAAGTATTCATTTCTTTTAAACTGACATTGGCAAGGACAAAATGTGAAATAGCTTTATTAAAAGAAAGAACTTGAACTCCCACAAAGGGAGTCATTAAAAACAAGTCTGTGATACAATGATAGTAGTTAAATACAGTGCAATTGGCATTATAATTCCTAGCAGAAGTCTACTGGCTATAGTCAAATTTATGATGTCATTTCCTAAAATTAAATTACAAGACTCTTCTGTTAATTATTAAAGTTATAGGACCTTACCCTACTGTGCTGAACTGCTCTAATAGCATTTACAAGAAGCATCTCCAAAAATATGAAAGAGGCTTTAGATCTTATACATTAAATAACAGACATTTTTAATCTATATAAGAGTTAAAATATGCTTAGTATTTCTGTAATTATTCACAGCCTTAAAAACTGTGAGATATTTCTTATCTATTTCACAGGTTTTTAGTGGAATCCCTTTAAAAGAGAATCAGAAAAGATCTACGAATACTGTCTATTTGTTCCAAAAATCTCAACCATTTCACAAAATTGCAACTTTTCCACAATTCCTATATAAACATGTAAAGACTGATGCAAATAGGGAGATAATTCTATTCAAACTTTAGAAGATAATGGAGTTCTACATCCTGGCATCATCAGGTCAAAGTGTATTTTAGTTTTACAGGTATATTAGAAAAGACATCAGTCAGATTAAGGACAGCCTATTAAAATTCCTTCCAGGTAATAATCAGGTGAATTTTTATTTCATATTAAATAAAATTTCCTTGAAACAATTCCTTGTTGTGTTTCTTTCAAATGTCTGTCTCTAATCTTGGGTAGCATTGTTATCCAACACAGCTGTCTTTAGGAAAGAATTGTTCCTCTGAGCACTTCAATATATTCTATCTATGTGGTGTCACTCAAATGTCACTCAGAGATTACAAAAGCTGACAAACATATATGAACCCACAGATCACAAAGATCTGAAATTTTTATCTCATCATTTGTTTTTATGCCATCTACATGGGTTTCCCTCTGACTTTTGGGAAAAATATTTTTTTAGCCATCATGAAGAGACAATGGAAAAAACATCTTGAAGCAGAGAGCACAGACTGGAATGCATAGCAGGAGTTCAGATAAACAGTAAACTCTCCAAGCAGAAAAGTCCAAATATTTTTTTAAACTTAATCAAAAGTTGATGGACTACTTTGAAGAACGAATTTAAGCTAAAAAAGTAATTGATTGCCATTGCAAATTAAAATTCTAAAATCATAATCTTCCATAAACCTGACCCACTATTTTAGTGTTTCTCTGAGGTTTTCTCCTATCCATGAAAATGAGACTTTACCAGTGAATTTCCTGGGAAACTATCCTAAAATAATGCCGATATCAGGAGAAAATTCTTTTATATTTATGTCATAGTTTTCTTTCCTTTCTTCATAGCAGCCCATACTGTGGAAATTTTTCAGAACAAGGAATCAGGCAGGCAGTAGACTTCCAGGTTGAAAAGGCTTGTATTCATGTTGAAGTGAGCTTTAAAGGATCTGAAATAGAAAACTTGTAGAATAGCTCCAAAGCCATAGCAAAACATTTTAATGCATTCCTCTTGCAAATGTATAAGTTGTATGTTTAATTCAGTTTTGGTGGTCAGTGTACTGAAAGCTGACCATGTGCCTACTATTACTCACAATTCTGGTGTCTCCATCCACTAAAGAGCATAGTAAAACTAAAATGAGACAGAGAGGCAAGGAATGAAAAGAGATAGAAGTACTTCTGCAGAAGAGGATATTAGATTAGACATCTTTAGCTTATCCAAAGGGATATGTTCTTAATGTATAAAATAATAAAAGCCATGAAGAAGGAGGCTAGGGAGAAATTAGACACTATTTTTGTAAAACAAGAACAAGGGGCACTAAATGAAATTATCATCCAGAAAATTTTCAGCAAACAAAGGGAAGTGCTTTTTCACACACTGCATAATTAAATTGTAGAACTCATTGCCACAGGATGCTGTGGAAGCCAAAGATATAAATGGATTCCAAAAGGGATTAGAAATATGAAAGGACATCCATCAAAACCAAAACAAAAAACCCCAACCAAGCAACTACCCAACAATAAAAAGAGATGGTACTCAGAAAATACCTCTACATTGCAGTGCCAGAACCTGTAATTCTGTATTTATCCTGTCCATATACTCTGCTTTTCCCAGGCTGCTGCTTCTGATATGCGTCAAGAAAAAGCAGGACATGTAATCTGTTCATACTGAATGGATAGGCTTTTCTGGACATGCCTCCCTGGAAACACTTGAATGGAGGAAGCAGCAGGATATTTCTGGTTTAAAACATGTTTTCTTACACCAGAGGTCCCCACCAGAAAATCTGTTTGGTCTCTGTCAGATGCAAAATTCTGCATATAGTATGGCTGATATGCTACAACTACAATACAACAAACCAAGCAGATATTATCTGACCTGACTTTTGAGACAGATTTTCTTACCAAAACTCACTTTACTTAAGGCTGTTATAGTCAAGATGTTAATACAACTGAACAATAAAAATCTTATTTATTATGTCTGAATGATCAGGAGGCTCTGAGGAAAATCACAAATTTCTCTAGACACATAGAAATTTTCTGAATGTTTTTTCAACAAGAAAGAAGTGAAAAACTAAAACAAACATTTAACCACTACATCAGTTCTTTGAAGTACTCCTATTTGAACCAAAACTCCTTATAGTGCTTTGGAGTCTTTCAGCCTTCTTTGACAGATTTTTAATCAAACCAACAGCAATGATAAGCATTACTACAACTTAAACAGCCACTTCAAGATCAGTTAGAGCTATCTTTGTCATCTGATAAAAATAGATTTCTTCACAGATTAATTTTCAGTACCTCCACACCTCCTCTCTGAATTAATTTATGTTTTAGGAGTCCCCAAAAAATAGAGAAAAAAGCCTATTTTTTTTTTTTTAATTAAGACAGAAATAAGATTGTTTGTTCCGAAAAAAACCCCAAAACAACCCTTCTGCACTTTATATTATCCAAGATCTTAACTTAAACAAACTGATAATATTAACAAAACCTAAAATTGTGCAGTTTTTCAGTAATTTCTTAAAATGGACTTGGGATTTTTTTATCCTGTAGTCCTCACAGGCTTGAGTGGACATATATGGAGCTCTCTCACATGAGTGTTTTTTCATATCTAGTCCTTACTCCAAATATTATATAATAACTTCTGACTTTATAGAAG
>JANRGV010000001.1:94263366-94279101 GCA_024734035.1 Alethe castanea | reverse complement strand
TAAAGATGATTGCCCCAGCTGGTTTAAAGCTGGCCCATGAGCAGATAATGTGTGCCACGGAGATCAGGGGCACTGCCCCAGCCGGCTGTGACAGATGGGGACAGAATCCACATTTCTGGCCACATCAAACCAACTCACCCTGCTGTGGCACTGGGGCAGCAGCTCCAGGCTCTGGTGGCTCCTGTGGCCCTGGTGGCTCCTGTGGCTCTGGTGGCCCTGGTGGCTCTGGTGGCTCCTGTGGCCCTGGTGGCTCCTGTGGCTCTGGTGGCCCTGGTGGCTCCTGTGGCCCTGGTGGCTTCTGTGGCTCTGGTGGCCCTGGTGGCTCTGGTGGCTCCTGTGGCCCTGGTGGCCCTGGTGGCCCTGGTGGCTCTGGTGGCCCTGGTGGCCCTGATGGCTCCTGTGGCTCCTGTGGCCCTGGTGGCCCTGGTGGCTCCTGTGGCTCTGGTGGCCCTGGTGGCCCTGGTGGCTCCTGTGGCCCTGGTGGCTCCTGTGGCCCTGGTGGCTCCTGTGGCCCTGGTGGCCCTGGTGGCTCCGGTGGCTCTCTGGCTGTACAAACCCCGCAGGTTTGGGCTCAGCTCTGCCCTGTGCCCTGCAGGGTCCTGGGTGGAGCTGCACTTCAGCAGCAATGGCAGTGGCAGTGGCAGTGGCAGCTCGGTGTCTGGGGGCAGCCAGGAGCAGGGGCCAGCCTCGCTGTCCATCCACAACGGGGACATGGAGAAGATCCTGCTGGACGCGCAGCACGAGTCGGGCAGGAGCAGCTCCAGGGAGAGCTCCCACTGTGACAGGTGAGCAGGGCAGGCCAGGGGGGCACTGCCACGGGCCCCAGGGACAGCAGGGTGTGCCTCAGGCGGGGACAGCAGTGCTGCACCACTGTATTTACACACCTGTGCCTGTTGATACAGCACACATCTGCACTGGGGTGTGGGTTCTGTGTGTGCTGTGGGTTTCCATGTGAGCACATTTCCAGGAGTGTCACACAAGAGCTCAGCCCTGGGCAGGTGCTCAGGCAGTGCCATTTGCTGGATTTTGATGGGCTGTGAGGTCTCCAGCCTAAAAAAACCCAAACTCCAGGACTCAGACTGCACAGGGGGATGTGGAACTGTGGCTGGCCTGGCTGCTGGGGATTCAAAGCAAACCCCCCTTCAGTCCTTGCTGGCTTCCTGCTGTTTCTGTGGAGTGCCAGGGCCCAGCAGGAGTGTGGGCAGGGCTGGGGGCAGAGCAGTGGCTGTGGTGGCTGGGCTGTGGCAGCCCTGCCCCATCCAGTCCTTGGGCACTCAGCAGAGCGTGCCCAGCCCCAGGGTGCATGGCAAAGCTCAGTCCTGTTTGTGTGTGTGTCTGCTGTTTGTGTGTGTGTGACTGCTGTTTGTGTGTGTGTCTGCTGTTTGTGTGTGTGACTGCTGTTTGTGTGTGTGACTGCTGTTTGTGTGTGTGTGCTGTTTGTAATCCCTGTTCTATTTTTCCCCTGTAAAGAACAAAAAAAACCCAACCCAAAATATTTTTCTTTCTTTCTTATTGTACATATTATTCTAAACAAACTATTATTCCAGACTCTAAGTAGAAATGCTGGTTCTAAATGTAATTTTGCTGAGGGCTTTTAATGTTAGCATAAGATACTGGTAAGAACAAAAAGCCAACATATGTTGTCTTATGCAAAGGTACTTCAGATGCATTCAATGAATTCATAGTTCAAGATGCTTTTCTTATTTACTTTATCTTAATGCATTAATCAATTTTTTATTCTTCTAGCTAGAAGTGGCTGTCTGAACTTCAGTCTATTTTAGCTTTAAAAGCTTATTTTTCTCTGCTGTGAGTTAAAAGTTGTTTCTGTTTTCAGACTACAGTACTAACTGAACTCTTTAATAACTGGTTATTTGTGTCACTATAGATTAAATTTAAGACCAAATTCCCCTATATATGAAGTCTTTATTATTGCTCTGAAGGAGTTGATATTCATTTCAAGTCTGCTTCAAATAATTTTATATATGACCAAATATCATGATAAAGGATTCATTCATCACAGTTATTACCTAAATTATTCTGAACCAATAGTTCTAGCATGTTATTAAAACACACATTTATTTTTTTTATTTTACTTTCTGTTCAACAGTTCAATCTTGAATCAAAGGATGTTACTATAGTTATATGTCTTAGCAGTATTAGACAACCCTTTGCCTATTTGCATCTTCTGATTAAATTTATTCCTCTTGGGAATTCCTAACTCCATCACAATTTTCAGAGGTGACTTGTGTTCCACTTATGTTCAACTTTCCAAGCTGCCCATCCCTGGTGTCACATTCTTAATCTCCTGACATCTCAGAAAATATCAAATTTTAATGTATAATATAATGGTTATTCCTGGGGTTGTGCTGTGTCTCTTGGCCAGCTTGACTAGGCAAAGCAATACCCTGGGCAGCAAACTACCAGAGGCAGCTGCTTTCTCTGAGTAGCCAGTCACAAGACTGACTGATGCTGGCAGGCAAGTAGGAATGGTTTAAACCATCATCCAATGACAGCAACACTAGCCCACCCTAGAAATATCAGTTATTGCCATCTTGCCCAAAGGCGCTTGATGTCTTTTTCAAAGTCTCAGATTACCTACTGCTTTCCAGGGTAATTTCATTCCTTTGAATTTGTCCTTTCCTGTAGGAGCCACTTACACCTTAGTACTCAGCGAGTGCATTTTGCATTAATGACCCACAAGCCTTGGGCTGTGTGTGATTATCCCAAGGTCATAGCTAATAGATCATGTCATAACAGTTTGTGTGCAAACAAATGCTCCATATCTTTGGGCAACTAATAACATAATTTTCTCCTTAAGTAGTAAAGCTCATTTTTTTCTATCAGGCAGCAAAATCTAGGTCTTCACTTTGGGTTTAATCTTGTATCAAGTATTTTTGTTTCTATGTACATCTCCATGTTCACATGTAGTATTCTGTCTCTACTACTACAGAAATAGTAGACATAACATAACAAGAAAAGAAAATTTCCTTGGTTGATTTGCTATCTGTAAAAATAAGTCATTATTTTCACTCCTTTATTCCTTTTGGGTTTCTCTGACTCCTGAACTCTTTTCTCATAACACAGATTTGAGCATTAAGTGTTAATTGTCTCCTGTGACCATGAGTAACAGAAAGTGCCAAAACTGATGTGACAAAACTCTCTCTCTAAATCCCTCTCTAGCATCTAAATATTTTATATACCCTGTGCAGGCAACACAACACAATGTAAAGTACTTTCACTTGATTGTTGTAAATTATGAAACAGCTCCCAGTTTTCCTGAAACCTTAGGTAAAATCTGAGGACGCTTGCCAAGATGTGTCGTGCAAGTAAATCAGCTCTACCTCTGCAAGGATAGCAGTTTAGACACATGGCCATTAAGAGTCCACTGTTTCACCAGGGAGGACAAGGACAAGAAAATAGAGAACAGACCATGTTAGGGCAAACCTTACAGGAAATTATGCAATTTCTCTCCGTTTATTGCACTATGAATTGAAAGTGCTAACAAAATGAAAGGTGAAGATAGACATAGCTACAATATTAAAATTATTGAGGTGATATTTGATGTATTCATTATACCTGCTTGCCTACCCATATTTGGTACAGTCTTATGTGCTGTGCTACATATTCTTAAGTTATTGATAAGTAGGATATATAAAACCTATATTATTTGAAAGCCATCAGCAAAAATTACTTCTCATTTTCTTAACATGCAGTCTGTCATCTGATTTGAGAATTCCACTGCAAAAAGGGTTTTCCTAGATCACAGACTAATTGCATTTGAATTTCCAAATCCACATAACTGGAAGAGGAATGAAAGAGATCAACTTGCAGTATATATATTCAAAAGGAAGAGCCCAAAATCATGTGTATTTGTGTCCAGGTTTCCTTATGAGAAGTGACATATATGGTAAAAATTGTTCAAGTCCTTTATGTAGAATATGACATAAAAATTATTATTTGCCAAGTCATATCCTATCAGGCTGACTTTCCATAATATTTTTTTGGAAGTCATTGCTTTTTCCTGCCAAACTTCTTCAGTTGGTGCCTCACCTGAGCTGGAGTAACAACTGAATCCAGAGGGCTCTTCTGGGCACTGAAATTAAACTGAGATCATTTTTGCCCACATCTCCCTGTATTGGTGTATATTTTGAACCCACTGTGCTGCACATTTTCACAGTCTGTTTCCCCAGCCTGCCCAGGGACCACATTTTTTCAGAGTTTTTCAGTTAAGAACAGCTCCAGAAAAAGAGAATATTTGGTGTTACAAATCTGCTTCTTGAGTGCAGCCTGTGTGCCCAAGCTCTTTGGCTATACCTGAATACCCTAACATTTTCCCACCATTGGCAGGTACTTCTCAGATAATAGCATTCCTGTCAGGTCCTCTTCATTCAGTAAATCAGAGTCATTAATTCCTGTTTGCTCGCAAAAATTCTGTATATCTGTCATGAAAATCTTGGGTCTGAATCAGTTCCCTTCAACCAAAGTACAGCATTACATCACTGGAGTTATTTTTGAGAACAGTGTCAGGACAATTTAATCAGTGGAAGTAGTATAAGAAATTAACACAGCCTCCATTTCCAACTGCTCTTTAGAAATATGCAAGAAAATAACATGAAAATGGTGTTCGGAAAGAAGAAGAATAAACATTAAGAATAATAAAATGACCAATAAAGTGATTCAGTTGAAAGAATCACAAATAAAACTATGGAAATGTACATTTATGGACTAGTAATAACTATAAGCTGCATAGTTTCTGAGGTTGCTACAAAAGGTTAAGATTTCTTTCAGGGATAACTACCTAGAATTTATAAATCTGACTATATGTACTTTTCTCTTTGACATGTGTTTAATTTTTTGTTGTTGTTCTTAAAAGGGATTTTTTTCTTGTGAATTCTTTTGCATATCACAGAAAAAGGATGTGTAGACATTTACAGCATACCTATTATATGGATTATAATCAGGCCTTCTGGTAAGTACTTAGAGCCAGAAATATACTGGAGACCTCTGGCTTCTCATTGTCTTTCTTAATTTATATCAAAATTGGATCTTTTTCTCTGTGTTTCCTTTCTGACTTCTACTGATGCAACACTGGCAGAAAATATCTCCCAAAGGTGTGACAGCAATATTTAGTTTTCTTTTTTTATTTTTCTCCATATATCTACATCTACAGATATGTATGCATATGTACATATATATATTTTAAAAGTAGAACATTTAAATTTTTTCTATATTCCTTAATACTACACTAACTGTGCAGGGCGGTTTTGAATCTCCAAATCTAATTTTCATTTTTGCACTCTATGAAATGTTTTGGCATCAGGTAAGTAACATTAAAGCAATTAACACAATATGTTGAATCAAATGATTACTGTAGCAATTAGTACAGGATATGAACTTTCAGTTATAAAATATTTGAATATGAAACTTGAATTTTAAAAGCAGCTCACTGAATATACCATTAAGTGTGCAATCTTCTCCTTTGTGAGGTTATATTCTTCTCATTAATGAAGCAATAAGTTCCAGTGGAAAACAAGACATAATTTTTCACAAAGCAGTCTTCAACATTCCAAATATTCTAGGACTTTCTGAAATAGTGCATTAATGCAACATTACATCATGACCCAAAGTCCACTTTCCATTACATCAGTATTTCTGTCCTACAGGATGAATGATGCATTCTAAAACCAAAAAGAAACTTCTCACTTTTTAAGACACAGAAGTATGTCCTGCCTCTTGAGGATAATTTGAAAGAAAGCTGAGACCAGCAGCCACTCTTAGTTATGTAAATTATAGATAGTCCTTTTAATCATCTGACAGATACATGCAGTGAAGTACTATAAGGTATTTTGGCTTCTTCTCAAAAGGCAGCCCAAACCGAAGTTGTGGTTGGTTAGACACCATGTGTCCAACTGTTCATGTGTACAAATTATTACCATCACCACACAAACCCAAAATAATTAAACAAAAGAAAAACTTCACAGAAAAATATAAAAAGAGGTAGTCAATGTTATAAAAGAAGACCTTCTTAAAAGATTTTTTTGCCTAGGATTAGATTTGTTTACAGAGAATCTCTCCAGACCCTGGGATGTCAGAAATAATCTGGGTGTAACAAAAGGCTTCCAGCCTCGCTTTTCTGTTCATCTGTTTATCTTCAAACTAGAAAGGCTTTGAAACACTATATTTGCTTATCTTCAACTTCTAAGCTTTCCTCTTGTCATACTGCTTGATTATTTCTTATATTAAAATCCGAATTATTACACTATCCTAGCAGCAGTACTTTCCTAAGTAAAAATCCATCATCAAAACATCTTGGAAAGATAGCAAATAAAATAAAATACTTCTATGAGTTAAGATTGCATTCATAGAGTTTCAGTTTTAACTTTTTTGTAATGTTATCTATATATTTAATTTCTTTGTTTAGCTAAACTGTGATTTTATTTGAGAACCTCCATGAATGACCTCTGCCTTCTTTTTCTGTCTCTGCTTTACATTTCCCTTTTGTAAATTTCCAATATTTTTCACTTGCATTACAAAAAAATAATTTATTTTCCAGAATCCTAGTTAGTCATAATTAATATTGCTTTCAATATATCCTCAGTTATATTTGTCTGCATTTGTGATCTTGCTTTCTATTGTTTCTATTTTCTGTTCACTATTAAAGTCAGGCTTAATAACAACTAGCACGTATCAGTAAATGCTATCTACATTTCCAGCAAGTAGAAAAGGTTCATATCATTATTTTTGGCTCTTCTGGTCTCTCCAAACTATTTATCTCTATTTGAAATATAAACCATTTGGCAATGACATTTTATTTACTACTGTAATAATAGATACTTGGAACTTGGTTTAGTACTTACTGATGTCCAAAATTATTATTTTTTCCCAAAGCAGGGTTTGTTGGTTTTTTTGGTTTTTTTTTTTCTTTCTGTACATAAACAAATGAAAATGTGAATAACAGCACCCTGTACACAAAACAATATAGTTCTCCATATTTTCAACACAAATTTTTTGGTTCTTTGAACCCTGTATCTCTCAAGTATAATTCAGTTTTTACATTACATACTCCATGATGTTTTAAGAAATTCTGATTTTTCTTCCTTATTTCATCTTGGTGCTGTCATAATGTGTTTCATTGTTTTGTACGGGTAGAATTATGAAGGAACGGAGAAAATAATTCTGTTTCTGTAAATCGTCTAAAGTCATTACAACAGAAGTTCTGCAAATTTTATTATTATTTTATTTTATTTTCATTTTATTTTATTTTCATACAGAAATTATATTTTCTAATGAAATTGAGTTATTATGCAAGATTTCAGTGTATTTTATTAATTTCAGTGGAAAATTATTTTCTATTAAAACTATTGGTTTCTTTTGAGTTTTAAAAACACTGCATTAATATAGAAATGATTAAAGCTCCCAAGATTTATTGTAAGTGAAATGTTATGCTTATAGTATTATACTAGCAGGAAGCCATCCAAATAAGTACAAACCACTCAAATTTAGGCAATCCATTAAGTTAGATACACCAGGTTTCTTCCATAGCTAAGGGAGATGGATAGACATCTCTAAGAAATGGTCCAGACTACCTAAGATTTGAACCATGCTTTTTAGACCACCCCTCTCTCTGGTTTAATTATAAAAAATAAATAAGAAAGAAACCTCAAGTTATAACACTCCTACTATAGTTACATTTGGGTTATGTCAAAATTCAGTGGAATGTAAAACCAAATGACATCGCATGCTAAGATTTTTATTCCCCATCCCAAATGTACCTGATGAAGAATTTCTGACTTGTTGGTACAGATGCATATGGAGAGCCAGAACCTAACATGCCATTTCTTCATCAGCTGTTGTGTTGGCACAAGGCAAAAGCAGTTCCTGTAGAGGGTGTCAAAATATAGAACCTGGACATTTCTATCAAAATTCAAATAACAGAGTTATTTAATAATTTAGAGCCCATTTGGACCTGAGCCTCCATTTTCTGCCAAATGAGCACCTTGGCAAGGATATGAGTTGTTCATTTTATAGTACGGCATTTTTATTAAATACTGAGCATGTAGCGCTGTGAATTTATGTCATGCTTTACAAACAGGTAATAAAATGCAGTTCCCCCAACAATTCTGTGATAAGATTGCAAAAGACAAAACAGAAATGTTTCAGAAATTTAAAAAGTGAGGAGATAATGAAGAAAGAAAAGGTGGGAAGACACTGAACTTTATTTCAATAAACCTTATTTGAAGTGAAATAAGTGTCAGCCTTGGCAGGAAAAAGAATCAGACTTTCCAAACTACATCATGAGAGAAGGTATGAAAGTTAATTTGGAAGAAAAAAAAAATCAGATGCACAGAAAAGAGAGCAAGAAAAGAAAATTTATCTAAAACATCTGTCTGTATCTCCAGAAAAATTAATATAATGACATCTTTCTAAAACTCCTTCATTACCTTCAATTTGGGTTACTGTAAATAACATTGACTCATTTAAGAAGTCTGTTTGCTAATAATTACTTATTTTATGTCTTTATAAATGTATTAAACAGCATATTATTGAAGTCAAATCATGAACACTAAATTCTCCCATTATTTCCTACCTCTTATTTGATTATCAATCAATTAAAATATGTTCTATGGATTGTGTCTTACCACATAATCATTCACTCAGTCTGCTATTTTAATATTTTTTTTAAAAATTCAACTTTCTTTTGCAAGAACCAGAATAATCTTTTTTTTTTTTTTTTTCTGGACAAATATATGCAGATATAATAAATATCAAGAATGTTGACATGGTCAGAAGTATAAGAGAAGCAAACAGTTCTGGAAAAGATATTTTGGATACTCAGAAAGATAAGAGACCATAGATAGAAGACATCTGTCTCAAACAGTGTTAAGAAAACCCCATAAACAGGGCCTGAAAAGTCAATCTGCTCAAGGTGGAAGAAACAATACTCTGTATCTGCTGTTAAGTAGGATCCCGGTAGTAAAGGAGATAGAAAATTCTTCCCCCTGTTGATAAAAGTTTCTCTGGAGTAGATACAAGTTGAATATTTATGAAGTAATTTTCAAAAATCTGTTGGGCTTTGTTTTTCTTTTCTTAACTTAAAAATATATGGATGTACCATAAGAGCCTTCTTTAAAAATCTCTCCTTGTATGCACAACTAGATTATAATAACTATAAGAATCCGGATTTAGTAAGAAAACAACAGTTTATTCCTTCATAGCATTTTCTGTCTGTTCTTCCTAGCAGTTAAGGATTTAGGAGAAACAAAAAGAAAAGAAACGTAGAAATTTTCACTATAATTTTTTTTAAGTGAAACTGAAAAAAATTAGGATTGCAAATATAAAGCATTATCACTTTATGACTGTAGAGGAAATTTATTTAAACTGTACTTTGAATTGGTGCATAGTTGACAAACAAATTCTAAAAATATCTGAGGTCAACTTTTTGTCACTTTCAGTTAAATACACTTAAGAAGACAAAAAAATATATGTAGTGATCCTTTTTCCCCTGCATAATTTTACTTTGTTCATAGTACAAGTCTGTATGATTGCTAATATCTGGTAGAGATTTTTTGTCAGCTTGTTTTTAAAATTCAAAATTCTTGGAAGTTTTTCTGTTGCTGTATGCTTATTATGAGAAAAAAATACCTTATAATGAGGTTCAGCTCAGTGTTTAGTAGGCTTAAATATTCAAATAGATGCACTTATATAAAAGGAATTTTTAACTTGGGCATGATGACTTATAATGGCCTAACTAACCCATTTCTTTACATTAAATGCATTTAAGAAGAAATGGTACTTCATCTTTCCCTGCTTTTGTCCACTATCTCCAATAGATGAGTCAGCATTGAACTAAAGCTCTTTTCTATATGCTGTGTTCTATAAGGTGTGATGCATAAGAAAAAGCCAAGGTATCCGGCACATGTTAATATGCTAAACTACCGGGGGTTTATGTTTGTTTGATTTTTTTTTTTTTTGTTTAGTATTTTTATTTTATAATAGAAACCTTTAGATTGGAAAATATCTTTAAGATCCTCCAATTCACCTGTAAACATAGCACTGCTGAGTCCACCAATTAACTGTGTCTAAACTGTGTCCCTAAGCACCACATCCACACATTTTTGAACACTTCCAGGGATGGTGACTCCACCACTTCCCTACAAACCGTTTGAGTGCTTGCAAACCCTTTACAGTAACAAAATTTTCCTGATATCCTATCTAAACCTACTGTGGTGCAACTTGTGCTTGTTTCCTCATGTGTTGTTCCTTACTGCCTGGGAGAAGAGGCCAACCCTCACGTGGCCATAGCCTCCTTTCAGGAAGTTGTAGGGAGTGATAAGGTCTCCCCTGAGCCTTCTTTTTTCCAGGCTAGACGACTCCAGTTTGCTCAGCCACTCCTCATAATTTTGTTGCTATTTGGATGCCCTTCAGTAAAAGCTTCCTTTCTTTCTTATAATAACAACAAGAGCAAACAATCACTTTTGTCAATATCACTGCCTTAAAATTGTTGAAAGAATTGGCATATTTTATATTTTTTTTCTTCATATTGCTTAGCAGATCAGATAGTTGAATAGAGAAAGGCAGTTAGTAAAGCGGTTAAATGAAAAAATTGTACATACATATATTGATATATTTTCCTACATGCTGATCCATATTTTAGTAAAGTTATTCCATACAAATTCAATGAGTTTTAGAAATTCAATAAGTGATCTTTCAGCCAGGTGTAAATATTTGACAGCATTCTTAGATATAAATAATTTTTCTTCTACTAAACATAACCTTTCTATATAGATTATTTTGCTTACTGCAAAGATAATGGACTGTTGAAGATTAAACAAACATATCTCATGAGTGTAATGACAATCCATGTGTAAAATCAAAGGTGCCAGGTAGTCAACTTAAGAAAGCAGTAGTCCCAGAATAAAACTGTAAAAGTCACATCAAAATTGGCATAAAGCAAGTTTTCAGCATAGCACGGTCAATGCTCTTCTGCTCTGTCCTTTAAGAATAATTATTGCTGAAAAATTAACACAGCCATAATTCACATTCCTTGGCTTCTGTGCTAAAACTCCATCTAGTAGCAATTGGACTGAGAATGTAAATTTTTTTATAAATAGCACAGTACCATGCAGTCATACAATAAAGTGTCTAATTGTCTAAGATGAACTGACTGCAATGTCCAAAGAGGCTGGAGAAGATCCTGTGTTTTTTTTTACCAACAGCCGAAATATCTAATCTGTCTCCCACTGCAAGTGTTGGACACACCAAGGATATGGAGACGCATTATTTTTTTTGTTTCCATCACAAAAAAACTGTGTTCTGTAGGGTTTTTCTGATGTTAAATCATGAAATATGCAAGTGTGACATTGACAGTGTTATTTGAATGGGAATTGGTCACTGAAATGAACTTTTCCCATTCATGTCATGTAAGAGGAGGTCTGTAAAATAAAGATACAATGAGTACAGTTATAAACCTGATACATTTCAAAGGACAGTCACCAAACAGATCTGTCCCAGTATACAATTCTCTGTTTATTGCATCTTGTATATTTGAAATTAAAAATTCACTTCTATAGCAACATTTGATGGTGTTAACTGTTGTAATCTGACAACAGAACTGCCAAATATTACAAAGATATCTCAAAGCAAAACTTTCAGCAATAGTGGATTTACTTTTCCACATAGAAAGTCAAAAACATGATAAAAAGAAAAAGATGAATAGTAGAAAAGAAAACTCACTCTGGTGAGTTCTGAAAGAAACTGAATAAGCTGATCTTGCTTCAGGTATCCCTTCTCAAGGGGTTACTGTGTGTTACAATCATACATGAGATTAATCAAAATATCAATAAACACATAGTGAGAAGGGTAAGATTATCTGTCTAATTGTCTAAGCTGATTACTTGGACCCCTTTAAGCATCAAAGGAGAGGGACAGGCATCTCCAAAGGACATTGTGCTGTGTACTTCACACAGGGTGACCCCATCAGTGCAGTCTCTTTCACTCCATTCACTGCAGGCGAAAACAGCTGGGAGTGCTTGCAAAGCCGATTCTTTCTGTATTTATTAGACAATGGTAAAAAAAGGAGAAGTTTACCAGCCATTTCTGGTGTAAGGTATGTGGGGAAGACAACACAAATATTGGCTACTATATAGCAACTGGCTGATAGCTACGTGAAGCCTTGTTTTCTTTCTGGGCAAAGAACAAATACAGACTGAAACAGATGAATGATAATGGCATGTGGGAGGTGGTTGGAGACTTGAACAGGGCTACTTTCTCAAATACTTTTATGTGAAAGTGAAACGTTGTGGAAAAGGTCCGAACAGAGTCAGCATAAAGATTTCATAAGAAGGTACCAGTAAATTAGTTTACATGTTTTAGAGCTTATCTTGGAAATGATGGAAAATATATATTCTAACTAAATTTCTAATTAAAAGGATTAACAAATATACTAACCATATATAATCCATAACAGAAATATTAAGCATCTCTGACATACAAAAATGTAATAAGCATAATACTTCTAAAGAAAAATTCTAATTCTAAATTATTTTACTAAGAAGTACTTATTAATTTCAGCAGTAAATACATCCACATAAAAATATAGATAGATAGATAGATAGATAAATAGTTCTTGCACAAATTAAATACAGCCTGCTCACAATATTTCTCTTAAGAATATATTTTCAACAGTCCACTATTGATCTATAGAACAATGATTTTCCAGCAAATGAAAGACCTTGATGTATGTAACAGACATCGATGTCAATTTCTAATAAAAAATATTTATATATCATTATACAGACTGCTACTAAACAAAGTATTTCCTTATTTTCTGCGTGTCTGATTTCCTATGTACAGTGCCTTTTAGAATTTTTCAAGCTTAGTCTAACATCATTTCAATGTTATGGCTTTACTGGAACTCTTCCTCAATCCAGTAATGAGTACAAAGGGTGATGCTGAGATTTTATGAGAACTGGAATTATAGTGCAAAAAAGCAGTCTAAGGAGTCACCATCACCCATTGAATCTACACATATATTAATTTTCCAGTGACTAAACACAGATTCTTGTAGATGATGAAGAGGTGAAAGCCTCAAAGCTCTCAGATTGCTTCCAGAACCAATTGTGTCTTGAGGGATAGAGCTTGCTGTTTATCCAGATCAAGGATGAGTATTTCAGTTATCTCCTTTGAACTTGCAAACATCATCTAACAGCAACTTTAATCCTCTGCAAACACCACTATACAATACACAGTAGGGTACTAGTTGGATCACTTCTACATGTACCATGAGAATTGCATTAGGATTTAGTACAAAATGATGCTATAATGTTGATTGTACACTATGGAGTATAGAAAAGGATTACTGAGCAAAAAGGCTGTGATTAGGTTTGCCTTTAAGAATGACTTTTGAGTGTGTGGGCCAGCATATCTTTCTGGGGATGTCTAAGGGTGTTGGAATTACTACTGTAAATCCATCTGTTCTCCACTGTCTGCCTGTCATTCTCAACAATCTATGAATAGCTGCCCTCAAGACCTAATTAATTTTAATCAGAATGACCTCGATCATCTTAAACTGCTTTAAAAATTAAAAGCTTTGCTGGCATGACTCCACTTTACTGCACATGGCTACAGAACAGTAGCATAAGGTGTTTTAGAGCCACACCAAGGTACAGAGAGAAGAAAAACTTCTGTAGGTTGGAAGTTTCTGTCAACTTAAAATGGCTCTTTGGTGCAATTGCAAGGTTCATATATGCCTGTGCATTGTTTGACCAATGTCTATAAATCGTGAACAACACTAATAGATGCTAATCAAACTCAACTCTGCTGATTTCTGTTGCTTCTTTGTCATTACTTTTTTTTTGCTGTTGCTTCTCTTCCTTCCTACATATCCTCCCCAACTCTGCTTGCAATGCAGAAGAAAACCTAGTACCTTTCTTAGGCCTCTAAATGCAATTGGTATTTGGGTGGTGTTTCTATGCGTTCTGACAAAGTGCAAAATAAAAATATTTGTAAAGCTTTTCAAGGCAGAACAGCATATTAAAAACATTTATTCAATTTTTTCTTAACTTGAAAAAATTGCAGTGAGTGTTATTTCTTTATGTTTAATATGTTTTTAATTATTTAAAGCAATCGTGTTTACTGTATCATTTGGTAAAACAGATTTATGTTTACTTTCATCACCACAGAAAAGATAGATCTATAAAAATAATAAATCTTTAAGTGCTTCATAACCTTACGGTCTTTATAGGTTGAAAGATAATCAATAATCATGACAGAAAAACTGCATATGATTCATCTTTCAAATCAGCTTGCTTCTTTATGGCACAGTCCCAATAGATGAGAATGTAAATGCCATGATCAATTTTTTGTTTTTTATAAAAGTACCTGGACTTGAAAGGCTATTCATAAGAATTACTTTCCTAGGCAAAATTAACACAAGATGGATCTTCCATGTTCACTACACTTCACATGCTGTCAGATTGCACTATCCAATTATGCAGTCTTTGCTGTCTACTGCAAAGTACTTCTGACTGCAAATTTAGCTGTATTTATTCTTTTATTCTGACAGTGTTTTCTATTTATAATTCATTAATGTGAGCAAGTGCTAGTGAGGGGTTTTCTACCCAATGTAATCAATTATTGTTGAATAATTCAATAGATTGAATTTCATTTTAAATAAGCAGCTTTTCGTTTCTGAAGTGATTGTATCCCAAAGTGTCAAGCTTTTCTTGCTGAATCAGTGTGCTTGAGCTCAGACAGCCTTCAAGATGTTTGTTGTCCTGGTGACATCCTTCATTGAATCACTTCAGCAAACTTAAAGTGCCAAGTAGTCAGGAATTTAAATTTATCCATACAGGTATTTTTCAGACATAGCTCTCAGAATCAAGAATTTTATTTTCATTAGTAATTTTTTTACTGTTGTTTATGATGTACTGAAAATCAGGTCAAAATGTATCAGGAACAGTGTTTGAAATTATTTCTTCTTTTTCTTCTTCTTCCCCTGCCCTCTTCCCCTTTGAAAATACAGAGAATTATAGTGACAGCACAACCTGGAAAGTCACTCTGTAATTCTCATTTGGGAAGAGAAATTTGCTCTAGATAAGTAAAACTCTTTTTGCCTGAAGGTATTGCAGTTTTGGTCCAATACTGCTACTCTACTGAATGGAAAAACTGTGCTAGCATGATTACTAAGATACTGAACAGCGAAATTGTGACTTGATTTTAACCAAAAAAATGCTCAGTCTCATCAGATATCAGCACACTGATTATATGTGCCTGAACTAGTGAAAGAAAAATTGACACAGAAGCCTTGTTTGTAAAATCAAGTTTGGTTCAGAATGTGACTTTCAAGCGCACTGATTACGGGATAATTACATTAGGCCCATCATATTCTATATTGAGTAGTTAAAAATACCATGTAATTACTTTTTGAAGTAGCTCTGTTGGGTTTTTTTTTCATTAACAAAGTTTATAAGAACACAACAGTTTGCCATTCTAAGTTTTGAAGCACATAGCATTAATGTGTTTAGGATTGTTGCATTAAATTAAAATATCGTTTAGCTTCATATACAATGAAATATATATTTAATACAATTTTTAGTTTTCTTGTTTCTCACTCTAGAATTTATACAAGTTTTACAATAAATTACAGAGAGGATGAAATATGGCAAAACATTACTGTAACAGATGCAACTAATTTCAGATATTAATCTAATATTTATTTGTTTTAGGTTTAATAAT
>JANRGV010000001.1:94242890-94253374 GCA_024734035.1 Alethe castanea | reverse complement strand
AATAGAAAATGTAAGCCCCCTCCCTCTCGAGTATTATAATTTTTGAATCAGGAACTCTCAGGCAGAGATAACGGGGTAGGAATAGCAGCCCTTTACTAATATATGTAACCGTACAAACAGAAGCAACAGCAGCTATGAAAATTAACAACCAAACAGAACAAATAACTCAGTTCCAGTCCTTTCTTTAGCCGCAGACACACTCTGCCCGTGTCTGTTCCCGGTGGTGAAAGCGGGGCCGGGTCCGCGCTGCTGCGGAGGGGGCAGACGGGAGGGGGGGAGGCAGCAGCTGTGTCAGATGTAGGAGAAAAGGTGGAGGAAGGGCTCTCTGCTCACCGTTTGGGTTTTTTGGTGGTCAGCTGTGGTCTTAGAGGTAGTAGGCTGGAGCAGAGCAGATGCAGATCAGTGTCCCACAGCGGAGAGAGCCTGGCTCCCCGGGGTTCCGATCGCATGGGCTGGAGAAGGGCAGTCCTCTTCCCTCAGGCCTCGTCAGCGAGAGACCAGCCCCAGAACCCAGCCCCCACGTACCCTTTTGTCTAGAGCCCCGAAAAGAGCCTGGGTGTAACCCGGCAGACTCCCTTAGCATGATAATGGGGAAAATTCTTTAAACTGGGACAGTAAGAGAACAAACCCCAACCCTCAGCAGGGAGGGTGAGCAAGCAACTCTTGCGGGTGCCTGGCATTGGGCCAGTGTCAAACCACAACATCAGTTTACTATAAAAAATTAATCACCATCGCCATACAAAGCTGGAAGGATACACAGATTAGGAAATTGTGTTTCAGCATACAATGTCAGTGCTCCAAAATCTTTAAATCTTTGTGAGCTGACTGGATAGATTTTTTTTCCTTATAATGAATATAAATCAACAGGGCTCTTAAACACTAAAGCTAGTTTGGATTTGAGCAAAAACTATAACAAAGTCTTTTAAAAATAGAGGAAACAAAGTAACCAAAACCTATAGAACAGAAACTTTAAAAATGGCAACCCAGAGGCTAACAACAAGGACAAGGCCAGCATACAAGTTTTACTTCTTACTTTCTGATACACAGTCACATCATGTTAAAAAGAACATGATACAAAGGTCATAAACTACAAATAAAACAGATAACATCTGTAATGGTAGACAGCTTGTCACAGAGTTTAGAATTGCATGATACCTGTATCATTTTAACACAGAATCCCTCATGTTTACTTTCTTGGTGGAGGCTGGTTGCTAAACTCAGCACAGAGACTGTGGAACAGTCCCCCTCACTCCAAAAGAGAGATATACAGGACCCTGGACTTTAGAATAACTGCTCCACATTTAAATGAAACTTAACTTGCCACTACCTGCAAAATACCTGGAGACAAGCAAAACTCTTTGTAAACCAGTCTGAATCTGTAGATACTTCCAGAGAATATGAATTCTTTTCATGCCAGAAATTTAAATGTCATCCTTAGAAACACAGTTGACACGTACTTGGTTGTTTATTTACTGGAGTATTGTTTGTTTATTTAACTTCAGCAGTGCCATAAGCTCCAGTGCATCAACTTGGGTCCGCTGTATTTCACCCTCCATCCATCCAAAACAGTAAAATTTTTCCTTCACTGGTAAAGATACTGCTTTGAAAAGGTATGTAATAACCCATCTAGTTTAAGAAAAATGTCCACTGCCTTACCTTTTGAAATTTTCCTATTTTCTGCAAAGGGAGTTGGATTTTTTTTTTTTTTTTAATGTACAGGATGCTTGATTATATTTTGACAGAAAGGTCTAAAATGTTTGCATTTTCAATGAGGCACAGAAATTATCTTTCGTACAAAGTAACTGCTGTCATAATCAACATGGTTTCCTGTTTCTAATATGATATCCTGTACAAAAAAAAAAAAAAAAATCTTTACTATTTCCTAATCTGTTATTGTTAATTTTTGACAATGAAAAGAATCAAGAAGCTTTAAGGATATCATTATATTTTAATTAAAACCAAAGCATCTTTTTCTGAGTTTGACTCTCTGTTCTTTTGATTTTTCGGATCTCAAGGGACTACAACCTAATTAAAATTATAACTAGTTTTCATAAACATATATTACATTGAATAATGCTCCAAAAGAGCATCTCATTTTGATTTTTACTTGTATAAAATATATAATATAGATGCAGTTTTCTTTCTCAGTGTTAAATTTTAACACAGATCTGCTCATGGATAAGGCTCCAGGGTCTGAGGTGGTTCTTGATAAGTTTTTCCATTAGATTCTCTCAAGTACAAGACTGTGAAATTAAATAATTTTACAATAAATATACTTCAAAAGACTCATTAAGGATTAGATTATAAACCTTTCACTCCCTTTGATATGAAGATATTTGAGTTCAGTCCCTTTAAATCAAATTATTGCTTTAGCAACACCAGATAATTACTATTGTTATTAAAACTTGTTTTTAATAACCAAAATAACACATTTTTCCTAAATAAATAAAAGAAAGAAAAATGTTGGAATTAGGGAAAAAATAGTTGAGAGTTCAGGGAATCAGGAAAGTGTTTCTTTATTCTATTGGATGTGGAAACAGGTTGCTTACTTATTTTTTTTTTTTAAATAAAAGTACATAATTTTTTCAAAGATGACTAAATATTTAGTGTCAGAAAGATAAGGCCCTAAAGCCAAGATTATGGACATATTTTTATTTACTTTATTTGAATGAGTTAACCTATAAGTAGTCTTACATTTTGATCTAGAATGAATCCAACAAATAAAAAGATATTTCTCTATACAACATAAAATAGCTATAAGTTTTCTTAAAGTTCAGAGATCTCATTCTCCATCCCTGTACTAAATGACAGCAGAAAGAGATAGCACTAAGTAAAAGTGTCCCAGCAGCTTGTGTACAGGACTTAAGAATATCAGTGTCAAGATTATTTTGACCTTTTCCTCCGCACTGTGAATGGCACCTGGATATCCCAACACATCTAAGTCTTTGTATTCACTTTCTTTTGAGGATAAAAGAAAAAAACCAAAACTGTATCTTCTCTTTTCCAGAGATGCCAAATGCATACAGCAGAAAGAACATGCTTTCTGCTTATTATTATATTACTACAAGAACTTTCTACAGGAAAAAATGTCGAATGTAAAGGTTCCAGATGCATGACAAAAGCTTTTTTTTTGTCTAGTAACAGTGGTTAATTTAGACTGGCTTTGAAAAGAAGGAAAAATCAATATAACAATCAGAATTTTAAAAATCAGGCTATGGTGGAAAAGAAAACTTCTATCTTACAGTCCATATAATTTCACTTGCTGGAGGGAATAGTTTAGCACGAAGCCTTAAAGTGATTACCGTTCCCCAAAAGCAGAAGAAATAATATAATCAAACGTTATGGTTCTGCGTACCATTACGTGACTGGTTTCTCATAATAAAACCCGTGAATTTTCTAAGCCCATGTATTGAGATTAAATCTTCTTAAGTAAACAGTGTTAGTCAAGATTCCTCGATGAATTCCATATTGAGTAACCACATTATGTATTTTTCCCTTAGAAGAGCTTTTTGTCTGTTTTTCATTTAATTTCATCTTGCTTATCTTAAGTGTTCTAGAGGGTATTTTTGGAAAGTCAGTTAAAACAATGCTTTTAAGTGTTAGGTAGAAAAATATTTTCTATAAATAATAAAAATACATTTTAAGGATATTTTGAAATTAATTATAAAATCAATGATAGATTTATATGATTTGCATGCAATTATATGTTGACCATTCACGTGTATTATATATGTTGTATCTCTGTATTTTGATAACTTGTGGGTTTTTCCTTGAAAACATTGGAAAAGAAGTATTACCTGAAATTATTTTCTTTTTGTGTCAATTTCTGTTTTTCTTCTCCCTTGTCATTTTCCACTAGGCATATCCACCTATCAACAGAATCTGTGATGTTTTAAGGGTTCATCTGTTCTTTTCTCTTATTCTCAGCTTGAAGATAAACCTACCTTTATGCCATAATAAGCACATCTAAAGAAGTTACTATAATCATAAGGCTTCAAATTGAAGGTTGCATCCTAAAGAGAGGAATTAGCAAGAGAAGCAGATGAGCATAGACTTTGTTTACATGCAAATGCTCTTCATAATAAAGAAGGGAAGAGAATTGCACAAAGTGCACCATATATATTCTACGTAACTCTACCAGAATTTATTTTTGAAGTTTTCTCTGTGTCATCTGTGGTCTTTAAATATACTTGTTACTGGCAATTAACTCTGTATACAAGACTTCACTGAAAAAGAGACCTCATTGAGTATGTTTCAGACTGAAAAGAAGTTTTCCAGAAGAATAAGAGTAAATCAAATGGGTTTAAAGGCCAGAGAATACCTAAAATTACATATTAATACCGGCAATATTCAAAAAAGACATGTATCCAATTAAAGAATTTTAAAAGATATCTTTCTTGCATTTTCCAGCACCAAACTGTCATGGCTCAATCAGGAATTGAATTGTACTTAGTAAATCAGTAAAGCTGAACACAGCAAAAACTTTGTCTAAATTTAGTCTCAGCTATATTCCAAGTGGAGAGAAGCCGCACTGCTTTTCAGAGTGTAGCTCACACAGCCCTCAAAGAGAGATGTGCTCTCTGGAAAAGACCTCATACTATGGCATTCAGGAGATCTCAAGCATCCCTTCATCTATCTACAGATGCAGCTTCTGGAAAACACTTAGCAAATTTTACAGCTGTATCATCACATCAAATCTCTAGAGGCAAAAGGCAGAGCAAACCACTTGCTCGTTTTCAGGGTGAGCTGCCCTTAATGCAAGATGCAAAACTGGTGTAAAGAAGTAAAACTTATTTATATTTTTATTTATCTATTTATAATTAAACTTCCTTCATTTAATTTGGCATACTCTGCCAGAAGGACAATTGGTATATTTCTTAGTGAGAACCAATGAATCTTCTATAAGTTGCAGACACTATAATACAATTTTTAGAATACCATTTTTATGAAAGATGTGTAGTTGAAGGACATGCTTTTAATTTTCCTGCACTCCTAAGTATCTGCACAGAATGTTGATGTAGATCTTTGTCTGCATGTTCTTTATTTTAAATAAAGAAAAATTTTAAACCTTATGGATACAAGTACTTTTGAAGAAAAATAAGTCAGCATTAGAAAGAGTGATACAGATATTTTGCTGCAGGGTCACATAAAATGAAAAACAGGAGTGATCAGACAAAATGCCTTCAAGTTTTTTTCACCAATAGAAGTAAAGAAACAAAGAAAAGCATGTTTTCTATTCAGTGCCTTGCCCAAAATATTGGTCAATAATGTTAAAACTTAAAGGAGTGTTTATGATAAGGTCTGATATTCTGCATACTCTACAGTACCATGGCATTTGAAAACATTGTATGACTCCTCCATTACCAGTTCTGAAAGATGACAGTGATATGTGCATGATAGCAAGTGAAATACTCTCTGAATTTTAACACAGATGCAGTGAGCAAGATTTGTGTTCATGAAGCACGTGTCCATATACTAATAGAAGTGACAAGATGGTTACTACTCACACCAGATTATCTCCAAATCCGTTTTACACTTCATTTTCTCACTGGAAGGTCACAAAATGGACGACAGATCCATTCCTGTCTTATAAAGCTACATATGTCAGTACAGATCCCTCTGAAACTAGAGACTAATATAGATGAGCTAACTGGAGGTCTTTTCTGACCTACTAGTTTCCTGTACCCCTTGGGATTTAGAATGCTTCTGATTCAGCTGTAGCAGTATTCTCATAGTATGTCTGTTCACTTTCTCTCTGTAAATTTGCAAAGCATAGAATCATATTACAGCTTGGTGCTACTAAATATACATGGCTCTGGGCACCACCATAGATTTCAAGCATTAGCATTATTGAAGTATGCAACTGTTGTGAAAGATTCATACAGTACTGTCTATCACTAATATGACTACGCTTAAGGGACATGTAAACCATATTTCTGAAAGTTTGTCTCTGAACACACCAGCATTCTCCAGTGTGGGCATCTTTCTGAGCCTTTTTGCATTAAAGAAAAATAAGTTGTTATTGAAGCCCTCAATATTGTCAGAGGGCTGACTCCCCAAGAAATTTGAGTGCTCTTTTCCCAAAATTTTTAAGACTCTACTTTCTAATAAATCAGGCCTTCAAAGAATTAACATGCTAGTTAAGTATTAGCATCTTGATAAAATAAGTAAAGTAAAATGACTTTGGTCTTGTCTGTGACATGTCATGATCTGTCAGAGTCACTGCTCAGATAACTTTGTTAAACATTTCCAAGTGGGAAATAAGATCCTTTGTGAATACTGGAAAGGACCTAATGTTCTGACTTGAATTATTTCCTGATTTATAATAGAAAGGGTAGTTAAACCTAATAGGACTAGGTTTAAGAATGGCAATAAATTATGCTATGATCTAGTTGGTAGTATCTCCCTACAATATCATTTCTACCAACCCAAAAATGTGTAAGACAAGGATTTTAACATCAGCTACTGATATTGAAGGTGACAATCTCCAAAGCATACGCTGTGAATCTACACTGAACAGAATTAGGTTAATAATTAGACACAGGTCATGAGATCTGGGAAAGAAATCATGGTTTCAAAAAATGCTCACAGATTCCATCTGTGTGACTGAAACTGTTCATCCTTCTCTCATCCTTCTAGTCTACATTTTATTTCTACATAACAAAGATCTTTAAAAATCTGCTTATAGTTGTTAGAATACATTTATTGACTTTTTATCTGCTGTCTAAAAGTGCCTAGAAATATTATAGGCTAAGTATATTGGCAGGAAATCTGGGCACAAGTGGTTTCTAACAGTTTTTTTTGGTATTGACCTTAGTCTTTAAGTTCTAATATTATAAATTTAGATGACATTTATTTCCTATACTGCTCACTTGACTATGTTTATCTTTTCACTGACAGAAAATTTGCCATTTTGAGATTAAAAGGAGCTCAAGATGTCTTATGAAGATAAGCATAGTTAGAGGTGGAGGCCTACAGGTTTCAGTGAACTGTTGCAGCCTGAAATATAATGTCATGGCTACAGTATTTTACTGGTTCACTACATATATTCTTAAATCTTCCATGGAATTGTCGGTAGTGCATTTACTGAAAAATCTGATATTTTTCTAATTTTCAATGCATTCTTATTCTGAATCTCTCCCCAAAGGGAGAACAGTGTATTACACAAAGTGTTTTGTTCTGGTAGGAATGTCTTTGTTGTATTGTTCAGGGTTTTTTCAACCTGCGTTTCAGGGCACTTTTCAGAAAAGCAACCCTGAAATCAAATGCAGTGCTGGGATTAGAGCTGTGCCTCCCACTCATATTGCCTCCCAGGAAAAGTCTAATCTTCACAAAAATAATTTCTCTCTTTTGGTATTTGCTATCCACTAGCTCTTCACAGTAAATCATCATGGTTAAACAACTTTCTTTATGATTTGTAATAATTCTTCATTCATAATCATGTAAGATTAAATACTAACTACAAAAAATCAGCGGGAGAACATGTTTCATGATAGAGGGAATGTATCATGATAACAAAATATCATTTTTTAAGATGAATGCAGATTATTCTCTGAGAGGCTTCACTTTGAATGTTTAGCAGTTCCTGGCTTGAATATAATCTAGACATTGTAATGTTCTGTTTATGTATAAAATCTCATAGTTATTTTAGTAGTAAAAACAATATATCATGTACTTTTAAAAGGTTCCTTTTCTTCCCTCAGATAACAGTGGAAAGCGTACTCCACAATGAGTCACTTAGTTGATACATTTAGAAATTTTTCCTCATTTAGAATATACATAACTTCTGTGAATTTATTCATTATGCACGAGTAGCCAATCATTCTTATTTTTTAAAATTATTTCAAATTGAGTACTGAAATGCTTCACATAATATAATTGAAAATATGCTTTTATTAAACAAAACAATTAAGTATGGTCTTGAATCTTTATAATTTTTAAAGTATTTATAGCTGATGCTGAACACTGAGCAAATGCCAAATTTTTGGCTGAATGAAGTCAATGTGTTTGACAGGCTTGCCTTTTTTCAATATATAAATACTTATTCCCGTTGTTATTTCTTAATCTGCTAATTTTGACCAGCTGATTGATAAAATGGTTTCTTATGTAACTTCTACAGAATGGATCTGCATTCCCAAGGATAGAAACTTATTCAGATCTAGATTCTACATGTACGACTTTTAAATCTGTTTTTTGAGCAAATTCTTAGTTCCAGTGTAAAAAAAAAAATCAAATATTAATAAACTGTACCTTAATGTGAATGTTTTAAGTAATTTCTTTTACTCTGCCCCTAATATCAGTAGATTGTGGAAAGGGATAATATCTTAAAGTATATGAATGCTCCTATTGAAGACGTGCCTTTAAAATTAAGCACAGACACTAGTAAGAGCTCCCTGCTCTACTACAGCTTCACAATTTTTTTCTCCATAATATGTTGACACTCATTCAACATAGTGAATTGAATGAATTAATGAGAACCCTGAAAGGTAACCTCTCCATCCACCTGAATATATATTTTTCACTAGAAATACCTTAGTCTCAAAGCTTATCACTGTAACATGTTTATCAGTATCAGACTGCACAAATGGCTTCCTTGTCCTTTGTGTTAGTGTCAGGACTGAAAAATGCTCATTGCTTTCAGATATCAAGAAAAAAATGAACCTACGAAGTTTATCTGGATGTGAATTAGTCTTCCTGACTTACTTAAAGTATCTTTATATGATGCAGTCTTCTGTCACATCATGAGCTGGAAAAAAAAAAAAAACCATGAAGGAAGGCTATGCTAAAAAAAGAAATAGCCTTTTCTTCTTTTTCTTTTTTTTTTTTTTTTTTTTTTTTTTTAGCCAATTACACCAATACCTAGCTAGGTTGGTAGCCATTGACACCAGAAATAGAAAGTTCTGCTCACAACCTGATGATCAAACTGACCAAAAGCATGAAGAAAATCCTATCAGCTCTGTTGTTTATTTCTATATGAAAAATTTTGCATTTGTTTTTTCTTTTTGTAGAGGTTTTTGATAAATGCAAAGCAGTGTCAAAACCAACTGGTGTTAGAATACTTTAGAAATGCATATTGCTATCTTCAATAAAACAAATGTGAGAAAATATAGGAATTATGGACTTTCCTTTTCCATATGTAATTGCTGACAATAGTGTACATTTCATCCATCATACTAAGCTATGACTGCAGCCAATTAACTTAATATGGTGTTAATGCAATATGGAAGAGGTAGCACTCATTCATCATATTGCATTATAGCAGTAATACAGTAGTATTGTATTAGACTGATGTAATAAGGCTCTTAATAGAAGGCAATAAAACTATTTTCAGGAAACTGCCATTAATACCTGGGATTTTTAAAGGCCATTTTTGTTGTGCTTGTATATCTTTTACTCTCTAAGATGCAATAAGAAAGACCCTCTGAGGCTGCAGAGGCACTTGTGTGTGACACTATGAATGTGCTATTTTTGGCTTTTCAACAGAGGAGCACATCTTACAGCACCTAATAAATCTGTGTTGAGGGTTGAAAAGCATATTTTCTGCTGAGCAGTAGGCTGTAATACAGTAGAGATATATAAAAGGTCACGACAAGTTCTAAATGTTTATTCATTTTTCTATGACATCAAGGCCAATTCCTTTTTCTCTCTACTAGGAGCAAAAGGAAATGTTTTTTTTGTAACCTCTATTTTTTTCATAAGACATACTAGATTATTCAAAAATCTTTGTTTTGTGACTTAATTTCATGAGAAACTGTTTATGTTAGGGTTTATATGTGTTCTGTCTTTGTTAAAAAGTTCTGGAATAAATAAGGTTTATATTCAGGGAACCAAACCCAGTTGATTGCTTTCATTATCAAAATACTCTGTAAAAGTGGAAATTCAAACATGCTTCATAATCTTGGTTGTTTTACTTTGGGGTTTTTTTGGTGGTTTGTTTTTTTCTCAAGTCATTTGGCAGAGATTTATGGTATAACATAAACTTGTCAAATCTTTTTGTCAAATCATGCTACTTTTGTTCAAAACCTAAATTTATGGCATGACTGTATGAATCTTATATAATTTAGTCTCATGTGACAGTATGCAATATGCAAAATTTATATTAGTTTTATCAAATTATGAATACTGGAGTGGTATATTAGGAACATATAGCACAATATTCTACTATGTATTTCAGTTTCATCTACTGCAACCCTAAAATGAAATTTTTTGTTCCAGGTAGAGCAACTCCTTCAGCACAGTGTTGAACCAGGGCTTATTAAATGCCAGTTAAAAAAGAGAATATTTTTACAGTGCTGGCCAATTCCTACCTCTGTCTCCCAGCCCAGGTGTTATTTCTCACACTGATGTCTCTGATGGATGTTGTGCTTGCATTCCTCACTAGGTTCATAGGCCTAGAGAGCACTGTTGTGCAAAATGATCTTATTTCAATTTCAGTTTGCTATGAAGATTCACACAAAGGAAAAGAGATACCATCTATATTCTAT
>JANRGV010000001.1:94226176-94242710 GCA_024734035.1 Alethe castanea | reverse complement strand
CTGGCGCTCTGCCAATGAGATAGGGACACGGGATATGTTTATACATTCCTTCAGCCTCTGGTATTGGATTACAACACTCTTTGAGCTATTCTATGCACTGTTCTCCAATTTCCTTCCCCTTCCCCCCTCCCTCACAAAAGAAAAGGAACCAAATTTAAAAAAAAATGAAACTTTCAAGTGAAATCTGGCTAATCTAGAGATTAGGTAAATAAACAAAATGGTATTTCCCAGTTTTAAGAAACTCTAAAACATTAAATAAGGCTCATATTCCATTTATTCTTAATATTTTTCCCTCCCAGAAGTATGTATATAAAAATATATCCCACCTAAATCACATTTTTAGCATAAAAATAAAAAATATATATTTTTCATTAAACTGTCTAAAGACTAAGCTTGTGATATGGAGCTGATGATTACTGCAGATAAAAAAAATGTGTCTGAGTTGTGACAGTGGATGCTTTCTGGAAATATTTATCACAAAAACAGAGAACTGGATAAACATTCAAGACAACACTATTCAGCAGAATCCTTTGTCTATCTTCACTGTTTGCTCAAATTCACCTAGCTGGAATACCAAATGTGTGCTCATGCTTTCTTATTATGTGAGATGTGTTTATGAAAGCAGTAAAGCAGTTTTGCATATTGATCTGGAAGTGCTTTAGATACATAAGGAAGATACCAAGTTCAATGAATACAGCAGTACATCCTGCTTTCTGTCCTGCGAAAGCAACAGCATGAGTATTTCCTCTCTTAATTCTCTATAAAGAAAGTCTAGGAAAAAATCTGGAACACCGTAAATAGCCCTATTGTTATCAATTGAATCTGATGAATAAAACAATTTATAAGCATGAAAAGATGAGATGATTCAAAGTATTTCATCTAAGATCCTGGTTTGAAGATCTTGATGGCCAACAGCTGTGTATTTCTGCATATGTGTGCACTCAAATATGAAATTTACCTTTTGAGGATTCTTGCTCTCAAGCCTTTCAGAGTGAGACCAAATTAAAAAAACCAAAACCTCAGCATCTCTGGCCTTGATTCAGGAATGCATTCAAGTCCACATCTATTCATGGAAAGGCCACAAGAAATGAGTCTAAAACAAGTTTAACATTTGGGTCAAGATTACATGTTTTCTGGAATCAGAGCCAAATATATTAACTTTCAGTATATAGGCTGCTCTGAACCATTAACTTTATATAGAGAAAGTAAATATAAATACAAAAGAATATAATGTACTCTGACAGAAGAGTGGGTCCTGTTATATATTACTTTTTATTGGCTACTGTTAAGAATAAACTGAAAGCAAAATTCCACTATCCCAAATTCTTCAACAGTGGTTGATTGAGATAGGTGTAAAATAAAATAAATAAACAAATAAATAAAAATTTCAAGACTTATAGGCTTTGATTTACTTCTGAGGATTCATAGGATCATATAATATTATACCTTTCAGTACTGAAAAATACTAACATCAAGGAAGAATCTTAGAAATTTTTTTTCCTTATAGTTAGAAATAACAGGTAACTTCATAGACAATGAAATTTCACCCAAAGTGAGACAACAGACAATTCCAAGGGGTGGTTGCTGGCAGAACATCTATAGACTGACACCCAGTGAGGTACTTATTGCTCAAAAACAGACAAAAAATGGATGTGGCTTGCCAGTATAACAGTAATAGCACAAGATTATAATGAGGAATTGCAGTAATTACAGAGATAACATACATTTCAGATGCCACTAGTTTCTCACTAGTGCTGCTCTTTCCCATATATCTTTTGTTGTGGGGAAAAATGGAGACAGCTGTAGGATGAAAGCCATGTTAGATCAGGATGAGACCCCAGCAGGTGTTTGAGAGAGCTGATCCAGTACTGTTCAGTCTTTGTGAGAGTATCCTGCAGGAGGCGTATTTTGGGAAGGAGGGGTGATCCAGACTTGGTAATGTCAGATTTACAGTTAGTCTAAATGACCTTAAAGGCCTTTTTTTGCAACCTAAATGGTTCTCATCTATAAAGTAATTAAAGTTTTGCCTTCTCACCTAATCACTATTCAGGTGGTTAATATAAAACTAATTAAATAAACTAAAGAGAAATTACTTGATACAAAAGTGTCTTTTGCTATACTTAAATCAAGTGGTTCTATAAGCAAAAAAACTCTTCTATACTCCTTTTAATAAACTATTCATAACACCTTGGCTTTCTTTGTACTCCTATTTATACTTCAATAGTTCCTCTTATCAAAGTAGCATACCTACCCTAGTGTGATGTCCTTCTAAAATCCCAGACTTCACTGAAAACCATCTTTTTTTGTGAAACACAACTGTATTTACTTAACGTTCTTATTAATACTTCACAATTCACAACCTGTAGCTTCTTTACCTGCATGCAGTGTTTAATGAAAAACTCAGGAACTATTTTTCTTGTTTTTTAATTACAAAGAATCTCTTCTACTATACTTAACATTTCATAAGAGCTGGAGAAATAACTATGCAATTAATCATCTGCTCCTATTTCATTCTATGTGATGCTACTGGATCTTAAGACAAATTCTGTGCTGTTGGGCAGAATATGCTTTAATGTAATTTGGATCAGTCCTAGAATAATCCTACAAATTCAGGTAATACAATCTCACAGAGTTGTTGTATTCAGAGGTACTTCCTTTCTTAGATTATATATTTGTATGCTCCTGAATCTGAGTAACAAAGAGGAAATTTTCAAACACTGCTCCCTGCCTCAGAATCAGAATATTATAAATGTAAAACAGTCTGGTTCAAAATATGAAAAAATTATCGTTGTGAATTGTTTAAACAAATTTCTTGCACACAATAATCACAAAATCTCTGATTATGTTGTATAAATATTAAATAACCAAATAAGTAAATTATTCATCTTGCTATTAGATGCAAATCTCCCATCTCCAGCTGATTTTCTTTCATGTTTGAGCTTCCTAGATCTTTTAATATGACTTTTTTTCCCAACCAAGCAACCATTTTCCTCAGTTGGCCTTTTGTTTTTGCACCTTCACAATTTGTTTTATACATTGAAAAATATTCCTCTTACAGACTGATTCAGGAATCTTTCCTAATTCAGGTTCTGATCAAAAAGTACATTGAAGTCAGCTGTAATAATCTTTGTACTGGCTCCAGGCACGTAATATAGAACAGGGTTAAAGATTAATACAGATGGACACTTCTTCCCAACCTCCACTACAAAAGGCACATATTGAACAGAAAAAAAAAATTTAAAAAATCCAGCTTTAATGAAATAAAATTGTTCCCAAATTCCGGCTGAACTTACAGAGGTGTTTTGCCTAAAAACATGTGGCTTATTTATTTTATAAAGTAGAATAAAGATGAAAAAAGGCATCAACACAGCCTTCATTTGAAATAAATTTATTTGGATGGTTTCTAGCTAAAATTAAATGGGTTTACAGCTGCAGTGCAGAATACTTTTGTATCCCACTGATGAGATACCAATAGAAGCCAAGCTTCTTGTGTTCTACAAATCTATCATTGCTTTCCCCCTTGCTTGCCTTCAGCAGCTATTTCTACTCCTTTCACTGCTCACCTTCTACTCTGCCTAAAATTTCCCTTAAAATACTTACAGCTTATAATATATAATTTATATGTGTTAGAAATTAAGCATCCTTGTTCTACTTTACTTTCTTGAAGAGTTTGTATCTCTTGTAGATCTTGAAGTCTGTATCTCTTCTTATTATTTAAGAGGCACATACCTATGAATGACTGTCTAGTGAAATATTCTGCATATATTTCTCTGTGTAAAATACTATTAGCACTTTTTGGAAACTATCTTTTTTTCCCCATATAAACTCCCTAAATCCTATCCTGTGTGCACTCACATACATTGTTTCAAATAAGTTCTTCCCAGGTTCTTCCTCTCAGTCTTTTTTGTTAAATGAATTCTCCAAGCCCTTCCCTTAACACTCTTGGATTAAATTGGTTGAGTTTTTCCACTCAACTTCAATATTTGTTCTGTGAGATCAATAAACTGATTTTACAGCTTTTATGGTCTGAGATCTTGCAGGCAATCTACAGTTTTGAGGGGCCTATCTGTCAGTTGGGCTCTGTTTTGTGCTGCCTTTTGTGCCCACCTGGAGATATTTCTCTGTGAGTTCTATATTGCCATCTGCAACCTCACATGAAAGACATTCTCCAGTCATTAAGCATGTTGATCCTTCACACAGGTAAGATATAGGCTGTACAACACCAGACAGAAACTGACAGATGTCGCTGCCATAAATGACATTTGAGAAATCAAATTTTAAAATACTTGACCGTTTCATGTTATGTTACTATACCCACCTCGGTAATTTTTAGGTATTTATTTAAGAGTCTCTGTGAGCAGCATATGGATGCAGATTTCTGTTGGAGTGTATATTGAACATCAGGGTACTACTGCCAAAAACAGCATTTGCAGTTCTCTCTGTTGAAAGTGTATATCTTAGCAGTCTCAAGATAAAACAAACTTTTTAAGTTTCTAAGAGTTGTTATAAGCAAGATTAGTTTAGTCCTCTATTGTAGAAATCCCTCATTGTCACTGTATCATTTTTCCTCCTGAACTTTCTTCTACGAAATATTATTCCATAGAAATATTGCATCATTTACTGTAACTATAGGTACTGTGCCTTTTCAATACAGTATTCCTTCCCATTTTGCCCTTTAGCCCAAGGGCAAGAAAGGCTGAAGTGGAAAAAAAAGTATCTGTATAATTCTTACTGCTTTTCTCTGCACATATATATACAATAATATGCTTGTTTTGGATGGGAGTGAGTTAATTTTCTTCATAGCAGCTCAGAAATTGCTGTGTTTTGGATCTGTGGCAAAAAAACAGTGCTGATAGCATGTTGCTGAGTGATGCTTACATAGAGTCAAGATTCTAGTGTTTCACACTGCTCACCTTCAGGGAGTGGATTGAGGATACACAGGAATCTGGGAGGCGACACAGCCAGGACAGCTGTCCCAAACTGACCCCAGGGATATTCCATACCATATGGCATTGTGCTCAGCAAGCAGAACTGTGGGAATAGGGAGGAAGGGGAAATTTTCAGTTCCAGCATTTGTCTTCATATATATCTGTTATGTGTGATAAGGTCTTGCTTTCCTGGAAATGGCTAAACACATACCTGCCCATGGGAATTAGTAAATTAACTCCTTGTACATGAAACTTTTGATTTACCTATTAAACTGGCTTTATCTCAATGCACAAATCTTCTCACTTTTACCCTGACTTTTATTATTTTTATATTTTATATTACAATATTAATATACTACCATTTGCCCCATCTCACCGCAGAGGAGGTGAGCCAACAGCTACATTTACCAGGGCTCACCCACAACAAAGCTATATCTAGACATCAGCGGTCTTTTCAACAGTTAGAGCAATGTTGTTGAAAGAAATACCATATAACATTACTGTCCTTTGCCAGACAGTACTAACATTATGCCATTCTCCCAGGGTTCTTCTGATGCTCAAAGATTTTTTATCTTTTTAGACACTTTTCATATATTTGTAGTTTTGTAGACTGTTAATACATGGTTATAAAGCTCCTGGAATTTTTCCTGCCCCTTTTCTTAGATTTAAGAAAAATAAGCTAACCCTTCTGATGCATGCTTGGAAGTCTACTCGGTCTTATTCTTAAGAAGAAACCCAACAAGGACATTTTGTTTTCTACTAGATCTTAGAGGACATACCAAGAAGTGGTACAAAGTCCCTGGAGCAACTCCAGTGGAGCAGAACCTGGGGGAAATTACCTAAACAACTTATTGGGCAATATATGTTAGATATATTAATTATATCTAAGTCCAACTGTAGAAATATTATATCATGTGTGCATATAGCCGTATTGTGCACCTGAAAGCTTGCAATTAAAGACTTACTTTTATATTATCATTTTAACACTGTTTGGAAAGGTTTTGTGTTTTATTCCACACAACACTTCATTGGCTCACCAGTCACTACTTGTCACTTAGGAGAAAGGCAGCAAACACTTCAGGGCAGTAGTCTTCATTTAGCCACTTCAGTTCAATTAATGAAGTGAAAAACCCCATCGAAATTTGCAGAAAGGAGCCCCAAAAGACTGGTTGTTGCCAGTTTGTTCTTTTATTCATTGCCTTTTCTTTGCATATTGGACTCTATGTTTGAATGTTGTTCTTGATATTGATTACCCATGGGAACAATGCTCTATTGAGTGATAATATTCAAACAAAAAGGCATGCAAACATTTGAAATTTGTTTAAAGTGACAAGCAACAATGATAGTATAGCTCATGAAATCTATAACCACTGCATGTAGACAGTATAAGCACCCCCTTTATGTCTCTCAGCTCCATCTGTTTGTCCATCATCCATCCATCCATCCATCCATCCATCCATCCACCCATGAGACATTTAGCATATCATATCATATCATATCATATCATATCATATCATATCATATCAATCATATCATGTGTCTGGTATTTTGGTTTTTCTTTCCATCAGTAGACAGAAGTCAATAAATAATTGTTGTTAATAATCTATATATTTAAGTTTTTAAAGAAATCTTGTCCAAGCAAAACTAGTTAGCTCCTTTTTTGTAAGTTTTTGCTTCGTTGTTGTTGTTAAGGATTTGTCTGGTTCCCTATCCAGAATTTATGTGCCTTCTCTTTGGGGATAGACGACCTTTTCAGCTGCATGATATACTTGACAATTCAGAGCTGCTGCAGCAGGTAATAGTTTCTGAGTCAACAGAAAGTTTTACTTATGAAAAAGGTTTGTTTTCTTGTTTTCAGTGTTTCTGTTTGGGAACAAATATCCAAATGTTATAGGCATTTTGCTAATATACTAATATAATATCAAGTATTTCCTATAGCTTTGGACATTTTTGTAATGTTATGCCATACTTTCTAAAATAAAAAATCCCTATGAACTTCATTCTGCTAATATCTTTATAGACAGACCATGGGAAACAGGACTTTTAAAATATCTGATAAATATTTATTGCAATCAAATTATAACTATTTTTGTACTAGCCTGCTAGGCTCCAGCTGAAGTCCTTGACTGAAGGTTCTCCACAAACCTCTAGAAAGATTTTTTTCTTCTTTGTTAATGTACTTTTTTTAGCTCTATTTTATGCAGAAGTCCTGGGTTCTGCTGCCCTCTGAATCACTCTCAGGCAGAGAGAAAAGTAGTCCCTGGATCTCTTCTGATTAAAGACAATATAATTTTAATTGCAGTATACTACAATATATTTTAATTTTTGATAGCAGAGGACAGCGTTTTAGTCACTGTTCCACGCTTCAAATAATTTGAAGTGCCACTAATATTACTTTTAGTGAAGTGAGATGAAGTTATAGTTGATGTAAAACTAGGCAGCATAGCTTGACTATACTTTTCAAAGTATAGTTAACTTATCCTTTGTGAGACTTTGCTTTGTGACCAATGTATTTACCCAAATCTTACATAAACCTTCACTTAAAAAAAATAATCTTAAAATGCTCTGGAAATACATAGAAGTGAAACTGTTACAGAATGACATCTACTCAGGCCAATGTCATGAAAAGAATTAACTGCACAATCGATTGCTTTTTTTCAAATAACATCCTGATTGTTGGATGTTAAGGCTCTTGGTTACAAGCTGTTGTCTAGTTTGGGATTTTTAAAATTTATTTAAGTGATCTAAAGAGTGGCTTTTAATTTGGTGCAGCTGCAATAGCGTACATAGCCAAGACCCCTGAATAGTTAATGCTACCTTTTATCCTTTATCATTTTCTTTTATGAGCTAAGGGATTGTTCATTCAAGTTCCTCTAATCCTCATAATATCTTGGTCATTATTACAAATCTTAGCTTTTTGGATAGCATCTAATTTCTTATGAATCTCATGGGTGCTGAAGGAATCTTGTTAAATGAAAATGAAGCATCATTTTGCCCATGATTTCATTTGTAATTCAATACTTTGAGTATCAAGAAATAGAGACTATTAGCTATGGATTCAGTCTGATACTCTTTGTTATAGGCTTTTTAATTTTGGAAATATGTGCCATATACCAATGCCCACAACAAGAGGTGACAGGCAGTATGCTATTATCTATTAAATAAACCTTTTTCCCTAGGAAAGAAACTTATGAAATAAAAAAATCAATTATAACAGTAGTTAGTGATATAAGCAACTTCATTTTTTCCTTGCATTCACTTGTACTGCCAGTAATAATTTTTAGGAATTTAAACTTAGTGATATAATTCTGTACACTTTTTTTTCCCATCAACCTCACGATCTGATGTCCTGGCATTGCCTAAAAGGAAAACCACACTGCATCTACTGCAAACAGAATTTTATGATCACAGAGCCCTAGGAATTCTCTCAAATACTAAGATGTAGCTCTCCCTTGTATATTTGTTTTGCACTAGAGAAACTTAATGGAGATAATAGGAAATGAAATTATTTGGGTTTTTTTTTGCTTTAATAGTAGTTGTGTTTCTTTTTAAGTGGGTAGGGACTGATGTTCTGAAGACTATTGAGAGAAGTATGATCAATGACTAGTTTATTGGCACAGGCCATGAGTCATCTGTATTTAGTTTTCTATTTTGAAACTCTCTCTGTACCTCCATTGTATCTGCTTTATGTTAGAGACTGAAAGACTTTGAAATTTTGTTTATACAGTCTTGGAAATTTAATTTAATTCCATTCCTTTTGTAAATACATCTATGTCTGAACTTCTGAACTTGAAGGCATCCAGTTGAACTGATATGTAAAAGCAAAGAACTGAACTATTTCAAACACCTTGAGATTATACCTGTAGGAAGCAGGGAGTCCTGAGGTCTGAGACTCAGAGCTCCTCAGTCTGTAAATGCTTATGCTAAACAGTCCCTATCTTTGAATTATTACAGAGTTTCCTACTGTAAAATAAACAGAGATGTGGTTCCACTGTCTGGAATGGTGCCACTGCAGTGAGGCAGTCCTCTGGGACTGTTGTTTGATGGAAGGATAAAGAAGGGAGAGTGGATGAGCAGGGTGATGTGGTACCAGTGGCTGGGCCATCTTTCATGAGATGAGGAAACCAAGTGATCTGGGAGAAAACAGAAAGTACCTAGGTTTTTGGGAGCAAGGTGCTTCCACCGAGATAATTCCTTTTTCTACTTGTCTGAAAATCCCTTCTGCTCCTTCCAGCCATTTTCTTTTCTCTCTAGGTATTAGCATTGGTCAGGCTGAAATCTCTAAATGCATTGCTGGCCAAAGAATCCAAAGGGACGAGAGGCCAATATTGCAATGACACAGACTGTCCATAGCCCAGGTGTGACAGGATGGAAAGCTACTTGCAGTGTCATGGGACAAGTTAAACATGCAAGCGCATCACAGAATTATGAAGGACTCAGACAAAACACTGAGTGTTTTTCCTGTATGCCTGTGTTGAAAAGAGAGTGCTCCCATTTGGGCCTCCTTCTCTGACATTTACATTTTCAGCTTAAAGATCAGTTTTACAAAAAAAAGACACATGGCCTTGGGATAAATATAAATATGGCCTCAGTAAAAGGGTAATAGTAAAGTAAGGTAACACAAGGTAAAGTAACTATCTTGACATATAGATAGTGTCAATGTGGTAAATAAAAAACTGTTTTTTCTAGCTTATACATAAAAAAAAAAAGAGTCAGTGTTCCCATTTGAAGTGGGATATTTTTTTTCATGTTGTAAGTAAAAGCATTATATTTCCTACATGAGTATGAATAAATACTGGTTAATATTTCTTGAAGTTCGGTGTTTTAAATATGTCTCCTTTTTATATGACCTCTGTTACTGAAATTACTTCAACCTGGTGAGAAAAGTCATACCTTATTCTGTTGAAGAGACATACATCTGGTGAGAGGAGACAGCAGGGTTTTTAACAGAAGATATTTGAGAAATTTGCCTATTAAAGCAAAACCACACCCAAACCAAACCAAGAAAACAAACAAAACCCACACTGTCACATCAGAAGGAGTAAAAAACAGAATGAGAGTAGTTCAAGCAAAAAAGACAATGTTGGCAAATGAGCACAACCTGGCCGTTAATAATTTAGGCTGGACTTCAGACAAAAATGTTCAGTCTCTTGAATGATGACATTTCTGGAACAGATTGCAGCAAAAACAGTGGGAACTACACAGTTCAGTACAACAATTCAAAATGAAGCTCAGAATAAATTATAGAGCCATCTACTTCACTGTGTAATGGAACTTGAAGCACCAGCATGTCTGTTTACTCTGCCAGATGATTCAGCTCTCTGAAGTGTAATTAAATAATGCAATGAGCTTATCAGATGACAGTTCAATAGTAGGGTTTTCTGGGGGTTATTATTATAATAATAACTCTTGGTATACAATTTTTTCTTTTTAGTCAGGATTTAAATTTTTTTCAGCTTAGACTGTATTTTAGCGAGTCCTTAATAAATACAAATTAAATTAATACAATTAAAATTTTATTAATACTTATATTTTTGCCAGCTGAAAAAAATTCTGGAAGATAAAAATATCATGAGGATTTTGTCCAGAAATTATTTGGAAAACAAGCTACTATTGAGCTTCACTCATATATGAAATTGATAGAAGTACATTATGTGTTTGAAGCACCTTCCTGAACAGTGAATTATACAACTAACCAACAGAATAACACAGTAAGAAAAGTAAAGAAATTGATTTTAAATCATTCTGAAATTATTCCAGAAACAAACTCTCCAGGGAATTCTCTTTCAGTCCATGCAAATTTACAGGTATTTCAGTGTGAATGAATCTTCACTGAATGCACATAGCCAGAACAATTTTGTCAATGAGAATTTCTGTATAGCAATTAGTTTATCTGATAAACTCCTTCTATATAAGTTTAATTTCAACAGTGTCTGTCTCATAAAAGGCTAATAATATTCAGACTTTTGTCTTCCTTTCTCATTTACACTTGACACACACCATTTTTTTTTGCTCTGTAAATGAGAACAGCTGATAAAAGTGATTTAAGGCTCTAATAGCATAACCTTATGCTATAACCTGACCTTATACAATAAATTATCTTCCAGTCCCTAATATAAACAGATCCAATCCTTTGTGCATAATAATCCCATCCTCTGCTGTTGTTCTACTCCCCACCAGACTTATTGGTTATATTTTTGCGCAGCAAGCTTCTGCTATTTGTATTCATCACTTTGAATATTAAATATACACCAAACCTCCATTCTTGATGATTTCATCAGACATTCCTTCAGTCCTATTGTTTATCTTCCCTAGAACCACTTTTTCATCACTTTTTCACCATCTTTTTGAGTCTTTATTTCTAGATTTGAGTATTAATTTTGTTAATGCTCATCCTGTGTAATATTATGTCAAATATTAAATTGAAACTAATTATCTCCTATATTTTTATTCTTTAAAGTATTTATATGAAAGAAATTCATGAGGTTGCAGTATCCATTTTTGCATGTGTTCCTTTAACTTTCCATTTGATTACATGTTTTCTTGATTGCTTCCTCAAAACTGATCCTAAAGCTTTGCACATCTTAGCTACACAGGTTTTTATACCATTAGAAAATAGAAAATATTGCATTGACGGCTTAGAAAATGTGTGATTGCTACCTTTTCTGATTTAATAGTCTTATTAAAAATCCTTGTCAATTTCCTGTGGTGGATGTCTCTCTATTTAGGAATGGAGATTGTCTTTCCTTTCCCCACCTCTGCTCTCCACACCTTGTGACATGAACAAAACTATGCTCTCGAGTTTTCTTTTTAAGTTAGGTGCAATGATTTAAATTCTACAGACTATTTTAAATTATGTCAACCCAGGTTTCAATTTTGCAGGCATAATTTTGTGCCTACAGGTAAAGCCAAGAATATATACTTGCACAAATTATATCTATCATGTGGATATCTATTTATTTAAATTGCAGACTTTATTGACTGCCAGTACAAAACTGCACCTAAGGTGATTCTTTGGAAAATATGGATATTAATGACAACAATGCAATCGTGCAGGTGTAAATAAATAAATTTGTTATTTTATAAGTATTATCATTTTTCCTATATACCTAATGTGCATTGACTTCTAACACATGGCAATCATTTTTTTCTGTTGCCATAACAGACAGATAGCGAGTCACACAGATGAGACAGAGTCATAAGCAGAAACTCCCAAGAGTTCAGCTGTAAGAAATGTTCATGTGAAATAATCCTACTTAAACCTAGCACACTTACTGTTTGTACTGAAGTCTATGGATTAATGTTCTAGGATTTGTTTCCTGTGGGTATAATAGAGACATCCTACCTGTCTAGAAAGGCTCTTACAGAGATTAAAAAAAAATAGCATTAGATGTTTTATAAAAAATCCAGTAGTAAAGAAATACTCTCTCAGAGTGGAAAGTTCAGAAAAGAAGATTTAGCTTTTGCAGAGAATAATAAATGCACTTTCAGCATATGGCATCTATGAACTAGTTGTCAACAATAAAATGACATCAATAAGGAGGAACTTACACCAGAACAGAAATTATGGCACATTTTCACATCCTCAGAAATCCCTGTATTGCAGATTAAGTGAGAGACTGGTGTTCGTGGTAGTGGTGATGTCTATAAAGACAAGAGTTGGCCTCTCAAGGAGTGTATTATTCAGTGGTCACTGGTTGTGTAAGGACTTCTGTCACTTTTTTTTTAATGCCTGGTTTTATGTGCCCCTGATTATCTGAAAAAAAATATAGAAAATGGAAATGCTTGTAGATTTAAAAAATGTCTATAAATGAAAATATAACTATCATAATATCTATCTAGGAAGATGAGGTCACAAACAAGCAGAGTAAAATGGAATAAAAAAGATGCTGGTGTATTCATAATGAGGTGAAAATTTATTTCAGGTACATGAAATATTTTGGAAATATTGCCACCAACAATTTGGGCAACATTCTTTCTTAAAATGCTTAACAGCTTTAGGTAGAATTCAGACTTAGTTATGTCATATTAATGTAAATGTTGCGTGTACTGTACAAGAAAACATCAGATTTGAAGTCTGAAGTCAAATGTTATATAACCTCTGAGATTTTCCTTGTGAGCTATTACTTTCAGTCACTGCACTAAGCTCTTGAGTACTGACACGTACTTCCAAGCCAAGTCTGAAGATCCACCAGGTTTAGTTAACTTTAAGATGAACTTTAAAGATTCATCACAATCATGAAAGTTTTCTCCCAGAGTACATTCTCTTAGCAGGTTCTCATGTCCTCTTCCAATTATTTCTTGGGTGAACACCAATTCATGGTAGTTTCTAAGGGCATGTGCTTTCTTATATTGCATTATTGCTTGCACTTTCAGGCTAGGAAAAAGAAAAAATGGAAAAAGTCAAATTCCTGAGCTAATACACCTGAAAAACATATTTGCTTCCTGAAAATCTTGGCATATAAACAAAAGTTTCACAATCAGGCACTGAATACCTAATTTGAGACAATTAATAAATTTAATTAGTAAATTTAATTTAATTACTACATATAAAAGGATGCTTCAAGGTCCAACTGAAGTAAATGCAACAACTCCTTTGAACATGTAAAGTACAAATATTATGAAATGTTGAATGATCTGATAAAAGAAAGCATTCCCAATCTTACTAGAGTAGTGAATATAATTACCTAGACAATGGAAACCCTCAGTGTTGTGCCCTCTTTCTGAGGATCCCATTTTAGTCAAGCATTTAAAGATCTGTGGCTGTGCAGTCGATCAAGCATATACATTAAATATGAAAAAGCATGTTAAAATGTTGATAGATTCAGCCGACAGGGCACTGGTTTTGAACTCTTAAGGCCCAGTGTTAGTTCCAAGTGCTTTTTTTCTCTTCAACTTCAGAAGTATTCAGTTTGCAGGAACTTTGTTCATTCAGTATTTCATTTATTTCTTCTGTCATATAAATAAAAAAAGGCAAATAAAAAATGTTATTCACTACAAAAACTATTCCTTGTTCCAGCAAAAAGCTAAAAAAATCATTGACTGAATCATGAAATTTTGTACAAAAAGTTAATGGTCAGTCAAACTTCACATCTGAACTTCCCTGTCAGCATCCCAGTGATAGCAACACCAATTGGCTATTTGTCAGAATCAATCCCTTTTTCCCCCCCACACAGTGAAGGAGAAGTTGAAAGCATCCTACAACAAAGAAAGGTTCAAAAGGTGTATACACTACAGCATGTAAGTTATGTCAGCATTAGCTGCCTGGTGGTGTTCTGCGGAGAGGTAACCTGATGTAACTTATATCCTCAGAATATCAGTGAATGCTGTGTGGCATTCCCTGTGCCACTGCTGGGACATGCCTGAACCACCATGGATATTGCTCTCCTACACTTCTATCACACAGGTCACATAACACAGGAGGAGAAGTTTTTAAAAGTCTGGGAGACAGTATGAGTGATACCTTTATTCTTCAATAAGAACATAAATTAAGTTTTAAGAGAAACATTTTTCTTTTTTATAAATGGTGGAGTTTGTCCATAAATTTAGTCCTATTTTCTCTCTTGACTGTATTGAATATTTAAGGAATAGGTTGCACAAAAGGTCCAATATCACAACAGAATTTTCCTACCTATTCTCAGTGTTTCAGAATAAACAGATGTAGAAAAACATTTACTTAATACATTCTAGGTGCATCATTGTAGGAATGTACTTATGAGCTAATGAGCATTCGTGACACATTTTTATTCACAGATAGTCCCTTTTTTAATGCTACTGAATAATGTTAGACAGTAAAACTCTCCTTAGAATTACACTTTATACATAACGAATAAATAAAACGAGTGTCTTGTAATGGTAGCGTAGGTTTTATAGTTACAATAACTGCTTTATTCATTCGTAGCTCTGCCATTTATAACTCATGTAGCCACTGTAACTCAGTGAATATGGCTTCATCTATAGCAATCAATCTTTTCTGGGTTATTTTGTTCTTTTTTCTCATTTTATGAGACGTTACTCTAGTGAGGCTGTGGCTGAATTACAGGAGGTACCTTTTTCTTCATCCTGATATCCCATTTAAGATCTTTATTCTTTTTTAGACATGAAATTAGTCTATCACATTGCGAATGCTTATGAATAACTTAATAATATTTGGTGAGACAACTCCGAGATCCTTTTTTGGAATTTTTAGCTCCACAAAACATCACTCTTTCTACTAGTCTTCCTTATTCAGCCAGATTTCTGTAAACTGAATAATCAAATGTGTAGATGAAAAATCAAATTTAAAATTCAAAACTTTTTATAGGTTGAGAAATTATTCCTTAGAAAAAGTTAGAGTTTCTTGGATGAATTATAGTACTATCCATTGTCACAATTATCCCACTCATGAAAAGAATGAGACACCTACTGGCTTTATGCATTTACAATGTTTTTATTAATATTATTACAAGGAGTACATAATTTTTTGTATTTTCCAACCAAAAGGTTTTGAATAGCATGTTTTTTTGGCATATGAGTACATGACATGTAATTGTATTTTGTATATATATATATATATATACATATATACATATTGAAAGTGTTAACTACAAAATCTATACCAATATTTTTAAAGAAAATTGCCACAGCTGAGCTGATGGTGTTCAGCCCTACTAAAATCTGCTTAAACCTACTATAAAAACAGCTGAGTGTCATTACATAGCCGGTTTCTTAAGAGCAAACTTACTTGATCATAAATAATTTTTTTACTTGCTTTTTACAATGGGAATACTTGGCGTTGCATGTCACCGAGGAATATAGCTATTTATAAACACTTGTGTACTTACTGTCATTCTATCTACCAAGTAGCTAAAAGTCTAGCAATAAGGAGAAACAGAAAACAGTGTTCTAGAATTCATATCCATCCTGTAAGTAAATCATTCTATGTGTGTCTCTTGAAGGTTTATCTCTGAGTAATTTTGGCAACTCAAGTAGTTTTCATTAAACACCAAAATCAAAAGACCACTTTAAGGATAATACTAATGTTTTTACTCTTTTTATTAAGATTTAACCACACAAAAATTAGGGGTACCATGAATCTTGTGTATGACTACCTCTGCCTCAAGATGGAAATATTAAGACATCTCGAAATATGATTGAGGAAGCAGATAAATAACACGATAAAGATAAAAATGAAAAACCAAAATTTAGGATACATGTCCACACAAATGAATAACTTTCAACAGACAGAGGACCACGATTCAGTTTGGTCATCTGAGATTTCTGTATCATGGCACAATGAATTGACTGTTGCATTGTTTACCTGAAATCTGCCTTTGCCGCTTTATTACTTTTATATAACAGAAGGAATTTTATTTCCCCTTCTATGTCCAATTATTCTATCACTGGACAATTGCATTTCACTTCTACATACCTTAGGATGATATTGCTGGAATTGAAGGAACTGCAGCTACAACACAGTTGTACTGCTAACAGCTCAAAGTCAGTAACCAACTTCATACATGCAAAAACACATTCCTTCAAAAGCCTCCGGATTCTAATTCTAATGAAACCTAACAACACTGAATGCAGCAGTTTGTTCATGTACTAGTTATTTCCAAAGGAATTTG
>JANRGV010000001.1:94196580-94226076 GCA_024734035.1 Alethe castanea | reverse complement strand
ATATATATATATATATATATACACACACACCCTGGAATCAGACACTCTGCTTTAGCATAGTGAAAGGTTATTGGATATTCAATATCTGTCCTCTATTTAAGACCCTTTAAACTCCAAATCAATGTCAAGGATGGAAGCACAAATGAAGAAATAATAGGCCTAGATCATGATTCTAATAAAAACACACCATATTCTGCTGTAGATTTTCCTTTTCAGGAAGTGTAGAGAGAAAACAACAGAAAATTCCACAGAACTGTGAAGTAATTCAGTTTGTCCACAATTCAGTAAGAGATTTTCTATTTAAATAAAGAAAGAACAGAAAATACCTCTTCTTTTTGAGTAAGCAAAGTGCAAAAGAAATAAGATGGCAAAGAGATGACAGAGTTGCTTACCTTTAAAAATCTGATAAATTTGATAGGTAAGCATGACATTGTCATAACTGTGAATCATCTGCAGTTACCATAAAATGATAAGAGCTGAGGAAGATAACTTTATGCCTTGGGATATAAGCAATAACTCTTGAATCACAGGAGGAAACTTCTTTCCTAACTCCTACTCTGATGAAGTAGTTGCAATGTCATTGTTATTATGAATCACATTTTATTGACTGCTGGACCTCTGTAAGGACACCATTCCAAACACCTACTATTTAGAAAACTGACCAAAAAAAAAAAAATTTCAAGAGCTAGAATCATGGTGAAATCATTAAGAGTTAGCACTGTCTAAAACATGAGTATTGTTCTGGTCTTTCTAACCTGGTATTCAAGAGATGTCAACTCCAGATTGGAAAATAAAATCATTAGTTTCTGGATCTTTGTCTAGACCTCTGATCCTGACTACCTTGTGTGAATATTTAAGGAACTGTCCCCAAAGATCTGCTAAAAGGCATACATAAAACTTTGATTTTGTATTTCCGCTGACATAGAGGGGGTGCTGTGCAGAGCACTTACTGCATGTCCCTCATTCCATTTGCCTTCCTGTCAGGGTGCACGAGGCTGCTCCACAATGGAAGCCAGGCTGTGGCTACAGCCCAGGCAGGGCTCTGCCCCATCAAACAGGGAACAGCCCAGGGAATCTAGCCAGAGTCAGGCTGGGGACAGCACACAGGTGAGGTATGGTCAGGTCCAGGGTCATCCTGGGACATCCAGCCATGAAGCCAGTACTGCTGGAGGCAGGGCTGCCAGCCACATGGATCAGACTGCTATTGGGAAAGCCCAGCTGAGGCTGCTCAGGTCGATGGAGCCTTGTTGAAGTCCTCAGGGCCCTGAGACTTCATAGAAACATGGAATATGATGAGTTGGAAGAGACTCATCAGGATTGTTGGGTCCAAGTCCCAGTCCTGTGCAGGTCATCCTAAGGTCTCACCGTGTTCCTGAGAGCATTGTCCAAATGCTTCTTCAGCTCTGCAGGCTTGGTGCTGGGACCACTTTCTTAGGGAGCCTGTTCCAGTGGCAACTACCCTCTGGTTGAATTTTTTTTTCCTTATAATCAACCTAAACTTCCCCTGATTCAGCTTTGTGGTCAAATAAAACAAGTACTAAGGTCATTTTTAGGGTTATTTTGCTGATTTTCCCCTAAGCAGCATTGGCATAATGCCATTTCTTTGAATGAGATAGACATTTTAGACTGTATTACTGTGGTATATAATTAGATTTTATTGAAAATTGTGGAAAGGGAACACAAAAAGGCAAATTTATGGTTTTAATCAGCTTAGGGTTGCCCTTGACAGGCAGTGCCATGAAACTATGAGTTCTGTAGATAACAAACACACAGACACACACATTTAATTTATAAAAGTCCAAACTAAGGCCTTTTTCTCAAAGGTATAAGCTAGCAGGTTAGATACATACTGTTTCAGCTCTGTGGAATAGTAGGGAATGGAAAATAGGTCTACCTCTGTTCTCCTTACACAAAAGCTAATAGTTATCCATTTTTAACTTCTGTGAGACCAAAACATCTGCACCAACAAAAAGCATTTTTATGTTCAAGTTCCCAAGGAAGGTAACTACAAATATTTCAGTGGACCAGTACAGAGCATATAGTGTTTTTTTCAATGTATTGCAGGTTAAAAGGGAGTAGTCAGTTGTGCCTTAGTTAAATCTCTTAATTTGTTTTGATAACTAAACTATATAGACATGATTTCGTTGTTAGTTTCATAATTGAGATATCCTTTTATGCATTTTGGCTGAGTGATTTCTCACTGTGCTTCATTTACAACTGCACAGCCTCTAGAGTCTGCAGAAATCAGATGTTCATGCTTCTGTTTCATCATGTGTTGCTTGTAATTAACTTTTATTGTCAAAACCTGTCAGATTCATGACTGTCTTCTTGAACCAAAAATTATATTTGACACTCTTAAACCAAAATTAATCCTTTAAGTGATTTGTATTAATCTGGCATAGGACCAAATCCCCAACAGGTTTAAGTAAGCATAAAGCTGTTGACTTCAGTGAAGAGAAGATAATTTACATGAGCCAAGAATTCAACTGAGATAGCCTGGCAGCACTATTTTGAAAATGATTGATTTGAAACATCTAGACTTTTATGGGCTTTTATATTGCAACACACATGTTGCATACATTCTGTAATTAAAATAAATGTAATAACAATACATATGATAATACTTTTTTTTTTTTCACTGACTTACTCTGAATATCTTAAACACAAATCAGATTTTTAATTCAGTTGTTTGTATTAAAGTGAAAATCTGTAGCTTAGATCTTCTGGGTCCAGAAATTACCTTCTCCTTAGCTGCAACCTCACATGCTTGTAGGGCCTGGTCCAACTCCTACTTTTTGATCTCAGAGGAATTGTTACACAAGAAAATTCTAACTGTCCTTAATGAAGGGCTATTCTCTGGGGACCTCTGTGGTGGAAAAGCAAAACTTCTCCAGCCTGATGTACAGCCGTGATCATGTCTACCTGCTGTTTTTGTTACCATGACCTTAAAATGTCTCTTCCCTGTTCTAGAGAAAAGGAGCAGTAACATTCTCTGCTTATACTGTGACATCTGGTGCACAAGAGAGAGTGCTAACAAAATGACCTTTAAATCTTTTTGCTTTCAGTAATAGGTTTTTTTTGGGGAGAAAGAGGTTTGCACCATCTGTCAAAAGCGTTTCCTACCCATTTAAGGGTACCAGCAATTGTTAAAAGAATATACTTACTACAACCAAGCTGTTCTATTTCCCTTAAATGATTAGGTTATAAAAGAATTAATAAAAACAAAATTATGCATATAAATGTCTTCTTTGTTGTTTTTTATTCCCAGTGTAACAGGTCAATGGAGCATGAAATTTCAGTAATATATCTTCATCAAAATTGGCTGATCAACAATTACAGGGTAGCTTTTGAGTATTTCCAAATGATTTGTGTAAGTCTTGGCTGAAATACCTTCAGCATGCCTGAGCATGAAGAAACAAGTGTTTAACCATTGATTCTGGATTACAGATAATGAATGTCAGCTGTTATGGGCAGGGAGAAGAAAAAGTCAATTAGAAAAAGTCAAATGCAAAGGATCCCACACACAGATAAGATCTAGAAGGAAAGGGATACTTCCAAATGATGCTTAATTCAGAGTTTCTCTCCCCAATCTTTTATCTAAACTCTGCTGAAGGAATCATCTTGATTTGGGAGTTTTACTTATTTGTTACTCCTTGACAGGTACTTAAAGTAGGTTTGAGACACTTAAAGAGTTAATGGCAACACCTTTCCTTTGATGGAAAAGCAAACAATTATGGTCATCACACTGTGCAGTACTGAGAAGATGCTGAGGTTTATTTCTACAGCAAATGAACAGCAGTGAAGCAAATTCTTTGAATGACTACTGGCCTTCAGAAGAATCACCATGATATATATTTAATATGACATTTTAGCATTATGTTTGGGGCAGGGGAAGTATGGTCAGATCCTTCCAAAACTAAGATATCCCACAAAATGTTGAAATGGTTTCAATGACACAATCCTTGCCTAGCAAATGCAAGCAACTTTTCCTACTAATTGATTTTTGGTACTGTACATTACAGCCTTGGTTGGAGAACAAAACATGTTACAGACTGTAGTAGTCCAAGCTTTCTGTTCCAGCAAGGTCATCATTATAAATCAAACTGAGAGCTCTTCAAACTACATGGAATTATTTATAAGAGTGGGGTTTTTTTTCATCTTTTTAATCTGAAGATCTCTCCATAGTAGGTAATGACAGACTCTGAAAGCTTGTTTACCATAGAAATAAATCTGTTAATTAAGCACTTCACTGAAGCTCTGATCTTTTGAGGTACATAGCATATAGGATAGACAGTGATAATTTCTACAGAAAAGGATATAAATTCAAAAGCATTTTCTAAGTTTGCTAATGTTATTTTTTCCCTAGATTGATTTGTATTTTATACCTGAATAATTTGGGAATGCTGAAATGAATTCTTCAGTTTGTGGTGGTTTCTTGTCACACTGAAACATGGCTTGCCAGCCACCATGTAAGTAAACATCCAGAAAAATTTGTATCTCCAAATAAATAAGCACTGAAAACATGTCATGTTTCACACATCATCATTTAGCACACATATTTCTAGGGGAGCTGCTTTCCTACGGCAACTAGTTCATTCACAGTCCTTCTGTATTTTTATGCTTCTGCATTGTCTATGTCTGCTTCTACACTTTTGCCATCCATATCACTGAAGGGTTAACTTATTTTGTACCCTCCTCTTCCTCTGCATTTATCTCACATGAAGCAGCTGCAACAGTTGCAGTCACCCTCCAAGTGAAATGGCAGGCAGCCTCCTCCGAGATTGCATTAGCACTCTGTGAGCAGCTGCTAGGGGAGCACAAAGACACAGTGCACTCTATCTTTTCCCAGAGTCTCAGACTATTTTCTGTATGAAAGCCCCTTTTCCAGTGGGTTTGAGAACTGCAAGTCCCAAGGCACCACCAGTAACTATGCTCGTGGGGTGATAGGCCTATTCATTGAACTATTAGCAGAAGCATTAATTTCTTTGACCAAGAGTTAGAAATTATAATAAATCTGGCTGACGCTACATCTGATAGTGATTTGTGAAGCCTCTCATTTTGAATATATTAATCTAAGCTGCATTTGATAAAATAATGAGGAAGAAGTAAAAATAAAACCATCTTTACTTAAAACAACATAAATATTTCACTGTAAATGTCCTGCTTCTAGACAAAAAGTAATTCAAAATACACACACATACATGCATGTATATAAAATTGCATCTCACAAGAACTCACAAAAACTGGTTTGTCAGTTTTACTTTAAAAGAGAGAATAACCGTTCATAATAGTGCTAAATAAGTTGTTTTCATTCTGGAAAGTTAACTATTCAATTTCTATGTTTGAAGCAGAATATCAACTACAGACTCCAGGGGGATGTTGTCTGTTTCTTTTCATCTTCAGCAGATGAATCTTGCCTATGGTGCTTGATTCATGACTCAAGAGAATATAAAATGCTACTATAAAATAAAAGATATCTACAATGAAAATACAGTTATAGATTATTGCACAGAACTGTGATGCTCTTCAGAGAGTTTTATAAAATAGAATCTTCAAATTCCATCTTTTTTCTGCAATGAAAAGCAAACTCATAAGACTTTTAGCTGACTTATAAAAGAATCAATCATATTTGGAAAGTTTGTGCATGGGCTGTTAAGTCTTTTGTTCCTTAACTTTATGCTTCTGAGAGACAGATCCTCAGATAGTTTTAAATGTCTTAGTTGAGAGTGGAAAAATATAAGGCAGGATTACAAGACCAGAATAATTGATCAGATTTCAAATTCAGATTTAATTTCTTGTACCAATAAGGACTAGCCAAAGATGCTTTAGAGGAAGTCTAAGAAGCTGTTAGTAGACAGCATGAGATATTCTGTCTCTGCCTTTAGTTTCAATCCAGTGTTAAGCAGATTTAAGCCTGAAAATAAACAGGAGACAGGAGATTTAAATAAGAAAATTTAGCAATCCCCACCAATTAGAGCTACATGTATTGCAATTAACTTTGTAGACAATCCCTTATTATTGCTCCATATATCTATTCCCCAGTTTATTTGTTCTGATCACTTTCTCTGGCAACGGATTCTGCATATTTTTGAAAAGCATTTTTTATTAATTTCTTCTTCTTTGCTTCTCAGGTCTACCATGTGGTTCCATTGCTCTTGTACTATTACAAACGAAAGCAAGCAAATTCTGCCCAAAGCAGCTTCACATATTTTTGAATAATTTTCTTTTTTTATGCAGCTATTTTCTTGGCTAAGTGACCCTAATATTTTGTCACCATTTTCATACAAGTGTTTTCTCTATTTCTGACTAAATTCTATTCACTCACCTGTGGTGTGCCAATGATTTTCTAATACAGGACAACTGGTCCTCAAACCCATATTAAAGGTGAAATCTCGTTTTCACTTCATTTCATTTTACTGCAGCCATTTTCGTATTATTGGCTACTGTTTATCACATGCTCAGACAATGAGGGCTTTTTGCTGTTGTTTTGTAGTCAGGCACTGCTTTTATATTTGGAGCTGATGAGCAGATGAACACATTAATATTTAATATTTCAAATTTAAAAATATGAATAGTTTTTACATTGTATGTTTTTTTCTCCTTTTTTATTGAGATTTGAAGGTAAGCAGGAAAAAACTGCTTTGTCTTAGCTGCAGAAGCCCTTCTTCCATTAGTCTTACAGCACAGTAACACCTCTGTCTCACAAGATGGGCTGAACACCAAGTATCGCAGGTCTTCTGTCCAGAGAGTCCATCCATACAAGAGGCTACATCCAAAAAGACATTGTCTGGTCAACATAAAGAAAGAACTGCTAAATCTGTAGAGTTTGTAGCAAGACCTAAAGCAATATTTATTTGTTAAGATTTGAGTTCTTTATTTAATAACATTTCTTTAGTGAGAGAAAGACAAATGCCAGTTAGTAATGCAGGTAATGTCACTTTGAATAATAATGATTTACGCTTGGTCAGATTTATATTCCTTTTGAAAGATTTGGCAAAGTTATCCATAATGACCAAAGACAGACATTATGAGAGAATAATTTACTTGTACAGTAAGAATATGATGAAGCCTCCAAAATCTTTTTGCAGTGAGGTTGTCTCTATGAAACAGATAAGGAAAGAATTTTGTGACCCATCCTTGGAAAAATATGGGAATCCAAACTCCCTTAAAATGTCTGATATCAAAGAACATTTCTTATTTTTTTTTCCCCTTTACAGAGTCTGACCAATCTTTAGTCAGTTTGCTTAGTATAGGTAGGTTCAGCAGATACATCTCTAAAATATTACACTTCAGGAGGATATGGTTTTCTACACGTCACAATAACCCAGGTTACATCTGTGCCAAGACAAGAGAAAGCACCAGGAAAACATCAAGCCAGGCTGCTTTCTGACTATCTTTAACCTACTCACCCCTGCCAGTGAACCTCCTCATCCTGTCTACCAGCTTGATAAAGCAGCAGCACCTACCTGGTCTCCCTCACCTGTGCCCTGCCAGAATCCCAGATACCATTAAGGTCAATAGACCTTAATGTGCTGTACCAGGATGTGCTGCCGGAAAACTGTTCCCTGATTTATTTAATTTGAGGAGTGGTAGCAGGAGAATTTGGGGTGGAGGTAAATGCAATTTTTATGCACGCATATAAGGAGAAGTGTGAACAGACCAGAATGTTGGATGTGAATCTGAAAAAAAAAAAAAAAAAAGCTTATACATGTTATGAATGGATGTAGTAGTCTAGATAGGTCCTTGCTTTTTGCCCAGGCCTCTGGCAGCAGCCAGTAGCTTTATAGAGGTGGCCAGCACCCCAAAACCCACTCTCATTTGCAAGTTCTTTAATAATGACTGATTTGATCTATTATAGAATGAATTATTTATTCAATAGACAGAGAACTAACTGACATAAGACTTAGACTAATACTACACAGGAATAAAGACAAAAAGAGAGACTACCAGTAGATATATACAGCACGAGGTTAAAGGTATCTGTTAATGTTACAGCTAGCAAAGAAATAATAGAACTTAGGATTCAATATATCTTGCTATGAAATTGTTGATGGAACACACATCAAGATCCTTTCCCTCAATCCCCAGGGAAGTAACCACAGAACCGGTGTGCAGATTTTGGGGAGATGTCTCCCACGCTTTTAGGGTGTGTGTGTATGTTCTTGCCTCTGTGATAGCTCGTGTGTGTTTTATAGTTTGTAAAACAGTATTTCTTAGTTAGGAATATTTCCTTTATCTCTTCCCACACCAGCTCTCCAGACTAAGATGGTGATTCTCAGCTGAGGTCTGAGCCCTTTTGGATCCAGAGATTACCCTTCACTGGGCCTTTCAGCCTGAGTTTTCTTTTTATGCACTGTCTGTGGTAGAATGGTGGGGTGGAGGTAGACATCCTGCCACAATAAATTTACATTTCTCCTTAAAATTAAGAGCTCAAAGTAAAACTTACAGACAGATCTTAATGTTTTAAGGCAGAATATGTTTTGCTTTCTTTTCCTGCATAGTTTTACAGGCATATACTGAGTTGATACAGTTTTCATTTTGTGAATAATGAAATAATAACTATAAGTGCCTGGTAGAAGTTTATTTTTTAAATAAATTGGATTAATTATATACCAGTGGCATGAGCTATCATCATAAATAATAGTTATTATTCTTGGAGTATACTGAATAATGAGAATGAGAACAATTATTTTTCTTAAAGTGATATCTCTGATTAGGGACTGAAAAAAAGGGTTGTAACTAAAGACAAGTAAATGACAAAGAGTTGTAAACTTCCCTTTATACTGACACAAGACAGTCTCTCAAGCCTAATCAATCACAATGTAACACATGATAACACAAGTAGCTATTATGACAAAAGAACATCTACATGATAATTGACATTTCCAAGCCTATTAGATTGCCATTATGAAAATTGTGATGTGCATCTAGGAAACATAAACCTTCTATTTTTCCAAAGTTATTAAAAGATGCATTTATTTAGGCAGACATTATTAAACTGTCAGTCCCTATGCCAAAAATTAGCAAGCTAACGGGAAAACTACAAAAAATATTCACGCACATGGTTAATGTCATGCTGCCACAGAGCAAATAAACCATGCTGCTTAAAATACCTACCCCTGCAACTCAGCCATCATCTATGGGTTTGGGAGTTTATCTTATAATGTTCATTGTGGTAGTCAATAGCACTGGTAAAATTTACTCACATATTCTTACAATATAAAATATCTGTGTAGATATTAAGCATAAACCTATTCCTTGATCTGCACAAACCCAAGGCAATTGCAAAACTAGTTCTAAAGCCACACTTCTATATTCTTAGCAAGTAACACTGCTGAAAGTACAGCTATTAGTTGGAGCTCAAGAATTGCTAGATATATATTTCATGTCCAGCTGAAAACCTACTCAAAACTCATAAACTTCACACCAAACTTGTGCAAAATATGGAAGTCCAAACATTTGTGGGGTCAGTATCAATATTGCTCATTGAAAAGACATGGAATAATATCTGTCAAAATACATTTTTTTTACCACTATAATCTTTTATCAATGCTCAGAAAGGTATCATCAACTTTTCTTTAGAGACGATAAGTAAGAAGGTGGTTTGCAGACAATCAGAAAATTTTAAAACCCTCTTAATTAAAAAATACTCACGAATCACTGATTTATACCAGGAAATTATTACAAGCTTTTTTTTTCCCTTTAACAGAAATTTAGAATAGGTGTGGTTTTCAATATATTTTATAGAGAAAAAGATATTACGTCAGTAATGGTAGATGGTAGATGATCATCTTGCAGGTGAACATATATTTGCATGGTTGATATTGAAGTCAGGGCTTTGACTTTCATGACTTCTCAGAAATGAGGACTGTTGGGAAAAGACTGAATGAAACTGGGAAAATAAAAACAAAAAATCCTAACAAACAAAACAAACAAAAGCAAAACAAACAAACAAATAAAAAACCAAAACAAAACAAAAAGCAAGCCCTTCAGATCAGTCTCAACAAGCTGGAAAAATTAGGTGAACCTTAGTGGAGACAAAAGTGAAGTTCTGCACTAGAGGTTGAATAATTCCATGGGGCAATACAGGCTGGGCTCTGCCTGCCTAAGCAGAAGTGTTTTGACCACATGATCCCAGAAACTCTTTTCCACTCTAAATTATTCTATAAAACTATACTACAATAGTAGTTTAAAAAAATGTACAATTTGACAGACAGGATGAGGGAAGAGCCATTGCATGTAATTGGGATACTTTGAAAGAAATTATATGAAATATTATTTTTTCTTTTCTCCCCATAGGATTAAAGTTGTCTATAAACACACTCCCTGTCACTAGATTTTATTCAACTCATTGCTTATAGCTCTTAACTTGTCTTCAGCAACTCTTCAGATTTAATTAGTTGCCTTGTTCTTGTCATGAAATCAGAGTGGTTTTTTTTTAATTCCAAATAATATCATCCTTTATTCTGGAATTCCAATGGATGGTGAGTTATCATTCTAATTGCTCCCAACAAAAAATTTACAAGAGTAAAGTTTAAATCACTTATTTCTACACTCCTAATTACCAGCTAACTGTTGGGATTTGATCCAAGCAGAACTCTATCTGGAGTCAAAGGAAAAATCTTATAACTTAGATAACATGTAGGATTGGATTAAATATGCTCAGGAAATGCATGTTCACTCATTGCTAGAGAGGGATCATGAATAACTCACTAGTCAACATCAAATTTCTACACAGATAATTGAAATTATAACCATGGTCTCTCCCATGTTTACTCTAAGTCATGTAGTTCTAATACTGTGAGCCTAAAGCAATAGAAAACCAAGGCAAGAATAGGCCCATGCATTGTGTAGACTCCTTCAGTGGAGTATTTATGTTGGAAGCTATGAATCAAATGGAAGTACTAGGATCAAGCATTGAGTATTTGAAAGTTTTTTAGTTTTGTACCTACATGGGCCTCTTACAGTGTAGAGACAGCAGCCCTGACATGGAGATGCCTGCATGGCCTTCCCTGGAATCCTGAAATTTGACAGAGAGATGTATGTGATGTTGCTGACAGCTTCCCTATGTAGCCAGGGCATCCCTCCCTGGTCACCAGCTGGTTGGTACACAGCTGTGCCACCAACAGTGTCTGGTGTCTGGAAATTGGCAGCCAAGCAATGAAGGGTCATGTGTTATGTGAAAGACCTGCCTATGGCTGTGTGTGTTAGCCCGTTAGGCTAGAATCTGCACGCAACTGAAGCTTTACTCTTAAGATTAAAAATTATAATTGCTATACAGTTTTTGCTTAGAAAAGGCATCGTACTAGTCAATATTTCTCATGGCCATTCAAATACCATTTTCTGTGCAAATTGACCTTTTGGCTTCAGAGCTTTGATAGCCCTGTGAAATGGAGGTATCAAGGGCAAGAAGCTTATCAGATGGCTTAATGAGCCCAGATAGCACTGTGCAATTTGGGTCTCAAAAGCAGTATAAATGCATTAGTTTGGCACAATACCAGAGTGAAGACAGTGTCAGACAGCTCCTTGTATTGAGGCCTTTTAACCAGTTCCAGGCTGACTATTGAGAGCCATTACTGATGAACCATGCTATGTATGTCTATAAGATCAGTTTTCTAACCTGACCTGCAAAGACACTTGAACAATATCAAAAAAAAAAAAAAATCCCTATGCCCACGTGCCTAATTTTTTTGTAATTTTGAGGAGCATTTCTCTGGTCCAAATGGTCACATTTGCATGAGATTACACACAATTGTTTCCCTCACTTGTTTTAGAGTTTCCCATTGCTAATAAATTTTGCTGAGCAAGACAGGTTTCTGCCAAATTCTAACAGTGAACACTGGCTGCACTGAGCAGCAAAATTCTCTGTGGAAAGACACTACAAATGACTTCAGGTAGATGATTTAGATGAAGGCATTATAGGATGATATAATATAGCTTAGATCCAGGGAAAATCAGAACTTCATAAAGTGTGATTGGCCTTATTTCTTGTTGTGATTACACACTTATTGCTTTTTTCCCAGGCTACTCTTGGTTTAGTTTGTTTATGAAAATGAATCCTCTTATTTGTACTTGTGGTTTTATTTCACTGGTTCAGTACACCACTAGCCAATATCAAATCCAGGACATGAGGACTTGGTGAAGAAAATTATTCAAGTAGAAAGTCCATTCACAACTTTGGTGAAAAATGGTTAGATATCAAAATTCAAAGCACCGATATTCTGTGATTGTTGATATTGTGCAAAATACCTAAATAGAGTGAATGAAAAAAGAAAATATGAAAAAAAATATTTTGAGTATTTGTATATGCCTGACAAAGAACAGAATTTAGAAGTACAGATGTTTTCCTATAACAGTTTCTGAACTCTTGGCAGCCCTGTATATTGACAGTATTTGTTGTTGGTACATTCAGATTTTATATATCTATGAGCACAGGAAAAGAAAGGTACTTCATCCTGCACAAGTAGAGAATATGCCTATTGCAACTGACTCAATTTGTTAGTGAAAACAGATGCTCTCTGGGCTGTTTTCTCTATATTCACTAGGGCTAATAATGTCAGAAGGGTGCAAATATGTGGGAGGGGAGCTATTTATGGCAATACAAAACATAATTTCAAAGGGCAAAATAATAGCAGTAATTCTAATAATAGTAATAATAGAAATTTTGTCTGGGTGTCAGTGAAAATGTCTTGGCATAAAATATTCACCTAAAGTTAGTTTCAGAAATCATATTTTCTGGCATATTTTAAAAAAAGACAAGAGAAGGAAAGACACTGGTAAATAAAAGATAGCAAATATTCAGTAAATACAGCTTTAGGAAAAAGCTCTTTGTTGGAAGAAACCTTTAGATCCTTTTCATCACTGAATTTCACTTTTCTAAAAATGAAGATCTATCAGGATGTTTTCTGCAAATCCTAAAAGGAAGAGGCTACAAGAAATTAATATTTTTCAGATGTATTTTTGACACTTGCTTTCCAAGCTGATGTAAGAAACTGTGGGAGATGGACTGGAACGTGACAGTTTCAGTGTAACTGTCAGGATCTAACCAAAAACCACAGAAGAAAACACTAATGGCTATGAACCAAATTCCTCAGAACAGCTTCACCCAGTCTGCACTAATAACAGAGCAGGTTCCCCTCGGTGATGGCACTGTGCTTAATTTATAGAGCATCTACCACGTGTAATAGGTTACTGCTATCACCTGCAATAGTGAAATCAAAACATCTAGGCTGACATAGACAGATTTGTATCCCCACCTCCCCACTTTATAAATAGCAGCCAAAAGGCCTATAAGCAGCTGTCAACATGAATCTTATTCATCTGTCCAACAGCTAGCACTTTTCATGCCACTGAATATCTAAATGGGCAGGTTCTGCTCCTATGAAGCATTTAAAGGAATTTAAAGAGGTTGTCATTCTGACACTTTAGATCAGAACATACGTGTTATTTATACTGTGTGCATTGGTGCCTGTGCTTGTGTGTGTATTTTAGCTCTATATAAACACAGGCAGACTTTTTACCTCACTTAGCTTTTCCTGAGTTTCTGTTAAGTGAATAGATTATTAACTTCTTCCTGGGAGACTTTGTGGGCCAGCTTCCCTCCACGGGAAAAAAATAATTATGATCAACTTACAAAGAAAATTTAGATTGAAGGAATAAATGTCTATGGACCATAAACTAATGCCTTCTAACTATCTCAATAGTTAGTTTGAAAGAGGTGGGACAGAGGTGTTGTGACCTTATTTTAGTTATTATATATTAAAGAAATGGAGAGTGGGAAGACCAAGGTCTCCAATTATCAAGGTACTAATTCTGTTTTTGCTGAAATCAATGTGACTAGAAGTAAAAAGATGGAAGAGCATGGGGACTCATTTAAAAATGTGCAAAATTGTGTATTTACATTTTGAAGTTTATTTATTTATTTTCTATGGAATAATTAATGTAATCGGGAATCCCAATGTATCTAATACCTGATATGTAGTTAAGGATATTTCATTCACAATAGACTATGGATATTTCAACAAATGGATCGCCACAATCTTTTCTGCTGTATAAGGAAGTCAGTGGACAACTCCTTCCTTCTTCTTTCCCCCAGCTGTGCTTCTTTCCCCCACTCAATGTGACCAATGATTCCATTGTCTTTCAGGTGTTTCTCAATACCTCGCAGAATAATCTTTTCCATGAATTTACCAGGCACTGAAGTAAGATGTCAGTGACAAGCCTGTGGTTTCCAGAGTTTTCCTTCTTGTTCTTCTAGAAAGTCAGGATAACACTATCCAGCTTCTAGTCAGTTGGGACTTCTTGCTCTTCAGCAGCAAGACTGCTGAAAAATCATCAAAAGAGGTTTTGTGATGACATCATCCAGTATTTTGAGGATCCTTAGACAAATACCATCAGACTCCATAGATTCTTAGGGATATAGCTGTGGAATACAGATGCAAAATTATGAGTTAAATACCTCTGCCTTGTCCATGTCCCTGTTTTTGAGATGACCATCCTCATCCTATAATGGACTAATTGTTGTTTTTACATTTCTTATTGCCATTATTGTATTTGAAAAAAACTATTGCTCCCCACAGTTCTGGCAGCTTCAGCTCGAGTTTTGGCTGCATGAAATTTTTTCCTACAGTGGCAAGCAGCATCTCCGTATTCTTTTAATGGCACCAGACTTTGCTTCCACCAACTGATTCACATCTATCGTTACTGGAATTCTTACTAACTAAATTCTTACTAACTAAAGTTACTGGGTAGCTGTAACAAAAATAAAATCGAACTATTTTCTTGTCACCACAGCCAGAAAGCAATATCCTAACCCTCCAAAACTTAGAGTATTGTCAGTGCAGCTCTCTTTCTGTGTCTATATGTGCATGACTAAATTACTTTATGTTTTTTCTTGCTCTGCAACATGAAATGTAGGATGCTGTTTCATATGGTACAAGTACTTAATTGGCAGGCATGGAATATTATTAGATTTTTGGTAAATTTAACTGAAATTTTCCTCTGTTGTGGTGCTAACATTTTAAAGGGAATTTTAAGATAAGATGTAGTCAGCCGTGGTTTGTCTAGTTATAGAACTACACTGATATGAATGTGTCAGGGATCAAGAATTAAATGCTAGACTCTAAGCAGCTGCATGTCACAGGAACTCAGTGTAGATGTAGGATCTAAGAACAATCTTGTTCCTTTTGATAACACAAAGAAAAGATTGATGATAAGATGTCTCAAGCCTTCCCTTACAGTTGTTATTGTAGTGTAAAAACTAAGGTTATCTTCAAAGAAGTATTTAAACCTTTTTAAAGTGCGGTTAGTCATCCTTTGAATGTAATGCAGTTAATCATTCGCTTAAAGGTAGACACATGCCTTAAATGCCTTGAAACAATGGGAAACTAATTAAATTGATTTTAAGTTTATTAGTTAAATAAATTGAAGAGAATCACTTAAAAAGGCATTGGTGACAGCAACAGGATGACTGGTCAACTCTGTCCTGGTCCACCAAATGAGATTCAGGCAGAAAATTCTGTGCTATGGATAAGGGTAAGACAAAGATGCCCACATTGTCAGTCATGAAAATGAACTCACATCCCACTCCTATAATATTTATTCCCATTGAGTCTCCATATGGTGTACTGAGTATTTGAATATAGAGAAGGTCCACAAACTTTCTAGTGCTCTTGAGAGTAGATGAGTAGATCAGTAGACTGCGTGTCATGTATGAAACCCAGGAGCAGAGAAGAGGCCTTGGTGCCTTTCACTTGTTGCTGCATGCAAATTTTCATCATAGAGGAGAAACTATAGGGGCATGTGTGTGATATAGGTGTCAAAATAATATGAATAATGTTCAAGGCACAGGAACGGACAGTTTTAAAAAGTGACGGAATAATCTGGAAGTGGGTTTGATGGAAGTATTAGATCATAGCATACAAAGAGGCAAGATGTCTAAAAAGTAGTTTTCAATTACGGTGCAGAACCAGCAGCTTCTGGAAGGATTTTCAGATAGGATAAAAATGTGAGTGTGATGGAAATTTTAAAAGAGTATCAGAAACATGATTTAAAAATTGTAAAATGCTGTTGTTACTATTCGAGATGACTACTGTGTTGGATTTGCATGGAAAGTTTCTGGTAGTGGGATCTACAGGTGTGGCTTCAGTGAGAAACTGCCAGAAGCTTCTGCAGCTCCAAAATGGACCCACTACTGGCCAAGGCCAAGGTCATCTGCAGCAGTGGTAGCACCTCTGAGATAACAGATTGAAGAAGAGGAACACACTGCTGAGTAACTGCAGCTGAAGAGAGATAAATATGTGAGATCCAGCCCTGCAGACACCAAGGCTGGTGAAGAAGAAAGGGAAGAAGGTGCTCAAGGCACCAGAGCAGACATTCCCCTGCAGACCATGGGGAAGACTGGTGAGACACACTGTCTTCCTGCAGCCCATGGATGTCAGCCACAGAGCAGATGTTTACTTGCAGTCTGTAGAGGACTCCACGCTGGAGTGGGTGGTTGTCCAAGGGAGGCAGTGACACTGTGGGAATCCCCAAGCTGGAGCAGGCTCCTGGCAGGCCTGTGAACCTATGATGAGAGGACTCCACATTGGAGCAGGTTCACTGGCAGGATTTGTGACCACACAGGGAACTCTCTCTGGAGCAGCCTGGTCCTGAAGGATTGCACTCTATGGAAGGGACACACTTTGGAGCACTTTGGGAGGAGCTGCAGACCATGTGAAGGCAAATGTGAACTTCAGATTATAGAAATTCATGGAGGACTATCTTCTGTAGGAGGAATCTGCCTGAATAGGGGTAGCATGTGAGGATTCCTCCCGCTGAGGAGCAAAAAAGAGAAGAAACAACGTGTGATGAACTAACCATAATCCCCATTCCCCATCTCCCTGAGCCAGTGACAAAGAGGAGGGTAATAAAATTTGGGATAAAATTTAACCAGGAGGAAGTGAGCAGTGGGAAGAAGGTACTTTCAATATTTGGCTTTAGGTCTCATCCCCATATTCTTATTTGGCTGACAATAAATTAAACTTAATTTCCTGCATTTCCATGACAGTAACAGGTAAGGGGTTTCTCTTTCTGCCTCTCCTTATCTCAACCTAGAACTTTTAGTTATGTTTTCACTCCCTTGTCCATCTGAGGAAGGGAGTGGCACAGTGGCTTTTATTGGCACTGGGTATCCAGCCATGGTCAAACCACTACAACCATATATGCAAATATATCATATTGTTACAGTTCCTTTAACTATTCCCTGCTGAAAATTATTTAAAGTCTGAAGGGAGCAAGCGTTTAAAATTTTCATAGAAACGATGAAATCCATTGTCTACTAACTTCACAGTTACCTTCTGCCAGATGGATTTTTCACTGTTACTGCACACGTTGACAAGTGAGAACTCTGTCATTTCCTAAAAGTGCTGATGTGAGCCCTCCTACTTAGTCTGAAATCTGTGTGTGAAGTTGTTTTACTTGCATCTCTTGACTCAATTTCATGCCTACCACAATAGTGAAAAAGACAATATTTATTAAATGTACACTACAATACAGATAGTGTTTAGCATTTCTATGACAACATTCTAAATTTCCATGTTTTTTTCGACTCTATTACAGCGAAATAATGGACTGCCACTTCTTCTTAGAGGCAGAAAGCTCTCAGCCCCAGAATGCCCATTAAACTACCTAATAAGCTGGTATTCAAGTCATTCAGTGGGCAAGTGGGTGTCCCCAGTTCAGATTGTTCATTCTGCAGTCGTCTGAATAAGACATATAGGTTACCATATACTATACTACTAGATTTGTAGCTTTAGTAGCCCTTCTGCAGCAGGACATACTTGAGCTCTGTTTTTATGACATTATCAAATGTAATTACTCTCTTTTCAACCTAACTCTAAGAAAAGAAGTTGATGTCTCTGATGGCTTTTGGCATTTGTTAGAAATCAATTCCATTTTAATACTTCTTGCTTTCCTCATCCATTTCCTTTGATATGTTTAGATAATGGCTAGTCTCTTTGGTGGATTTCCAACTTTCAAGTGCAGAGACATTAATAGTACTGGCACTGAAATTGGCAGGAGCTAGGGGCGTTATGAGACTTCCACTAGGAACCTTTCAGAATTGCTAGGTTTCTAAAACAAAGTTTAGATCTCCTGCCTTTCAATGCTGACTTTAATCAGTACAGATTGATGGAAATCAAGTACCTAAGCACCTTAATTCTAACAAGTTTTTATCAGGGACTGTGTATTTCAGTCTGTAAGGTGAATTTGAACACCCGCACAACTACTGTCTCACAAGCCTGCCTTAAGAATTGAAAAAATCATTGGAAAAAAGTCATCAGAGTGGTACTGGTGTAAATACAAGCCTCATTGCCAGCATGTATTTAATAAAAGTGAAAAAATATCATTCTCAAAATTCAAAAAGATAGTAAAAATTAATAAAGACAAAAATTTTGGTGTATGAAGACTAATGAACATGATAATAAGGACCACTGTGCATTTAACTGATATCCTGACAAATAGATTGCATTGTCAAAACATGAGTTTTAGTGGAGATTGTCTTCTTGAGAATGCAGGCTGTGATTTATATTGCTAGATTTTTAAACAAGATTTACTAATCCTGAAATACACTGCTGACAAATCAATCCAAGAAAATTTATACCTCTTAGAGTGCTTGCATGGGACCAAAGTAGACAGAAGTAGAAATTTTATTTAGGTACTTCAAAAGCAAAGTGGATTAAATATCTCATATCTAGTTCATACAATAAATTACTTCTCTGTTGGTCAGTATCAAGTGGCAGAAATCTACAATGGTAGCTATGCTTGATTTTGAGTTAGAAGTGATCAGTAACCACTCTGATGAGCAGCAACATCAAAATCTAAAAAAATGAAACATTAATGGCAGCCAAGACATTGTCCCATTCGCCCAACAGCCTTCCCTTCTCTGAATGCATATTGAAATACTTCATCCAAGGCATAGAAACACAAAATGAATAAGAAGAAATCTGGCCATATTCAGCATTCAGTGGAAGTCACTAACTGCAGAAAAGTTGTTGAGTTCTCAGTTTAATAAACACCTTATCCTTGATTTATCTTGACAATTTTTTACATTCATTATTCCCTAAGCATCTCATATCTGCTCTATCAGTCACTTCTGTGCATGCAGAAATGCTGTTTAAGAGAAGTGGCAATGGGAAGAGAATGTGAACAAATCTGAGACTCAGATGCTACAGAATTTCAGGAATTCCATTTATATTCAATAGAGGGGCAACACTGAAACTATTTCTAGAGAATATCTTCTCAAAAATTCCCTAATGAGAAGTTGCTTACATTCTATGCACAGAAAGAAACAAACATTTCTTTGTAAACCTGTAGTACCTTCAAAGCAGTGACACATTTTTAAATGCCTTCTACTTTTGTGTATTGCATTTTACTAAACCAGAAAAAAATGAGCAAAAACAATGGTTATTTCAAATGTATAATATTTTTATAAAGCAAATCCCATTTACACGAATTACCAACAAACTTTGGAAAGTAAAGCAACCTTATCATACTGCCCCTTGCTAATAAACTTGCCATTTTTCTTCTCTGCTTGTGATGACAGAATACAATTACTAGGTTTTCTGGTAGCAACCCCCGCATGCCAAAATTTTGTTGTTCTTTTGTTTGTTTGTTTTTTTGTTTCCTTGAAGGACAATCTGCTTCTATGAAAATATGACACCGTGTGTCATAGAAATATTTACAGTCATTAACAAGCCCACCATACTAAAATGAAAACATTTTGTGAAGTTTTGACCGAGTGCCTTATTTCATTTGTTTGCTTATTTCATAAAATCATACAGCACCATAATATTTCAAAATCAGTTCAATGTTGATACTGGCATCCCAAAAAACATGCTCCAAACTAGTTTCAAGTGCAAAAAGAACAAAACAACTGATAAATTATAATTACCTACAAATAGATGAGGCCTGAGTGAAGTGTGCAAAGAAGCAACAGAAAATTTGAAGTCTTTGAATTAATTAAATTATCCGAACAATGAGAACAAACACCTTGATACGTAACAGGAAAAATTTATTTGAAATTAAGATCTCAAAAAAACTATTGAGTCTTACAGGAGAGTACAATACAATCAAGATTTTATCTACAAAATACAAACATTCAACATGTCCTCTGCAGTTCACAGAAAGATGAATTTCATGTTGAACATGACGGCAAAAAAAAAATTTGGTTTCTCTGCATCAGACTTGTCTTTTCAGAATAATGAAAACAATTTCAATAGACTTAGATATTCGTAGTTACTTTTAAAAAAATTTCAATAGACTTAGATATTAATAGTTACTTTTAAATTTTTTTCTCTCTTACAGTACTTTCTTTTTTTTTTTTGTTTAAATAAGGGTACACTAGAATTAATTTTTAAAAAACCGAAACCATTGCCTTCATCTTCAAAGAAATAATCATAAAAAAAAAGAGACAAAAATTATTGGGGAGTTAAAATTTTACTTTAAATAAAATAAGTGTTTACAAGTTTCTACAACAAACTTGTGTCATGTAAACTGTGAAATTAAAACATTGGTAAACAAAGAAAAGGTTATCAAAAGCCACTGTGTATATCCAACTGTCCTTGCACCAAATCTCATGTGAATTACACCAATTCTAGAACATTCCAGGTACCTTTTTGGATTCCATTGCTTATTGCTAACTTAGTCTTGAAATAAGAAGATAATGAGATTCCCACTTTTGCCACTGCAATGCAGCATACGTTTGAAGAAGAAAGAAATTGCAGCCGTGACTTACATTCTTCTAAGGAGAAAAGTATGTAGAATTTGACCTTTAAATTAAACTATTGAAAACAAATAATAATGATTAATTTTCCAACATTTATCTCCTAATTTCTAGAGTTTTTCTGCATTTCATTTAAATTATTTTGTGTCTTTGGTCATATTTTGTAAACCTTACTACAGAATAGAAGCTCAAATGTAATTTATAATTGCATCTTTCAAGACTCTGAACCACTAGGTGGCTGTTGGGGGAGTGATGTCCCTCTCTGTAAGCAAAAAGAAAATTAAGGAGCACTTCATGAAGCTGAGTAGCCACAAGTCTAAGGGTCTAATGAGATGCATCCCAAGGTAAATGGCTGATATTTTCTCCAAACCATTGCCATTTCCACTGTCCATCATATTTGAAAGGTCACGGTGGTGGTCAGGGGATTTCCCTGGAGATTGAGAAAAGGGAAATATAATTCCTATTTTTACAAGGAGGGCTGAGGTCAATTGGTCTCTTCAACATGGAGGAGACCAAGGAGAGACCTCATTGTAGTCTACAACTTCCTCATGAGGGTAAGAGGAGGGACAGACACTAATCTCTGCAGTGACCAGGGACAGGACCCAAGGGAATGGCCTGAAGTTGTGTCAGGAAAGGTTTAGATTGGCTGTTAGGTCAAGTTTTTCACCCAGAGCATGGTTCAGCACTGGAACAGGCTCCCCAGGGAAGTGGTCACAGCACCAGCCTGGCAGAGCTGAAGAAATGTTTGGACAATGCTCTCAGGCACATGGTGTGACTCTTGGGGTGTCCTGTGCAGGACCAGGAATTGGACTCAATGATCCTTGTGGGCTTCTTCCAATCCAAGATATTCTATGATCCTATGGTGATGTGGATATGTATTTACCATAGAGCCATCAATTGAAAGACCTTATTTAGAAAACTTACCCTGAGTATGCAAAGAAAAAAGTAGGTTGCCATGAAATAAATGTCCTTTCATTCTTCTAATAAAATTACACTGCTTTCTCTTTCTTTGTTTCTTTCTCTTTTATGTCTATCACATGGGCAAGAATTATTCCAACACATAGAAAGAAAGAAAACCAAATTTGGGATTTGGGATACTACAGCAAACCTAGAATCCAAAAACATATGATACTGTTTGGTGGTGCACATATTTGAGATTTCAATATGTCGTGGTAGCAGCATTCCAGCACTGCCAACTTGCTAGCAAATATTGGCAAACAGTTAAAGCTGCTCCAGTCAAAATATAGTAAGTAAACTTGCTTTTGCATGTTGATATTTTGATTTTCTTTGCACATTTTATCTATGCATTGGTACTACAAAACTACATGGGGTCTTTAAATTTTAGAACATACTATACTAACCTTTCAAAAAAAATTCATTAACTTGTATACTGTAAATTAATACTTTCATACAGTTAAATATACTGCAATAAAATGGACTTTCAGAACATGATGTAGTGTCCTGCAGACCATCAGCAGTAAGAAATGTATCTTTCATGACACGTACATCAATTTTATAGGACCAGAGCATTTGCTTTGAAAATTTAATCTCTATATCTGTCTGTCAACCTTTCAACTAGTACAATGCAATTTCTATAGATGATGCTCTTTGTCTTATTTTAGAAAGACAAAAGCTATACAGATTTAGGTTTCCACAAGAACAGCAGTGAGCCTGTGTTTCTATTTCATTTAGGGACTGCAGTATCTGTTGGTAAGTATCTATTCTATGTGTCATTATAAAATCTACTTTAATCCTAACATTTTACCATACATTTAATTGCTATTTCATTTAGGGGTAATTTTCTACAGAAAAGGTCTATAAAATTTAACAGGCAATGATAACTCTCTTAGTTTCAGTTAACCAAGACATGAAATTTGAATTTAATTCATGTTATATAGTTAATTGTCCTTGAAAGTGAAGAAAGAATGGAAAGACACTGGGAAAAAAGATTTTAAGATAGTATGACTTCATTGTATTTCACATCTGGGAAATATCAGTCTGTAAAACAGTCAGTGTAGGTCATTCCTTCTTCACAGCTTTGCCTAGACAGGAATTTCATTATTCAATTATAACACAAGAAGCTTTCTATAGTGGTAGGAGCAGGGACAGTATATAAAAGAAGAATTTAAAATCAGGTCATGTGGCATGAGGAAAGTCAAAATTCAGCTGGAATTTAAACTTCCAAGTGACAATGTGGGCAATAAGAAGACCTTCTACCACTGCATTATTTCAAACATCTGAGGAAAATGGAAGCCCATTGGTCAGTGAGGGTGGTGGTTTAGTGGCTGTGGACACAGACTAGATTGAGATTCACAGTGTCTTCCTTGCCTGAGCTTTTGGAGAAAAGACGTCACAGGTACCTGAGACCAGAGGCAGAATTTAAGGAGGCAGATGACCAGACGTGGATGAGAATTGCATCAGGGGTTACAAGAGAAATTTCAACTTGTGTAAGATCCCCACGGTTAGATCCAAGGAGTATGGCCAATGTATTTACAGGGTCTCAATCTATCATCTTCAAAAGGTAGGTAGGCCACTGAAAAATGAAAAAAAGCAAATCCCATATCCATTCTCAAAATGGTACAACAGGGTGATTCTGGAAACAGTAGTCTCATCAGTCTCACTGTAGTCCTTGGGAAAATCTCAGAATAAGTATCTTTCAGACATCATTCTTGTCCTTCAGCAACAAACAAAATATCTTGGAAGGGCTGTTTTTAAAGAGCAATTATAAGAGCACTAAAAATTATTTGGTTCCACATAAATGATGGATGATTTTCCCATAGCTGTCCTTGGCACACTAAGAAGGGCACCAATCCTCCAATTGTAATAAGTTGTGATAAGTAAATTTTGCAATAAGTAAAACCAATCATTTTATTTACAAACCTGAAAGATCCTTGAGTTTTTTGATGCCACAAACAATCTTGCATGTCACCTGCTTCATTAGAGAGCAGCAGATGGATTCACCCCTTGGGAGGTCCTTCATTCTTAACGTAATCACTGAAATTTTTCAAGGAATTTTTTAAAACCAAATGCAATGCAAGAATTTGGGATTCTGCAAATAAACAAAATTATTCATTCCTCCACTTTCTTTAAATGAATAAAAAATAATTTTTATTTTTTTTTATTTACCCTGGACCTAGTACGTAAAAAATAGGCAAAATAAAGTCTGAATGTTTGATTTAGTTATTTGGGATTTTTCCAACTAAAGCTTTTTTTTCTTTCATGATTGCTTTTACCCACTGGGTAAAAAATTGGATTTAAACAGCAGCTTTATTTTTTTTCATATAAGAAGCTTAGTTTCTGCCTGTGTTGTAATTTTTTGGTAAAAATTTAAAAGATTTTTAAAAATACATCTGACAGTTTAAGCTTAATACTCCTTAACTTTTTTTCTCATGAACTACAGCATTGTTTCTCATCAGATTAAAATAAAACATCAATGTCTTTTTTCAAACAGTTGTAACATAATAAAACAAGAAATGATTGCTCAAAAAAAAAAAGCTGAAAATATATGAAAAAAACAAGTAACAAAGACTCTTCTATCAGTTCTATTTTGTCAATGTCCTTGAAGAGCTAATTCCATTCATTGGCTTTACACTTGATCAATGTATCAAAGGTAAACATCATAAATGTACTATGACATTTAATTCCAGACCACTTTGTTTTTCCTCCCTTGACCTTACATAAGTTTCTGGCTTCTTCTCTGATGTTCAAATGCCCAAGAAAATATAGCAGATAACAGAACAGGCAAGGTTTCATGTAGACACTCCTACAGCTATCCCACTTGCAGCTCAGAAATTACTCTGTTTTGCCTACTCTCTCTGTATTCCTGCTTGCTCCATTAATGACAGTGAACAGTTCTCTGTAAAACAGCTTTCACATGGATGGAACAATAGAGCTTTAACCACCAATAAATAACTTCAGAGATTAAACCAAGCTGCAAGTAGCATAAGCCCATTGAACAAGTCGATAGCATGCATATAATGAGATTTTGTGTAACAGTTATAGGTCAGAGAATGACAGCCATGAGAATAATTTTAAAACCATGAGAGTTGAAGTAATAGCTTTTCTTGGATGGGGGAAAATCATTTGGTGTTTTATAAGGCAGTAACAGCATTTTAACACCGATTTACAAGCATTTGATATGTCCTGAATATTTTCCAAATTAATTGAATTTATAATGTCAAATTATAGCACAAATTTAATTTAAAACTGTTGTAAAAAAAGACAGAGCTAAGAAATTATTAAGCACATGAGAATAGTATTGATTGGACAGTTTCACACCATATCAGATTTTTAATACTGGGCTGAAACCCCAAGAATTAAGATATCTGTAATCCATCAGTGACAAAACCAAAGCAGAAGATAGGTACCAGCTGCTTTCTGATCAGGGAGAAAAAAATCCAGAGCTATGGTAAGCAACTTGCTCTTCAGATTTGAGAGCTGTGACAAAGAAAATTCTCCAAGCATGAGAGCTCGCTGCTATTAACCTGGTTGGCCTGGAATAAGCAGGAACTGATAAGCCACTGATAAAAAATGTCAAGCTGCCCCAGTCAGGGGAGGCAAATCAATTGCAATGATCATACAGAAATCTTGTTTTGAACAATGTCATGTTATTTCATTGCATGCCTGTGATAGTATGAGGAAAAGAATATCAGTGAAGGCTGAGTAGATCTGAGAAACATGGAATAAATCTCCAAAGAGCACACCTTAATTGTCACCATTCTGTGGGCACCTAAAAGAGCTACAGATGAGTTAAAACTCATACAAAATGGAAATGTCTGACATTTTTCTGTATATAAGGTTTTTCATTAGCTAATAGCATGAGCATTTGGTAAAATGTAACAAGCAGGGGAAGAATAATCTTTGGAATTAGCAGAAATTCAGTGCTCATATCTAATTGTTTCTGTTATTTTCAATCAAAAATATGTTTAAGACCAGTAGATTGCAGAAAATTTTCCTACTTCATTCTGCCCTCTGTTCCTTTATGTTGCCCTCAAATGATATAAAACACCTTTCAGACTTGCGTATCACTCAGGAGTATACCTCTTTTCTCTTAGGAGGGTCAATCTTGCCAGCTCATCTGAGTTGAGAAAAAATTTGTTTTCCATTGAGACATTTTCATTTAGTTTCTTATGGAAACTGGAGCCTCTATGTGAAAGGATTGAATTACACAAACATCTAATTCTGGAAAAATAGTGTATATTCTTCGGTATTCCTCTGTGATATAAGAAAACTCATGTAAAAGGTTTTGACAAATGGCCACTATTTAATTTGAGATACCTGAAGAATAACTTACAGATATGCACTATACTCTGCTCTTTAATGTTGGTAACTAGAAGTTGTGCTCTAAACACAAAATATTGAATAATGTTAATGTGGATTTTTTGTGTTCAAAATCATTAGGAGCTTTTAACAATTTGAGCTTTAAACTTGCTTTGATATGATTCCTCTCATAGAAAATGTGAATAGTAATTCTTCACCTTATATGGCTGTTCTGAAGATGAGTTCTGGAAAGGATTAAGAGCATGGATGTTGAAGCACCTAAGGAAGAGTTGTCATAAAGCAAATCAAACCAAACATCACAAAACCCCAGACTCAGTTGTGTTGTATTTTGTGGTTATTTATATAAAGCAAAGTAATATGTGAAAAAGACATGAAGACAATAAACATAAGTCCTGAAAAATAATCTCTCTGTGAATGATTGAATGGTATTACCATGGAATTGATCATAAAAATATATCGTTATTATGAAAATATATGTTAAAAAATACATGGAATTATGATGAATTTCCTCTTACTTTTGAGTTCTTTGTTGTCAGCATTCTAGTAAGTTACTTTTCTTTTTAAATCTGTATTATAAGATACCTGAAGATACGTGTCAAAGTAATGCAGAAAATATTAGAGGCTATTGTTTTAATAGATGAGTTATTATTTCAAGCAATTCGTAAAAGGTGTTGCCATTGTTCAGTATTTTGTATACCTTTACACAAGATCTCAAACAAAATAATAGAGCTCACTTATAAAATAGAAATACACAGATAAGCCTTAAATCAAGTCACCCACAGCAAACACTAAGCTTTATTTTACATGCTTGGTTATTCAGGCAGCCAAAGGATAATTTAATATTCATTCAGGAATAATTTTTTCAGTTAGACATAAACTTAATGAGCAGAAAGTTAAAATCGTTGTACAGACTGTTAACAGACATTTGAGGTAGAAGAATAAACCAGTCAAGCAAATCAAACTGATAATCTGTGACAAGTCCAGTTCCATAAAATGACAAAAAAGACAAAGTGGTTTGGACAAAACTCTTGAAATACCAAATCTGTAATCATTATTCCTAACATGCCATTTGTAGTCACTACAAAAAGGCAGAAGTAGTCTCTGTATTTAGATTCTAAATGTAGCAGAGCAGTTACTCCTAAGTACAGGTATGAAAGGTTTATACAGAATAGCTTAATGATTAATATTAGAAGGGGCCTCTGAAAATCACTGAGTCCAATACCTCTGCTCAAGAAGGACCATTTACAACCATTTTCCCAGGTACATTTCTAGATTTCTCTCAAATGTGTTCAAAGAGGGAGACTCCACAAACTCCTAGGACAATCTGTTCCAGTGCTTGATCAGTCTCACATTAAGAAAGCAACCCACAAATATTATTATATTGAAACACAATATAAAAAATAGTTCTCAAATATAAAATCAGTGTAGATATGTAAAAAAATAATCTGTTTTATACAATTTTACATATTCATGCATATATGTGTGAAATTATGAGCAAAACTGCATAAGTTCAACAGTACAGCATGTACCATGGTGCTGATATGGATGAGATTACTGTGTGAACATGAAGAAACCAGAGAAATTCAAAGGCAAAAGATGTTAAATAAAAATAAGATAATGGCCCACACTGAGAAAAGGTAGCTGTCTTATTCAAATAGAAGAGGAGGTTCTAAGTGGAAAAAGTCTAAAGAAACCTCATGAGTCTGCAAAGTCTTACAAAGGAATTATAAACTCAAACTATGATAAGGAACATACACTGTGATTGACAAGGGAGAGAGCCTCTGTGACTGTTTGGACATTTAGGTGCTGGAACAAACTGCCATGGGAGAACAAGAAATCATCTTTGTAGGGGATTATAAAACCTAAACAGAATCCCATGTATTACTTAGAGGTGAGGAATGAATTTTTTCCCAGATTAAAAAAATGAGACACTCACCACTCAGATCATTTTATTGCAAAATTATTCTATGTGCTCTACATCACTCTCTTCCTCGCCCTCAAAACAAGCAGCTACACAAATGAGTCACTTCATTTCCAGCTTGGTTTGGTCTTGAAAAGCGGCTCTGCTTTTCAGAAGCTTTGATTATTATTATTATTCCAGAATTTTCAGCATGTATTTTGTGACTTACATAAGACAGCAAACTAAAATGCAAAATGCTGCTCTTTTTTCATAAAATCAGGCTGACAACAGATTACCTCTAGAAACTAAAAAAAAAAAAAAGAAAAAAAGGGAAATTTAAAAAATATTTTTCATTAACAACTGAAAAACAATACTTTACTCACATTTTTTTTTGTATATAGAAATATAGCAATATAAAAGTATAAAAATAACACTTAGAAATGCTTGTGTAAGAAAGAGAAAGAAAGGTTAAGAGTAGAAAGATATCACCACCTTTGTATCCAGAGACAAGACCTGATAGTTGCAATTTTGAGTCCTTTGGCTGGAGTAATGGTTGCTCTGTCGATCCATTGGGGTGGGGGAAAGCCCATGAAACACAAATTTTAGTGGGTTAATATTAGCTCAGGTGCAGGTGGAATGTCCAGGTACCTCTCCTGGAGGGGGTGGGGGTATGCAACATTGTGGGTCTATTGCAACACTGTGGATCATGCACAGTCTTCTGGTGGAAGGCCCCAGAAATTATTCTGGGACTTTGAGAGGGGTCTTTGATGGTTTATGGCCCCTTCTAAGACATGACAGGTGCCTCTCACATCATTATATTTGAGCCAATTAGGCACCATCAGAAGGGATGAATGCCTTCAGGCCTACGTGTGCATGTTTGGATAACTTTCGTGGGGAGTTTTCACACCCAGCCAGTTGTGTAAGGGAGGACATTGACATGATAAAAAGCACAACTCCACCTCACAGGATCCACTTTTTATGGCCCTGTTCCTTTATCTGGCTCAAACCCCACTTGCAACCTCCACAGGTGCCCCTGGGCTGTTACCTCACACACTGCCATCAAAGCACCTGCTGCTTCTGCAAATAGCCAATTGTTTGAGTCATTAACCATTAACATTTCAGTCTCTCACAACCTGCTCTTTTCAAATTTCATCATTTTGGGAAGGTGGGTTTTTTAAAGCACCCAAACCTGATATTCCTTTCAAACAAGATGGACAGTTCAACAGGAAATGTAATCTGCAATCTCATTGATAATGCCTTGGTTGTGGTGATTTTTCTCTCCTTGTAAGGAACACAATCACCTCGTTAGCTTCTTCGATTGAAAATAAGAACAAGAGTTCAGTTCCTGGTCTTAACAGTGTAGCCAACGATTACAAAATGGATAATATTAAGATTTATCACCATTAAATAGAATGCCACTTTTAAAAATTATGTCCAAATTTTTCTTAACATGAAACATATTCCTTAGGCTTCTTCTCCTTTTTTCTCTTTTCTTTTCTTTTCTTTTCTTTTCTTTTCTTTTCTTTTCTTTTCTTTTCTTTTCTTTTCTTTTCTT
>JANRGV010000001.1:94172915-94194117 GCA_024734035.1 Alethe castanea | reverse complement strand
ATCTCAGTGCTCTGCAGAGAACTGGTCTGAGGGAATATTAAATGGTGGCATGTCAACACAATGACCACAGTTCTTACCATTCTTGGTTACACCTCTTCAATTTAAGCAAAATCCTCACTAAAGATAGCAAAAAATGTGTCTTTAGCCAGTAGAGCATCAGTAGTTTCACACAGCACTCAGAGCAGATGCTCAACAAAAAGAATCTTATAAGCATAACTGATTGATATTAATCAGAGGTTGAAATGCGCATTTTTCAAAACATCAGAAAATGGCCATTTCATCCCATGACATTTTAGACAGGAGATATTATATGTGTTACTACAGGAAAACATGTAGGGAGCCCAAGTATGTGACTATAAATAATGCTTTCTGCTTTTTTTTCATTCTTTTACACTCCTTTTCTGTCCTTTTCAGTATGATCTAAGCTATGTGATTATTTGTGATGATTTTCTCTTGCAGGACTCTCTACTTCCATTTCTTTGTTTCTATACTTCTTTTATCCACTTACAGCTTTTCCTTCCCACTTACTTGTGTAATTGTAAGAAGTGCCTGTTTTTATGTAACAAAATTTTAGGTAACTGTTTTGAGGATATGAAATATTTTGAGGATTCTGAAGATGTTATCAAGCTGCCACTTACCCAAACACAAACTAAAATTGATTTTAGCTATCAGGCTAATGAGAAAACCTTACAGAGAGTTTTTCCACCACTGGAAAGGACTAGCACAAGAATGTCTTATGCACAATCAAACTTGGAGTGAGAGATGCCAGGTAAATGCAGTGGGAGTTGTTTGAGCCATAACAGAATTGCTGGTGTTTGCAATTGACAGAACAGGGAAAATCTGTCCACTTCTGCCTGGCTTGTGTCAAAGAGGAAAAGTTAAAGCAAGTGGGAGTGGAGTCATGTTTCCTCACTAAATTAAATACCACACGTAGAAAGTTGGTGCAAGTTCAATGAATTTTTAATGCTTGTGGTGGGGGCTGTACGTTTTCTGTGATTACTTTTTTATGTTACTGCACACTCAGTTTGCCACTGAAGGCATTATTTAACCACTGGTGTCAGCATACATGTCTAGCTAAAGTTCAGGCCAGAACCACAACCTTCAGCCAAGATCTTCAATTCTAATTCAGTGGCTGAAAGATACAGCTTTGGGATTTTTAAACAAATCCCTGCCTTGTCTCATCCCTGGTGCTATTGCCTATCCCTGGGGTCGCTGCTGTGGCAGGATCCTTCCAACTCACCACTTCTGAGATTAGTGATGATGAGTCCTTGGATGTCATTAGCATATGTTAATTACTCATTAGTGTATGTACATAGCATGGTGAGTGGACAGCCTTGTGTGCCCATAATATTTGCATATGACCTTCTGAAAATTCCTCTGTGGCCACAATGGTCAAAGCAGTATCTCTCACACCTTAAAGGTGGACTGCCATTGAGAGAAGACAGCAGTGCTTAAATTCCCACCACAATAAAATCACAATATAGTGAAAGCTTCAGAGAAATGGCTGACCATAAATGCTTTAATGGCTGAAATCACTCTTGATGGAGCATTTAAATGGGGAAGTGGTGGGAGGAACACTTGAAATGCTTATATTGAAGTAGTCAAAAAACTCAACATAGAATGCTCAGGGTGCTCTTTTCATCATTTCTTCACACTTTTTGTGCCCCAGTTTTGAAATGAGAGAATGCAGCATTCACTCTTCATAAACTGGGAAAATTGATGTTTTGGATGCATGTTAAAATTATGCCTGTGACTACTTCACCTTTTTTTCCTGTTTCTATGGCTCTAAATGTGGCTCCATATTAGTTCCTTCATAATTTTTACTTCTATTTTTCTGCTATTGTTCATGAATCAAAAATATTAATTGCATTAGTTCATTCCTGTTCAGCCCTCCAGAAATTTTTCTTTCTCTCCTTATGCGGATATACTTTGATCAGAACACAGGAAATAACTACTTTGCATGCCAGCTGTCAAAATAAAATGGCACAAACATGGCATCTGCCTGTATCACAAAGACACTGTTTCCAATAGTATTCAATCCACAAATAAGAGGTCAGTGACATATTATAGAACAAATGCACTTGTAGGTGACTTCAAATGTTAAATTCTTGGTATCCTATTTATAGGTATGTGCAGATGCAAAACTAGGGATTATTACAGAATTGGAATCACAGAATGGGTAAAGCTGGCGTTGACCAATTTTTTTAACTCTAAGTTGAGCATGATCAGCATACCATTCCATAATATGAGCATGAGAATAATATTCCAAATATGTGCAGAGTCACAGTTTCTAAGCATCTCAAGTTTCTCAAAGATGAGATAAAAGCGACAGATATACCTATGCAAATTTGGTCCTTGGCTGTTACTGTCCTAACATTTATTAACTGGCAAATGTCTTCTTAAAACAGTTCCTTCCTGAGGCAGGATTGAGTTAACTTCAGAATTATGTCTCATTGTGTTCGGAATTAATGCAGACTGTAGGGAGTATCATCTAACAGAATTTCTATCCCAAACACCCTGAGTGAGGAATAGTCCTGAAGATAACAGTACTGGCAGACTCCAAAAGAAAAAATTAAAAGGGAGAAAATAAAGACCTCGGGTCACTAAGTTTTATTGCTTTTCTTATAGCAAGTAGTGATGTGCTGCCACTGGGCTCCTGTACTATTACACTATAACTTATTTTAACCCGTAATGGCCTTATTTGGTTTTCATACTTAACATTTTTATGTTTGTCAAAGTCAACAGTAGTCATGCAGATTAAATGCTGTTTCCCCTCTGTACTGCTCCTAAAGAAACCAAAAGAAACTAAATGCTATTGCTGTGGGATGTTTGTCTTTGTTGGGGAATAATAGCCCTTGACAGGATTGCAGAAGTCCTGTTGAAATATCTGTATTTGCATATGATTCCAGATTCCAGGATTTGGGACTTTCTCATTCAAAAGTGAAATGAAAAATAATAGCCAAACCATGATCACTGAAAATGTTTAGTAGGACAAATTTAGCTTAGTAATCTTGGCAAACTCTTTATCCGACCAGCGTTTTTCATTGGTGTGTTGTAAAGCCAATGATAACTGCTCCTTCTGTACTAAAATGATAATAGTAATGTAGGAGTTCTTGGTTTATCTTTCACAAAGCTGGTAAGAGTAGATGCTTGTCCAGTAGTTAAACAGTATTAATAGTGTTAAATAGTATTTCATCATTATCAACAAAACCTGAGCTCTTTGAATTAACAGAACTAACAACATTTTCATGTCTGTTCTACTACATAAGCTGTCAAAAATGCAAATGTTTTGTGAATTTAAGAACCTGTCAACAGTTTGCTTTATTACCCTCTCTTTTTTTAATAAATGTGACTTTTTCTTTAAAGAAAATCTTACAGTGTCAAAAGTCTCCATAAAGTGGGTTGTTTAGTATCTAGATATGCATTAATTACCTGCACTGATTTCTTAAATAATATGAGCTGAATACTAATGCAAGAATGTAATTGCGTGTGCAACTTAGAATATTTCTTACTTAGACGTAATGAAGCACAAAAAGCATAGTTCAGTTGCCCCCATCAAAATCTCTAGGTCATATTTTATGAAAGTAGTCTATGAAGCAGGAAGAGACAAATAATGTATTTATGGTATGATATTTGGATTCTACTTCTTAGACTCCAAAGTATTGCTTCTAGTAGTGAGAAACGATGTCTTGGGTATTGTGGGTATATTGGGTTTGTGTGACAAGGCTTTGGTAGCAAGGGCACTACAGAAGTGGCTGCCAGAAGCTTCCTCCATGTCTGACAGAGCCAGTGCCAAGACAGACCTGCTGCTGGCCAAGGCCAAGCCCACCAGTGCCAGTGGTAGCCCTCTGGGATAATGTATTTATGAAGAGAGAAAAAAAACTCTGAAGAGCAGCAACTGCAGCCAGAGAGAGGAGTCAGAATATGTGAGATACAGCCCTGCAGACACCAAAGCCAGTGGAGAAGGAGAGGCAGGAGGTGCTCCAGGCACTGGAGCTGGGATTCCCCTGCAGTGGTACAGACTATGGTGAGGCAGCTGTGCCCCTGTAATCTGTGAAAGTCCATGATGGAGCAGAGATCCACTTGCAGCCCATGGAGGATCCCACAGTGGAGCACGTAGATGCCAAAAGAGGCTGTGACCCTGTGGGAATCCTGGACTGGAGTAGGGTCTTGATAGGGACCTGTGTCCTCATGGAGAGAGGAGCCCAAGCTGGAGCAGATTGCCTGGAAGGACCTTTGACCCTATTGGGAGCAGTCACACTGGAGCAGTCTCTCCTGAAGGATACCTATGGAAGGTATCTGTGCCAGAGCAGTGAAAGACTCAGCCTGTGGGGCAGTCTTATGTAGTGTAAGTTCATGGAGGGCTGTCTCCTGTGGGAGGGATCCAGTGCTGGAGCAGGGAAAGAGTGTGAGGAGTCCTCCCACTGAGGAGGAGGGAGCAGCAGAAACAGTCAATGGACAGCGGCCTCCTTTCCCCATCCCCCTGTGGAGGGAAAGTGGTAAAGAATCAGGAACAAAATTAAGCCCAGGAAAGAAGGAGAGGGTGGAAAATATTCTTAAGATTTGGGTTTACTTCTCATTGGCCTATTCCGATTTAATTGCCAATAAATTCAAATACTCTCCCTAAGCTGATGCCTGTGACAGTAACTGGTGACTGATTTCTCCCTGTCCTTATCTCAACTCAGACACCTTTCCTTATATTTTCTCTCCCCTGTCCAGCTAAGGAGTGAGGAGCAGGTATCCAAAGGTGGATACCTAGCTTCACACCATAACTTAGTTTCTAGGATCTAGGAAATAGAAAACAGATCTTCTGCACAGCATGTTTGCTATTACCTATGGACATATTTCATAATTGCATGTCAATCTCCACATTCCACCTTTTATGCATGACTTCAAGTCCAATTTGCTGCTTTTTATATTGTAACCAGCATTGAGAATTTTTTGCTATCTTTAACTCTTCAGCACTAGCTAATTTTATTCTGATATATCAATGTAATGAATAAAAAAAAGAACATTTTAATGATAAGAGTCAGGATGGTTTGGTTGCAACCACATAAAAGTGTTCTGAAATAAGTCCCAGATAGAATCCTCCTTCTTATCAAAACTGAACCTCAGGAAAAAAATCTAAAGTATAGCTTTTTCCACTGTGTCCTATGATAGACAGGAGTAAACCCTGTAGGAATGAAATAGAGGATTATAGTGCTAGTGGACAATCATTGATGTAGTCTAGACAAAGTCACAGACCATTTTCTGCTCTTCCATTATGCAAAAAGTGGAAAGCATCTGGCATGCAGAAATGGGTTGGTGTCTCTTGTATGGCCCAGTGGCCTAGATGTGCTATCACAGAGGGCATCACAGAGACAGTGGCTGTAGAGGCAGCACAGTCAATGACAAAAAAAGAAGTATTCCAATAGGCATAATTACTGCCAGTACTGAAATGTATCCTATTGGACAAAACAAAGCAAAACATGTTTTCGTGAGAAAATTTTTGTTTCTGGTATGTTATACTATTTAAATTTCTGATTTAGGCAGAAAAATAAATAATCTTATAATGAAAAAATAGTATTCACTCACAAAGTGAGTCACCCTTTAAGTCTCCCTATAAGAGGGAAAATTTTTAGGATATTACATCTCTGCTCAGAAAGACTAGCAGTATATTCATCAGACTAGCACATAAGATTTTTGTTACCATGACTGCATAAAAGGTCTTTAAAAGATTTGCAACTCAGAATGCATTAAAATCGTCTAGGTAATATTAGAGAAGGACTGCTGGATTTCTTGAGTGGTGGAGTTCCACCTACCTGCCAGCAAATCATCATCAATCATTCCCACTCCATCTGTGAACGTTTTCCTTCTCAGAATTGCAAAATGTTTCTATAAATGGCCTTAGTAGGAAAGCTACACTGATAGCATGGAGATCCTTTAGTGAATTTAGTTGAAAACACTGAGGATGACTCAAAAAGCACGAGATCTGACCTTGAACAAATCTTTACGGCTAAGCTCCATGATCAAGTTACTGAGCCATATCAGAGGTGTGATAATATTCAAAGTTGTTTCTTCATATATATTTTTGAGATATATATTTTTTATAATTTTCAAAATTCCCTGTATTGTCAGGCCAAATTTGAGGATATTCCACAATCTATATCTCGTAAGTATATTCAAGAGCAGTATAAAGTTTCCCACCTCAGCTTAAGTGCAAAAACATGACAGTAAGTGTCATGGAGGAATGTCTATGGCAGGCAATTAGTAGATAGCATGTGTAATTGCTTTTTCTTGTTGTATATTCTTGCCAGTAAATAACCATGATTAAGGAGGGCAGGCAGACGCCTCATATATCAGAACATTTTCATTATTTGCTTCTCAGATCATGAAATTTTCAGGAAATCCTTTTGACACTCCAGATAAAGCTCTAAAATGCTGACAGCGAGGCATAGCAATTTAACTCATTATTCCCATGGGGTACATATTACATACCACACTCAGACTCTCTGTTTACTCCTTCTGGATGTTGCACTTTGTATCAATGCTGTGCTTCACCTTGGTGATGTTCATTTCCCAAACACAAATTTTTCACAGGACTTTTTCCCTGCTTTCACCAAAGCTTGTCCCAGCTTTGGGTCTTTCTGACCATGTCTGTTGCCAAAGTTGCATGCCTGAATAGTTTACACTTTGTGCACATTTTCTATTAATTGTCTTCTCTTTGCTTCACCCATAGAGCTTTCCTAGGTCCCATACATGTCCTGCCTGTGAAGTTACCTTATTTCCTTATGGATTCCCCCCACAATGTGTACTAGTTTGAAAGCAAACCCGTGGGAGATACCAAGGCAGAACTACAATTTAATAGGAAAATTAAGATAAAGGCAGTAATACAGAAACATTGGTTTTAACAGCTTGTGGACATGGTGATAGAATATATACTTTTGGCTACATTGCAACCTAAGACATAAAGTTTCCCTTTTTTCCCTTTTCTATAGTTAGTAGAAATTCTTAAAACTATTTCTTTTTTCCACCTTTGTTTTTCTATCCTTTAAACATAGAAGTTGATTCACAATTTCATAAAAACATGCATAGTTTATTTTTCAGTTGTCTTGGTAAGTATTCCTAGGCAGAAAGGAAGCTTTTTATCTAGATATGCTCCTGCCACAAAGAGTTTATTTGCTTTCCTTATTCTTTGTTGTTTTGTTTTGTTTTGTTTTTCTCAGAAAAGAACAACTTTGGCAGGAAGCAAGCTAGCATGTGTTGAAGGCTGGAATGAGCAAAGAATTTGGACCCTCAGGGAAGATTTACATTCATTTTATAGTGAGGTCTGCTGCTTAGCTGGCCTGCCTTTAGTGTATGCTGTGTGTATCACCCTTGCACACAAAGAACAAACAGGATTTCTGTCAAAATGGCTCAGCTCAAGTTAAGATAACAACAAACAAGGACAGAACAAAAGTTAGATATCCACAAGAGAGATAGTGTTTGTGTGTCTCCACTGATAATCTAATTAAATTGGAGGCAAAATTGCTAGTTTCCACCAGTTTTTAAAAAATCAGAACTGTCACAACACAGTAAATAAGTGCCTCAGTTCAGAGTTAGATAGTGCATACCAATCAGTTGGTTGGGTTTTTTTTTGTCGTGACTGACAGCCACAGCTTCAAGGCTTGAAAGAAAGGCTGACTTTTAGTTACTGCTCATCTTAGAAGTAACAGGCCTGGTCCCATATGTGGCATCTGACTGCCTTCTTTGGCATACAGGAAATGAGCATTAGCTAGCTAAGCACTTGTCAGGTGGATCAAGGCAGAGCTCAGAGGTCATGATCAGAGGAGTAGAATCCAGTTGGAGGCTGCAGTCAGTGGCATTCCCAAGGATCAATACTGGCTCTGGCCTTATTCAGCTTGTCTATCAATGACCTGGATGAAGGGATAGAATGTACCCTCAGCAAGTTTGATGATGATGATGATACAAAACTGGGGGAGTGGCTGTTACAGATGAAGGCTCATTCAGTGGGGCCTTCACAGGCTGGAGAGTTGGATGGAGAGAAACCAAATGAGGTTCAACAAGGGCAAGTGCAGGGTCCTGCAAATAGGGAGGAATGACCCCAAGTACCAGGACAGGTTTGGGGCTGACCTGCTGGAGAGCAGCTCTGCAGAGAAGGACCTGGGAGTCCTGGTGGGTGACAAGCTGGCCATGAGCCAGTAGTGTGTCCTTGCAGCCAGGAGAGCCAATGGGATCCTGGGGTGCATTGGGAAGAGCGTGGCCAGCAGGTCGAGGGAGGTGATCCCACCCCTCTACTCAGCCCTGGTGAGGCCACACCTGCAGTGCTGTGTCCAGTTCTGGGCTCCTCAGTGCAAGAGAGACAAGGAGCTACTGCAGAGCGTTCAGAAGGGGTCACAGAGATGATTTGGGGTCTAGAGTGTTTCTTTTATGAGGAGAGACTGTGGGAGCTGGGCCTGTTTAGTCTGGGGAAGAGAAGACTGAGAGGGGATCTCATCAATACGTATAAACATCTCAAAGCTGGGTGTCAAGAGGATGGTGCCAGAAGCTTTTCAGTGGTGGCCATCAACAAGATGAGAAGCAATGCCCATAAACTGAAACACAAGAACTTCCAAATCAAAATGAGGAAAAACTTCTTTATGTTGAGAGTGGCAGAGCATGGGGACAGGCTGCCCAGGGAGGTCAAGGAGTCTCCCTCTCTGGAAAGATTCAAAACTCATCTGGACAGATTCCTGTATAAATGTTCTAGGTGACACTAACTTGACAGGAGGGGAGGACTAGATCATCTCCAGGGGTCCCTTCCACTCGTAAAAATTCTATTTATCAGGAGACAATTTTGTTGAGGAGTTTTTTAAAATACTGATGTTAAAAACTCACAGAAGAGGATAAAAAAATCTTAATCTAAACCAGTTTATTTTGCTTTGAAGGAGAGTTTTTTTAACTGTTCTACACTACCACTGTTCTATTTTAACAACAAAAAAAACCCATATGTATATTAATGATATATGTATTGATACATAATATTATATGCATGTCAATTATGCAAATGTTTCCCACCAACTCTCACAGTTTAGCTGCTGTGTATTTTGAAAGCTGATAATATTTCTTTGTATTAGATAACATTTAAATGATTTCTGAAGCATCCTAAGGACCTGACATAAATAAGGTGAGCAGATTTTAGATGTCTAACCTACCTAAATGCACATCTAAACAACATATTAGAAGACTATTTTCCAGCACATAGTTGTTTTTAACTCTTATGCTTAAAGAAGGACACAATATACAAGAGTGTATTTGGAAAGAGATAATGAGTAGAGGAATAATATTATGAATTACTATGCCCAAATAATGTTGTTGTGAGATAACAAAAGCATGAAAAATAAAATGTGAAATTGCAGGGGGATAATGAGGGGATAAACAAGGAGATCTAAGCTCCTTAGACTAAAAGGCCTGAGCGGTAATACTATGTGGGATACTTTTCAACTGAGAAGCATGACAGTATAACACTCTGTCTCATTTTTTTTTTAATCCATGAGGAACACTAACACAAAACCAGAAAATAAGCTTTAAGATCTCTCTCTTCTAAGCTCTCCCCTCATTAAAAGCCCAATAGGAGCTTTGATCTGTTGACATAGTATGAAAAGTAACTATAAAGATCACAGCTATTTCTGTCATTTATTTTACCAGTAACAAAGAAATTTGGCGTAAAGAACACATATACAAAGAACAGATTAATTACTCAGGGGCAATAAATTAATATGTGTGTTATGCCAGACATTGGCAAGGTATTCCTCCCTGGAAAAATAAATATTCTTATTTTCATTTTTCTTAACCTGAAATCAACACCAGGGTTGCCAATTTAAAGGTTAAGTTGGTATTTTTCACCTTTAAAGATTCTTCCTTTCAGTAGTTCAAACCCCCACAATATACATATGCATCCAACTCAAACTTACCATGAAAGGTCAGAATATTTTTAACTTCTTTTCTGGTTTCAGGAAAGAAAACTCTCCAGATAAAGTGGCAGTTTTAGACAGCATGCTTTACTCTAAGCAAGATATGTTCAAGTACATATTGAATTAAGGAAAAATATATTCGTTATTAGCAATGTTCAAATGATTTTTAGCAAAATCTGAGAAAATGTAGAACTTATGGAACACCACAGTAAAATTGTTCAGTTTTGCTAAAAGAGCCATATTCCACTGGAGCAAAGCAAAGCTCTGCCTGTGTCTGCTGATTTTAAGTTTAGTGTTGTATTTGTACACTTTCTGTGTGAATCACGTATACCAAATTGTCAGTTACTTTGACAGAATTTCCTTGAAGTCTCATAATAATATTTTAACCACTGTCTCCATCAACACTGAAAAGAAAGCATTAACAGACTTTGTAGCCTAAGACCTAATAAATCAGTTTATCAGACTTCAGTTACCTTTATGGCCTAGAGACATATTGCCCTTTTTCTTTCAGATCCCCAAAAGCTGTGCTTCCAGTAGCACTGAAGATCTAGCTGAAGATTTTTAGTTTCATCTAAAAAATAAAACAAAGAAAAACCCCCCAAAACCCCACAGTATTTTACTTTTGAATTATCTATTTTGTTCAAATCATAAAAACTAAGTAAAGAAGAGAAATACACAGATCTAGCAAGATTTTCTGATAGAGAATTTTGACTTTGAAAAAATCAAGGACAAGTCTCTTGTCTTCTGCATAGACAGTTCCTCAAAGCTATGACCATTCAGATGAAGAATCTGGGTAATTGATATTGCCTGTCTCAAGCAGATTTCTCTTTTCTTTTCAAGACAGCATCACTGTTGAAAATTCCATATAATCTCTATTTATTTTCTTCAGAAATTTGTCTCTGTGTTATAATTTTACTTGCCTATTTTCAACAACTAGATAATGGTGTTACCTAGTTCCCTAATGAGGGGAACTGTAAAGGAAGGCTTTCAATATAATGTTTTGTCAGGAAAATTTTAATCACTTTTTTATGACTTTTGATAGTAGTAAATAGGTAAAAAGCACTATGCTGCAGTAAAGGACAGTTAGTGGCTTATTTGCTCCTCAGCAGTATGGTTTATCCAAATAATGTTGCAATTAACCTACAAAACCAAGGTGTTTCCTTCAACTCATCTTGGTTTGGTGGGTGCTCAAAGAAGGCTATGTCCCCATTGGAAGCCTGTGCTGGAGGCAAGCTTGTCCAGGACCTGTGGCAACATGGAGAGATGGACCCAAGATGGGGCAGATTTGCTGGCTGGACTTCTGATCCCACAAGGATCTTATCTGTGCCTGAAGAACTGCACCTTGTGAAAGGATCCCATGCTAGAGTGAAGTTGAGCCTGGGAAGAAGGGAAGGGTGTGGCAAAAGTTGCAAGGTCTGTTTTTATTTCTTGTTAACCTACTCTGACTTTTGATTGGCGATAAATTAGTATCCCCAAGTCAAGTCTTTACCCATGATAGAAATTGGTGAGGGAGTTCCAAGTCCTTTCCTCAACCCACAAGCATTTTATCATATTTCCCATCCTGTCTGGATAAGGAGGAAAGTTGAAGAGCAGCCTGGTGGCACCTGGCATCCAGTCAAGGTCAATCTATTACAGAGTCTCAGATCTTCCGATGAAATGACAAAACACATGCTTAAACTCTGATAGCTGAGTTTGAAAATGCCTTATACATAAATACAGAATGTTAAGTTCTACATTGTTAATGCATAACCTATATTGCACTTATTTACAATTGCCCTTTTCTTGACAATCATCTTATTAGTGCAGAAATGCAAGGTTTATGTGAAAATAATGTGCAGGCAATAGAATATTTCACCTTTAGAGATAAAAATGGTCTACCACAATCTAAAGATGGAGAGACTCATATAGTAGCAGTGGTTTGAATTCTCCTTGCAAAATCCCACTACCAATTTTAGACCTTACATTCCAAAACCCAAAGTCTGGATTACAAAAAAACCCAAAAACCTACCATAAAAAAATCTATAAAATGTACATGTGCTGATATATTATGATAATTAGAGTAATTGAATACATGTTCAGATTGGGTTTTGCAAAGAATTTGAAATCACTGTAAGATGACAACAACAGACAACAGACAGAAGGGAATTATGGAATCAACTTTGTTTTCCTTCCAATGTGAAAAGCAATAAGAAGCCTTTCATAAAGTCAGGGCGTAATTCTGATCTATTGAATAAAATTATTCAATTGTTACAGTGGAAAGACTGTGTATATAAGCCATGAATCAGTTAATAGCCAGCCATGGATATTGAAATGTGCTTTCTTCAGAGATGAAAGACTTACATATGAAAGTAATCACCTGTCAGCCTTTTACTATGATGGAATAGGTCACTGTACCAGCCAGAGTATTTGTGCAGGGTGGAATAAAAAGAGCCATGTTGTGGGTTTTTTTCCTTTAGTTTGGTTTGTGTTTATTTTTCTGAAGGTAGAGCAGCTCTAAATCAAATAACTCAGCTTTTCTTTTGCCATTTCTATCTCTGTTCTACATAAAATCTGGGATTCATTAGGCCCTCTTCCCTTCATAGATCATCTGATAACTTTTGCTGTATGCTTTTCCTCTCTCAATGTGTCTCTGCACCTTGTGTCTTGTCTTTCAGATTTTTCTAAGAGGCCTTCTGCAATTCTGTGTACTCTTTAGAGAAGTTAACTGTCATTAACAAAGCACTAAAGTCTTTACGTCATGCTACCACAGGTTAGTTGAACTACAGGGACAAGCTCTACTCCTTTCTGAACAGTAACAAAACAAAACAAACCTTAAAGTTGTTTCTTTAAGGAGACAATAGGGTTAATTAAAAGTATAGCCTGCTTTCTCAAGTCACTCAGTTAGCCCCTGCAGACAAGACCACTTCTTTCACTGAAGCCCTAGGCAGCTACAATCAGATAAATAAGTGTACATTTATGGTTCATAACAGTCCTATCAGAGACATCAGCTGTGTTTTCATCAGCTACAAAACCGTAAGGTTTTATTTTCAGTTAGACAAAAATTATGTGCAGTCACACCACTGTGAAAACCTTATAACTGAGACAGAGGTTAAATGAGACTTAAATGTCAGCACCACATTTGTCTCTAAATGGCTTAGGAAGGAACAGTCTCAGTACCGAAAGGTGTACACATATAAGTTACTTTTGCTTACAAGTACAAGTGGGATTCATGCATTGTAGAAAGTGACCCAGAGTAGCTTTAAAATACTTTGAAATATGAGGACTCAAAAGGACTAGTAGGCTTATGTCTATTCCTAAACATAGGAATGGAAAAGGCCACAGCTGAATTGTTATATTAAATATATGAACTATGAATGCTGAAAAAGATTATGCTTAAATTAAGTGCCAGAGCAGTTAAAGTACAATCTTTGTATATTTTCATCTTGTGTCTGAGGAAAAGTAAAACCAGAATAATTCACAGCGAGCAAACACATCCACACATTCTAAAAGAATCTTGGGAAATTTTGATATATTTCAACTTTTGTTTTAATGATGCTTCAGCTTTCCCCATGTTTAGAAAAAGGCAGAAATACAGTACGTGCATATATGTGAATAAAGATTTTTTTTAAATTTATAAATGTCTGAAAAAAATCAATACAATTTTATGACTCTTCAATTTAAAAATTGAAGTCATGCTATGTTTGTTTGAAGTGCTCTGTATTTTCATCTGTCTGGCATGCAAAATGGAATTGAAGGTTATGATCCATTCTACTAAATTTGGAGGGTTGTTTTATTTCTGTTTGTTTAGTTTTTCTATTTCTAGCTAGAAAAAGCCCCATCAATTTCCAGACATCTCACTGAAGTCTCCTGAGGCTTGGTCACACCATCTGTTTGGGAACTTTCTCATTACAGAATAAGTAAATAAGCATTAGATGCTGTGTTCATACTGTGAATGTCTTATGCTGTGGCTTTTCTGTAAGTCCAGCAGATCCACTGCGTATTTTGTGTTTTCATCCTATAAAGCACTATGTGTGGACATGAAGATGGTTATAAGCTTTATTTCTGCCATCTTGAGTCTCTGTTTGTGCATTAACAAAAGACTTACAATTCTGAATTTAATAACAGTAAGAAAAATTCATTTATTGGAGGGTCTTTTATTTACACTAATGAACTCATAAAAATTATGCTTGAAAGAGACACATTTTAGAGCTTTAGTAACTATCGGCCCTCCTTCATACATGCCCCTTTAGTATTCTTAATTTTTCAAGATCAATGGAAGATCAAAACTCTTCTCCATGCATACATTATTATTCCTTGTGTTTATATACCAGATGTTATTTACTTTTTCATTTTTCTGTTATTCAGGGGACAATGAGGAGGAGGAGGAAGATAGAACAAGCACAGTGCTCACACTGATCTCTGTTTACTGTAGGGAAGATAGAGCAGGTTGTACTTCATATTTTGTGATTGACTTGCTGTCAAGAGCAAGAGTTCCATTGTTTTAGATGCATCCCCAAGAAAGCCCCATTTCACACAGTATGGATATTACCCTTGTAAAAAGATCCATACTGCCTGAAGTTTCATTACTCTATTGAAAGCAGGTGCTCCCTTTGGTAATTGGGACCTAAGACTGTCAAGCTACTTGAATTTTGAAAAGCCATGAGCTTGATGAAGAACCATCCACTGTACCTAAAACATATCATATTTCTACATATGCATTTTTTCTCCTGAACTTTGAGAAAACGAGGTCTGACCTTTCAATATGCCTGACAAATTGTTGTGATTCACCATGTTCCTGCAGTATCAAATTGTTATAAAAACAGCTCTTGGAATAGTCAAGGAATTTAAGTTAGTTAAATGCAAGTACTTGTTTAGAAGATATTACAAAGTCAAAGGTATTTCCGTCTAGTTTCTCCAGTCTTAATTTCTTTCACATTATTGCATTGAAATATGTATTTTATTGTGTACATAAAATGCTTTCTAACCTGCTGTAAGGATCATGTTGACTAGTTATTCAAAGAAAGGGTGTCTGAGACTGGGAGATGTTGAACAACTGATGAAAAATCAAAGCAAAGCTTAAGCAAAGCTGCAGAATCAAGTTTTAGCTGAGAAATTATTGTGAACAGCAAACACTACTTTTTCCAGGAATAGGGCTCTGAGGAATACCGACAACCAGGATTCAGTCTGGTTGGTGGATTAGTAATTTATTTCTTGAGAGAGATTTTCATTCCTCCTACTGCTGTTTGTCCTTTCTACAGCCTTTGTACCTAACAAGCTAATATCTCACACTTTTCCCCGATGTCTTCAAATCTCAGTGGAACGATTCTTTGTTTTTTCTTTCCTTCATAAATTTTTCATCTCTGATGGGTATTCCTTTACCTCATTATTTTTTCTATTTAGAATAGTGATTGTCTCCTGCCAATTTTTAAAAGTATATTTTTTTATATATGCATTTTCAAAATAATTTTATATTTTTGTCATCCATGACCAATTTAGATTAACTTGTACCCCTTGCTCCTTTATAGAACTGCATTGTTTTTTAAAAGGGAGGGGTTTAATGAAGATAATATTGAGAAGCATGCAAGGACCAATAGTAAGTCAAAATGCTGTTTACTGCTTCACCTGTTAGTTTTTCTTTACTTTTCAGAGGAAGAATCAGGATTCTTAATTTTAATTACTTTTTAGTAATGGGCCAGTTTTTATTAATTTTGATTAGTCAGCCAATGGAATACTTAAACTGCCAAAATGAAGTACCCAACACTCACCAATGGAGTCACAATGATCAAAAAGAAAAAGATTCTATAATTGGTAGACCTCATCAACTGAGAATGTTGTTGCTTAATCTGTTGTGGCAGGAACTTCTCACCACTTTGTCTGAATCTAGTAGTGCCAATGAAAGCATATTTCTAATCCATGCAGTTAAATTAAAGAAGCACTGCCCTCTTCCTCACATAACCTATTTCATATTGCTTCTGAAAATTTTCCTAATTAAAATTAGCAAATAACACTGTGCTTTGTGATTTATGTAAAGGAAAACTTCAACCAATAGACAATTTCAATTAATATAATTAATTATTTATCTGTATCTAGATGTAAACTCAAATGGAATCTGAATAAATTCCCAAATATTATCGTTCCCTGAATACAATGTGTTACTTTTACGTGCATCATACAACTTCTTGTAGCCTCTTGCAAGTGACAAATATCCAAACGGTAATTTTGCCAACCATGGATATCTGAGGACTCCCACAGGAATTAAAAGAGTCAGAGAAGCATAAGTTCTTTTCCTGTTATGGGCTCACTCTCTGTCTCCCAAACTGGAAATAAATATAGGATATTTAAAGATAACTTTGGTCTATTTGTAGAGACAACTGGTCTGGTGTATAGACCGTTCGAACGAAGCATGTGTCTTACAAACATTTTGAGAGAAATGGATGAAAATATCTGCCTAACCCAGAAACAGAACTACATTGCTCTCTAGAGCGTTTCAGCAGATAGCCTGCTCTTAAAATAGTTCTCTGGTGATGGAATTCAGGACAAAGAACATTGTGCGGTCTGACACTACCCTAGCAATACAGGAAGTACTAACAATGTGTGGGCAGAACTCAGCTGAGAAACTCACAGTAACTACTGCAGGGGACTTCAGGGGTTCAATGTCTTCTTATCTGTAGTACTCCACTGTATTTTGGTAGTGAAGAATAGCTCACAAAAATCCTGGCAGCTTTGTTTTTATTTTGGTTGTTACAAATAGACAGCGACCCCAGACTAATGTCAGCAAGGTTTTGTTTTCCTCTCCATATCTGCTTTTCTCTTGAAGGGTATTTATTCTGAAAAATTGCTAAGGAAGATAGTATTGAGGTACAATGGAAAATGGATAGACAACTTTACTATATTTGGCATCTATAATTACTATTTGGAAGTGGTTGTTTTCATCTCTGGTGGAAAAGTCTTTTCTTAATAGGGTTTATAAAAATATTTTTAAAATGTCAAATTATGTTGGAGATTAATTTTGATCTCAGTTCCAGTGCTAGTGCTCAGGCATATTGTAAATGTTATTTAGTGCCTGACTATTCTAGTTGAAGAATCTGGGCTCAAGTAGAAGAAGACATTTTACCTGGTTTGAATGTTCACTTCTTTTCTGTTTCGTGATGACTACAAATGGCTTTGAATATTTCTTCTCAGTTGTAAGGCCTTCTTGTGAATGCTTGTAAACTAAGGCCAGAAAACCACATTTAAGAGTGTTTCTGAGAATTTCTCATCTTTGCTACTGTGTCTGTTACTTTTAAATGTCTCTCTTTTTCTAATAATCTGAAATAAATTTAACTTTTTAATTTTAAGTTTTTCATGTTAGTATAAGGCCTAAGTAGTTCATTAGCAAATTTCTCCCAAATTTTGAAACTGCACTTTAATAAGTAATCCATAACGATAACAATGTGTAGATGAAACTTCAGACTCCCTCAGATTTTTCTGTCTCTCCATGTGTGGCTCAGTGTTGAAACAGCAGGAATATAGTAAATTGAAAATGCATACAGAAAAGCAATAATATTTGCAGAAAATTATTTTCTTACTTGTAGCAGACTGCCTTATCATTTATTCTTAAAAAAACTATACAGTGAGCATTTTCTGTTATATATTTAACTGGACTGATTCAAGGCCTTCAGAAAAACTTATGGTGTATCTCAATAACTATTATTCTCTCTTATTTTATGTGGGTAGATTAAATTAATAATTTTAATTAATTACCAAAAATGTTTTTAGGACTTTGTCAATATTATCAGATGTCAGATTTTAAATTGGAAAAATGGACTCTAGATCAAAATTTAATATTGATCCTCTCCTTGTAAAGAGGAACTCCCCTGACTCCTCACTTACTGCATTGACATTTTGGCAAACACCATCTTCAGTGAAGGAGACTAGGGAAAGATTTGCCCAAAGCTCTGTACAGCTAACATTCCTAACACAATGGAGTACTTATGCATTTATTTTTGTTTAAACATGTGACAGGCCGTGATAAAGACGACTAGCTTATCCTCATGCCCCAAGATTTGGTTGGCTTTGTTGCCAAAGCCTGACCTCTAAAACCTTAGGAGTCAATGAAAAATCTGTATTAGAGGTTTTTCTGGGGAAATTGTCTATTTTTTCCATTGTTAATTTGGGATAATACCTGATTTTTACATACTGAATTTTCAACTTCCACATAAAATACTGGAATAAAAGATCAGTTGTGTAATATAACAAAGTAGACAAACTCAGAATGATTTTAAAATCCATGAAGTACAATGCTTTCCTACTCCTGAAAGCCTTTTAGAACCTCAGTGTTAATTTTGCAGAAAGAAATCCACTTCACAGGTAAGTATAAACCATGCAGTTGAAGTGATGTCTATACATTCCCGACTTAATGTCATATTTCAATTGTTATGATTCAACTTTCTAAAAAATAATTTTAAGACAAAACTGTTGGCCTGTAAATGTAATTAAATCAGAAATCTGACAATATTAGCATGAAGAGTATAAAGGCTTAGTGTGTGTGCATACTGACACTGAAGAAGTTCTTGAAAGGAAATAATTATAAACAAAAAAAAGAAAGTAATCATAATTCTGTAAATATTTGCAGGCCCTAGATTAAAAAAAAAAAATCAATGATGATTGTGTTTTTACTCCTTTTAAACCCTACTGTAAGACCTGTTAAACCAAAAAAAAGAAAAAAAAATTGTGCTGAAAACCTAAACCTTCAACTAATCAATGTTGATTAGATTTTACAGTCTAACTGCAGTCTTTATAGTTTTCATCTAAGCATTTTCTTCTAGATTATGTTTCTGGACAGATCTATACTATAGGAATTGCTTTAATCTCATTCACTGACAGGCTGACAACTACCATGCAATGCAATTTAGCTCTCACAAAAGCCCAATATTTCTTCTCCTGCTCATTTATAGCAAAACTCACTTGGTTTCAATGGCATTGTACAAAAATTTCCCACCAGCAGTTTCTTCAGTTGTGGACTTCCTGATCAATTCTTATCTACAGGGATGACCATTTGCATCCTGTTAGACCTTTCATGCTCCAGTGAACAATAAAGTTAAAAAATCTTTGTTAACAGTTGGCCTCCACATGCATCTTTGCTGAGTGTTCCAGGAACCGCGTTTGTGAAGAATATCACCTTATCCAGAAAAAGAGCCCACTGCTCAGCAGGGCTTGTGAAGCATTTCCCATTCTGGTACAGTATGAATTACTCTTGTAGCATTATCTGGCAAAAGGGCAAGTGGTACATGCAGTTTATTGACATCTCACATTACTTATACGTGAAGGTCACAAAATCACAGAATCACAGAACCGTTATAGTTGGAAAAGATGTCTGGAAATCATCTGGTCCCATCAAAAGTTGGCAACCAACTGCAATTTATAACAGGCAAATCTTAATAAAATGAGTTAGTGCTTCTTGCTGAATTGCCAAAGAGCTTTTAGACTTCAAAATTCTGCCATGACTTTCCTTGAAGTTGAAACAAAAAACTCTTTTCTTCCTTTACAGATCTTGTTTTCCGTCAGGATTGCATTTAAAAAAAACAAAAAACCAAAGAAAAAAACAAAACAAAAAACCACGTTGATAAACTTTTTAAAATATCTCTTGAAACCTATCTCAGAATTTTGTCAGCAACATGAGACTTGAATTTATTGTAAAGATCTGTCAAATTATGTCCTACAAAGAAGAAAATGTAATAAAAAATGAGAAGACCTAGTGACTGAAAGTAGGTCATATGTGAAAATATATTCGTTAAGAAATCAAGTTACTTAATATTCAGTAATTTCAGGCACAAGCAGATATTGATTATTTTATTCATATTTGTAAGATTACCTGGCAGCCAGCAGATGTAATGTAGTCTTTTTTGACTGCTTCAAAGCCACCTTGAACCAGAACAAAACCATTGAGCTAAGTGGCACGTATCTTTAAACTCGTGATTAGTTACTACCAGTCATCATCATCAGCTTATTTCTTCCTGATTAATTTCAACTTCAAATTATTAAAATGGAATTCATGTAACCCTAAGTGTTTGGGAGAACAGTGCAGCTCCAGCACACCACTGTTGCTGCTTTTCCACCATACTCTCAGCATCTTAGCTACAGCTTCTACTCCTGGCCCTGCATGTGTCCCCAATGTAGAGGCATCCCTGCCTTTTCCAGCAGCTCTCTAACATCCTTGTCACCATGCACTGCCTGCCCTGTAGGAGCTCTGTATGTGCTGAAGCTGTGGTGTCAACTAGACTCTTTTTCATGGTGGTGAATCTGGCACCCGACCTTGCCTCCCCTACTACAGATGATTCCAATCACACAGGAGTACTGCATAGTAATGCAAAAATTTTGTAAAGAGAGGATCAAAATCCAGTGATGTCTAAATTGCTCTTTATATGCTATAGGGATCCTCTACATAGGGAAGAAAATTTAATTTGATTGATCAGAAGCTTATTTTTGAAAAGAGTACATTAAGTCTCTAATATATCCTCAATATTACATATAAACCTGAAAGAGAGTTCAGGTAATTATCTTGGGAGATAATGTAGAATAAATTGTTCTAACAAAATCTGTGGTTATCAGTGATTCTGCAACCCACTACCTTAGGATTTAAATTGCTTGACTGTTTCATACTTGGAAACTTTTCCTTTGCTTTTATTAATTCACTGGTGATTTTCTCAGTTCTTAAGAAATATGAGAAGACAGGGATAATAACAAAGATAAAATTGGTTATAAAAGTGAGAAAATAAGTAGAAACATTGTTTGAAAGGCAAGAGATAATTTGAGATATGATCTTATTCTATTTTACTGTTTATCTGCCTTCCAATCTTAGACTCCTTGAGGGAACACAAGGCTAAATCAACGCTGATTTCTTTATGTACTTATTTTTGCCTCAGTTTTGCTGGCGGAAAAAAATAGGAAGGACTACTGAGCATGCATCCCTTTATCATACCTTCTCTGGTGAATGCCAGAATACAAATTTCTGTGAATAAACCACAGCCTTGATTTTTTTTTCTTTTCTTCTAGTACCAATAATGCTCAATTTTTCAAATAATCCAAAATATTGCAATTTTTATTTAGGGTTTTTCCAGACTTCTATTAATAGGGGGAGAGAGGAAGGGAGGTAAAAAGGGAGATAGAGGATGGGAGGGAAGGAGGGAAGGAGGGAAGGAGGGAAGGAGGGAAGGAGGGAAGGAAGGAAGGAGGGAAGGAAGGAAGGAGGGAAGGAAGGAAGGAAGGAAGGAAGGAAGGAAGGAAGGAAGGAAGGAAGGAAGGAAGGAAGG
>JANRGV010000001.1:94152338-94172815 GCA_024734035.1 Alethe castanea | reverse complement strand
CCCAGGGTTGTTTTTTCCTGATAAAATTCTACTGAGTTATTACTTTAATGAGGAGCAAAGATTTCTCATTTTACGTTGTGATAAATTATTACAGTATTAATTAGAACTTGCACAGCCAATTTCATTTTTTCAGAGGTTTTAAAAAATGTTAATTACTTCATTAGTAATAATTAACTTGTTCTTTGGGAACTGCCAAATTTCTTTTTTTTTCCCAGTTGTTTGTTTGTCATAGATTTTTTTTTTCCCTTCAGGTACATTTATTTTTCTCACTGTGTAGTTTGGATGTTGAATTTTTGCCTGGTCTGTTCAAGTTACACTTTATTTTCCCCCCACCAGCCCCTTTGTTTCTGATAAGATCAGTTATGGTGCAAAAAGGAGCATGAATCTATGATGAGATCACTGTTAAAGTGAGGCGTGACTTCCAAATGTGTCATTAAGAGCCCTGTGAGTAGGAATTCTCTCACTCTGATTGTAGAGGTAGCCTGATGCATCTGGTATTGCATGTTTTTGCTATCTTTAAACATGTTTAAGAAGTGTTTTAGGGCTTTATTTTTTTTGTTTTTTAATTTTTTTCCCTGTTGTAGGCAGCTATTCTTCTGGAATGGCTGCATTTGGTATGTCATTTCCAAGACTTTTGGGTCCAGTATACAGGTCCATTTCCAGGGTTAATCAGTGAAATTTGGTAAGTCATCATGATGTGAAATCATGGATCCAGCTTGGCTCCTTACCACAGTTGTTTCTGTGGCAGTGAGCAAAGTCAGCACAAGGTGCATGGCCAGCTGATTATGAGGAGAGCAAAAATATTTCCTGACTTCATTTCTGGGTAGATTTCACATTGTCTTATTCCTAATCAGGAAGGTAATAATTCCTTAATAAGGTAGCATAATTCCTTGATGTTCTTAGGAAGTATGTGCTGGTGGAAGTAAAACTGTCCAAAGCAAGGCCTCTGTATATCACAGTAATACTGCTCAGGGGTGTCATGGTAAGTTTGGAAGAGACTTGTTTCATAAACAGCAGAAGATAAGGAAAGATTGATGAACTGAAATGAGCACCCTAAAGGACAGAGATGATGACCTTTACTATTCCAAGAGGAATTGATCAGAAGATTGTTCTGCATTTCTTTATCCACCAATGCTGACCATAGAGACGGGCAGTATAGGAAAGAATGAGGAAAATGAGAAGTGGGAACAAAGAGGATATGAAAAGTAGCTGCGATACTGCTAGATAGCTAGTGCTCATGGCCTGCTCCATTTTATCTGAGCACAACTGGAAAACAGCTGAAATTGTTTGTGTCTCTCTGTCAGTGGGAAAGCAGAAAGAAGAATGGTGTGGCACAGTTTATACCACAGGGTGGTGTCATGTTAATAATCTTCCAAGGAAGCAAGTTGAAAGTCAGGGGAGATCCAAACCTAATCAAATGAATGAAAACACCAAACCAAAAAATGCAGAAGGTAATATCTGGTAATTTTTTTCAGAGGAGATAAAAATGTCCTATCCAGCCCTGGTAAGAGACATCTTTCAGAGAAAGACTATGCTACAACTATCCCTGATATTTTTAAGAGTATAAACAGGGTTTTGACTCCTTCTCAGGATTCCTCTGGAAAGTAATGCTTTTATAGTAAATAGTCATTTAAAGATGTAGAAAAAAGCCTGTAGATTAATTAACCATCTGGTTTATGAATATCTTGCTAAGAAACTGATTGAAATATTATTATTTTTGCAGGGATTTGCTGTATTTTGGTAACTAGGACCCTTGCTGCAGGGGTGTTCTTTGAACATCTGGATATACAGATATCTTATTATTAGATTGAAAAGTTTTCCTTACTAGTGTTACTGCTCTCTTTCTCATTTAAAGTGGAAAAGAGGAAAATCTGCTAGTTTGAATTAAGTCGGGTTTTTCCTAAGTGGGAGAGACTGAAATCAAAGTAGGAGGATAATGAGAAAAGCACTTCAAGGACTCACAGCCTAACCAGGGAATTAACTGATCTCGCTCAAATCTTCAGGCTTGGTCATTAGGTTTACTGAATCATAGCCTTTATGCCACAGAGAAATTTAAGGAGTATGCCAGACTATAATTTCTTTTTTTCAAGCTTGAAAGAGAAACTAGGTTTCATCCAAAACTCAGGTTCCCAGCCTGCATGATCAGGGAAATAAAGAATAATTTTTACCAGTTAAAAAACTTGCAGAGTTCATCTTCTCCGTGGTTGGTTTATTTTGCCACAAAACCTAAGAGACAACTGACTGGCAAAATAAGCTCCCAGGACAGGACTGGATTTGTCATTGTGCCTAATGTTGTGTTCTCTCTTCTGGTCACTTTCAGAGGCACAGAATACAGCTTAGGAGGATAAATATTTCCACTGCTACAAAATAGGTTTTACTCACAAATCCTCTGAAGACCTGGACTGACTCTGTCTGTTGGTGGGAAAGAGAAGATCTGACTAATATGTACTTGTTTGCTTATGAAGATCAACCCAGGCCATTAGAAAGATGGCCACTTGAGCACACTGTTGTGGCTTCTCCCCCAACTGGTTCAGGAAAAGATTTCATTGAAGAGAAGTGGAAAAAAACCTGTTTATTTGACAAGCAAAGTCTTCATGAGTATAAGAAATGAATAATATTAAACAATAAAACCTCTTGCTGTTCTGAAGAGATGGCAAATTCACAAAGTCCTTATTGTTGTGGGGTGCAGCTCGGCTCACTCAGACACTTATCAGTCCCTCCTGCACTCTGGTGGGCACAGGTGTGAGCTCCTGGTGTTCTTCTGGGTTTTCAGTCCAGAGCAGGGCTGAACAGTTCCAAGTAAAAGAAAATGCACAGTCTGAAGAACTTCTCTACTACAGCTAGCTAAAAAAAGTAACTAACAGCAAAGGAGAGGTCTCTTGCTGTCAGTCTGTGATGCAGACAACACAGACCAGGAGCAGGAATGTGGAGTGAGTGCAGTTTCTGAAAACAAACTCCGCGCTTCTTCTCTCCCCCTTCCCTCTCAGAACCAATCTTAAAGGCGCAGAACTCCATATACAGCAGAAGTAGAACAAGAAATTGGGCATACAGGCATCATAAAGTGACCCTAGGACAGAAGGAATCATGACAAGAAAAAAGACAGGTGACAATAAAGTTATACATTTACCAGAAAAGTGAAAAGCCCAACTACACATGGTGAGTGTAAGAAATCTATGACGCTTGACCTCTGTCCATGTAAATTTGATCTCACCGGCCTTGAAAATGCATTATAAAGATTGTTGTTGCAATGTTTTACATGCATACATAATTCTTTTTATTACAATCCTGTGTCACATTTGTCATCTCAAGCCTTACTTTTTATATATGGCTCAAAGGTTCCCTGAGATCCATGGGAGTCTTTAAACAGATAAAATCAGATTATAACTACATCAGAATACATATACATAGATTACAGGGATTTGTGACTATTAAATATCAAATGCACTATTAATATCGATAGCAATTAATTTTGTGCAAGAACATTATTTATAAATATATTTGGTAAGAGTGTCATCCATTCAAAAAGTCATTTTTTTCTCTGAATTTACACCCATGGTTCAATAATTCCAACAAGAGTATCTAAAAACTTCCTAATATACTGATGTAAACTATCAGGATGGGTTGTTAACTTCAAATTTAGGGACTGTGTGTAATGCCACTAACAACAGATGGCTTAGAAGTCTGAAACTAGGCTAACTGCAATGATCCCTCTTCATAAGACAATTTGGCAATACAATCTAGATTTCAAGAGTGATTTAATTTTCTTAACAATAAAAAGGTGTAAATGAGAGCTTACTGCTAACAGATGATGTCAAACTTTTACAAAGAAAACTGAAGCTCAAAGACAACAATAGAAATTGCATCCTTTTGTAGAGGTATTCCAAAAAAAAACCAAAAAAAAACTATTTTGGGAGGACCACCAATATGAGTAAGAAAATGGTTTATCACCCATTACTCTTTCACTACTGGACTTTTCAGTAGGATTGCCAATAATATAAGGTCTGTCACAGAGGTACTTTGTGATGTTATTTGCCTGTGGAGAAAAGGAAAAAGAAAACAATATTACACTCCATGTCAGAAAAAAGCAACTTGCATTTTGAATATATGGGGCATATCTGAAATCTTCTCCCTCTCATATTTGCAATCAAGCTTTTCAAACCATTTTCATCTTCATATAGACAATCTCAAAGACACAATTCCTTTTCTTAGTCAGACTAGTATTTTTTGAGTTTCCTTTGGAAGATTCTTTTCTGTTGTCTTTCCACAAAAATCATGATACAAAGCACAGAGCAACAGTAGCTTTTGTTAGACATATCTGGACTTGGAAAGTGAGAAGCAGATGTAGATCCAACTGAAGTTAATTTTGCTCTCATCCTATGTCATAAATATTCAGCAGCAAACTAAAACAAAAAACCTTGCTTAGAGATGAAAAAGTAAGTATTGTGAGTAAAATCAAATTCCTTGTGTTTTAGTTTTGTTTTACTGCAAAATCCTTTTTTTAATTGTTTGGTTTGTTTGTTTTTGTGGGTTTTTTTCTTTAATGTCTGTACAATTCCAGGTGCTGTGTTATTTAGGTTCTAATTTCTATTAGAATGTCACAAAAGTAAAAGTGCATACTTTTTATTTTCATTGCATATAGTAAAGAAAAATAATTATAAGTGGTATTATATGATCCCCAAATAGTTCAAAACCCAAGTGCTATTTGGTTCAGTAGACCTGTTGATTTAAGCCTTCTGGAGATCTAGTCAAAGCACTGTGTGGACATAAACAATATACTTCTAATTAAAGCTACAGTTGTAGTTATCAAATTCAGTTATTGTAGTTGATAAGGAAATAAGCACCTGCAACAGAGCAAAAAATATTTTTTCTCTCTTATTAAGAAAGAAAATCCAATTGCTTCTTTCCGTATGCCACTTTTCAACCCTTTCCATTTCTCCCTTCCCCCCCAAAAAAATCCCAAGTATGATGGATTTGAGGTTTGAATTATATGTGTTTATTTGTTCCTTGAAGTCTTTACATAATTTTCTCGGTAACCATAGAGTTTGTGGCTTATTTTATTGTCTTGCATCATTCCTGGCTATGTCTGTGTGAAGTGAAAGAGGAGCAAACCTGTCTGGTCAGCTGGACCTGCTGCCTAGACATCTGCTGAATGCTGTCTTGGGATTGTGTTTCTTACTATCCCAAAGCAGAGCCATCTGGTCCCCATGAACAGAAACTCTGAGATGTCTGTAATTTCTAAAGAGATCCAAAGTTCAAAAATAAGCTACTATCATACCTTGTATTCCCATGAACAGTTTGTTTTGTGACATTGTCTCTCCCCACAGTATATAGTACAGAAGTACTGTGTGTTTTCTTTAGAGCACAGAAATCTTTAAAAGATATTAATAAAATAATGAAGATATATTTATAGTAACATGATAACTACATGGCTGCATCAGACACCCAGCTTTTTGGTACCATACAATTTATTTCATTTTTTTAATAGTATGCCACAAGGCAAAGAAAGAACTTATTTTCAGAACATTTAATCTATGGGATGGTGTAACAGAACTTTGTAAGAATAAATATGATTGAATCATTGTTGTCGTGGTTGATCTAGTCTCATGATTTAGATACAACATTCATTTATCCAAAAAGGAGAAATAAGGACAGATCTTTAAAGCAAACTGTAGACATAATAGTAATATATATATAACTAATTCATCAGGGTGAAAATAAACTCTGTCCTTGGAAGCTTCACAAAAAGTATATTTTGTGCAAAATTAAGCCATTTTGAGGTTTGTTGAATAGATGTTCATTTTATTTTGAAAATTTTTATACTGATATAACTGAATACATGATGAGTATTTATCTTAATTAAATTTTCACCAGCATGGTTGCCTTTAGTAACAGATATGCTGTGCATTAGCTGATTAGACAATTGGCTTTCATTAGGCTACTTGATATCAAAAATAATTTAAATAGAATTCAAAGATCCTTATTTCTTTTAATGCTGGCAATTGTAAGTGTAGAGACAATTTTATATTTTCTTACTGAACAAAAGAAATATAATGGTTTCCATGAGTTATCAAGTGCAAACCTGAAGGATATCCAGTAGTCACAAAAAATTCACAAACAATGACATTCCTTGCTGTATTTCATTAATTGTTTGAACATGTTGCCAATCATTCTTCTCTGCCAGTTTTAATCTATCAGCTGATATTTACTGGGTGATGAAACATAGGGGCTCATTTACTCTGTAAGATGAGACCTTTATTCTAGATTTCTGTGCTCCTCTTTATTGCAAAAAAGATGCCTCCAGTGCTAGAAGGAAAAAGAAAAACATCTCCTACATTATATTTTTATATTAACGCGATGGACCCAGTATTTAAAATTACTTCAAAGAAATAGGCAAAAAGAAAACCTATTCAATATTTGGTATGCTTCATCTTTAGATAACCTAATCACTTAACTTTAAATAACTGAGAGTATTTGTTTTTTGGAGTTTGTTGTTTTTTTGGGTTTTTTTGTTGTTTTGTTTTTTGGTTTTTTTTTTTTTTTTTCTGAGAAAAGAGCAGAACTCTTTTGTATACAAAAAGAAAAATAAGGTGCCAAGAACATCCTATACCCAGTGAAAAACCTTGATGTGCTTTGTCCTGAACAAGTCAGAAAGCTGCCAAGTGGTGGCTGGGTGTTGGGAACTGGAAAGCAGAAACAATGAGGTGGCAATTACTGCAATGCAATCTCAAAATCAACTTTGTCTAAACTGGACTATTCACAGTGTGAGTAGTGCATTTCTCTGGGATTTCCTTGGTTACTCCAGATCTCCACAATTTATAGGTTTCTGAGTGTTGTCTACATTTTTTACTTAGCCCCTGTAGTCCTGACTGAAGTAACAGAAAGTTCAGAGCTGCACTGATGCTCTTGCTCATGCTCTCCAGGACCCTTGAAATTTCTTAACCCAGCTGTGACTTCTGTCAGTGAAATCAGCTCCTGTGACATTTCACAACCATCAGGAACACATATATATAATGTCTGAGTGTTTTTTTCCTAACAGATCAAGCTAGTTACATACTATGATCATCTATCTAATTTGAACTGGAAAAGCAGTAACCCATGTATGATTTCAAGTAAATGGTAACATGCAGTATACATAAAAAGTTACTAATGTTTATAGCTAAAATAGAAGGCAATAAATCTAATAATATATATTCATAAATATTAAAAAAGCGAGTGAATCAGAAGATAGATTTTTTCAGTGTTCCAAATATACAATAATGTTATTGTTTGCTATGAATTAAAATAATATGATGAATTATTGCAAATAATGTAGGAATCTTATACTATTCTTGGTTTAGAGATTCTTGTACAGTGTATTAGAATCTTTTGATATATGTAAAATGCTCTACTACTTTATTTTTTCATTGTGAATATTCACAAGTGTATGTGGAAATCCAGTTACCATTTCATAGACATTGAAACTTGTTATTCTACATACATTAAAAAAAATTGAAATACAATCCACCAACTTTTCAGTATCACTACAGTATATAGTTGTAGGTATTTGGTTTTCATCTCTTTATCTCACTGAGGAAGATAGGTGATGCTCTGAAGCATTGTGATAATGGTCCTGAGCCAAAACCTCCAACATCTCTAGTCATACCCGGGTCATACTCATCCAACATACCTAAATGAAAAATTTAGGCAAAGAGAATTCCAGGAGTTATTTTTATTATTATTTCTCTCTTGTAAACATGCAAATTTTTATTTAAATATGTTCCATTATCCATTTAGGAACTTTTTAGAAAGAATTGTGGTGGGGAGGGTGCTTTATGAGGGACTGAGAGATGCTACGTTTGGTAAATGATCTCTTGAAGATTTTGCATTTTCTTTATAATCATGTTGGCTATTTACTATAATTTTATAGTAATGTTCTTAGTTTAATGATTGCTTTAATAGCCATTTTTCAATTTGGACTCTGCTAGATATGTTTATCCCCTTAGATTAACTACTAATTATTTCAATGATAGGATTCCACTTATACTGTCTATGGACACACCATATAAATTAAACTACTCATTGCTTTTGGAAAAAAAACACCCCAAGTTATTAATGTGTTCATTTCTGAGTCATTGTTTATTTCCCTTCATTATAAATGATTTATGTGATTCATTAGATTGTGGTAATTATCATTTTAGTCTCATAAGTTTTTTATTTATGCAAGCTTCGCTGGTGATGAAGTACACTGGAACTTAGAAGTCAGGTTTGATAAGTAGTATATGCAGGATGATGAAACCAGTCAAAATATGTTAAAAGGGCAACAAAATGTGCTGTGCTCTATTCTTAGAAGCATCTTAGCTTGACATTAAAAAGCAACTGCATTGTCTCCTAAGAAGAAAGAGAAGCTGCTGGATCTATCACTGTAGTATTTCTAGAAGAAACAAAATAGTCCAAAAAGATTATAACAGCTATGCTAACACCACATCAACTTCAACATAAAGGAGAGATTGCCCAGTTTAACACAGCACTACAAAAAATCTTGCATGGTGAACTCCTGAAATAATCATTGGCTTTATCAGTTCTCCAGTGGTCTCCCAACACATTCATACCCTTTTTCCTCCTCTGCCTTCTGCTTGGCAGTGTAGCTCCAGTCAAGGCCACCAAATTACCTTTGAGCCTACAGTCCAGACTAATGAGTCCAGCGTTCCTTTGAGCTGACCTCCCTCGCCAATTTTCAAAGATTTTAGCACGCCAGTCTGCTGCTGTTGGGGTGGACATAATGTATGAAGGGACACACTACATTTCAGAAGGCTAAATTCTGTTTTTCATAGCAGCATTCCGCTTTTTATACACTCCACAAAGTTTGCACTTTATTAATTTGTTTCAATAGATCAACATAACGTTCATTGGTGCAAAGCAGTCTCCACCAGTGTTATCCACAAAACTTTTCAAAAAATACTTTTCCCAGCTGCAGGTTTCTCTTGCTTATCTTCTCCTTCTTCTCTTCTCAGCCTCCATACCAATGGCCTTGGTAAAATTCCTTTCAGAAGCAAACCTAATCTTTTAACTATCTCTAGCTCACAGACCAGCTGTAAGCCCCTTCCACACCAGTCTAAAATTGTAATTTCCATACATCTGTGCCTCTACCACCTCTTTTGAATGACAAAGTTAAATAACTTATAAATCATCAAATTATTTAAATATCCTATATTCCTTTATCAGGAGCCATGGTTTGAATTTTCTCCACTGTCCTTCCTCTGGTTATTCCATAGTACTGATTACTAATATTACACAAAGATGCACACAGAACATTTTTCCATTCCCTGTTGGAATTTGTCAATGACTAATTAAAAAATTTAGAAAAAAAAAAAAAAAAAAAAAAGGAAAAAAAACCAACACCAAGTAGGAAACAAATATATTGTTAGAAGGGACTGATTTAGTCATCTTAAAATTAAATAGAAAATGTAGCTTAAATTTGGAATTTAATGTGGAGCACTTTCTTCCCTTGTAAGCATAAATTTTGTAGTTAAAACTGGTTTTGGGGAGTGAAAAAAAAAAAATCTTGCACTTAAAAACTACCTTGAGATACCACAGGGATATTTTTATGAAAAGATAATAAAACAGACATATTCTTTCTATTGGGATTTCAGAATTATTAATTCATCCATTTACTAATATTTAAAAGATTTGAACTAAAATAACAACCAGTCTGTCTTCATATTAGGAAAAACGATATTTTTATATCTTAGTAAGTTGCAATTGAGGTATTTTTTAAATTAATGTGAGTCAAACTAATCAGTAGGGAAGTTAAATTCTTATAAAGGCAATTTGGCAAAGAGGTTAGAGCTCTGGCAGCAGGAGAAAGAAAGAGCAATTTTTTGTCTTCCAGTTAATTGTCTTGAGTTACAGTCTGAGTGCAGTTGACATTTATTGTTTTGCAGACCAGAAATATGCAATATTTATCATTAATCTTTAGATTTTAAACTGTAGTTGGTACCAAGTACAAAACCTGAGGGACCATGGAAGCAGACATCATAAAACATTCAAAGAATATATTCATGTTAGAACATGTTAGGTATAATTAAAATAAGATTTTTTTTAAATGGCGGTGTAAGCCAATCTCAGATGCAGCAGATTGATTTAGGGGTTGGTGCTATGCAGATATACTCTTGTGTCTTATTTCCTAAATTGCCTCCTAATTTTGTCTTTTTTTTTTTTTTTTTGGAGGGCTTGGGACTTTATAGTTGAGATGTGCACAGCAGCTCCCAAAGTTCCACCTGCCACTCTGTGCCAGGTGAACAGCACAATTTACCATTTACTCCATGGGTCATCCACCTTCTCTCGCAGTGAATTCAACCAAAGCAAAATCGAAGTACCCTCCATCCTGGTGGGACACTGAAGGCAGCTGTGATCTGCTTATGGATATAATACACACATAAGCATTGCTTTGGCTTAGAGGATACATGGCAGAAGCAAAATGTGGGGCAGTAGGAAGCAAGGGGTGTTTCTGGCTATGGCTTCTCTCTCCCCAAGTAGCTGTTAACACATGAAGCCCTGCTTCTCTGGAAATGGCTAAACATCTGCCTGACAAAGGGAATTGCAAATGAACTCCTTTCTTGCTCTGCTTGTATCTGCTTGCAGATTTTCTTCCTTTCTTAAATTGTCTTGATATTGGCCCATGGGTAGTTTCTTGCTTTTGGTCTTATGATTCTTCTCCTCGTTCTGCTGAGGGAGGGAGTGAGCGACTAAGTGATGCTTAGATGCCTTCTGTGATTAACCCACAACATCTGTGAATATCAGTGTAGACATAGCAAATATTGATTACTTTAATAATAATTGCTTTGATGACGGACCATGGATCACCTTTTTAATTTTCTTTGATCAGTTGGTGGAAAAAACAGAACAACAGCAAAACTCATGAAGTATTATTTGCATAATACAGATCTTTGCTTCTTAAGCCTGAAACCAATCTTCCTGAAGTGAAAAAGTAACAAATTCCTTGGTGTGAAGAACAAAAATGGAGAAGCAAAAATTCATTTTCATGTTTTATAAGTAACTTTAGAAGGCCAAGCTACAAGGTAGGGATATTTTCATTTGATTTAGTGTGTTGTATTTGGCTATCATGAACTTCATTTTTAATTGAACATACTATAACCCTGTTGGGAAAGTTGAGCTTTAATTGCATATGAAATAAAGTTCAAGATTTCACTCTTGATGAGGTAATAACACAGTTTTCTGTAGTTTGCATATTTTTGCCATTGACCTCTGAAAATTACAACAGAAACATGAGGAAAATATATTCATAATGATGCAAATAGGAGAAGTAAAGCAATTTCGACATAGAAAGTATTTTGAATTCAACAGGGGTTGTGTTAAAATAACCCCTGTTTTATCACTCTGCTGCTCTTATCCAAGAAGACTTTGGGAATCTTGTTAGATATGAACAAAAGCGATTAAATTTTGCAAATGAGATCACTCACATTCTGGGGAGAGATTAGGGTTAAAACTTATAAATCTAACATGTACTTCCCTCATTTACTTGACAAATGAACTTTTAGCATTAATTCTGAGGATAGTTCAAAGTTAGGTTAATACGTCTTAGAAAAGTTATGAATTCTTAAAAATATGTGAACTCATTTGCTGCTCCACAGTTCTATATGAGATGTTGGAATATATTTTTTTTTCTCTGTGAACATTGATAACTTTGTATGCATGTATATATGCATATATGAAAATATGCATCAAATTTAAATTTCTCATTTACCATAACTTTAGTAGTTTGTTTTTTTGCTTAAAGCACATTAACTTAACAAATAAACTTACAGAGATGTTGTCCATGATAACAGCAACCCAGTAACCTTCTCCCCATTTTATTGCATGTTTCTATATGAAAAATTTCTGCTCTGTTTTGCCACAGTTTAACTTCTTAAAACATTATCTGTTTAAAATTCTGGAAGATTTATGCTTCAAGAAAATTCAGTGCATTTAAACACAGATAACTCAGACATATTAAGAAAAAAAGCAAGTTTGAATAAAACCGGTTATGTCTGCCATATATATAAAGCATTAGTATAGAGGGTTTTAAACAGTTTTATCATCCTTATGCTGTGAAACAAGGACTAAAAGAAAACCCTTGTTTAGATTTAAAAAAAACCCCAAACACCTGAATTTATATGCCATAACATAGTATCAGCTACCACAAGTGCAAAGAGATCCACTAGATTTTGAAAATAGCATTTTTAAGTATCTCTCAAATAAGAGCTTATTTTACTCTCCTAACTTCTTAAATGGGGACGGGGAAAATTCAGACACAGATGGACACCTGAAGTCATACTAAAATAACACAGAGCTGGAGAAGCAGTTCAGAAAAAAGCCTTTGCCTGCATTGATCTTGCACCAGTTGAAATATGGAGGTAATAAAAGGCAAATTCATAGCAGTTAATATTTGACACAGTGACCAGAGTATGCAGAGGCTAGAGAAAGAGCTGGAGAATGCAAATTTATTCCAGAAAAGTGGCAGGAAGCCTCACCAGCAGGGAATGAACATGAGAGGACAGCAGTGGTATCTAAGGATAGACTCCTGCTTTTTCAAGCAGGTGCAATGGAGTCACTCATTTCCAAGATCTGAAATCAATCTGCTGATAATTTCAAGCACCTGGAAACCATTTAGCTGTGTGGCAATGTGCCTGACCTAGAAGCAGTGCTGAGGAACAGGATGTAGAGAGTAAGGCTTGTCAGTTTACCCTTTTGCACTTCTTGCTCTGTGTGGCTGATCACTGGCTTGGAGCACAGGCAGAATTAACTAGACTTACTGCAAAAAGCTTTATAAGCACCACTCAAAAAACTAATTCTGAAAGATACCTTGCCATTCATCTCTCATTCACAAAATTAGGACACATATTTGTGATAATTTTAAAACATCTGCAGAAACTATTACTGTCCCATGGCCAATTGTTACTGTCCCACGAATGAAGCCTTTAAATGTCTACTTCTGTGGACAAGTAGCTGAAACTACAATTAAAACAGATAAAAATACTGTGATTGATTTGACATTAATATGAATTCAAGTTGTATCGTACAGCTGATACATACAATTCAGCCACAGGCACGTGAATGCTGGAAGATAGAAGGATCTAATCTGTGGGGACAGTAGCTTCTTCAATTTTGACAGTTTTGACTTACAATAAGGCAAATATTTGTACCACCAGACCAGGTAGCTGCAACCTTAATTGTGATGACATTACTGAAAAATCACATTAATTTATGTTTGTTTCTGATTTTGTTTTTTTTTCAGAATATGCAAAAGAAAGAAGGATTAATGACAAACTACTTCATCCATACTGCAGAGTCTAAAGCTTTAGCGAGAAAAAAGCTTCACAACCTGCCCACCCTTTAACCATATAGTAATAGGCAAAAAAGGGGAAGCTGCACATATATAACAGTCTCAAAGATAGTACCTAGAGAAGTAGAGAGAAGTTCTAGCGGGTTTAAGCATGTTCAGCAATGCTATTTTTTTTTTTCAGGAGGAACCAAGTCTCATTAAGTGCACAAAGCAGAAAGATTATTACATAGCAAGGGCTATTGCTCTCTATAGAATTTCCAGTTAATTATTTGCCAAGACTGAAAGATCTGCACATAAGAATAGATGAGGAATTTTCATAGCTAAAGCCACTGAATTATGTTCTGATAAACTGCCTCTATATCAATTTCAGATTTTGTGGATGATGCTGTAGATTTTTAATGACTATTTCATTCTTTGAGTGATGTAGTAGATACAGATGAGAATCTATATTCCTTATTTCCTGATGGGAAATCTATTGAAAAATGAAGACTGCTATCCTGTGGCTCTTTATTCCTGCATTTTCATATTTGTAAAAAGGGAGAAACATGCTCTGAATAAAGTTAGTAACTATGAGGGTAACACTAGTAGGGTAACAATATTGTACAACAAAAACAAACTAAACTGAAGAAAACTAAAACAAAAAAAGTTCTGTAAAGGTAAAGACCAAGACTACCTCTTGCAAGGAGAGGGTAGGAACAAGGAGAAAGTAGCATGGTCATGAGTATTCTGTGATTGTGTCAGGATGTTCCCTGTTAATTGACGTATCAATTGAAGAAGGGCCAGGGAGTAAATTATGTCACTACAACCAGAGACTATACAAGAATACTTTCATATCTTGTTTTAAAAATTTGTTTTTTGAATTTCAGATTATCTCCTTTGAAATATTCATGAACGCTAGCAAAATAAAAGGTGCAAAGTGTAGATAGTTCATATTACATTATGAAGATACAATAGTAGAGACATGTCAGACATTCACACAGGTGTGAAATGCTGCCAAAACAGTGAACTTAACTGGAATATTTCAGACCTGCTGAGAAATATTGGTAAAGTTAAATATATATCAAAGCATGATCAGGTAACAGGTTACAATTTCTAATTCCCTGAGGCCTTAACTCTTAATTTATAGATTGCCCCCTGGAAATTCAAATCTTTTAGACAAAATGAGATGCTGATGGCTAATTTTTGATCATGCCTGATTTTGTGAAGCTTGAAGGATTTCACGCTATGTATAATATTTAACAGGGATTTCTTTCTCTTTGTGGTTACTCTTTTTTCCTGCAAATTCACAATTGGAAGTAGTCCTGGAACAAACCCTTTCTCTGCACTCTGAAATTTTCATCTTTCCATTTGATATGCATGCCATAAGAACTATAATTTAATTTATTTTCATACTGTTAAGAAAGTTCTTAGGATAATAAGGAATTTTTCTTGGACATGGGAGGCTCACTAGGCTGCTCTCCTGATCATTACTTGTGAGGATATATCCTGTGGGATTTCCATTCCTTTACCAGAATGAGCTCTTTGCACACTCTGCATTCTGAAACTTTCAAACAACCACAATAAGCTAACAATATCTATCTTTAGTGGAGTGGTTGTTAGGTGCCTATACAACAGCTCCACTTGTATTTTTTTTTTATTCTTATTTTTTTACTCTCTTTAGCTTTGGCAATCCCGATTGATTTTATGACCAGCCATTATACAGTATAAAACTGATGAACTTAATTTTGTCTTTGACCCCATGTTCTATGTTTCTGTACATTGTAGAACTGTTAACTTGAAAACTAAAAATACCCTTTTGTTTCTTTGGTTAATAACTTCAGTTATAAAAAGATTAAGTAAATATTTTCTAGGTCGTTCTTTTAAGGGCAAATTTTTCACTTGGTTCTACTGAAGAAATAGATAAACCAAAGCAAAGAAACAGAAAACAAAAACAAGCAAACAAAAAAGAACAAACCAAAACCCAAAGAAAAAATAATCTCAAACTCCAGCATCCTATGACTGACAATTAGGGTGTGACATGTATGGAAAGGACCTGCATAGGCCACATTTTTCATCACAAGTCACAAGAATAAGAAAAACTGGAAGCATCAAATTAAAGACCAGATTTAGAGAATCAGTCTAATGCTCTGTATCTCATGAAACTCCCTTCAAAAGTACTCAAAGGAGTGAGAAATTTCCAGAATGCATTCTGGTATTAGAGACTATTCTTTTGTATTGGCAAACTCAAATTAAGGTCTATCATTCAGTGAGGGTTTATATCTCCCACACAGATAAAACAAATGCCTCCTAGTAATTCTTCTTTTATTTTACAGCTTCATGTCAAAAGTGAAGTTTATCACAAATTCTATATCTCATAGTAGTAACCAAGATAACTCTGGGGATCTTAGGAGTTCAGGACAAAACCAAGCTTATTGTTAAATATCATTGGTATTTATTTGTTGCTCAATTATTTATGGAGACTCCTTTTTTCAATAACACACTATTCCTGTGCCAATTTTTTCCTTCATGCCCAAACCAACTAAATTTATTGAAGTGCCCATATCCAGATTCAAAAATATACACACAGGGAAGAACTACTGGTTAGTTTCCAGCAAACCACAGATAGCTTAGGGTACTTCAACCCTATTGATCATCCCTGTCAACAAACAAATTTTTGTAAAAAAATTATTACTTTAAGAAGTTAATATTTTGCATAATCTACTGGCATAGACACACATATATACATTTACAGAAATCTGTGCTTCAGAGGAACTAGTCCCTTATGAACTTGTGTCTTATGGACAGCTTAATGCTTTTTTCCAAAACTTTTCTTCAAGCTCAAATGAATTTTTTGTCTTTTGCTTCTTATTCAGGTGCATGACTTTTACCTTCCTGTAAAAATAAAAGACCCTGGCTAAAGCCACATGACAGGATTTAGTCCTTTTTTGATAACTAAGTATGAAGCAAAAAAAAAAAAAATCAGCATTTTAAATTGTTGGTATTCTTTTGGGTTTTTTTCCTAATTTTTCACTCTTTGATTTTTAAGTTGAATAGAAGTTCAAATTTAATTTTATAAACTTGGGGAGAAATCTAGATGTTTGACTCTCACTAAGTGATGGAACATATAGAGTGACTTGTTCTGAAGATATAAATGGGTATACAGTCATATACTGTATCTAGGACACTTAGGTAACAGCAAAAGATCTTTAAAAAAATGAAAGCATGTCTATGTTGCTAGAAATTCATTAATTAAATTACAGTTTTGAGCACAAAATTAAGTACTCTGGAATATAACCCATGTTACAAATTCTCATAATCCAAACTTTGTACTTTTTACATTGTTGTACTTTAAGAACATTTGAGGAAAGTGAAAAGGCAGAAATTGTATTTAACTCAGTTATGGGAGGAGTATCTCGTGGGAATGTGGGTGATACATATATTTTCTTTCCCGTAATACCTAATAATATTGAGTTTCAGTTACGTTTTCTGAAATGCTGAAACTGAAGCAGCCAGGCCTCTGCAGAATATGTGAGATCTTTATCAGGATGAATACCCCAGTTAGTGGTCAGCTCAGCTGTTTCTATGGTTACAGATTAATTCAGTGGTTAGAAAGGCAACCTTCAGTATATATATTTCTTGAACTGGGAATATAGGACAAAGGCAAATATCTTGAGGGGCAGCTACATTTGTAAGGATGGATTGTCTGTTGTGTAACGAGTTTTCAACATCAATGATTTCTTAGCTGGTACTTAATAAGCAACTTTCATATTCAGGAAAAAAAACCCAAAAAACAAAACAACAAAAAAACCTCCCAAAATAAAAATAAACAAAAAAATTCCACTAAGGTAGCTATTTAAGAAAAGGAATAATGTAGAAGTAAATATTCCAACACCTACAATTTGGGAATTATTTTTATAACAATTTTTAAAATCTGAAGAAAACAATTAAAGATAATGAGAGGATTGTGGCTTCAACATAATGAATAACTATATAATGAGTGTTACTTGATTAAATCTCAAATAAATTAGAATTTCAGTAGCATTCTTTATTAAAGTGCATTTCTGGGTAAGATCACACTAATATTAGACTCTGCTTTATGCATGACCTAAAGGAAATCAAAGTTCAACCTCCTTATTAATATGCTTACCAAAATGAATTGAAAATCAGGAAATTGTGACACCCCTTCCAAAATCTTCACATTAAAACTGAATGATTTATATGAATGTTGTACTGAGTATGGCCACTATGCCTACAGAGAAAAAAGCCCACTAGTGAGTATCCAGTGAAAAGAAAATACAGATGATCATAATACTAAGGATATTTTTTCCCTCACCAAAACAGCCTTTAAGCATTAAGAACCATATGCATCTTAGTCTATCACTACTAAACATGCAGAAGTGTCTTCTATTATGGTACACTAGAGGAGGAATGATGCTCTTAGCCTTCTGGACATGCATTAGTCAGAATAGACAATGATTTTATTAACATCAGAAATATATATTATATAATTTATATTATCCATTCTTAATTCAGTTTAAAGTGAAACAGTTTCACATAGAGTGTGTTTCTGGTGTTGTTTAGTCAAATGCTGATGCTATGTTTTTTGGGTGGTAGATGTTGATACTCAACCTGCAGAAGCTGAGAAATTACTAAAAGTGTTCAAAAAAGAGCAAAATTAACAGAAAAAATGATATCCAGAGCAAATATGCCTACATAGACAAAACCAGTATTGCATCAAATAGAGATAATGTCACTTTTAAATGTTATTATGTGTTTATTAAACACATCTTTTTAACTTTAAGGCAAAAATTATGTGGAAAATACCATCATAAATGGTCCTGTAGAGCCCAGGAAGCCCTAGAGATCAGGAAGCAGTCTAGGATACTTGGATTCTCTGTGCCAGGGTAGCTGATGCATCAGATAACTGATGCACAAAATCTGAAGTAATATAATAGGAATTCTTCTCATTCATCGAGTTGTAAGGTAAAAGAAGGATCAGAGGGCCTCTAAAGCAGGGAATTACTGTCTACCCTTTTTTGTAAGCATCTATAAAAAAAGTTTATTAAAGTATTATAGCGTCTTATATGTAAACTAACACATTTAATAAAAAGTATGTATATATATATATGCATATCATGTATGTTTTTCAAATATACACTGTATTAAGTTTTAATTCAAAAAGTGATACACGATACATGATACATGATAGAGATGTGATACTTCCTGGAGCCTTATAAAGGTTTTTGCCATGAGATGAACTTTTCATACTATGAAAAGCAAATGAAAAATAGACAGGTGTGTCTTGAAAAGACAGTTAAGAGTTACAGTATGATGGCTAGAGTGCATTAACTTGTACTTTGGAGCTAAAAAAGAACTGTGTAAATGTGAAGTAAATAGGTTGTTTCTTATCTCCTATAGAAGTGACAGTAATTAACAGTTCCATAAAGAAACAGAATGATTCACTGCATCTTTCCCATGTAGCTTCCTATGGCAAATGTCTTGGTCTTTCTTAGAGAGTAAAATCCAGTCTGACCAAATCTTGGCTGTACTTACATGCTTAACACTTTCTATGTCCCAGGTGGTTAATCCAGACTCTGGATTTTCCAGGTTTCCAGGTTTGTACTCAGATATAGTACAAGTAGAGGTACAAGACAGAAATACAGTACATTTCATAGCTGTATCAAAGTGCATGAATTCAATTGATCTTAGAATTGCATTGGGCATATGAAAATGGGGGGAGAGATACAGGAAAAAAAAGAGACAGAGATATGTGAAATTAAAAAGATTATAGCATCTATAGCATGACTGCTAAACTGCATTCCTGATATGGCTTAGAAAAAGTAGACTTGTATTCCTGCCTGTACAGCCCCTCATCCTAGAGCAGGAGAGGCAAAATTGGCCAGAGCATTCTTTGAAATGTGTTTCATATTATAACAAAGCTTGAGAAACAAGAGATAGCATTTCTTGCATCTTTAATGGAAAAGAGAGACACTTATCTTAAGGAGGGTTGAACAAACTCCCTACAAGCTTTTTGTAGCTCTCATTCATCTCTATGCAGAAGAAAGAGAACGCAAATGGCCATGTCACTAAATTTCAGTAAGGCAAAACCTGAATTGAATGTCAACGTTAAACAACGGTATCTTATTCCAGAATAAAACTTTATGCTGAACTTTTTTTATCGTAAACTCTTTATTTTATTTTATTTTTTTTAATTTATCAATTTATTTAAGTGACTTTACAGCAGCATACATAAGGACAGTAACACATACATCACAAAGTATTAAAAAATTTAGAACTGTGGTTATTGAGTGTAATCACTTCAAACCAAGTCCTAAAAACTTACTGGGTGTGAAGTCAAGAGAAACTGGTCTTCCTAAATCCAGAAGCCATAATGAAACACTGTAGGGTGGTGTTCAAGTGTTTAAAAATGAATGAGAAATCTGTTTCTCTTTGACAAGAGTGATTGCTCATTTATTCTACTCTAGTCAGTATAGATCTTGGACTAGGGCTATAACATGACACTTTAGTTTTCTTGAGCAGAGGCCCTGGTGAGCAGAACTGGTGTGGCAGAAGAAAACAATTGTATTGATCAATTGCTTCAGTGACCATTGGTATTTTAGTTGGTAACAGAACCATTGAAAAATATGCTTTCACTGATAGTGATTTGCAAGATAGGTTAAGACGATTAGAGGAAATCCACAATTGAAGGTACTTGCACCTAGAAGAGGAATGAAGTATAAAAATATGAGGAAAGGAAAATAGTCTAAAAATCCATTCTCTACTTTCATATGCTCACAATTAAAATACACTCAGAGATATGTCAACAATACCTTTTTTTTTAACTGAACAAGTTTCATTAGAGTTAAAAGCAATGATCTTTAAGGTGAATGACCTACATGAAGTAGCAAACGTTGCAAAATTAGTCATTATTACAAATCAAATTTTACCATGCTGAATCATTAATTTGATTAATATTTATTGTTTGTACTAGCTTTTAATGTAATAACTATTCACCAAAATAGTTAACCACTTTTTTTCTGCTGACTACAGTGATTATTATGAATTCACAAACGTTTTTTTTCTATTTCTTACTCTTTTTCTTCTTTTTCTTCTTTTTCTTTTTTCTTTTTCTTTTTCTTTTTCTTTTTCTTTTTCTTTTTCTTTTTCTTTTTCTTTT
>JANRGV010000001.1:94136617-94152238 GCA_024734035.1 Alethe castanea | reverse complement strand
CTTTTTCTTTTTCTTTTTCTTTTTCTTTTTCTTTTTCTTTTTCTTTTTCTTTTTTTTTCCCCTTGATATTATTACTTTGGAACAATGTTAAGTTCTGGAAAAGGATATTTTTGGACATGGCTTGCAGAAAGATTCCTGATCTAAGTGTAACTTGACACATGAAATTACATTAAGGGTTAATGTTGACATCTTTTTTACTCTACTGTATTTATTTGCATCCCCAAATTAGAGGTAATTGTTTGGAGGAGAATATGAATTAAGAAACATCACAATTTATGGATTTAAAAATTATATTAATATAATTTTTTAATATATACAGCTGGACGGCACACCTTAGTAGTTTCCATATAGTATTTGGAATGTTCCTAAACATGAGTACACTCAGGTTCCAGTGGTACTGAATCCAGACTTCTTGCAAGAGCAGATATGTTGAAAAATGAACCACTTATAAATGAAATATGCCTTTGTTCTTCTTGACACGGGTTTTAGATGAAGTCTCTTGCAACTAATTTTTTTCCAAAATGGAGGTAATATGGTTTGAGCAATTGTTCTAACATGGACTGAAGAAGGATTACACTATATGGCTCAAGTTTCAATCTCCCCTTCCACCTTTCTAGTAAAGATCTCAGGTAATAACCTGAGATACAGGTTATACATTGAAGTCCAGAGAAAGACATATTGACTTAATAGGACCACAGGGCTGAAAGAACATGTATCTCTGAGTCTAGGGAAAGCAAGACAATTTAATTGACTTAGCCTTTAAAACACAAAACAAGAAAACTAACCAAACCAAGCCAAACAAAAATGAAATCAAAAAGCTCATCAACGTTTGCTATTGTGCCACTGTTCAAGATGAGGAAGTGGAACTGGTTAAATCTAGTCTGACCATCAGTGACAGATTTTACCCTAATTGATGTTAGCAGGATGTAAAGCTGCATATGATCTCCTGAATGTCAGAGGATATTTTTTTCTAAACACGAAGGCTTGATCTACCCTGTAACTGGTGCCACTTGTACTTCTTAAGTCAATAGAACAAAGTAATAGGAGATGTCCACATATATTGCCATTAACAAAGAAATCTAAGATTGTTATTTTTCTCTGCACAGTGAAACTTCATTAATCCTTGGAGAATAACTTAATCCTGGTTTTCTTCTCCCAAATAAAAGGAGGAACAAGAATTAACTATTTCCTAATTAATATTTAGCTTTCACTCTTTGTGGATGATTCTCTGTTCATTTCTGGAGTTTCAACCAATGTTTACTTCACGTAAAATTCCCCAGGTGGAAGTAGCAACCACGTCACACTAAAGGCAAATATTTCTTGCTGTCACGTCTTTTGCACTACTTTACTGGAGGACTTACTTTATGGAACCTCTTTGTTTTACCAAGACCTACAAGCAAGGTGTAAAATATGATAATAATGAAGGAAAGAGAGGTAATAGGGTACTCCGTGTAACTGAATTGATTATGGACATGTTTGGAACCAGGACTTTAGGAGTCTGAATAGGTTTCATGAGAGTGCACTTAGGACTGAGGCACATACACAAATTCCAGAATCTGCTTATTCTTTTTCTAGGGCTTTGATGGAGCAGCCACAAGGCACTACACCTTGCTGTCTCTCTGGCAGTAACATAAAGTTAAGGCCATCACTGGCTGTGTGCCATCACCGTAGGAGCTGTTGGAACCATCGCTCTAATTCTTTCTTACAGAAACTCCCAAAGTTTATTTCATTTATCTTGACATTGTTCTTATTTGAGCTTATGGATAATTAATTTATTAGTGATATATTAATTTAAAATTATCTTTCAGAACAGATAAACATGCCAGTGAATTCAATTTGACAGTGAATATCTAGCCAATCTAGAAACCAAACAAGTCTATTTTATAGATTACAAAGGTAAGACAGAAATACCGATGATCCCTTTTGTACACTTGTAGTTGACTCTATGAATTGTGCCATCTGTTCTTTCTTAGGTGAATGATTGATTAACTGAGCAATATATGATTAGTGGCTTGCCTTGCTACTGTACTGTGCAAGTTGTTCCGGAGTGTGCTCTCAACAGCCACCATCTGTGTGCTTAACAAATCAAACAGTGCCACATCCTGTTCTGTGCCATCCAAGCAACCCTTGGGGCTTCTTTCAGGTTACTAATCTCTCTAGTCTGTAGGAAATCTTAAAAGTAAGAGTTTTTCTGTTTGATTTATTATTACTATATTATTAGTTCTTCTTCCCTCCTTACCCCCTTCTTTCCCTCCTTCTCTCCCTCTCTCGTTTCTCTCTTTTTGTCCCGTCCATATAAGCCAGAACATTTTCCTTTAACCTTTTCTGCTGAGGTTATAAGTTGTTGTTGTAATTATTGTTGTTACTATTATTATAATTTCATTATCCAGGAACAGATATCCCAACAGGAAAAATTTCACCTGATACATGAGGTTTGAAAAAATAATTGAAATTATAATGGGAGATATTAGGAAACTTTAATCATAACTTCAGAATCACAGCATGGTTGAGGAAAGGACTGCAGAAGAAGAGAGCTCTGGACTTCATCTTGTCCAACCCACTCACACAAACAAAGTCTCCTAGACCCCATTTCCCAGGACCACATCCAGGTCCTTTTGAGTATCTCCACAATCTCCCTGAGCAAGCCGTGCCAGAGCTCAGTCACTCTCACAATAAAGCAGTGCCTCTTGAGGTTCAGAGAGAACTTTCTGCATAATATTTTGTGCCTGTTGTCTCTTCCCTGCCACTTGGGACTCCTGAAAGGAACCTGGCTCTATTCTCTTCACATCCTCCCTTTCAGGTATTTGCAAACCTTCATGAGTTCACTCCTGACCATTTCCGTCTCCATGCTGAACAATTCCAGGTCTCTCAGGCTTTCCTCATGGCAGAGATGCACCTAATCATCTGTGGCTCTCCTTTGGACTCTCTCCACTACATCCATGCCTCTCTCAGAGCTCAGAACTGGGCACAGCACTCCTGGAGTGGCCTCAGCAGCCCTGCCTAAGTAATCCTAGGACTTAGCACACCCAGATAAGCAATCTTAGAACTACAACATGAAAACATGCAACACTTACCATGACTCTGATCCTTCTCCTTGAGAAAAGCAGGGTTATAGACAAGACCCTAAAGTATTTTTTAATTCTCATGTTGGCTAAACAAGGTATGATCAAACGCTTAACAGACATAAGCAATAAGGTAAAATTTCTAGGTTAGATTTGCTAATGATTCACAAAATACCTTCTTTTTAAACTTTTGTTATTCAGTTATTAAGTATGTGAAAACTGATACCATCATCATTCATTCTCAAAAATTGTTGTTTCCAGTAATGAAAATTTAATGATTTTACTTGTCAGTATTTTTGTTAGAAGTTAAGAAAGTTGCAGTTATTATTTTATAAGAGGAAAAAAAAGGTTCAATAGGTACACTTCTTTTTAAAATATAATTTGAGAAAAAAGAAATGTAAACCTCCTCCTTTCTCTTTCTCTCATTATGTTTTTCTGCTGTACAGTCAGAAGCCTGAGCTTAATGTACAACCTATGGACTGGTCAGAGGTGAAATATGTCTTTTATTGGGAGAAGATTGAAGTATATTTAATTAAGTGTTCTTGTATTGAGACAGAAGGGGAATTATATTACTAGGTCAGATAGTTCCCAAGTGTGCTTTGATTACAGCTGTAAAACGTTATATTTTTTACATTGGCATTTCACCAATTAAAATATTGCCAGTAAAAAGCTATGAGCTAGAAAAGAAACTCTAAAAATAACATCTTGTTAGTGCACATGTCTACTTTCTGTGTAGGTTCTGCTTCAGGGTTTTACTGCTGTCAATACTGCTGACAAAAAGCTGTAAAACCACAAGCTGTGCTCTATTCTGCCTTGTGCATCATCAACAAAATTGACAGGTAACACTGATTTTAAAATCTGTATTACTGATGGGTAAAAATGTATATCAACAAATACTGAATTGCAAGACAGCCTGCAGTCCTGTGCTGAAAATAAAAGGGACATGGAAGAAAACACAAAACACAAAGAATTAAAACTACTGTTATGTAATGCCTTGAAAATGGAATTAAGCTTTTGCCTCAATGACTTTTAAAAAGATCTTCTATGTCTGATTGTTAACAGTTCTGTCTTCCTATAAGCCAGAGTGATGAATACAATGATTTGGGAAAATAATGACCCTCTTTTCCTCTTAGCCATATTTCTTTTCATGGCACATTGATACACAATGAACCACAGCTCAGAGCAGAGCAGTATGTCATTAAGTTTACATACTTACTCCTCCAAAAGACAGCACACCTTTGCAACTAATTCAAAATGTCTGTCAGATATGGGCAGCTTGTACTCCCTCACAGGCAATTTCATGGATAAATGTCAGAAGGTGGGAGCCAAACTGAGCTCATGTAGCACAAATATTTACGTAATTTGTTCATTGTTCTTCAGTTTTACCTCTTAATCAGACTCTGGTATCTGACACAGCCCAATGCTGCACTCAGAACTTGAGGTGAGGCAGCATCAATGCTGAGATAGAGTGGGATAGCCGCTTCTTTTGACCAGTCAGCTATGCTCTCCTTAAAGCACCCAGGATATTTTAGTCCTCTTGGCTGCCAGGCAACATAATTAGTTAATATTGAACTTCACAGCAAACAAACCTCTCAGACTCCTTTCTGCAGACCTTCATTTCAGCCTCTTGTCCCTCAGTCTATACATGCACCCTGGTACAAAGCATTATACTGCCCCAAGTATAGAACCCAGTATTGGCTGTTGCTCAGTTTCATGTGATCGGTGTTTACCCATTACTCTAATTATCAATAGTGCTCTCCAAGGCCTGTCTACTCTCAAGGGAATCAATGACTCCTCCTAATTTTTTATCTTCACCAAACTATGTGACCTAACTCCTGTGTCCAGGTCATTAACAGAAACATTGAAGAGAATTTTTTCTCAAATTGAGCCCTGAGGGAGCACCCTGTGTGGCTGTCTGCCATTTAGATGTTGCCTTCATTACTGCATCAATTTGAGCCCATCCTTTCAGCCAATTGCTCATCTACCATATAGTGTGCATGTTCAGCTATGTGCTGGACACCTTTTCCATAAACATATTACGAATAACGGTTTCAAAAACTTTGATAAAATCCAAAAAACCATGTCTGATACCTTCCCTTCATTCAATAAGGAAGTATCCTAGTCATAAGTTAATAAATTTTCACTTCATGAATCCATGTTGCTTTGACCAATCACTACATGATTGTTCAAGGTTTTTACATTAACTCCCAGATAATCTTTTTTTTATAATTTTACAAAGCCCAAAAGCAAGATTGTGAGGCCTATAATTAGCAGAGTCTTCTTCCTTCCCCTATTTGGAAACTGGAAGAGTCTTCTTCCTCGCTCTTTTTAAAAACTGGAAAAATGTTTGCCATCTTCCAGTCACCTCGAACTTCCCTACATTCCTAAGACTGTTGATATGTAACTACAGTAGGTCTTGCAATAACATCAGTGCACTATATTTCTTTACCCTGGGATAAATACCAACAGGTCCCATGGACTTATGTGCATTCAGTTACCGAAGCAAACTGTGTACCAATTCACCTGGGAGCTTTCACTAATGGTCAGTCATGGTGTTCCATCCCAGGGCTCCCAGAGCCTCAAGGCTCATGATTGGTATTAAAGACAGAGCTGAAGAAGGCAATAAATACTTATGATTTATCTTCACCCATATTCCTGAAGTGATCAGCTCCAGCAAGTAAAAAAATCAATGTTTCTTTAGACCTCCTTTTGCTGTCAATGTACCTAAAAGTTTCCATATTCTGGGCAACTTTAACTCCTACTGAGCTTTGACTATATGAATTCTCTTCCAACAGTGGTTAACAGCATCTCTACAGTCCTATTGTCAGGCTATACTTGCTTCCAGAATCCACATGATTTCTTTTCCTAACTAGGTTCTAAAGGATGTCACTGTTCATAGCCAGCCTGGTGACTCTCTTGCTTGACTTTCAACGCATTGGGATTGCCTGCTTCTGCACTGTTAAAAGCTGTTTCTTAAAAAATGACTCCACTCTGTGGGCTCTATTTCACTCTAAACTCAGATTTCCATGGAAGTTTACTAACTAGTACTTTAAGCAGCCTAAAGTCTACTTTCCCAGGATGCAGTATATTAGCTCTTTAGCTTCATTTTCAAATTTTTTTAATGTTTTGCTAAGACAGTACAGATTGAAGTCCAAAGGAATTCAGCCCATTGATTCTATAAAACTAGAACAAAGTCAGTTAAAAAAACCTTATTAATGAAATGGATGCATTATTCCATCACAGGACAGTGAGCATAAAAATATCAGCATGATTTGTCTTTAATGTTTTCATTAACGCCACCTTGCTTGTCTTACCAAAGGTGTTCACACCTTAAGCCAATTGGGAATTAATGGATTATTTTATTAATATATCTGTGAAATTAGTTTATAGTGTTTATAGCTTTTCTCTTCCTCAGTTGTTGACCTCTCTGCATGTCTCATATAACTCCCAAAAGCATACCTGTGTTTAATTAATTTTCCAGTGTTGATTAGCAATGTACAGTTTCTAAAGCTAGGAATGAATCTTTTCTCAATTCTACACAGTTGGAGGGGAAGTACAACTAATTGTATCGTTCTCCTACTGTTTCAATTGCACATTAGAGAAAATCTACCTATAGACTAACTTGAAAATAATGCAAAAATATTAAGAGAATGAAAAATCTAGGGGCATATTTCAGAAACTGGCATATGCAGCTCTGGTGATGCTTTCACTTAAGATCTTGAAGAAGACAGATAACAGTAATACACATTTATAACATTTCTGTAATTTGAAGTCAAATTTTTGACCCCAAAAGGATAACTTAAAGAAAGATAACTGTTGTAAAAAACAGAAGAAAGCAGCAGAGAAAGAACTGAAGATCACAGTGGACAACAGGCTGTCCATGAGCCAGATGTGCTTATGCCAAAGGCCAATGGTATCCCAGAATTCTTTGTGAAAAACACTGCCAGCGGGTCAAAGGAAGTGATCCTTCCTCTCTACTCAACCCTGATGAAGCCACATCTGGAGTGCTGTGCCCAGTTCTGGGCTTCAGTGCAATAAAGACATGGAGATCCTGGAGCAGCTCCAGCAGAGGGCAACAAAGTTGATCAAGGGACTTGAGCATCCCTCTTATAAGGACAGACTGAGCGAACTCAGCCTGTTCAGCCTCCAGAAGAAACAATGGCAAGGGGACTTTATCAATGCCTCTAAATATCTAAAGGTAGAATGTCAGGAGGATGGAGCCAGGCTCTTCTTGGTGGTGGTGGTGCCAAGCAATAGGACAAGAGGCAACGGGCAGACTCTGATGCAGAGGAAGTTCTACCCAAATGCAAGGAAGAAATTCTTTACTGTTCAGGTGACTATGTACTGGAACAGGTTGCCCAGAGAGAATCCCACACTGGGGATATTCAAGAATTTCCTAGAAAAAATCCTGTGCCGTGTGCCCTAGTATGACCCTGTTTGAGCAGGGAGGTTTAACTGGATGACCCACTGTGGTCCCTTCCAACCTGATCCATTCTGTGATCTTGTGTTAAAAAAGAAAGAATTTTCCTGCTATATATAGATCAACCTGTCTGATGAGCAGTATTTTTAATGCTACTGGAATCAGTAAAGAATGTTCATGGCAGTTAGTGAGAGGAATTTAAACAGTGATTGTTCCTTTATTTTGTTAATAGTATAAACATTGTTACTGAAAAAAGCATGTTGTCTTCTCAAGTAGGATGGAAGGTTTTCAGCTGAAATACAGAGGTTATAAATCTAACATTATTGAAAACATGCACTTCATAACTTTTTAAACACTTATGGCAAATTATGCTTCCCAAAAAGAGATGGATGGGAGGGAACAACTTAAAAGAGTTTCATAGTGACTTTAGAAAACTCTAAAAGTCTGGTCAACTTTTAGCTAGCAGTTAGCATAGTTACTCTGCGAAATAGTAATAAAAATATAAAATTATACAGTAAGTCATTAAAACTTTCTTACTTTCATAGTAATGATTTATTCAAATATTGCTTCCAATCTACTGTCAACTCAGGATAAGACCTAAGTTGATAAAAAGGAGACAGAAGTTCATATCTTCAGTGCTACACATGAAACAAGATAGCAAGTTTTTAAAAGTATAAAAACCGGTATAGATATTGTCATAATAATTTCTAAAGGAAGCCATCTTCCTGTCATTCTTTTGCCTGTTTTTAATTTTATTTCTATAGATTTCTGTAGGTTTACTGTGTTTTTCAAAATGAGATTCCCACAGCACCTGCAACACTAGATCTGCAGATACAGAATACATTGACTGTTGATTTGAGTAAGTTTCTAGTTTTAATGGAAGAAGAATACTAAGAATATGAGGCCCTAAATCCTTCCACAGCTGCTGGTCTGTTAAGGTAATCCTTGACAAGGTACTGCAGAGTCTTTGCCTTAATGATATCATTTGAAGAAGGGAAGTAATATTGCTAGAATCTGACATCACAGAATGATTTTTCCATGTAATTATGCTGTCCTGAGGAGTGTTTGCACCTCTACCTTTCTGTTTATGATCTGTGAACAGTCTACTGGTAATAAAACCAAGACAGCCTCCTAGATCTAGAGTTCTAACAGTCATTAAAATGTTCTGGCAGACAGTAGAGGAGTTAACTATTCAGAAATTCTTGGAAGATATTTATTTACATAGAAAGGGTTTTAATAGTGGACAAACTGTCTTTGTGTGGTAAAAAGCATAATTTGGTGTGTTGTATGATACAAAGAATAAATCAATGAATATTTAACTTTTCATGGAGCAGTGCAAGAAAATGTTTTTAAGTAATCTCTAAGTGCTTTAGGATAAATACTCCAGTTGGGATATTTGACAAAGACACAGATATCCAATGAAAAAATATCAACTCTGACACCATCTGTAAGCAAAATAGTTGCATCTGAGGTGAAATCAAAAGTTAGAGAAAATAATATTTTTATATCAAGTGGTTGTAGTATCACTCAGTAAGAACCAGGAAAGGAAAGGCTGTAAAGTGTCTTTCAACAGATGTAAGGGCAGCAAAATAGCAAGGAATTATAAAACAGTTGCTCTTAGCATGTAACAAGATAGAAAATGGGAACTACACATCGAATATACATTTAAAAGTATTGAGGGAATATTAAGGAAGATTTAAAAACAACATATAAGTAAATGCAAGGAAAATCAAACAAAAAAAATCTAGTAAAATCTAACTTTCTCCTTTCATAGGGTAGCTAAAACAGTATTTTAAGATCACAAGCAGCAAAACTGAAAATGACATATAAAGCTTTTTGCATGCCATCCTTCCACAGAAGCATTAATAAAAACCCCTTATTCATATTCGTTCATGAAATAATATATGTTATAGGTTAAAATGTTTCTACAGAAGTAGATGTTATATTTTATATTCCAAGAAGGCCTCTAGCTCAGTCCTTTGAAACATTTTTGTTAGCAGACAGATTGATGAACTAAAACCAGCACTTAGACCATTCACATGGCAAATAGATAGTTAGAAGAGCAAACACTCTTTTGGACAGGATGAAAATAATTTTGATAGAGTAAGAGAAGATCTGAGTTCAAGATAATATCCAATAAAAAGTGCATAATACTACTCCTTTGAAACTTGAGTCATCTGCCAGATATTTTTTATTTTATGTTTTGTTCCATTTTAACCTTTAAAAGGGAACAAACATAAAATAAGGAATATCTGGCAGATGACTACAAGCTTCACAGGAGTAAACAACCTAATGTCCTATAAAAGAGAAAAACCATCGTTTGGGTTATGCTAGTAAGACTGTCAGATGGAAAACACAGGAAGTAATATTTCTACTCACTGTGAATATAATTCAACACCAAATTAATAAATTTGGGATTCAGGGGAAGGAATACCGTTTTAAACCTTCTCAAAAGCAATATTATTTTGGCAAGAGGTCTATCTGGAAGAAAAAAGAGTGGGATAGAAGAATGACAGATGATATGTCAAAAGGGTTGTTGTAAAAGTACCAGTTTTACAATATTTTCCTGAGTCCACCGATGACAACAAGGTGTCATCAGTAGTCTTCATTACAGCAAATCTTACACTGAAGATTGAGAAAAGCTTTCTAATTATGTGAATGGAAAACACTGCAGCAGCATGCCTGAGGAGATGTAATCTCTACTAGATTTCAAAGACTAGGAATAGACAATACTCTGCCTGTAGCCAAAGGATAGAGTAGCTCAGCTCGATTTCAAGTGCTGTTTTATTAAATAATTCTCTATTACTCTACACAATAATAAAATAAGGAAAAAATATTATTTCACTCCTATGATTTCCTAGAATAAAAAAATATATCCTTATGTAAAATATTTATGAAATTGTGATATAATAATATATTATTTGGACATAGAATGAGTTATGCAACCCACATGCATGCAGAAATAGATGTTTAAGCAAAGGCTACAAAGGAACACCTGTGGCTTTTTTGCAAGATGTTGCTTTATATGATTTGATGCAGCAGCAATTTGAAAGAGTATTGCCGTAATCCAACAGAAATTGTAAAGATTTTTACGTAGATTTAAGTTTGCACTCTCCTTTCACCTATTTTAAAATACTTGGTTTTTTGCTTAACATGTTTTCTCAAGGAGCCAGTATTAAATACATCATTAATACTTTGAAATGTGTTTAATGTTCACTGTCATTTGCTTTTATGCATAACAAGGCACACAGATGAAAAATTCATGATAATATACACTCGGAAATTGGATTTCAAATTGAGACAAATTAAATGCAAATAAGGGATCAAAATTCAAACAAAAAGAGTAATCATGAATTTAATAAAATATATTTTTAAAAAGACAAAGAGGAGTGGAAAAGTAATAATAAATAGAACAATTGTGCTTTGATGTACGATAAAAACGGATTAGTCCTTTAAGTGTCAAGCTTCTTGTAGAACAACATTATTAGCTCTATCTTTTAATAATAATGTCAGGCTGTAATATCTACAACTTTGATTTTTAGAAACAAATTAATTTGCAATCAACATTGACTGTGCTGGTAACAAGGGGTATAACATGCCAAGGGCGTATTTTGATACTTGGATGATAATCATTGCTAGTACTCTGAGGAGGAGGGGGAGCCCGAGGTGTATGGATGTTAAAGAACAATCATGCAGATTGATATAGAGCATGTCAGATTTAATAAATTCTCAAGCTCCACATAATAGCTCTGTACCTGGTTGTTCTGCTCTAGCAGCTATCTTTGACAGAGAGAGTTATTAGAAGACAGAGCAAGTGCTTTAAGGGTCATGAGCTACTTTGCCCATTCATAGACTTCAGAAACCCAATATTTAGTTGTTAACAGCCACACATCCCTAAAAGCTGTAATAAAAATCTGTCCCAAGTCTACAGGAAATATAATTATGAAACTTTTTCCACATTTCTTCTTTCACACAAACTCTGCTCTTGTGTAGAACCTGTGTAAAAGGAAACATCCCAAAAGAATGAAAGGTCAGTAATAAAGTATTCTTTGTAATAGTACTTTCATGAGTTCCCAGAAATGGGACTATGGAAAGCAATTAAAGATCACTTACTTATGGATTTACTGAGAATGGTTTTTTGTGTCATTCTTGTAGATTGGTTGGTTCTGGCTTTTCTGTCTGTGTGGCTTTGTTTGGTTTTGTTTGTTTGTTTTTTATTTTTTGGGGTTTCATTTGTTTGTTTTTTGTTTGTTCCTTTTTGTTTGAGTTTGTTTTTCTCTTTTGTTGGTTTTGTTTTTTTTTTGTCGTTGTTGCTTGATATTTTTGGTTTTTTGGTTTGTGGTTGTCTTTTTGTTTTGGTTTTGGATTTTTTGGGGTGTGGGGGTGATGTTTTTTTTAATATTGTTATTTTTTAAATCCAGATTTTAGTGAACAGTTGGATTTGAATTGCTATATTTTGAGTGTAATTTAAAGTGCACATAGACCAAAAGACATCTGGAATCCTAGGCACAGAAAAGTATTTCATCTATCTATAAACTTCTATTAAAGTGAGATAATCCTTTAGAGAAAAATAGAATTATCAAGATATGCTGCCTTATACATAAATAATTCACACACTACATTTAAATTTATTGCAACGTAACCTCATCTTTTATAAAGACAAATGGTCCTATGAGTTTATACAGAATATTAAAATGAAGCTTGGAGTGTTGGCAGGGATAGTTTATTTGATTCAATGCCTAAAATTGTAATAGGTTTTTAGTACAATACCCAGTTATGTCTAACAATACTTTTTATACTTTCTTCTAAAACTTCTCTTTATACTGTATGCAAATTCACCTGCATCAGGACATTTAGTTGGATAAACAAGCTACAGTTAATACGTTAGAGTAAGCATTATTTAACATTCTCAGTGAGTCACAAAGCAGATGGGTGCTTCTTATATTTTTATAGGAGAGCACAAAAGAAAAAAGGATGAAATGTTCAAAACAAAGTAATTCAGTGCTCATACTTTTAAATGCCCTAAAATGTTACAGTTCTCATTATATTAAAATTATTGTATGAGTTTTGGTCATACCAAGCAGAGGAAATTTTTTTTTTTTAAGTATAAAGAGGTTAAAATAGAACAACTTTAGTTCTGAGAAAGTAAGGATCTGATAAAAAAACTCCTCACAATGTTAGAAGAAATTTAAGTTGTCTAAAATGCTGCAGACATTCACAGAAGACTTTTGAAGGAGTTTTAGTAGATGCTCTCTAATACAATATGGCATACTGGCCACCAGCTTTCCATATCAAACTTTAATATTTTCTTTAAAAGGATGAAATTACTCAATGTGTGTAAGTTACAACCCTTTTGTTAAGTTCTGGAGCCCTTTCGTTCTGTCAACACTTTTGTAAAGAACAGTTTATTGTTCTAAAGTACATTGCATACAGCTGTACAGCGCTTCACGTGTGATGACTTCTGTTTATAAAAGACTTTGATTTAATTGGTAAAATAATATTTTTCATTCACCTAGACTCGGTTTTCTTCTGTTTGATCCAGAATAGTACAAAGCAATAAAGCTGACAGTTGTTTCTCTGCAATATGTTAGAAGTTATTCAGAAAGCTGACTGACTGAGAATACAAAAGATTCACAAGGGAAGAAAACAAGGCTCTCAGTAGTTTGCATAAAAATTTGGAAAATATATTCTTTATTTAGATCTTTAAAAAGATGTTTAAAAACTCAAACAAATGAATTTTTGAAATTAATTTGATAGTTATTATCAAATATTATTGCTTACTTACTTTACTAATGCTTTTCAGTAAAAATTTCTAAGGAAACAGGAGGCATGCCTCATGTAATTACCACCATAAAACAGTATTGTAGTGTAAGGATGAATCAAGACAGTTTAAGCAGAATAGATGTCACTCAAAAGGACACATTGCAACATTTTTGACAAAAATATCTAAGATGCAAGCATAAGAACTAATAGGAGAGATACAATGATTAAAATTTCAGATAACTATTGAGCCTAATTCTGATAAGGAACATGAAATTTCTTTTGTATTAAAAGTATGGCAAGATTTTATTTTATGGTTTAATATATTCTCTTACATGTAACAAAATATTGAGAACATAATAACCGAACCCTGTTGCATCACGCCAGGCAAGGAACTGCAGGGGAGCTGTTAGGTCTGAGACTGAAGCATGACCTTTGGAATAGTATTCAGATTCTTACTTTTTTCCTTCTGTGCATTTGTTGAAAAAATGAATACGTCTGCCAACCACTGTCAATGAGAACTACTGATAGAAAACTCTTTGATTACCTGTGACAAGCACTTTCATCAGCTGCTGATAACTAGGTTTAAGCAGTGACTTGGCCAAAGGTCAATTTGGATTATTGACCTGTCACTTAACAAGAGCAAGATCTTAATTAGAGGTTCATGGTTATATCAAAATAAATTTCTTTTACATATTGGTATAACTATAAAAAAAAAAAAAACAAGAATGAGTGGGATCAAGTGTTAATATGCATAATTAGCTAACACTAGACTGGAAGACCAATGATATTTTTTCTAGGGCTTTTCAATGTGAGCTCTTCTAAAGTGGATTAGATTATCATAATTTTTCTGTAAACTAAGCCCTATTAAGATGATTGAGGTTAAGATATCTGAATGAAAAATGAAAATAATTAAAGGTAATAAGAAGCATTAGTTTCACCCACCAGTTACTTAATTTTTTCAAATAATTCCTGAAGATTTTACTGATGACAAGAGTCTGGAGACTTCAATAACATGCTATATTTACAGTAAAAACCACCGACCTTAAAATAATGCTAGCAAACCCAAGATAAATAAAAGGATTTTTGAAATGAATACAGATGCAGGACCTTACATTTGGCCTTGCTGGACTTCATGAAGTTTGCACAGGCTCACTTTTCAAACTTGCCAAGGTCTGTCTGGATGGCTTCCCTTTCTCCAACATGCCAATTGCACAACACATCACAGTGTCACGCCAAACTTGCTGAGGGTGCACTGAATGCCACTGTTCATGTTAACAACAAACAGTGTTTTTAAACAGTGCTGGTCCCAATACTGACCCCTGAGGAACACTGCTTATCATTGATCTCCATTTGGACATTGAGCTATTGACTACAATTCTTTGTGCGTGACAAACCAACTGGGTCTTTAACCACCCATATGTCAACCCATCAAATCCATTCCCTCCAGTTTTTAGTCAAGGATGTTGAAAGGTTTAACAGTTGTGGAAAGGAGGAAGAATTGTTTTTATGTGAAAATACTTACATTTATTTTGGTAATTTTAAATGATCATTTTTCAGAAACTGCTTTAAGGCTCCCTCAGTGTTATGCCTATCTGTGCAGAAAACAGAAAGTGAAAAAAAACAGGGACTAAAACCAAAACAGTTATAAATTCCAAATCACCACATTGACCTTGAATCTTTTGATTAAGACAGCATTATAGGAGAAAATCCTACTTCCTTCACCAATTGCTACCAAAGAAAACACTACCGGTGTTATATCAGAGAAACTCAGGAGAAGAAAAAAATCTACTATTTTGCCACATGTGAGTGATTCAGAAAGAAAATTAGGAAACAGAGCCAAGGAAATTTCTACACATTAGAAATAAGGAGTTTAATGAATTTCATTGCTACTTCATGGGAAATTAACTTTAGAAACAAAACTTGTGTCATTTGGAAGCATTCTTAGTATTAGAATTCCTCCTTAACATTTCCCTAAATGTCTTCAAATCTTTTCAAAATACCATCTGCCATCCACAATCCATTTTTGAAGCAAAGCATTGTGATTTGAAAGTCTGAGTCTGAAAGACAGCTTGTAGAGACACTGACAGTCATCATCCTCTGCACACCAAGAACAGCTGCAGATACACTGCCAGTCACTGCCGACTAGTAAATGCACCATAACTCGTCCCAGTGTGCTGCAGGGAAAGAAACTGCACTGGCACAAACTGGGAGCACCCTCTTTCCCTAGTATCACTAAAATTTAATAATAACAATGTAACATTGACCCTTAACAAGATATAGTACAAAGAGAGAAAAGAAAAAAAGAAAAAAGAAAAGAAAAGAAAAGAAAAGAAAAGAAAAGAAAAGAAAAGAAAAGAAAAGAAAAGAAAAGAAAAG
>JANRGV010000001.1:94055255-94133670 GCA_024734035.1 Alethe castanea | reverse complement strand
GAGGACCGGGTCTATGCGTCTAGCAGGTGACAAAGAGAGGTGGTGTAGCCTCCATCCTTTGAGACATTCAAAAGCCATGAGACATGATCCTGGGTAGCAGGCTCCAGGTAGACCTATTTGAGCAGAGAGGCTGGACCAGGAGAGGTCCTCTCCAGCCTCATCCATTCTATAATTCTTTCATTACTAACCTTACCAAAGGTCTTCTATTCCAATTCTGATTTGCTCAATGCCTTTTGAGAAAAGCTGGAGGAATATAAAGATCTGTTGTATTTATTTTTAATATTTTATCACTTTGTATGTGGTAGCAGCACAAAATAAACACATGTAAGTGTTAATAAATTAGTGATACCTCAATTTACTTGTCCCAGCCAGTCTTTGTTTCACCTGTGATGCCCATTTGAAAGTGTTTTTTCTGCTCGTAACTTGTCACTATTTAGAAATGTTTCATTGCAATATTCTTTCACATGCTTATAAGCCTCTGCTATAGTGTCAGAACTCTTCTTTCTTATTCCTTTCACTGCTACTAATAGAAATTAAACTTGGTATGAAACATGCACAAAACCCAGAGTAGATACCCTTTATAATAGAAATTGTGATTGAGAACCTTTTTATTCCGGTTCATTTCTGTGTCAAACTGTGCTGCAGAGAGTTTCCAGTCAGAATTAAATTGGTAATTGTATTAAAGTTGTAATGTGTCATCCTTCATGATTAGTCTTCATTTTCATCATTAGACAGAATCACATAATCATAATTAAGTTTTTGTTCTGTTAGAGTGTAGGCCAGTGTCAGAGCTACACAGAGAGAAAGGAAGTAAAAGATCTCATTACAAGTCCCACCATGGTTGGAAAATGCCCCCAACTCCAGATCATGAATGGATCAGTATTAATCCATTTGACCTGTATCCTGGATAAATTCAAAGGGTTGCAGGCTCTGGGAGCATAGGAGGGCGTAGCACTGCTCATTAACATTCCTTTGCAGGAATAGTAAATAGCTTAAAGACAGAAAGAAGCTTTATTTATGAGGACTGTGTGTTAATGTGGCATAATAGGTTCAATTCTCCATTGTGGAAATGTAAATCAAGAAGTTTAAAAAGAATGTCCTGGTCAGATAACAGTTACAAGGCTTGAGGTAGCAAAATAAGTCTCTTTGCTGCAATACACATCTCTGTATTATTTAAACCTCTTCTGAGCATTCTCCACTTCTCTGATTCCCTGATGAATGCAACAGTGAGAGCATCAGATGAAAGTAATTTCTGACAGGGACAGCTTGTATCTAAAAATATTTTATGTCTTGAGTATGATAAGTGACAGAATGAACAAAAGGATGACTTGAAAATTATTTATCGATAGTTCTTTAACAGAGACAGCTTGTATTTATAAATATTTAGCATCCTCATTGAAATATAAACATGAATGGAAAACAAGAGTTGGACACACAGTATCTGGAAATAAACTAATTACCTTTATAATCAATTCTATAACTGAACTGCACTGTTTTTTCAATAGACACTAGCTAAATGGGTTTTGAGAAGTGATTTGCTGAATGTGTTAGTGGAAAGCATTTAGTTTATTATTTTCATCTGGACAAATTAACAACACCTTTTTTTCTATTATGACTCTTTCAAATGTTGGAATGTTACTGTTTCTTTCTAAATACAAACATATGAATACTTAAGTGAAAGAAATTCTACAAAAGCTTCCTTGAAATTTACAGGATTAATATAAAATGAGCAGGAGAAACTTTTCTAAAATGCTGCCATCTGTTTTCTCCAAGTGCAGAAATCCACACCAACCTTGCAACAATTTTGTCCATTTGAACTTAAACGTACACCTACTTAGGCTTCCATGTCAATGAGGAAAACTGGTCATGCTTCCAGTTGTAATGGTTCCATTAAGAAGACATTTGGCTGACAAGAAATAAACAAATTCTAAACCAGAGTCATCTGGAGTGGGAGTCCCATGCAGGTTAAGGGAAGAACTGTATGCTTTGGGACTGCTGGGAGCCCACTCCTAAGAGACAACTGTTACACACAATGTGCTATCAAATAGTTCAGTGTTTCATACAGATTCCTTAACACAATGTATCTGCTCTCCACAGAAAGGGATTTGTTTTTATTCTTTTAATTTGTAATGATAAGAGGTTTCTGGTTATGTTCGCACAGAGGATTTTCATGCACACCAGATGTTTGGGAATCTTGGTTGACATTCTGTGATGGAGCTTACTGAGCAGTCTTTTCTAGATTTTGGATAAATCATCAAATGATCAGAGTAGCAGCAACATTCTACAAATGCACCTAAAATATTCAGTTGTGCTCTGCATGATATTTAGGAGAGCTGATACAAGCCGCTATGTGAGCTCATATGGCACAGCCCATGGGATAAGATCCAGAGGAACTAAAAATACTGAGAAGGTTCTTTTTTTTTGGACCAAAGAATACTTCTCTAAAAATCAACTTACTCCTCAAATTAATTATTTTGTTGTCTTTTACAGGGTTTCATACAGTTCACTGATGTTAACAGCATGTTATTCAGATATTAAATAATACGTGACACAAATTTTCATAAACCATAAATGAGACTTTATAGATATTGTCACAGCATGTTTGCTGTCTCCCTGAATTTCAGAATAATCTAAGAAGGGCTCTGTGTGCAATGATACATATGCACACCTTCACGTTAGAATTTGCAATAGGCAATTAGATACTTGAATTATCTCACAACATTGATGAAGAGAGTTAAGTGCTCGCTATTACTATTTTAGTTTCCAGACTGCATAGATTGTAGAAGATGTTATTCTTATGCAGTATCTGCACCTAGAGTATACAGAGTGAAGCTAAAGAATTCTGTGAGCGTGCAAAAGAGTACAAAACCCTTTCCTAGAATATAAAAAAGCTTCCATTTTTTCTCTGAACACACATAGCTGCTCTTTTTCAGTGTATTTCAAAGAATCTCTTTTATATGAAATCGCTCAGTTCCAACTGGAAGGAAAGAAGAATCTATTGCCCTTGCACAACCCAGAGCCAGATATGGTGAGTAGTCTTGGAAATGAATGTTGGGCTGCAGGTAGGTAATAGGGGAAGTGAATTTATACAGGAATCCTACTGAAGTTCTTGGGTGAATGAGATGCCTCTTCCTTTTCTCCTCTGAATTTCAGTGAAAGCTTTTTTTTTAAAAAACAGAACAAAAAGAGAAAGAAACATAAGCCTTGCTCAAAATGTTTGCCAAAATAGCAGAAAACTGGATTCAGCTCTCACCTTTTCTTCCATCACAGGATATAACATGCTTGAATCAACAGAGAGAAAACTGATTTGAAGAGAAAAGGTGGTCCCAAAACTCCTGTTTTGTTCTCTCAGACTTGGAAAAATCCCTATTCTTTTAAAGCATCAACTATTTATTATTAATTATTAACTATTTAAATACAATTTGATCTTAAAAGAGAGCTGATTCTCAAGTATAGCCCATAACTGTCAATGCTGCTGGGATTCAAAGCCCATGTCAAGAAATACTTAACATATAAAAGTAATGTTTGCGATACAAGACCTGACACCTATTTCATTTATTTGTGAAGTCTCACTCTACTGAGTTTGCATGTCAAGGCTTTTGGTAGCAGAAGGACTTCTCCAAGAAGCTGACAGAAGCTTCTCTCATGTTGAACAGAATCAGAGTCAGATGGCTCCAAGACAGATCAACCACTGACCAAGTCCAAGCACATCAGTGACAGTGGCAGCACCTGTGGGATAACAAATTTAAAAAGGGGGAAAAAAACCCTGTGCAACAGCAGCTGCAGCCAGAGACAGGAGTGAAGAAAATACGACAAAAACATCCCCGCAGACACCAAGGTCAGTGAAGAGAGAGGGGCAGGAGGGGCTGCAGGTGCTGGAGCAGAGATTCCCCTGCAGCCTGTCGTGCAGACCGTGGAGAGGCAGCTGTGCCCCTGCAGCCCATAGAGAGCCACAGAGGACCAGAGATCACCTGCAGCCTGTGAAAGACCCCATGCTGGAGCAGGTGAATGCCCAGAACAAGGCTGTGACTGTGGCAAACCCACACCGGAACAGGATCCTGGAAGGACCTGTGGCACCACGGAGACAGTAGCCCACACTGGAGCAGGTTTTCTGGCAGAAATTGGGACCCCACGAGGGACCCACACTGGAGCAGTTCACGAAGAGCTGCAGCCCGTGGAAAGGACTTGTGTTGGAGGAATTGGTGGAGGTCTGTCTGCTATAGAAGAGACCCTCTCTCTGGAGCAGGGGAAGAGTGTGAAGACCCCTGCCTCTGAGGAGGAAGGAGCAGCAGAGGCAACCTGGTGGACTGGTAGGAGCCCCCATTCCTGATTCTCCTGCAGCACTGTGGGGGGCGGAGGTAGAGAAAACTGAGTACAGTTCAGCCTGGGGAGAAGGGACCTGAGAGAGGAAGGAGAGGTTTTTTAAGATTTGGCTTTATTTCTCATTATCCTGCCGTGATCTGATTGGTAATAAATTAGGAATTTAAACATCTGTTATTGAAAAAAAGGCAGTGTCAAGATGGAAAAAAAAACAGAACCCAAACATTCTCCATGACATGACAAGGTTATAAAATTCTTCCAACACCTAAACACATTAAGATCACTTTTTATCACCAATCACACACTAGAAGATCACTTTTTACCACAGATGATCACAACTATTTTAAAAAAATCTGTTTCACAGAAGGAAAAGGAGTGGGATTAATGACTTTTTTTCCTAGAATATCTACAGACCTCCTTAAACCATTAATATTTGATCCTTCTTACACTTTATATTTGTCCTATGGTGCACCTTTCTTAGTATTACCTACTTTACCAGTCATTTTTGCTATGTTGAAACTCTGAATATGAAAGTTTTACATCCTTTTGAGAGAGAATAATTGTGACTTCAAACAACAAAGGGGTTACTGCAGAGCCAACCCCAGTAAAACCTTTCTTTGGCTGGTGAAGAACATTCCCATTTATTGAATCCCTGGAAATAACATTGTTCTCCTATTTAAACATAGCCAAAATACCCTTTTTTTTTCCAAACTGAAGAAAACTAAAATTAAGGTCAAGATCCAATCTATTCAATATAACTACAATGAGAAAGTGTCACAGCCTTTTTCTTCATAAGAACAGGTCACAGGAGTTTCATCTTTACCTTTATTCTGTCACAATTCTCTTCTGTAATTCCAGGGGCTACCTGCCCTTCACATAGCTCATTACACAGCCCCTGGTTCCCTGCCAGCCATTAGCACGCTGAGAAAGTCACAAAAATCTGCTTTGGAAGTGGTGGGCATGGATACTTAGACCATCTCTGTCTTTCATCTAAGTATCTTAGCATGCTTGAACATTAAAAAAACAAACTAAAAACCAAAACCAATACCAAAAACAAACCAAACAAACAACAACAACAAAAAAAAACCTTAACAAAGCAAAATCACCAAGAAAAAACATACAGCAATGAAAAATCACCCAAACCTCCAAATTGCCCAAATTGTCTGCGAGAAAATGCTCTGCCTCTTACCAAAAGGGTGGCAAAACTGTTTAATAGTCACTGTCCTACAGAGAGTCATAAATATGCATGGTCCGAGTGAAATAGTGCATTCTAATTGGATTAATAATAAGTGTAAAAAAACACACTGACAGGTTTGTAAAAGCAGCCACTGCTGTTCTGCCACTTGTCCAACTTCTGCATGACATGGAAATGTGTAAACAGGAGCTCTTTGTCCATATAAAGCATACATGGCCCTCCTCCAAAAAGAAGAAAATGAAAAATGAAAATCCTCAACCACAACCAAAATCAAATAAAACAAAGCCAAACAAAAAACCTATGAGCAACCACTATCTAGACTAGAAAAATCCTCTAAAAATGAAGATCTTTATTAAACTAGCATAAGTTTGTGAACTATTACATTTGTCTCAGTACTGTAGTTACAGCAATTAATATCTAAACTGTACTGCAAATAATAATATACTGCAGAAAGAATTAATTTGTTTACAGGATTTAATTAAACTAAATACAATTAAAGCTGAGTTTGCTGATTCAGAGAGCCTGAAATGTTTAATTTAATATACTTTGAGATTAATGAACTGCTGGCCAGGACTTGGTGCAGACCGAGCAGATCTTGAGAGTGCTGAGTTCCTGCCTCTCAGGGAAACATTTCAACTGGTTACCTTCAGAGCAGCCACCTACTCTTCTCTGAATACACAGGAGCCTTTTGCCTGACAAGTCTGATTTGGAGACAGTGCTCAGGCACACTGCCCTTACTCTTCCAGCTCTTCAAATCACAGTGGCAGCCCCAGGGGCTGGGAACAAAGTGCTGTTTAGCTCCCCCATGGGAGAAGGAAACACTAAAATCCTAATGCCAAGGACTGGCTGAAGTCTGGACTGCAATATCTTCTTCCTTTGCAGGGTGACCAGTGAGTCTGTGCCTACACTGCTTAATAAACCAGGCGAGCTCCATCACAGCTCTGCCATCTCCCTGTCTCACTCCATCACCAGCATTCTCCCTGGCATGATCTTGAACCAAACCAGCACATGACCACTGGAATAGCACAGACCACAGGCTGCTCCCTGCACATAGGGGAGTGAAACTCCATGATGAAGATGTGTCTGTGTATGTGTATATGTTCATGAGCAAAAGGGAGCTTGTAGGTAATATGATGTGACTAATTTGTTCTAAATACCTTGAGAAAGATCCAGAAACAAGCAGCATGCATTTTGAAAGATCCAGATTACACCATGTGGCCCAGGGTCAAATAACAGATCCTACTTCTGCTTTATTCAAAAGTGCAGATATAGTCTCAAAGAGAGTTCTGTGGTTCAGAAGCATCTGTCGCAGCAGGGCTACCAGTGCTCTCCTGGAGCTGGTGGAATAACAATCATAATCCACAAAGGTTTCACTGATGGTATTTATTGACTGCTATGAAACAGAGACAGAATCCAATGTCATCCAGAGTTATTTTTTATGGGACTTTTTTAATTTTTAATTTTGTTTAAAAAAGACATCAGTTAGCCCCCAAGATGACATTCATTGAGGAACAGAGCCTCAGGCTGGTCCTAGTGGGTCTGAGAAAAGTACTCCCAGAAATTTCTCATAAAAGGAATTTGCTGTTTTGAATTTTTTTTTTTTTCTGTTTGTTCTGTTGTTCTGAAAACTGCTCTGAATGTATTTTGAAGAAACATATTGGACACCAGACTAAAGCACACCTACAGACGGTACCTATCATGATTCCAGGTGGGAGTAATATTTTTTTCCCTACAAAACTTTCAAGGCAAACCATTTAAAACACATTAAAAGAGAGCACTAAACCTGCAGTGAGATATGTGAGTCACAGAGAGGAAACATTTGCATTTAAAAGAAGCAGGCAGTTTAGTTTTTCCCAATTAGGGGCTAAAACAAGCTGATGCCAGCCAGTCCTGAGTTGCAGTGACTATCCTGAGTTCAGTGATGGGGTAACTCAAAAACTGAGTCATTATCTCTTCAAGGTTTCTAGGACCACAGAAACTGCGTTCAGAATGAAGCACACTAGAGCAGTCTAGAAAGCTGTTTAAGAATACTTCAGACAAAATTTATGTTTTAGTCTCTCCACTAAACTTTCTGTTCCAAGTCATCCAGCTAGCACCTGTGTTTAGCATCTTCAGTTTTCTGAAGATTCATAGTTCATTATGCAATTGCTTAAAATGTCCAAGTTAACTCTGTATGCATGAAAGCAGCAGATTAGTCTACTGGGTCCAGACTGCAAAGGATTAGCAAGGAAATGAAACCCCAAAAAAGCTTTCCAGCAAATCTCTGTCATTCCCCAGAGAAGAGATCTTATTTCAAACAAACAATTTTTTCCCAAGAATTAAGAATTTCCTGAAAATTCCAGCTCAGTGAAATACTGAAAACTCCTAGATTTGTTTAATTCAAGCCTAAATCAAATTTCTATTAAAACAAGAATAAATCCTGATAAATAAAAATTCCCACTTTAGTTAGATAAAACAAAAACACCAGCACAGAACCACAGAAACATGAAAGCAGGAAACAGAATTCTATTGCATCACTTTCTGCATATCTGAATTATACCATGTAACTAAACGTCTTCCATATATTTTCCATATATATATATGTATAGTATTTATTGTACATTTATTCTAATGCGAATAACATTACTTTTCATCCAGTCAATTTATGATGGCACAGGACACTACACCATGTAATCACCATATACCTCCACAATAATTTCACTCCCCATGTTTTCCTATTTTCTCTAAATGGCTGTTTCCATAGTCATTGATGAATAAAAGTATACTTAAGCCTTGCTTAACAGTTAATTTACCATGTAAAGGAAAAGGCATTAACATCTCATTATTATCAATGCAGAAAGCTTATAAACATAACATTAAGCCCAATGCTGAAAAAAATTGCAAGTTTCAGTTCTTGAGGAAAAAAAAACCCCTCACTCGAAGATATCTGCAAGAGATGGAGTACTGTGATTAACTCTATTTGTTTCAATAAATGGAGATTATACAGTGACCTTTACTTTAGCTGCCTTGGTTTCTCCATTTTTAATCATTATGCAAGATTTTGTAGGATTTGTTGCTGACACTCTGCTCCTCAGGGGACAATTAGCAGAGAAGTGAATTCACTAGGAAGGCAGCAGATCTTTCCACTTTGCTATCTAAAATGACAGGAAGGAGCCCAACTTGCTGGACTGTCACAATGCTCATCTATGGCTGGGTCTGAGAGAAGCCAGGCAATTCAACACATCACACAATTAAATAAATTCCTCTGAATTAAACACTGGAGATAAAGAATGTTAATGATTTATAAAATGTGTTCTGTGGTGTTGCAATTAAAAGTTTCACTGTACAATAAAGTAAAAACTTTACACTGACATCTGCTTTGTACACTGTTAGCTTTATATTTGTTGTTTACACCTTGCTAGAAGTACAACTCCAAATTCTTGGTGTCCAAGTACCTAAAACATTCATCACATACCTAAAACAGTCATCATTTCAGTTCCAATAGTGTTATTCTATTTTTGCATCAATCTCTATGTAGTTAATACGCATTTGCTGTCTTCTACAGACTATGGTGTGGTAAAGAGAACAAAAATTCCGATAGTTTAGTGTGTCCAAAGAAAATAAATATATGATTAATTATAAGTAATATGCTATTCAGTAGAAAAGGTCAAGAAACAAATCTTCTAAAGAACTTGCACATTTCAGGGCTTTAAATACTTTTCTGTGCTTGAGATTCACAGTCCCAGGAAAATTTGGGAAAAAAATAACTAAGCTTTTCTTTGATTATGCCCCATTCCTGCCAGGAACAATGTATGTTTCAGGGATTCTTTTAAAACTATTAATATTAGGAGAATATTTGGTCAGGAAGAGAGGCAGATTGCATAGGGTGGCACTGAGAGCTATAAGTGTGGTATCCAAAAAAGCCCCCAAAATACAAAGCAAACACCTCAGAGAAATTATTTACTCTGATTTAGCACACACTGTCAAGAGAAGTGTATAAAAGTCAGTCCCTCCAAAAACTTGAGGGTATTTTGAGGATTCAGACGTATATATTTGCAGTAGAAGGAGAGCAAAAGGAAAGTAAACCTGCAGCCTTTTCAGTATTCTCTCATAGGGAAAAGAGGCTCTGATAAGTTGAGTTCCTTAGGTACTTTGGGGTAAACAATTCATGTGGTGAAAACTTGATATAACTATGAAGCAACATGGAAATTTAAAAAATATAGAATTTTAAAGAATTCTAAAGTTGCTAAATAAATGAATTTAAAGATAAAAAGAAAGCAGTAAAAGTAAAGAAGACTATGTAAACATACATCAGTATATCAGTAAGAAGGAGAAAAAAATTTAAAAATTAGTTTTCGATCAAAGTAAGACTTCATGAGACTGCCTTGCTGCACAATTTTTTTTTTTAAAAAAGATCTTTTTATTACTACCAGAAAACGCAACCATGATCTGTTATGATTGATCTCTTTACTGAATTTGCCTAAAATTTATATTTTGAAGCTTTGTGCATGAGGGTTTAAGTGATGTCCTATTAAGTATTAATGCTGAATGTGAATTAAGGGGACAATTCTAATTTTAAAAATATGGAAAATGCTCACCTACGGGTATATTTCTTACTAACTGCGTATTTTCCCCCACAGAGACATGAGACTTTTTCTTCTATTATCAGCTGGATTTTACCTGTGAGACCATATAATTACTTCAAACATTTTTGACATGAAAATTAACATGGAAATTTTCAAATGCCTAGTGGATGTTGGTGTTGTAAAACATCCTGTGTGTGGAATTACAAGACCTTTTAAAAAGTACTGCTACAAAATAGATACCGTGCACAGTAGATGCTAAGACAATTTATATTTTCATAATTCCTTAATATACAAGTCAAGAAATGTCATAAAGTACTCTCTTAGTAGAGAGATTTAGTTCTGTGTTTAAGACTACAATAATCCATTTATAAATGAACTGAAGACATAGAGAGTCTCCTCTAGTAAATGGTAATAGGATGGGCAGATCTGACAGGTCAAAACAAACTCGTAAACATGCATCTTACACCTGCACATGCTGCCCAAACATGCAGACCCTTAACATTCATCTAGTGTGGTTTCTAATGTAATGAAAGGGAAAATTATGTTCTGCAGCATGGATTGTTTTTAAATTAATACTCACATATATGGGGATATTCAGGACACAATATTTTTCCATTTAATAGTCCAGCTAGAACAATGACATACAGCTGATAAGTGTTGTAGCATAATGTAGTCTCAAATAAATTGTTGCAACCCCAGAATAGTCACAAATATCTCAGTCTTCCCATAATAAAAATAAAATAGATACCATTACTAAGGAGTAGCAATCATATAGTAAGAAATCCTGCTCCATCTTAATCCTAGATGTAGCACACGTAATTTATGTATAAAATAAAATAAACTGGTGATTTTAAACACATCACCAGTTATGTTCAGCAACATTAAAGTGAAATGAGTGGATAACTAATACTAGCTCCTCCTGAGGCCATTGATCCCATTGGAATATACCATGTGCAAAGTCCAATATGAGAAAGATGCACGTTGATTCTTAGTTATAGTAACAGAAGTTTTACTGTTTAATTTCGGGTTTTTTTCAGAAAAATTTGGGCAGATAATATAATTGATACCTTATGCATTTTCCCATACCTGAACTGTGTAGAGGTAAATATTCAGGGGTATCATAAAACTAATTCCTTTAAAATTTGTTGGCAGGAGTCTTAAGGAGAAAGAGGACATCTCAGGTAAAGATAATTACTCATTGCATTGTGTTGTTAAAAATACATTACCTTGACGATCAAAGTTATATTAAAAAATAACATCTGGAGCCCTGATTTTCTTCTCATTGGTCCTGTTTGGTCTCACTGATGAAAGCTCAATTCCATCACCTAGAGTATGGCAAAAGGCAGTTGGAATTCTGAATAGTCTCAGAGCACAGAAGTATTAATGCAGGGAAAGATGATTACAGCTATTAGAACAGAGCATGAGCATTTTGGGGAAGAATGACTCATCCTTTGCTTCCCTGCACCATATAATTGAGATCCCAGTACAGTTAAGTACAGTTCTTTATTTTCTAATCAGCAATTAGTTATTGTTTTCCCTAAACAGTCTCAAAACCCCAAGATGGATTCTTCTACTGCCCACTGCTGTCAAAATTCATGCATCTGATTTATTTACAGTTTTAATGATAGATTCAAATGATAATCACACTTCTCATCCTCAGCATGGCTAAATCTAGTTGAGTAAAAATCATATTGCTCCATAAATGAGTAAGAAGAAATCAGCTAAATAGTAACACTTTATTTCAATAACATCACTGATTTCTTCCACAGCCTAGTTATCAGGCCGAGTTTGGTTCAAAGAAAAGTAAAATATACATAGCGGAAAAAAAAATCTCAATTATTTCAATAGTGACAAAAAAAACAGTCTGCAATCAAGAATAATTTAATGGTTTAAATGTAAGTAATGTATTCAAAGAGAATGTCCAAATTTGAATTAAGATAAGAAAGAGAGTCTTCAAAATGCTCTGTCTAAACCTCATACTTTAGACAGAGCAAATCTTTCCATCACTCTACCATCTTGAAGAAATTTACATAACAACTAATTAAAGTTCTGCACTGATCAATTTAATTTATGAAACACTTTTCTTTTTATTTCCAAACCAATTTATAATTTTTGTAATAGCAGTTGAGGGTTTTTTTGTAAATCAAAATGAATTAAAACAGTTTTTGCTAGTCACAGTTCTAATAAGGATGCAAATATGTCATTGCAAATAGACTTTATATTAGCAAAGACATTCCAGTGTGAAGAGTAATACCTAGAAAATATACTGTCTATTTTTTAAAGGACACAATTACTATCATACTATTTGTATGAATCAACACAAGCATTCAAGTCTAATTTGACTGAGCACAACAACATCTTCCACATTTTCATTTTACTAAACATTTCATACTGGACCTTGTTAAATAATACGTGCAACTTATAATCCATTGAGAGAGTGCTAACTTACTGTAAGCTTACATAGAAAAACATTAAATATTTCGCATATGAAAGTAGCAAGGAAGTTTCCTATGATGGAGAAGAAATTGCACGATTTAGAACCTGTCTGAATTAAAACAATTTTACAATTTGTTCTTATTTTGCTCCATAATAATTTCCTTTATCTCGAATATCAGTAATGTAACATTAGACATACAAATTATAATGTCCAGACAATGTGTGCAAGAGTAGAGAACTGCTCACTTTCTGTATATGTAACATTATTCTCCTTTTTAAATATCTAGCAATCCAAATGCTTTGAAGGAAAATTAGAATACTTGCTGACACAACACTTGCTGATAACTACTTTGAAGATTCATTTATAAAATTCTTAAAATTTCTTCATTACACATGGTTTGAAGGTCCTGCAAGTAATATCTTGAAAAATAAATAAATATTACTACAAAATCATAACCAGCTAAAGAAATAAATTCAGTGTTCTACCTATTAATTCTGTGCATAAAACAGTTTATGTACTTATTACATATATGTTGAACATTTATTTATATTATTTATTTAAATTGGTCTAGCTAATGTGCTGTACATTATACTGTATAATAGTAAGGTATATATGCAATCAAATTTATGTCTGTCTACATGAGTTTGATATTTCTCCTTGAAATTTCATTATTTTTTAAAGGCAGACATTATCTAAATCTGTTCAGAGGTCCATGATAATTTCTGATCTACATCATTGCCACAACAATCTGTTGATGCAAATGACAGTTGAAATTTAAGTCAGTGGAGTCTGAACAGAAGTAACAGACTGTAAGTTCTCTGATAAGAGGAGTCTATTGTTTAAAATCCATTGTTTGATCTCAATGCTCCCTGGTTTTGCTTTGGCTGAAATATTTGTGTTGCTAGAATTGCTGTTTTGTGGGGAAATGCAAGATTCTGAACAACTCTTGCATATGTTTGTGAGATTCCTCTGCCTTATTAACCTGCTTTTACTGTTGATCTTTTTTCTGTTTTGTTTTTTCTGAATAATTTCCAAAATTCCAGCATACTTAGTATGTGAGAACACTCAGCACTGTTCCAAATTCTTTTGTATTTTGGAAGGAATGGAGGGGCAATAGCACCCAACTAATTATTGATAAGTAGAGAGAAATTAGCCATTTTAACACTATTGTACACCACTGAATACTGAAATGGCCACTGAAATGTAAGTTTGAAATAATTTTAAAGTATTAAAATATTTGACCCTCCCTCCCATCACCAAATCCACTCTACTGCTTTTCCAGTACACACTCACTCTCTGTTTCTCTGCAGACACAGGTCATCTTTGCTTCCCCGAACTTTCCTGTTGAGGTCTCATCTACACCAGATTCCATTACAGTCACCTTTTTTGATCCCATCTTATGTCAGAAATCCAAATGTGGAAATGTGTCACAGTAAATGCACTAAGGAAAGAGCAGGGCCTCCTGACAGAGGAATTGTTCTTTCCTTGCCAACAGTCCAAATTCAGGCTGGGTGAATGCCCCTCCTCGTTCAAGACAAGTGATGTACTTCAGGGGTCAGTATTTGGAGTGGCATTGTTTGAAATCTTTGTCAGTGACAGGGAGGGTAGGAATGATTGTATCCCCAGCAAATTTGCCAATGACACCAGGCTGTTAAGTGCAGCTGGCACATCAGAGGGAAGGGAAGTATCCAAAGGGACCTTGACAGGCTTGAGACATGAACCTGCATGCACCTCATGAAGTTCAATCAAGCCAAGTGCAAAGTCCTGCACATGAGTAGAGACATCTGTGGTTGGCAAGAAGTTCAACATGAAGAGGCAATGTGCTCTTGCAGCCCAAAAAGTCAACTGTGTCCTGGGCTGCACCAAAAGAAAAGTGGCTAGGCAGGATGAGGGAGGTGATTCTGCCCCTCTACTCCACTCTTCACCTGTATCTAGCTCTGGGGCCCCCAGCACAAGAAGGACATGGATTGGTTGGAATGGGTCCATAGCGGGGACATCAAGTTGATCAGAGGGGCTGGAGCTCCTCTCCTGTGAAGACAGGCTGAGACAGTTGGGTTTGTTCTGCCTGGAGAGCAGCAGGCTCTGGGGAGACCTTACAGCAGCCTGAAGGAAGTCTACAAGACTGGAAAGGGGCTTTTTACAAGGTAATGCGGTGATAGGATAAGGGGTAAGGACTTCAACTAAAAGAGAGTAGGTTTAGATTAGATATTAGGAAGAAATTCTTTACTGTGATGGTGGTCAGACATTGGAAAACCCAGGGAAGTGGTGGATGCCCCAACCCTGAAAGTGCTCAAGACAAGGCTGGATGGAGATCTGAGCAACCTGGTGTAGTGGAAGGTATCACAGGCCATGGCTGGAGGTCTGGAATGATATGTATTTTAAGCTGCCTCCCAGCTAAACCATCCTATGATTTTATGAATTTTTCTTTCTGAAAACTCAACCTCTCATTAATCTTCTTTATGCTTTCTGGCTGGATGATCCATTCACTCTCCTTCCCTTTTCTTGTCAGCACTAACCAGGGCTTGTATAACTCACTATTCCCTCTCCTCACACTGATTAAATAAAATCCACCAACAGAAACATTATGTTTTTTATCTTCTCACTGACACAACTATGACTTCTCTTTCAGCCCACTCTTTCTTTCATGACAGACAATTTTAGTGTGCAGATTCAAGATATATATCATTATCGTGGTTAAATTAAGTCAGGAATGAAGCTGTTAATAATGAGATGAATCTTTCTGTATTGCATGTATCTTTCAGCTAAGCATATTTACTTGGAATCAGCTCAGTAGGAAAGACTAGGGGAAACTATAGCAAGACATCTATAGTATGCAATCGATCTCAGTAATTGTCTTACACAACTGTGAATTATGCTCCAAATTATTTTCTTGAGCAGAAAAGCATAATAACTTATTTTTCACTGATGTATGAAATTTCTGAGGAAGTGTGATATGTCTGGAAGACTTGCCTCCTAAAATAAATAAACATATTTCCTTTTTCTTTTTTTTTACTACTCTCTTTTCTTTTTCTTCTTTTTTTCCTAGCTCATGGCAGTCAGTGCACTTGGTAGGAACTGCCTAGTACCAAAATTTCTGCATCTCACCCAACGATAGGCAAATAAAATCATAGAATCAGAGAGTCATAGATTGGTATGGGCTGGAAGGGACCTTGGAAGGTCATCTAGTCCAAGCCTTCTGCAATGAGCAGGGACATTTTCAACTAAATCATGCTGCTTAGAGCCCCATCCAGCCTGACCCTGAATGTTTGTGGGGATAGAGCAATTATCACATCTCTGGGCAACTTGTGCCCACACCTGCATGAAATAATTTCTTCATTATACCTAACATAAATCCCCACTCTTTTAGCTTAAAACCATTACCCTTTGTCCTATCACAATGGGCTCTACTAAAAATTTGTCCCCATCTTTCTTGTAAGCCAAAATCCCACCTGAACTCTGAACTGAAAGAGAGCAGAGGCAGAACTCAAACATCCATCACAGCTTTAGTCCTGAAGAATTCCTGCTTAGTCATCAGTAACATTTCATGCTCATCTAAAAAAAAAAAGCATAGGCTACTCCACTGGAGCAAAAATACCCATTCTAACACAATGGGCTGTGTAGATCAGTCATCCAAGGCAGATTCAATTCAGAATTATTATTGCCCAAGTGAAGAGAGTTAGAGGGAAAGGAAAGAGTTTGAGGTTTGTAGATACCATAAAATCTTTACGGTTTAGAATTTAACCCTGCTACTGCTTTGCTACACCAGCACTTAAAATAATTGTTTCCTCCTATGGATGCTAGGGACAACATGAGAATGCCATCAGCCTATTCAATGACTTTTCAGAGTGTATACATGGTGAATAGGACAGTTAAATCTGTTTGAAATCTGAACCTGTCACACTGCAATCTATTATCTACAGGTTAACTTCTGGTCATATTGAGAAATTGCCATATTTGGAAACCTATTCTAGGCTAATGGAATATTTTTTATTTTGTCCCTTTAACATGGATTAAAAGGAACTCAAATTAAAATGGTCTGCCTTCCAGACTTGGTTATAGTTTGTTCTTGAACAGCTCCTCATTGAAGGTCAAATATATGCATCAGAATAAATAATGCCTTCTAGTTTTTTTTTTGTTTTTTTTTTGTTTTTTTATGAAAACCAGCTTTAATTTCTATCTGTAGAAACTCATAAAATCTTAGGACCTAAAGTCACAAAATGCAATCTCATCCAAAAGTAATTTTGGATCATTTTGAAAGGATTCACAAGCTCTATGCATACCTAAATGGATAAAAATCCATCTATTTCACAAATTCATAAAAGTTAGCGTTCATAAAATATTTATAGGTAAGTAAATAGTGTTTAAAAAGCAGAAATAGAACCTTTGATGAAAACTCTGGAGTAAGAAAAAACCTCACATAGATAACATTTCTAGATTAACCTAAAAGAAGTACTTACAATGAAAATTTCACAATCAAGAATTATTTACTATGAATAATATTACAGTATATACAATATATATACCCCTTTTCCCAGAGTTTCTTCAAAAGTATAAGAGAACATCTAATATAGCATTGAAATATGTAGTCTGAAACACTGATTGAAAAACATATATGCATAAAGACAAACTAAGGTGATTGAATCTTAGAAGACCAGTAATAGAAAAAAGCAGCTCATTAGGGTCATATCAACAACTTAGATTCATTGGAGAGGTTAGGAATAAGTAATAAGCTTTGGTTTAGATCAAAAGAAATGGAAGATATTATGCAAAGACTAGAAAGGAAATCCTGGAAAAGGGATGGAGAGAAGGAAAAGCAGGCCCAAGGAAAACTACATTTAAAATGAGCAAAAGCAAAATATAATTCACAGAGCGAAAAATAATTATCTCTATTTAGCTGCTGTATAAAGGCTGAGTCTTTTTGATTTCTCTGTGGATCACCAGCTTAATTAGCATTCCACTAAGCACAGAGATATGCAACTGCAAATAAAATTTTGTTTTCTTGGCAGTACTGGCTCTTGCTGGGATGGAGTTAATTTCCTTCATAGCACCGTGTGTAGTGACGTGTTTTGGATTTGTGAGCAAAACAGTGTTGATAACACATGAGTGTTTTGGCTATTGCTGAGCAGTACTTTCAAGATTTTCTCTTTTTCTCACTGTCCTGGAAGCAAGCACATTGAGGACATGTAATTTTAGAGGAGGCAGAACCAGGACAACTGAACCAAACTGGCCAAAGGGATATTGCATGTCATATAATATCATGCTCAACAATCAACCTGATGGATAAAAGATTGATTAGGTAACCATTGCTTGGAGATTGGGCAGCAGTCTATTTGTGGGAGGTGGTGATGTATTGTCTCTGCATCACTTATTTATTTTTCTTTCATTTTATTTTTTTTTCCTTATTGAACTATCCTTAACTTGCAAATGTAGAGAGTGCATTCTGCTGCCCATCCCACTAGTGAGAGGAGTGAATGATTGGCTCTGTGGTGCTTAGCTGCCATCAGGGGTCCACACAAAACATCCTCTGTGTGTCTGCTGTTTGAGATTTCTTTGCCATTCAGAAAGCACCAACACTAGTAGGAGTCCAGGATAACTTAACTGAAGTCAGCGAACCAGCCTGTTTAAGAAAAAAAGCACTTGTAATGCAGCTTATGCAGTTTGGTTGACAAAGTCAGGTCCAGTGAGTTTTTAGCAATGAAACCACATATCTAATAGGCTAAATATGCCTCTTTATGCTCTTCAGTAGGGTGCCATGAAATTCCCACTTTGCTCATTAAGCAAAAGAGGCTATTAAAAAAAAATTAAAAACCAGCAAAATCACTACTGAAATTCCTCCCTTAGCTGAATTTGCTGTCCTTACTACGTACACTTCTGTTAAGACACCTGATTCGCAGGGATGTGAGTCAGAGTACAGGATTAGTAACAAAGGGCTTACAAGGCGACTTAAAACATCACCTTAAATGTTAGATAGATCTGTGGTGCAGTGAAAACCATACTTTGGCAGTTTAAAGGTCTGTAAAATCAGTTACCTGATTCACTAGATTTAGTCCTCTCAATTAATTATATTACCTAACATGACTCACAACAGGCAAACGAGGGTCAATGAAACGACAAAGTTAAGTATAATATTAAATGCAAGGAATATTAAAGCAAGTGCACAAACATCTGAGAAAAGAAAGCAACTGCGCTAGTCTTAGATGATGCCTTAAGATCCGAGTTTTCTTTTCTGTTTGAGTATGCTTTTCTGTTGTGCTTTAGGGTGATAAAGGCGAAATAGTCCAATTCCAGCTATGGATTAAAGGACAGTTTTTTCAGACTCCAGGCCCTAAGTATAAACAATGTGAGAAGAGGAGGGTAGGCCAGCTAGGAGAAGAGGAGGATGACACCTTACAATTTGGGACTATTGATTGGATGGGTGGCTCCGGTATGCAAATGAACTGAAGTCTATAAAAATGTGAAATCATGTGACCAAGTCCTCTTTTACTTCCATCTTGGAGCCACTCAGGCAGGGCAGGGGCCACGCTGTGGCACTGTTGCTGCCAGGGTGTGGCCTTCAAAGGCTTTTCAATAAAGACCCATTTTATTTCCCCTAACTCTGTGTGGTCTCTGTTCCAGCTCCTAAAGGCAACAAATTATTCTTATACAAGAGCAAATATGTGCAGTTGCTCTAATGTAAAAGCAGACAATAGTTATACCTTTTTTAGTGTTGAAAACGACATTCTTCCAGGTGAAGGCAGATGTCCAGATTTTGTGAAGAAGCACACTTCAGTTGGATAATGCTGCTGACTACAAGTCATCCTTAGTACATGACAAAGATGGCTCTAACACCAGATTATTACACACACTCTAACAGAGAATGACGGATGTGTGCTGGCTCATGAGGTCTCTAAATAATATAAATAGAAACAAATACATTCTTTTTTCTACCATTGAAACTGATTATCTTTTGATGGATAATGATCCATTAATTTTCACATCTAGAAGATATACTGAGATGCATTGCGCTCCTGTAATTCCTTTCACTTTACTGAGATTGTCTGGTTTTGCTACCATTCATGTTAGAGTTTATCAACATTGAATCTATGTTCTATTCTTATAACACATAAACAGAGCGATCACACGAATAAGGCTTACATTTTTCTTTTATTCTCCTTAATTATGGTTGTGTATCAATTCTTTTGAAACCTTGCTGTCTCTAGAGATGCATCCTGATCCCAAGACCTATTATTAACTATCTGCTTCTTTTCAAAAATGGCATGGAAAATTGTCCAATTGTGAATTGCAAAATTAGCTAGAAAAAGGAATAAAAACAAGATATTCAAATCTGTAATACGTGTCAGCCATCCTTTTGCATTTGTATTCTTTTAAAGGGACATTGTGTCCTTTGCAACTGCTTTGCTTACTAACTACATGATTAATTATGTTGTGCATTGTCACATGAAATCACATGAATACAAAAAAGTAATGCATTATATCAACAGAGCTTCTAGTACTTTTGCAATTTTTTTCACAAATAAAGTCTTATTTCATTAATTCTCCTCACACATACCCTACACATCCTTTCTTACCCCAAAATCTTCCTAAATTTTAGAGCCAAAGTGATTATATTACATTGTTATAAAGGATTATACTGTACATTTTAGCAATTAAATTCATATTTCTGAAGGCAGATGAACCCCCACTATTAATTTTTGTTGACAATAGGTTCTCCATAAGTTACTCTGCTAAACTCTTCCTGTAGAAATAAATAAATATCTGTAACTTTAGAGATACCATGAAAGAACCTGACAGAAGAAATAGTTGTTAATAAAATCCCATTTACTCTCCTCATAGTGGCCTACAAGCACTAGATAGAAACCAAATTCCCCTGAAGAGAGCAGTGTGTAGCAAAATGGCCATTATTCATATTTGACACATAGACTTGTACCTTCACAAAAAAATTCTGTGACTTAATGTGCCTGGTTTGTGTGTAAGCCAAACTCTTAATTCTTCTCAATATAAATGAGAGAAAGATCTGACTTCAATGGACCCTTGCAGCATGTGTTGAAAATTTCTGTGATATTTTCTGCTTACACTTTTGGCCTTCTCACCAATTTAATATGATGGATTTGGCTCCAAGTGGCAAACTTTCATGGAGATTGGGTTCAATGTATCAGAATTGAATGTATCAGAAGAACATTCTGGACAGAGAGTTAATTTATCATGTTTGAAGGATTTGTTTTATGGTTTCTTTTTTTTTTCCCCACCTGAGTTTGCTTCTAATTAATTATATTATCTTGAATATATGGCTTAGTGTTTTCTTTCTTTAATATACATGTCCAAAACAGAGACAATATCATCTAAAAAAGTGTGATTCAGGACAGACATAACAAACCTTAGCATATAAAAACTAGAAATAAAATTTAAGGACAATGTGAAAAAGACATTCATTGAGTTTCCTCAAATGGTATAAAATGTTTAAGTTACTCTAGATGTTCTTTTCTGTTGGCATGCACACCATAAAAAATGAAAATGTTTTCAGAAAATATGTCATCTTATCAATATCGGCAGGCTGAATTATTTCTAGACAGTACGTTTACTTTAGACAGCCCTTAACAGAGGAAATCTTTTATTCTGCAGTTCCTGTTAAAATATTTGCTTTGGGGACATTGCTATTCAGCTACCACTTTCCTTTTCAAACATCCTCTAAGGCCTTTCTTTCCTAAAGGACCATACATTGGTCTAGTAACTTAATGTTATAGCTCATACTGCAATACTCTTCTTTGGTGTCATGAGACACCAGTGAGACAGTGAAAAGGGTTACAATTTTAAAACTAATTGACTTCCTAAAGAAGTCTAATAACAATGTCAAAACAAATATTAAGTTGAAACAGATGGAATTACAGGGAGAAACACTGCCCTTTCAATTTCAGTACTGTCTCATCCAAAGATATTTATTTAGTCCTAATTATTTTTTCTCTGAAAAGTTACATCTTGCTTGGATAAAAGTGAAGTTGTACCAACTTTAGGATGGCAAAACTGCAGATCCTCTTCCATTTAAACAGTTACAGTAAGGCGCACACAGCATGTCAGAGGCCACTCAACACCAATTTAAGAAGTTGGTACCAAAACATTCTGAAGTAAAGTCTTTCTGTCCCCTAATTTACCATGTATCACATTCCTTCATGCTTTCAGGCTAAGAAACTGCATCACAGATGTTCTGGCCTATAGAAAGAAGAACCTTTATATGAGAAGGGTTCAATAATGCGTAATACTAAGTTGCATATGTAAGGCTGCATTTTGCCTTATACGGACACTCTTTTCTTTCATCAAAAAGCCCCTTGCGGCATAGCAAGACTACTGAGATGCAACTATGCATGTTTTTTTGTCAGAATGCAGACACTATTTCAACAACAAACAATACATGGCGGGGGAAAGAGAATCCATAGAGATTTACTTTGGGAACTAGAAATCGAGGCACTAATAACATAAATATCTTGCTCACAACAACAAAAGAGATGCATGTTAGTTTATCAGTGAGATCAATAAGATCAAAGCATTCAGTTCTCCAGGCTCTAACTCTACAGGATTACAGCTAAGCCATTCTTGAGCAGACCCTTTTCTCTCACATTGTCATAGCACCAGAACAAATTTGAATTAGTATGTAAAAAAAATCTTGAAACATAGGCCATAACACAGACTATTAAAGTGTTATTACTTTAATGATTACTTATTAATCAGTCACACTTTTTATGAGGAAGAAGATCACCTAACACCAGTGTCACAGCTACCTTAACACAGGGCATGTTCCACATAGTTTAATTTACAAATAAATTTGCTTTATCTGAAAAACTTGAATACTCACTTAGCATTTATTTTCTTGAGAGTAATAGCAATACAATATCAGAATGATGGACAGTGAACTTTTGATTATTACGGACATATTCCAATTTAATTAAAAAGTCTTCTACTTGACACCAGGAGAAAATTCCATAAAATATCTCCATTTCAACACTCAAGCAATCTGAACAGATAACTTTAGATGAGGATTTCCATCTTCATTCTTCATTTACTTTATTAGATAAGAGGAAATTCCTCCAGTTATAATAAGGTTAATTAAGGTTTAAAAGCGTTAAACGAATAAACTTATAAAGAGCAAATTGAATGAAGTTAACAGTAGAATAAACTATGTGATTATAGATTTGTTTACAGTTTCTGACAGACAACTCATTTGAATTCTGTTAATGTAGTAATGCTCGCAAACTTTTCTGTCCTTCCGAGGATATCAACAAAACAATTGAAAATTATTATTACTGGAACACATTATGATTGTTTTTCTCTGCTGAAAGCATTGACAAAATGTGAAATTTTGGGGGATTTAAGCTATTTTCTGACTAATGAGTTATTAATTTCTCAAATATATGTATGAGTCCTTAACTTCCTTATGCTTAGGTGCAATTTTGATCTATTTTCCCTCTGTCTTGAAGAAAGACTTGGAAGTGTCAGATATGAAATACAAACAAATACAAATACATATTAAATACAAACAATACAAATTATTCAGATGATTAACAGGACTATTTTCCACTACACCACAAATTTTTATTCCTCTAATACTAATTTTGTCTGAAAGGGTATCAGTGGGATACCCTTTCAAGAGGATGCAGTGCCATAAACATGAGAGCATTTTCCATCACTCACAGCTTCCATCATTGATAGCACAGGTAACTTACCAGAGCAGATATTTAGTGTGACAGAAGCTACAACAAACAGAACAGTTGTCCCATCTTCAGTCAAATTCAGGTTAGATTTCAAGCTAAAGTCTTCAAATCAATCATAGTCTGAACAGTAAGGTTATAAGGATATAACAGTAAGGATTATAGTAATAGGTGCTGAGGGTTGCAGCAGAACACTGGATGTGAATACTGCTATTAATGAGGGTCAAAAGGGAAATGTAAAATCTACAAACACCTCCCCCAAAGATGAAGGAGGGAAAAACCACACTGCAAGATTTTAAGTGTGAACATCTCTAGGCCAGATCTGACTTAACCTGGCCAAAGATGCAGATGTCATGCTGTAAAAGGATAAAAGAACCAAAGGACATGCAACACAGAAGGGAGAGAAATAATATAAAAGGTGAAGATTGAAATACAATGAAGAAATTATGACAAAAAATACAATGATGTAACATGTTCCTTAAAATCCTTCTAAATCTGCAAGCTGCTAAAAAATATATCTGCTTTCCTGAGTTTTGAAAATGTAATAAGGTAGTTAAAAAACAAAAACAGAATTCTAGTAATATTTTGAAATTGTTATGTGAATTGTAAACTTTGACCAACTTTATCCTTAACATCATTCTGAGGTTTCCAGCAACACCAGCAAATTTTAATTTTTTTTGAAGGAAATTGATCATAAGACATCATTCTTAGGGCAAAATATTTCTATATATGATGTAGAATCTTACATTAGCAAGAGAACGTATAATCCTCAAGATCTCTTCCAGTTTTAGGCAGAGGAGAGTAAGTGAGAAAATTAATGGCTCACTAGAAATTCCAGTCAGTGTCTTTTACTTCTATAGTTTTGAGAATATTGCACTGCAGACAGCAAATTTTGAAAACACGTCCTCTGGAGTATATTATAATATGCTCAAGATACCAAGTAGCACAAACAAGTTGTTTATGTCCAATGCTTTCACCAAGTAAATATATATACTGAATTAGACTATAAAGGATCCCTGAATAAAGGCAGTCACAGATGCCAGATGACCTCAATACGAGAAAGGAAGGAATATAGTCTCTTGAATATATTTATTCTTAGGTTTATGCTTTGTGCTAGCTCAGAATCAGATTTATCTTTCTCATCATTCCTCTAATAAGCTGTACAAGTCTAACACACCTTAATAATTTTTAACACTGTCTGCCAAAGCCTAGTTATAGCCAAATCAAGAGAAAAAAATGAGTGTCATTTTAGACTTGAATGTCAAAGTACCAGAGCAGTACTTAACAGATCTGATTCCCCTGAATGGGTGATGATTGACAAAAAGGCCATGAAACACTATCATTCGCTTGCAGTCAATGACTGAGATGCTTTTCACAGTGAACAATTTCAACTCAAGAGCTAAGAGAAGGAGAAGCACTCATCAGAGTAAACTATGTTGGCATCTAAAAATCCAGTGCAAGAAGTTCTCCTTCTCTAGGCTTGCAATTTGTTGGAGAGTGACTGACCATAAAAAGGAATCCTTTAGGTTAAAAAGGCAGCATAAAGAAGTCTATGTTGCTGAATTTAATTTCATTTTACACAGTGCTGCACTACAGACTTCTTTAAAGTGGTCAGTTATTTACAGTTTAATAGAGACCAAAAGTTCAGTGATTCATTTGTTAGGTCCTACATGAACTATCAATAAAGTAATATCTACACACAGAACATGCATGGTACAGGAACATAAAAAATGTCCACGATAGTAAACACACAGTCTTATAGTGTGGAAATAATGGAGAGCAGAATACATCATGACAGCAGCCTTTCCAGGAGAACTTGTGCAATGTTCAATAGCAGGTTGAAGTCAGGATGGCAGTCTCAAAGATTTGAGCAGAAAGAAAACATGGGTTTGGCTTCTTGAAAACAAGGTGGTGATGAAATTGATGTAATATCCTTTTTTACAGTACCAGCCAGTAATAAAACAAGACTTTTAGTTAGTTAGATTTAGATTGCCAGTATGTAACTCAGAATATAATGACAAAATATTTCATGAGCGATGTTCAACTGTTGTTTATCTTATGACTGTGCAGCAAACATTTTCAATGCTGTGGGGATACAGATTAAAAAAAAAAGAAAGAAAACAAAAATCAAACAAACAAAAAAACCAAAAAACAACAAAAAAAGGAACCATGAAGATCTTGTAGGTACAAGCAGTTGTTACAATGCTGTAGACTTTAATGATCATTGTCTAGTCTTACATCATAATTATGTGTTTCATAATATCATAACACATCTTACTTGTGCTACTGCAGACAGTCACAAAGTAGACAAGGGCTTCTGAAGAAAAGACTTTTAGCCCTTACTTCTCAATAATTCTGTGGTTTCTGCAGGGTCCTGATGGATGTCTCCTACACCAATCTAGAAAAATGGGGTGTCTTCCTTTACCCAAAGATATTAGGTAAAATAAGGCTCAAACTTTTTCCTTATTCTTTTTTTTTCTGTATGTTATTTATTTATTTAAAATACTTTTAGCATGATCATGACTTGAAAGTACTCTTAGACATTCTTTGTGGGATAGAGGCTAAAAACAGAAATATTGTCTACTGTTAATGTTTACTGTTGAAAGGCTCTGAAATACAGTTCTATTGTGTGTAAGGATTTCTCTGTCTATACACAAAGCTGAAGAACTACTGGTACAGGAAGTTTTGAATGGGTTTCATCTATGTAAGAGAAATATCACTCATTCAGCAAATACAACCACTTTCTTTTCCTGAATAAAACTAACAAAGCCTGTGATTATAAAAACAAGGATTGAGAGGTTCCCCATATGATGAGGGAATGGATGATCAAAAAAAGAAGGAAATACTCATTACAATCACTAAAGAATGCAAGTTTTGGTGTTACTGTAACATATTAATGTTCACAAAAATATATATTAAATGTCTAGTATTTTTTCTGATGAGGGCTGGGAAATGGGGGGAGATGGATTACAAGCAATTTGTTATATAGTCAAGCCTCACTAGGGTCACTGTTGATTTGAATTTAAGTATTAAGAACAAAAGCCATAATATTGTGAACTTTTTGAATTATAATTAATTTGATGATCATCGTGAATTTAAGAGTGAATTCTAATGGGAATTGGCCTAGAATAGGAATGGAGCCATCAAGTCAAGTGGGAACCATGGTTCCACTGGCCATCCCAATAGCCAAACATCAGTTTAACTTTTCCCATGTCAAGGTCCAGCCTCTCATCCTTGCATTAAGAGTTCTGCATCATTGGGACTGACTACCATTGGAGTATCGCTCTACCACACCCACATGAGAACTTAAGGTAATTTCAAACAAAACGGATTTAGAAAATTAAAAGTACTTTTAAACTCCATCACTCTATCAGCCTGTGATAGTTTTGGTGTTTCGGGCAAGAGAAAAAAGTTCTATTTTACAATCTGTTATAAAAGCTCTAAGACATCTCTTCAGAGTTTTTAAAATCAGCTAGTGCAGTTGTGTATACTACAGCATTGTTGGTTCCTACACCCTCAACTCATGACACCTCAGTAGAAGAACAGAGCTCCACAGCTCTGTGGTGTCTTGTGAGAATGAGTAGTTCTCCACACAACACAACTAAGAGGAAGCAAAATCTATCTACCAAAAGAATCTGGCTTCCACCAAATAATAAAATCTGCACCTCAGAGTTCTGTAAGGGTCAGGTCAATATAGACCCCCTAGATAATATTCCTGCTCTAAACACCAAAAGCCATCTCCAACATGACTTTCTTAGATTCTTTGTAATTGCATTTTGTAAAAAACCCCAACAAATAAAACCCAAACAAACCAAAACTCCAAACAAACAAACAAAAACCCCCTTACAATCCCCGCCCCCCAATAAGTTTTCTTCTAGCAGTTTTGTATATTCTATTTGTTAAACTTCAGCTATTCTCAGATTACATTCGAGTGACTGCTTGTCTTCTCTCTTGAGCAAGTTGTTTAAGTAGATGTTGGTCTTCAAATCAATCTTGTGGGCAGAGAAGAAATCCTCATAGAATCTTAGATACATTAATTAAGAGGGACCTTGCAGTAATACAAATTTCACTCATGAACGCTTTCTTCAAACCTTTGAAATGTTACGAACCCCTGTAACTACTACAGATCTGTCTATCTTCAATTATAATTAGACCTCTAGCAAATGAAGCAAACTCACAAATAGATCTAGTGTTGGTTTACCTGCCTCTGTCAGTCCCAATCTAATAGTTGGTTACTTAGATGTTTAAAAGCAGTTATTTTGAGTAAAGTGACTTACTCAGAAAAAAAAAATGTGAGGGACGAAAAGCCAAAGAACAAAAACATCACTTCTAATACCCTGTTACAGAGGTGCTCTTAAGAAAGACGAACTTTAAGCATCAATCTAGAAGCAACCATCATACATTTTACCATACATCACATACACATGATTTAATAAAATACAGATAGGAGATGCAGACATTTTGTTCACAAGTGAAATGTAATTACAAATGATTAAGGAAAAGGTGAAAAATCGTTCTCACCATATATGAACCTCCCTAGGAAAAATTCATTGATTCCCAATTCTGTGAAAAAAGATCTTAAGGTAAGTACATTATAATTTTGTGGCAAAGTGGTGAAGAGAGACTTGTGACTATCTAGCATACTAGGTAGTATGAAATTTTAATTTTCTAACTAGACATCTGCTTTTCTCTGTGTGTCATAGAAGTTTGTTTACCACAGGCCATTTTCTCAGCCGTATAATTACTTTGACTTCAAATATAGTAGTCATTTATTATGAGGCATAGAAGCTGTTTAGAGCTGTGACAGCTGTGGCATCATATTACATTTTCTAAATCATTTCAGTCTGCTGTTATACAGCAGTGTACTTCAAATATAAATTATCTTCCAAGAGGTATATTGTCCAGAAATCTGGAAAAAAATTGTATAAAAGTACATGCATAAGGTATAAGAACCTAATGGACAATAGCACATCTCAGAAATTTCAGTCATGGGAAAAGAGTAAGCAAAACACAAACAACAGAGGCATAAAGAAAATTTCACTGTGATCGAGCCACAAGTTCTATAAAACATTACAAAAATCACCCGCTCATATAGTTGATAAGTACAATGCTTGGCATGTCTTGGTGTAGCAAAATAAACAGCATGAATCCTGAGAAGGCTGAGAGAAAATATAAAATAACGGTACAATTTTTTCTCTGCTGAGATGCTGTATCAGCAAGTGATTCTTCAATTATTTAAATATTACACGGTCTCCCTCTGATTGTGGTAAAAATACATAGAGCATGGTTCTGCTTTTTGTTTTGTTTCAAATTTCTTCATGAATTCGTATTTTTTTCAGAGCAGAAAATAGTTATTTAAAGTTTGTTGTTTTTTTTCTTGTTCCAGTTGCAGGGGTATCAGGTATAATAATCATAATGCCTTTTGAAGCAAACAAATCTACTTTTCTTTGTTCTGCAGAGGACTTTTCAAAAAGATACAAAGTAAGTAGAGTATCAAGCATTTGGTGAGGAGTGTCCATGTTTACAGGAAGTTAATCTCTCCTAAAAAGAGATTTCCAAATTGTACGAATATTCCAAGGTACAATACTCTTTATCTAATTTTAATAGAGAGGTGATTAAGATTTCTACAACAACTATGAATTGAGCACACAAGAAAAGAAGATACAATCTTGACCCTTATGACAAAAGTGTAACAGGAAAAAAAAAATTTTTGGACGATTGTTAAAAATTTCCTGGCTTCTCCTTGGCAAAGTGCAGGTGTTAAGTAAGAGAATTTTTTAAAAATCCACAAGTTAAAAGTGGTCTAGATGAATTAATCAGAATGAAGAACCACTTCTATACTTGCTGCTTTTCTTTTAGTGGAGCTTATGGTAAACAAAACATGAAAAAAGCAAAGATTCCTAAATCCTGACACTAAAAATATATATCCTGTTAAATTTTAGTGTTTAGTAAAGATGAAAAGGCAAATAGAGTCAGTATATATCTACAGAATAAGTGTACACAAGTATTAAATTACCATTGATACTAAATCCTCATGTTAGAGCTTTTTGTGGGCATTGTTAATCTTGAAACAAAATCACTTTTGTATGTCATTTAATACTCTTGAAAATAGAAAAAAATGGAAAATTAATATTTTAAAAAGATAACACCAGAGATAAACAACACATGTCCCTCTTTATTTCTCAAAAATCTACTTCTTAGTCTATTCTGTAAAGTATGTTCATTATGGAAGTTTCAAATAACACTATATTAAGAGAATACTTGAGTTTTTAATAAGATTTTTGAACACATAAGAAGCTAAAAAGATGTTCAGTGTGAATTTAGCTGACCTTGTGCCATCAAGCAGAAACATAAATGTTGCAGTTAAACATCAGAAGAACAATATTATTGATATCCCGTAGAGGCCAATTAAAATTTTTGGGTATTTTTTTTAACAAATGGAATAAAATTAAATTGAATGCCAAGTCTATGGAGGGTCAAAGAATCACATCTCATAATTGTATTGAGAGGTTTAGAAAGGGAATATTAAAGCATTTTTCTTAAAGACTTTTCTGTATAACTTCCCCTTCGTTGCAGGAGGTTTACTGACATTAAGCCACAGTATTTAATGCCCTTGTTTCGGCCAGCATACTTCTTAATAAAACCATTTAATTCCAGCAAGTCATGACTGAATGGAGAAAAAACTTTAAAAAAATATTTGAGTTGTTTTCAAAATCAGACTCATCTGTTCAAGACCACAAAGTGTCCTGTGTTGAAGCTTTTTGAAGCTACCTGTCATTTACCTTTGTTACCTAACTAACAATTAGAAATTTGAATACAAACTGAAGGTATTGTAAAAGCAAAGAACCTATTCAATGAGAATGATTTTCTAAAATTTCTTTTTTGCCAGTTCATAGTCACCCATGAAATGATGCACTTCCTTATGATTCAGGAGTGAGTTCTTCCTAAGAAAAAGGCAATTACAGAGAACTCAATGGTGGGAGAAAGATGTACTTTCAATTCAGTTGGGTAAGAGAAGAAAAATGCCTTGCTATTAACATTACCTAGTTTTTGGCTATTTTTTTTCAGTGTCTTGATTAGAGTTTTATAAAGGAGATGTTCAAGTAGTATAATGCTATTTAATTTCACATATATAAGAGAAGGATGTTGGAAATTTAATTTTCACTACCTTTATTCATGAAACTGTCATGTTATAACAATAGAAGTGTTTTCTACTCTTGTATTCATTGAAAATTTCTTTACAGGATGGTAAAGAAACACAAAATAGGAGATTCCATTCTGAGAGATTAGAGACGTTGGCAACAGCCAAGAAGTCATTTGTACAAGACATCAAATTTCTTACAGAAATGGCAAAAACGTGATGAGTGACGTTGCATGGAAATCAAAGACAACAATCACTTAAAGTAACAAAATTGAAATGTATATATTTGATTGTACTTTCTCTAGGATAGATATATGATATTATGCAAATTTATTTAAATAAGAAAAAAATAACAATTTGAACAGAGCACATTTCAGTAGAACATTTCAGGAGCTTCTTGAAAGAGATAGAATAGTATGTTAAAACTGTTGGTCATGACATCTCATGTAGCATAAAAAAGAGCTTGAATGATAGAGTAAAAAATGTATTTAAAACCTGTTCATAACCAAGGAAAAGGGCTTAGCATGAGGATTGGTGATTCCTACTCTTAATCTGTCACCCATCACTACACTACCATAAGAGACAATAATCTCATTAATTCTTCAATTTTTCTTTTATTAATTTAATAAGCACATTGTTTATCCTCAAAGTAACTTTGTGATGTTTATTTAAATAATGTTTTTTAAATGGGAGTTGAATATGCAGTTTTTTAGAACTGAGTTGGATAAAAAAGACAACAAACTCATATATTTAATGACTGTTCTGGAAAATCCTTGATTTATATGTAATTGTATTTTTTTTTTTTAATCTAGGGATGCCAAAATCATATGAAAAGTTAACACAGAATAGTTTGTTAATCCACAGTCATTTAATTTTTTAATTGTGCATTTAGTCAAATAAGGTATGGTCTGAGCATGGGGCTACAAATTCCCCAGGCAACAAAATAGTTCTAGGAATTTATTGGAGTTTAAAAGGTAAAGAAAGTGTGGAGACAGAGGAGGTTTTTATTAAGCATTAAAAAAGGAGACCCCTGACGGCTCATCTTAATGCAATTGGAAAGGTTAAGTGATTAAAAATTCTGCTGGAAAGCTCATCAAAACTTCTGGTTGCAGGCTAGTAAATTTGACTGTGTGTTACCAGCTACCACAGCAATCCTTTAGGAGACATCAAGAGTAGCAAAGACTTTTAATGCTTTATTTCTAACATTTCATTGTCCCTCAGGCCACATCAGCTTTCCCCAGCATTGATGACACAGATGAGATTGTTAGTTTTAGACCTCCTGTCTAGAGCAGATAACAGTTGCAGAGTTCACTATACTAACATAACATATATACCTCATCAGCACAAATCAGATGAGCTTGCTATTGTATCCTACTCCTTCTAGCTCCCTTTTTTATCACAAGAAAACATGGGACATGGGAGTGAGGAAGAAAAAATAAAAAACCACCACAACAATCAAAAGCCAAAACCAACAACAAAACCACTAAAGGCATCCATTTTAGACTTCTATGAAAACCTCCAATACATCATTTTAGCACAAGTAAAATATTTGTTATTTTGGTACAGTAAAAGGGTTTGAATGGCTGTGCAGTTTGCTCTGTAGCACTTGCCATAATAAGCAAATAAAAAAAAAAGTTGTCTGAGTATTCACTGTTTCTTGGAAAACCAAGTGGAAAACTGGAGTCATACCTTCAACTAAAACAAAGGATCCAGAGAGTGCAAATATAACCTCATTAAACAAGACAGCGAATCTAAGTGCTGTACAAGGGTATTAAACAAACTAGATTGATCTATAATAAGAAGAAACATATTTCACATCTGTTGAACAGTTCAGAGCTTTTAACAAGTAATAGGCATATTACACTATAAAATAGTTGCTATTCTCCATCAGTATATCATTGTCAGTGGCTGTGCTATCTCAGAAGAAGCACTTTTCCCATACACTTTATTGCTTGATAGCTTGCTGATTGCTTTTACAAGGCAATAAATTGATGGCCTGATTCAGCAGTGACATTAGGTTATGTTCATTCTCTGTGATTGATGCTTTGAATTAGAACTCTTACATTCTCTTCTGTTTGGAAATATGAAATTCCAAACAAGCAAACCTAATGTCACAAACAAAATGAGACAATGGATGTCAGATCAGTGAGATTTATACATTTAAATATCTAAATAGCTTTCCTCTTTATTAAAGTTTTTGTAATTTATTGTTGAAGGGACTGTCTTTCAGTTGAAAGAATCTAGTCAAATAAGGAAAGAAGAGAAAAAATTAAAAGACGAGAGTAGAATTTCCACACCATAAATTTCTGCATTATTAGAAATGCATGTAAAGGTGAACAATAAGAACATATTAATTATTTATCTCTCAATTAAATAAATTTCATTATTTACACATTTTACAGCAATTTTTAAGGTAAAAAAATTTCATATTATTTCACTGGCAAAAAATTTCATCCATCAACTCTAGCAGCTTTTTTAAATTATACATCATTTTGAAATGACAATTAAACTAGTAAGGTAAAATAAAAAAGATGAAATAAGGAAGGGTGACTGCTAACTGTTTTTCATTATTTCTTCATGATAAATAAGTTAAAAATGAATTTCATAATTTTTCACTGGCAAAAAAATTCATCCATCAACTCTAGCAGCTTTTTTTAATTATACATCATTTTGAAATGACACAAACTAGTAAGGTAAAATAAAAAAGATGAAATAAGGAAGGGTGACTGCTGTTTTTCATTTTTCTTCATGATAAATAAATTAAATAAGAAGCAGCTTGTTAAAATAATTCCAAATATAGAAATAAAGCTCTCCAAGAAGCTAAGAATTTCAGTTCAGCAGTCCTATTTCACTACAAACAAAACCCAAATGAAGACAAAGCCCCTAACAGCAAACAGCCCTACCAATCTATGGACCATCACACCTGTCAGGAAGCAGTTCTCCCCACTAAATGCTAAATTTCAGAAAAAAGCACTGTCATGTGGGAAGCAACTCCAGAATAAATGTATTTTTACATATGGATTATCCAAGTCACTTTGTGACAAACAAATGCAGCTCCTTCACACCATGCATAAAGTGCATCCCTGACTGCACTGCAGCCCAACACTTGAAACAGGAGAGAAATGAAATCCCTACTTTGTAAAATCTGATTATATTTTTATGTGTGCATTAAGTTTCCTGGATAAATATATATAAATTAACAGTTTTTAGGTCTAGTGTCTTCCTTTAATCTGTCAATGACTTGAGAAAGATTGTAACATCTCAGTTTTCACATCTGTAAATTGAAGATGATATTATTTACTACCTTCTTGCTGAAGCTGTGCACATTCATTTGCTGTCTTTTATACTGGCCTTCTAAATTATACAGGCAACATTTAAGAGATAAATATTTATAGCAAAAGGCAAAGCATGATGGGCATCTGCTCACAGACTGATGTCCTTATCACTGAAAGGGATATAAAATACATTATCTTTCACTTTTGGGTTCAACATAATTCTTAGGCCATTCTTTTCAAAGAAGCAGTGAGTAAGAGCTACAAATGAGCTGTACTTTCCTGCGACACTACATTTCCTATATTTTTTATTTTTTTTTTCCTTTCTTTTTGGTTTTGAAATCCTAGTACAAATGGGAGGAAATGTCATTTTAACTTCATTTATTCATCAAAAAAAGTCATAAATGTATCAACCTATTCTGGTATAGTTATTGTTATGCCCTCTCTTCTAGGGGTTTCAAAACACATATATATCTTTATATTATCAGGTTACTGGCAGTGCTCTTTACCCCACCAGTGAAAAGCACCATTACAAAGTTTCCCCTAACTACACTATTTTTTGTGGTTGTTTCTTAATTTCTTTTCAGTGAAACTTTGTAAATATTTATTAAAAGACTTTGAATACCCAATTTCATTATTTTTACTATCCCTCTCCCAAGGAAAAATCATAAGCATTCTCAAAAACTCTGTTAGGTGTCGGTACAATTTTTATCATGGCACACAGGATGAAGCCCGCTTGCAGAGCAGGGTGCTACAGGCCCCATGCCCTAAACACCAGCACAAACACCTGCTGCAGTCCCACAGAACATGAGTGTCCCTGCAGTAGCAACTGGGACACAGACATGGACCATGTGTTCCCTCTTTTTCCTGACATTAAAGTGCTGTTACAGTGCTGGGGTCGTTTCCTCTTTTCTTCCTTCCTCATTTCATTGCACTGCCCTGTCACAGTCCTTAGTTTTGGAATCATAGAATGAATGGGGTGGGAATGGAGCATAATGGTCATCCGGTTCCAAACCCCACCACTATGGACAGGGCCACCTCCCACTAGACCAGGCCGCTCAAAGCATCATCTAAACTGGCTTTGAACACTGTCAGGTTTGAGGCGTCCACAACTTCCCTGCACAAGTTTTTCCTGTGTCTCACCACTCTCACAGTAAAGAATTTCTTCCACATATCTAAACTACATTTGCCCTCTTTCAATTTGTACCATTGCTCCCTAACCTATCACCAAAGTTCCTGATGAAGAGTCCTTCTCTGGCTTCTATGTAGGCCCACTTCACATGTTGGAGGCTGCTGTGAGCTCTTCACATAACCTCCTCCAGGCTGAACAGCCCCAGCTTTCTCAGCCTGTCCTCATATGGGAATTGCTCCAGGGATCTTGCCGCCTTCATGGCCCTCCTCCAGACTTGTTCCAATATTTCCATGTCCTTATGTTGGGGGCACCAGAAGTGTACTCAGTACTCCAGGCAGGGTCTCACAAGTGCATTGTAGATAATCTCCTCCTTCAACCTGCTGCCCGTGCTGCTTTCCATCAGCCCAGGATTCCACTGGCTTTCTGGGTTGTGAGCACACACTGCCAGCTCAAGGTGAGTTTTTCATCAACCACCATCCCCAAGCCTTAGTCTGCAGGGATGTTCTCAATCAATTCTCTGCCCAGCCTGTGGGTGTGTCTGGGATTTCCATGACCCAGGTGCAGGACCTTGCACTTTGCTTTGTTGAACCTCATGAGGTTTTCATTGGCCCACCATTTAGGTCTGTCTAGACTGAGGCATTAGAAGTTGTTCAGAACCTCAGCCTTCTCCTTGTCCAGGATAGCCAGGTGTCCTGTTTCCTTCTGTTTCCTTCCCTTGTCTTTCTTTTGTTTTCAACATTTCTATTAAAAAAAAATTCTTTCTATCCTTAATATCACTGACAATGTTCAGTTCTAACTGGGCCCTATCTTCCCTAACTTTGTTCCTATCTTCCCATGCACTTTGAGTACTCCTCCCAGGGAACCAATCCTCACTTCTACCTCCTGAAAACTTTTTTGCTCTTGAGTTTTCTCAGCAGCTTCTTATCCATTCTTAGAGGTCTCCTGGCATTTTTGCTTCATTACTTCCTTGTTGGGGTTCTTTACTCCTGAGCTTAGAGAAGGGGATCCTTGGAAATCACCCAGCATTTTTGGGGTGCATTTTTTTGCCCTCTTTCTGCTTTCCACCTCAGATAGGTGTGCAAAGACTCCAGAGCAATGGATGATATTTCAGGTGTGTTTTATATAAGCTTAAAGAAATGGTTTCATGTTAGGCAAGTGCCATGCTTCAGCAGCAGCAGCAGTAGGAAATCTATACTGGTGCCCTTCAGCCCTAGGATGATCAGCAAACAGATTCCAAGTGTAAATCTAGAAGTGGCTTACACTTTAAAAAATGTTCTTGTTGGTTGATTTTGGCACACTTTTTCTCTAACAAACTGTATTATTTAGTTGTTAATATAATTCCTGTTAAATGTGCTTTCAGTACAATCAGCAGCAGGAAGTAATGGAAATTTTTCAGGCATCAGACACAAGAATATACAGTCACACAGGAAGAAGCAGCTAAAATCAATACATGGTTTGAGTCTGTGGAGAAAAAGCCAACAGGTTGCAGCATTTTTGAACAATTGCTATAGAAAAGATAAATCATGCCTCTAAACTCTGCATGGTTCTTAACACATACCAGAATTTATAGGATAAATTTGGTTTGGGGATTGTGAGATCATCTAATGATCAAAGGCTAATAAATAACATAGACTATTTCAAGTGAAAACTTGACCATTTGGAGTAATCAATTAATCAAAATGAGTTCCCAATATCTAACCAATGCATTGAAGTTTCCTTAAATGAATCAAAGGAACTTTATATGACAAAATTAAAAAAAAAAAAAACAAAAACAACAACAAAAACAAAAACAAACAAAAAAAACCAAAACAAGTTAATTATAATATTAAAAAAAAAAAAAAGGAACTCGCAATCACCTCACATGATCAAGAAAATGAAGAAGGATTCTAATGGGTTAAATGGCCCATGAGCAGGAATGTGTTGTAGAAACATTCAGTAGCTATGATTACATAGGCAAATGAATTTTTGTTTATTCATTTTCAATGACTATGCTAGCAAGCTGAATACAAAGTCTTCTTATTCATAAAAAATATACTGTAGACAAACACAGTAAAAACATAAAGAAATCTTTTTAAAATCCCTGTTAATCCTTTTGGGTGACATATATCCCCATAAAGCAGCAGTAAACAGAACAATGTTGGCAAAACTACCTAGGACAAGACACTTTCTGATAAATCTTCCAGGATATGTCGAAAGAAGACTGGATCATTCACATGACACAAAAATATTGGAGAGATCAGGGAAAAAAATTGTTTAAGACTTGCTCATATGCACTCACGGACATAAATGCTGTAGGGGAATAGCTGGTAAAGATAAGGCTTTGCTGCTGACAATCAAAACCTTACCTGCTTCTTAGAACTGACTAAACTAGCATGTTTCCTCATTTGATGCTATCTGTTGACTCCTTTAACATTGTGGACCACAAGTAAAGAATATTGACTAAAAATCCCTGCAAATAAAGTAGCATTGAATGAGAAAGCTTATAAATGAGACAAAGTCTGTGTCCTGTTCTCAACAGGATGCAAAAGGCAAAAGCAGTCTAAATCTATCACTGAGAATTGGAAAATGAGGCCACCAATTGGTATGCTGCAACAGGAGAAGGAGAATTTTATTATATTTGCATTCTTCTTACCAGCATGGGCATTGCCAACCAGGAAATTATAATCAACATGCAGTCTGTTAATTCTTGGATTATAATGTTTTCCTAAGTAGCAAGGAACAGTGGTGTAATTATTGCCTCAGAGCAACTAAATACAATGCCATCATGTAAAATGCTATTTGATTTTGAATTAGAAGAATCCATGTCTATGAATCTTTATACATATTTATTTTTTGCAACAAAAAATGTTATCAGGACATGAAGTACACATGATTTAAAAGAAAGTTTTGAGAATTTGTCAGAAAGACTTTTTGTTGGTCTACATATTAGCAACATTTAAAACTTGTATCCCTTCTCTTACTTAGGCCTAGCTTGAGAACATTAATTCTGCTTGCTCAGAAATCAAGCCTGTTTCAGCTAAGTAAACTAGAACAATTCGTAAGTGGGCACATCTTGTGTACATCTGCAAAATCAATATAATTTGGCCATAAAAAATGTATACGTTTTAGTGCTTATACTCTTTATTTTTTTTGTTCTTGTTTTTAATAATTTTCCCCATAAGTTTAGCTGAAAGAGAGAGGTATGATGAGCCTCACAGTGATGTCTAGATAATAAGGTTCTAAAATACTTTTACATGTTTAGCATGGTAAATTGCAGAGTGAGGAACACAAAAATGAATAATTAATACTATTGGACTAATGATAGGTGAGACCATCTGTGCCTTCCAGGATTTCTTTATGACTAACCTAAAAATAGCCACCAAAATCTAAATAAACACAAAGGCTCTACCAAAACAAGTACACACACACACATGCACACAGATGGCCTAGATAAAGTTTTGCATGTCCTTCCCTCCCCAAAAAGCAGTAAGTAGAAAGGTGTACTTTGGAACATACAAAATAGTTTCTTTCAGTAAAATATTAACAGGAAACTAATGCTGAGATCCTTAAATTGCTTTTTCTAGAGTCAGATTAAAATCCAGAAGATTTGTGCCTTCATTTTATATACTACTAAATGAAGTCTTGTACTTTTCCTCTAAACTTTTCAAGTCATTGGGGAAGAAGGCTGGTTAAACCACAACTTGTTTATTTCTTTTCCCAATCTATCTGGCCCCCTCCACCCTGAGAGGAAAGGGAGCTGAGCAAAATAAAATAAAAGATAACCTTTATCTGCACACTGCATAAAATCAAAATTAATCAGGGAAAAGTGTGGGAAGTGACACTTTACCATGAGCCCCAAACCCCAGTGGTGTTTCAGACAACAGTAATGATGTACTTTCTTCTTTGTCAGGAAAACTCTGAAACTAAATAAAAGGCTCTCTCACCCCCAAAAAATATATATTTCCTTTACCTTATGAAGAACACTTGGTAAGTAAAATTCATGATATAATAAACTTGTCTTTATTTAGCAATAAAGTTTATCATGTAAAGCAATAATGCATTTGTGAGATCCAAAGCTCTGCTCCAGACAGAGCTCTTGATGATGGATTTGTCCCTTGCTCCAACTCTATATTTTGTTTTTCAGTAAGTGTAATAGCTCTGACTCCACGGATATAAATGTTCTCAACTGATTAGATTAGTTAAATGCCAACTCTCACTTTGGGATCTCAAGGCTGCAGTAGCTGCTATTAAGCTATTGATTAGAAAGTAAGGCTAAAATACCAAAGTTCACAAACACTGAGAGTCTCTCCTCTCCCATTTTTTTATAAACCTTGAGAAATTCAAGGTATGGGTCTTCTCCTACATCTACAGCCATGACAATTTATACTACACATGAAGAAAATTCAATCAAATAAATTACCCATGAGGGGTCCCACATAATTGAGCAGAACCATATATTTAACCCTGATGCAACCAGGAGAACCATGTAGAACCTGAAAGAAAAAGTCAAAATTTGACCATAGACTTCACTGATATATTTCTGACAGCTGTGGGTTTGGACTTAATTAGACAGGGAAAAGTAAACAGACATCAGTATTATTGGTTTTCTTTTAACATTCTAGCACTATTCTTATACTTTATTCTTCTGCAATGTACCACCAAAATATTGGTCTTTCTAGTAACAAATATAAATTGTGTTTCTCCTACTGTTTTGAAATGATGACAGATTTTCTGTTATCTTCACATTCACTGATGACAAGTGAGTCCTTTTCAGAGTTAAACACTTTCCTTCTCATTTGGTTTCTGATCCAATGTAGATACTTAATATTCTTCACACACACTGAAAAGAAATAAAATAGGAATTTTAAGATTCTCCGTGGCATTTTTGTTTAATTTTAATGAGCTATCAGGTTATATATGCCTTTCACAGGAAAGGAAGTTGAAGCATGTTTCATTCACACTTAGATTTGAAATGAGTGATCCTAATGATACACTGAAAACAAAACCTCAACAGATAAAGAGCAACTAATTATGTTTCCACGGAAAGGCAAGGATCCTGACAAGTTTAAAATGTAACATTTTCTGAAAAACTTACCACAGATGATGGTCATACAAAAATGAGCATATAAGTAAGCTTAAATTAGTAGCTTTGGAAAAAGTTTGTTTACATCAAATATCTGAAAGCAGCTAATGATATATTTCTCTGCAAAACACATGAAAGTAGTTAATGTCAGGTACAAACTTTCTTACATTATTCTGCCGTCGTTTCTTAATTCTGACCTGGGGAGACCTCTAGGGGTGAGAGGTTGACTCTGTACTTGGTGTCCCTGCTGAGATTGGCAGCTGGGGAGCCAGCAGCCCTGGGCAGCCTGAGACCAGCGTTTCTTCCCTGCTGAGGCCCCAGAACTGCACACATCCTTCAACAAAGATTTTATCAACACACCACCATGCTTGCTCTCTAATCAAAAAGTCACCCCACACAAGGAAATACTGCAGGTTCTATAAAATTACATAATAAAATGGTGGTGTAGTTATTACTTGCAATTTCAGTTTATTTGAAAAGTATGAAATTTTCCACATTATTATGATTTTTATTTATAGTGGATTTTTGGATGCATTCCCGTCACATTCCAGGACTCCCAACATGCTGAATACAATGCAATACACTGCACACTAAAAAGATTTTAAAAAAATTTTATGCAGTTTTTATGTGGACTAAAGAGAGCTAAAACTATGTAGGTTTTCCAGTACCTGAGATCATGTTATGATTGCCTGTGTCTGAAAGGAAATTCAGGTAATAAATTATTGTAAGTTGTTTTATTTTATTTATTCTGCCTTTAAGTATGAAAGACTGAGGACGTATTTGAATTCTAAAGTTGTGCATTGATATGTGAGGGGTTTTTAAATTGTTAGGGTATCCAAATACCTTTTTAAATACGTGTAGAACACCACCTAATGATGTACCTTCACCATTATGTGCTCCTTCAATAAAGTGCAGAGCAGTAGGGGAGACAGAGCAGAGGGTGAGTCCAGAGCCTCCCACATTTGTCTCACTCCCTATTTAGAACATGATAATGAATCAAGTGCCTAATACATATGCCAAAGTTCTTTTTTCATGTTCAGCATTCTCTTTAGACCAAGGAGGGAGTGAAGAATTAGTTGCATAAATGGAGGAAGGTAAACTCTGATCCCAGGTTAGGGACCTGCTGCTTCTTCAGCTGATATTAATCTATCACTCTATAGAACAGGAATTTATCACAACATTGTTTCACATGCTAAATTAAAACTTTAAAAATCTGTGAGGGAGGCAGAATTCAGAATCAGCATTTGTATACCTCTTTGTATCTATATAAAACACATAAAACATACTATGTTTATGACACACCATCATTTTAAAACTGCTGTGCTGCATTCAGATTAAAGTTGCTTAAAGATTAGCCTTAAATACAGAAAAATCAAGGAGTTGCTATGAGAATAACTGTTTCTCTTTCTGCTTTGTCAATATGGTGTTGGAATAAAAAAAAAATAGATTTCCACTGCTGCCCTTACATAGTGTGGGTAAGGAAGGGCAGGGAAATGTAAGACAGAAATCTATCCCTTCTCTGTACAATCAAGGGAGAAAGCCTGCCCTGAAGAATCCTCCAAATAGATCTTGATCTTAGTTTTGTCTGTTTTCCCTACATTTCTCATTGTCTTTTCTGCCACATCTAAGAACCAACCCTCATTTTTGGGACCAAAAAATATTGCATTCTGTCTGTGCTTCTGAGAGGCTTTGGGTCAGGCCCACTGAACCATCTCTGCTTTGAAAACAGGCAAACAAAGAGCACCCCACACCACATAAACCTCCCTTCTATTTCCCTTGCCATGAAAGCACATAAAAAAGATGTCTTTTGTTTCCGAATTCCTCCACTTCAATTATATCTCTTTCTGCAGACTACACACAGAGTTCTAGAGCCCATTATGACTGATAAACAATGCCTAGACAGTTCTTGCCCCAAGAGCCATTATCCAAAATATTCATTGGGTAGAATAATACAAAGGTCTTTAACTGGCCCCACCAGTGGGGGTGAATCTTCAAGATTCCCACCCACTTAGCCATTGAAGTTATATAGACCAATAGGATGATTTCACCAGCAAAGGCAAGCCTCTAAAAAGATAAACTGTATCAGTACCAGATTTTTTTCAAATTTCATGTTTCTTTGGGATTAAAGTAATAAAAGCAACATGCTCATATCTGAAACAGTTAGGCTTGTGATAATACCCAGGTGGACTTTCTCTCCTGAAACAACTTCATTGTGTATAAAAAGATATTGACTCTTATTCTACCTTATTCACATCTTATGTGCCACTCCAGACAGCTCATTTTGCCTTTCAATACCTCCTTTCTTCCAGCCCCATACTTCAACTCTTCACACACCAGGGTTTCTTGATCTACTTATGTAGCACCAGAAGCCCCAAAGTCTTAAACCTATTTCAGTAGAATATAAGGTCATACAAAATCTTTTCCAGAAGAGCCAACATCTACCAAAACACAGGATGATTAGAACATAAAATATCTTTTTCTGTTAGTTGAATAAAAAAAGATCTAATGTCTTCAGATTGAATACTTAGCAAATATGCTCTACATACACTAAATTTGCATTGCCTGATGTGATGCATCCATTCTAGGCCATATGTAACTCCAGCAGTTTTTCTGTGCATCTGCATCCAATTCCACTTATAAGAAGCTTGGTGCTGCTACTGGCAGCTGACTCAAGGTTCAAGATAAAATTATAAACTTCATGAAAGCTTCTCTGACAGGCATAGTATCCATGATGAGCTTGATAACAGCATACTGTACATTTTGTTTTAAAAGGTGCTCGTCATCAGTGATGGGGTCTGTCTGCTTACTGTTTTGTTCCAGAGCAATGCAAACTGCATAACTAAAGGAATCAAAGATGGAGCTGTCCCTGGAAGCCACTGAGAATGACCAGCTGGGACAAACTTCTGGATTGCAGGAGAAGGATGTTATGGACAAAGATTGATGTAAAGTACCACTAAGACAGTGACAATATGATAGAGACTACAATAACATAACTAACTGTATGGTACAGAATTAAAAAAAGAAAATGAAAGTCATTGGAAAGTCATCCTAGAAAAAATGCAAGAATTAGAGGTTGTTGATTTTTTTTTTTCATCAGACCTTTTAATGTCTTAGCCAGCAAATCTGACTTCTCTCCATTTCAAAAGTTTCTTTGTTCCTATTCTGCAATAAGATTGTTTTTTAATAATTGGAAGGTCATTCGTGATTTTGGTAATATCTCTTTAGGGAAATGGTGCAGACAGTTCCAATTCAAGGATCTGGCAAGAGTGGGGTTTTGTCACAACTTATTAGTAAAAAAGTCAACGTCTCAGTATGTGATGGCTGTGTTGAAACTGCTGCTCAGAAGTGAGGAGTGTCTCTCTGTAACTTCCACATCTTCTATGTCACTACCTGAGCAGTTCACTATCTTAACATATTATCTACAGCTTCCTGAAGCAAGGTAAAGCATACTTCTACAACTAGTAAAATGAGAAATACAAATCATGATTAATCTATAGTATTTAAACCAGCAAATTCTACAACATAACTGGCTGCTTTTGCTAAGCCTGAGTTTTCTCTTAAGTAGAAATCTACAAACCAGCTTTTCTTGATTATGTTAATAAATCAGGACAAGGGGAAGGAAGTAATTAGTATCCCCAAATCAGCAAATGTGACAGCAGACTAGGTGTCCTTCCTAAAATAGTTCCTGTACTATACAACACGGATGGTATAACTACACTGTGTTTTCCTTCCTTTCCAAAAGTGCTACCTGCTGCCTACTCAAGTATGTATCTTCCTATTACCTACGCCATGTCTTTGTCTGATGGCTGTTAGGAGGCTTGATAGATTTCTGATTAATATTCTTGATTAGAAACAATTGTCCTATATCCCCCCTTCAAATGCAATTGTAAAGTAATGGACAAGCACTATCGGCAATCATCTGTTAGGGAAGTCCAGTACCTTCTTTTTTTTTTCTATTTTTAAAAATTTAATGCAAATCCAGAGTTAATGGTTTCCTCAGGCAGTGATATCCAATGATATTATTAATTGTGATTTCAGACTGAACATCTATTGTCAGACATTAAAAGGGCTAAACAACAAATTTTGTCACAGAAATAGTTTAACTTTCCAGTAAATAAAAAAGTAATTTCCATATTTCAAAATACTGAGCATTCCTGGGCAGAAGAGAAAACAGAATATTTCTGTGTACCTTTCTCTTCACATAATTTTCATAATTTGAGAGTATGATATCAGTTTTGTGTTCACTTATAGTCAAAATATGCACAGACTTAGAATGATGGGGTGGTTTATATTATCTAATATTTAGATACTGACAGTTTGTTAGGTCACACTGCAACAAAGGACATAGAATAAAAACTTTGAAGAGCCTACTCTGTGAGGACCTTAAATCATCCTTATTATTTATTAATGCTTCACATTTGAAATTCCATTCAGGAGTTTCTTTATATGGATATATATTTTTTAATTTTTTTTAAAAAAAAGTTTAACAGGAGAAGTTATGCAAATACCCAAAGCAAGAGAGAAGCTTTAAGTCATGGGTTGCCAGCAGCAAAAGTCACTACAAAGATTAATGAAAACAAGATGTTATCCTAGAAGATGCTGTAGTCATTCAAAATCTCTTCAGAGAGTGAAGATCTCAATATGGTTCCATGGTAATTGCAGGCAAATGTCAACTTGGCATATTTAGCTGCAGTTAAACATCATCAGGGAAAAAATACCCACAGCTCTGTATCAGGCTTTGGCAGAATATCCATCATAGCTAATTGTCATACATTTCAGGAATCTTGTTTTACAGTAAAATGGCAAAGAGATTGCTTATTTTTTGTGTTTACTCAAATTTCTAGAATTTGTGCTTAACAGTTTTTATCTAGGCAGGGGGAATCAAGTGAATTGATTTGCTTGTCGGATACATGCTTTATTAACCACTTAAAGTGATAGGAGCCCTCCAATTAATCCTCTTCGAGCAGGAAGGGTTGCCCAGTTGAGATATATACTAAACCAATGTGCTACTCCTAACAGGAAATTATTATAGCCATCAAATAGGCCAATTTAAAAAAGAATTTGAATGAAAATTTCAACCCTCAGCATTAAGAATGCTTTGCAAGACATCAATCTGAGACCCTCCCCAGGAGTTCATATGAAAGACCCATATATGCAAAAGAGAGGTCTTTCATTTCACAAAGATTTCAAGATAAGGGTGAGTTCACAAATTTTCATGTCTTTAATTTCTTTTTGAAAGTGCCCCTTTGAAAGGAAATTTATCTATATTCGCATGTTCACACACAGAAAAAGAAGAAGCATCTTTTATTTTCAAATTTAATTCAATAAAAACACCCATTATTCTTTTCAATTGTTTCAATTTCTGGTTTGACTGCACCACAGACAGCAGGAGCCCTAACATCAGGATCAACTTCTCGTATTGATGCTGGCCATTTAGGACTGGCTTCTGATGCTATTGCATGTGCTGACTGACAGGCCTCAGATCAGGTTGCTCCAAAGTGTTAGGATAAGCAATTTAAAAAAGCATGTTGAGCTACAGCCATGTCATGTGGCCTCCACGTTCCTCAGTCTTGGGAGCTCTGATCTAGTGATTAGATTTCTAGCCAGGCCAGAAAATAACACATTTTAAGGCTTGGGCATCCACTCCAAGAATCAAAACATCAGAAGCCACACAAGAATTGAAGCAAAGAGAAAACACTTCTCGCTCTTCTTCCGCATAAGAGTTTTAAAATGAACTGAGTAACACATAGAGCAATGCTTGCTGCCACTCTCCTAAAGTATCCAACAGGGAAATAGTAGCTCAGGTTGGATTTTGAGATGAAACAGTCTGATCCCACACCCTCTGTGGCCCAAGCTAGTCCTCCATTACACTGCCAGCAGCTAACCAGCAGTTATGGCCTTACATACTTTGACTACACTGAAATGCTAAGGCATGTTGAGAAAGCTGATGTAAAGCAATCATTTTGGGACATGTGAGTTAACACCTACTGAGATAAATGGGCTTGTTCTCACTCCTCAGGGCTTTGATGTCAGTCTGCAGGTATAAGGAGGCATCACTTCACCTGCATTGAGGAAAGGTCTGCCTTCTGCCTCACTCCTTAGAACTAAAACTAAGCTCTAGTTAAAAATCTTGGCTGGTGAGAATTGATGATGAAATTGCAAAATATTAGCATACTGAAACCAAATGGACTTAACTTGACCATCAGCCTCTAAAACCACGTCAACTACAGAAAGACTTATTGCATTTCACCATAACATCTGAAATATCCCTTTTTAATATTAGCTCTTTAATTTTAGAATAAGGAGTCTTGTATTTATTATTATTATGGCAGAAGACGTTCTGTTGTCAGAATTTTGCCATATATGCTCTGAACAATCAAATTTCAAATGTTTCATAAGAACAGTCATTAATATATTAGAGAAAGTTAAAACATGGATAGTAAAAAACTGCAAAATTTGCAAGAAGAGGAATAAAATTAGTATTTCCAGTACCTCAGCTACTCATTTTCAAGTGTTTGATGAAAGTCAGAAATGTACAATCTGATTTTGACCCATCAATCTTGCTACATTAACTACATTTCCTGAAATCATGAGGACAAAGACAAGACAGAAACAAATTTTTAAAATTACAAGAGAAGTAATGTAGTAATTTTGTTATTTATAATTATGTGACATAGTGAACTCCTGTCAGTAATGCACAGCTATTGAATATAGTGCAAAAGTATTGTCAACATTGAAATCAACTGACATAAGCTCAGTAAGGCTGGTCAGAGCAAATGAGTTACAAATATATTATCTAGCTGTCACAAACTCCATGGATGCTACCTGATCTCCTTTTAATATGCCAGCCTTTCTAAACAACTTTATGAACAAGGGAATTCGTCTCTGAAGATTTTATCTACATGCACATGTAAACATATACATACATATATATTTAAGAAATAATGATAAATAAAATTATATATATATTTCACAAAATAGATAGGTGTTAAAACACTTAGGGGCTCCAGTCATCAGATATTACTCTGCTTCCCAGCTAGAGAGCTAAGGTAGCCCTGAACAATTTCCTAATGCTTAGAAGTCTCTTTAAAAAATACTGTTGCAATCCAAACAGCATAAACTAAAGGTCTTTTTTTTTCCACTTAAGAGGGTAACAGACCTTATACCATGGCCTGTGCCAGGTAATACAGCACAGTACTAGTTATATTAATATTTCTGTTCTATTTGTCTAAGCCATCTATGCACTGAAATAATTCATAGTGCCATTGTACCAGTTTTTTCCAAACAATAATTACAGAAACTGACACAAAATACTTGATTTGTAGGTGGGCTTATTCTTTAAATGGATCTTGTTAATGGAAAAGACTCTTGATTCATGAGTGTAGTTTAATGCAAAACAATTTTATGCCATGGTAAATTACCATCAAAACATAAAAAATAAATGAAGCCAAGTTGTGCCTGAAATTAATCAAAACTATCTTGAAAGGTTCTTGATTTGCAATCTAAAATACAAATTGATGAAAATAAAAACGTAATGCAAAACACAAAGCTAGAGGCATCGCAATATTTGGCAGGTAAGTAGCTATAGAATGTATTTTATAGGAAATTAAAGCTGCAGATAAAAACTAAGGATATTTAAATATTTTACAAGAGCTCTTCAGTGGTGATTGTTCCCCTCCACAGACACGGAATTTGATTTCTTGTATTAGTGCTTGAAAAACTGTTTGCAGTTATCAGAAGTGCCCATCAGTTTATAGCACTAGTGGTCCCATTGCACTTGCCTCCAGAAGAACTGAGAAGGTGCAGTTCTTCCTTTTCACAGTAGAAATTTCAATCATATCTGGAAGGTTCACACTTTGAAGCAATATTAAATATCATTACCTCTTGTCTCAAACAATAAGAGACTTCCTAATGAAGGCTGTGGAAATATTGATAGCTAAACTGCTAAAATATTTGTCTAAATTTTCACCAAGTTTATTCTGTAAGCGAAATTAGTATTACACTAGAATATTTCTGTCATATCATTTTATGGGTTGTCTGAGAACTGTAATTTCCAGAAAACTACCCTGTACATGGAAATTTTCAAGGTTAAGCCCACCATTACGTGCACCTCCAGAGACAGTGGAATCTGGTAAAAAATCCTCAAGTTACATCTAAATATGGGAATCAAGAGCTGGAGACACCAGGTCAGACGGAGGCCTGGACCTCCTTTCCACACCTCCTCAGTGTCTTGCTTTCTGGAAAAGAGAAATCCCAGAGGAAAGGCTGGGCAAGAGCTGAGTAATATTTCAGCAAGCTTCCAGCCTGAAAAGCTAGAGAGATGCTGATTCCTGAAGGCAGGACTGGGGCAGGGAGACCCCATGTGAGGTCAGGGCTCTACTGCCTAAACCAGGCTGGAGAACCAAGGACCTCCAGCTGCAGCAGGAGCTCCAACAGCTGACTCTCTAACTCGAGTGTCTGGAGGCAAGGCAAGGATCTTCCCTGAGTTGGGGCAGGTGGCTGATCCCTTTCACTTTGGAAAAATCTAACAGGGCAATTTTCCATAATGTTCCACTAATACAAGTTTTCCTTGGAAGCAAGACTTTTATTTCTCTTTAAATAAATAACTATATCCCATTCTAAACTGGAACAGTAATTTTTCAAATATCAGTGTTTTCTTTGCCAAGGGCAGCAAGTTTAATTTAGTTCTAGTCACAGCTCAAACAATATCCATCTAACTATAGTTTGGATGTAGAAAAATCAGGGTTTGACCACCTTAGAAAAGAATTATTAGTCTTTAATCTGTCTTTTTTCCCCAGCAGAGTCCACTTCTGCAAGGGTAATTATTGAGTTTTGTGGATCACTCAGATACAACCATGATCAATATGATAACAAAGACCATAAGAAAATTAATTCATCCTAATATCAGAACAGGATTTACAGGAAATAAAGCACTTGGCCGTGTTTTGAACTGTGATGATAAGATTCTTACAGCTTCCTTCCAAGTGAGTAGCAGGAAAATTTTGTGCAATGAATGAGGAAGGACTTCTTTCAGAGCCAAAAAGAGATATGATCACATAGTCAGTCGAAGTCATAATTCAAGCAGAACCCAAAGGACAATTCTATGCATCCCTTGAGTCTCTTTCATCACATAGTTACTGCTTTTCAAACTTCGTGTTTCATGTAGTTTAATCATAAAGGAATGAGACCCCCTGGTTTAGACCCATCTGTACATCACTCCAGTTAGCCTCAAATGAAGTCTTTCCTTTAAATACTGATGGTCTTTATTCCCACAGAACAAAAGTTCAGATCTGTACTTAAACTCTACAACTGTTTACTTCTATTTCATGTGTATAAACAGATAAATAGCTTTTCTCTTTTCTTCCCTGGATAACTTGAGCATGAACACCAGATTTAATGTGGCATCCAGCTAATATCTACCCTGCTAAGGAAGATTTGGAAATGAGTTTTACATTTTGTAAACAGGTACAAGCTGAGTGTAATGGGGTTCAAAGAGTCATATGAAACCAAATGCTGACTGAGGAACTAAGTGTAAAAGATCAGTGCATTATAGATTTATCACTGTCCTTGTTCTTGTTTTCAGAAAAGGCATACTCAATTTTTCTCCTGATTTATTAGTAAAGTAAAAATTATACCTATCCATTTAATGATTAATCATTTTGTGATCGCTGAAAAGCAAATGTAAAAAGTGTCAGTAACCTGGAGGGAGAAGGAAGATCTCTAGGCCGTGATCCTAATTGATTTTTACTATAGACTCTTTCACCTTCTGCAATGAAATTTGCTTTCAAGTAACTACTGGCATATCCAAAAAGACTAAAGTGCTCCCTAAAAAGGAAATTGCATCTTCAGATGCTTCACTTATGGTATAAACAACCACACTAGAAGTTATTCATGACATCAAAGGACCCACCACCTCTGAAGAGAGATCCTTAAAGCCAGTAAATACTTTTAACAGATCACTTATGCAGTACTTTAATTTCAAAGGACTTTACAAGTGCTTCTAACAAATGAGCTCACATGTATGTGCAGTCTTCTGGCTAGTTTAAAGCAAACTGTATACCTGACCTCTACTTCAAAGGAAAGTTAAAGGGCTGCACAGAGATGCTGCTCCCAGAGGATTTAAGCAAGGCACCAGCGCCAGACCACCACAGTCTTCTGGTGGCTATTTTCATGCAGTGAAGAGCCTCCAGTCTTTTAGTGTTAATATGTTGAAACATTAACTTTATGGATCACAAATATGCAAGTTAAAATTGTGTTTCATCCTGATAAGGATTTTGGATTTACCCCTTCCTGGAGCAAGGTTGACCAGCTGTTCAGGGTGCAACTGAGGCAGCTCAGAGCTCTCCTCTGTGGCTGCTGCTGGGGAGTCTGGTTGCTGCAGCTGCCACCCTGCCAGCCTGGGCTGCAGCAAGCTCTTGGTGAGAGTGACTAGCCAAAAGCTAACTGACAGATACTTGTACATTGAAAATTTGAAGGCTTATATCTGTATATTTATATGTATGAATACTTCCAGTGTGGCTGTCTGGATGCTTTAGCCAGACATCACTTAATAACAACCTTCAGAAACTCTCAGATGGAGCTACTGGTGGAAGTCTGGACAGCAAAAGAAGGGATAGGGAAAGGGTAGGAAGTAGCATATCTCTTTAAGGACAGATGCAGTTGAAAGAAATACCACACCAGCTATTTTTTTATTGTTTTCAATATCAGAAAGGCTGGGAAGCAGAAAGAAAAAACAAACTTTAGACAAGATGGATGTATATTTGCCACAGAACTACATGGTATGATCAATATTTAAAAGGTTAATAATTAAAAGATGAAATATGTTGCTATTAGACAACCAGAGATAAAAGAACCAATTGAGAAAAACACTTAGCAGTTTGTGCTTAGGTTACACTTTGCTATATTTTTTGGTTGGAAATGTAACAACTCTTTTTGGTGCAGCAGAAAAAAATAAGTAGAAAGCAGATAGTTCAATAGTGGAAACACAATCTTCACGTTTTGCCCCAACAACTATGTAATAAAAGAGATTCTTCTGTTTTCAGCCGATATTTACAACTGTGATCTGACCTCACACGATGCATAGAGGCACATACACCACAATTAGGTAAAAGAGAATCTCATAAAGCATTGATTCTAAAATTCAATATATTCCTGTAACTAGTGATAAAAACTAGTACTGAAAGATCTGTGTTGTCTCAATCTGCTGTAAAACACTGCGTCAACAGATATTTAGTGAAGGGAGTTAAATTAGCAAAAACAGCTTTTCTGAAAAAATATCTGGGGATGGCAGGCAGCCATGAAAATGCCTTTTTGCAAGTGGAATGTGGCCTTCTTACACAGTGATAGTCAGCGCAAACTTTTCACTCACTTTTCCATCAAAGAAATGAACACCAAAACTGCTCAGTCAGCAGACACCGTCTGAAGTATTCAAACATGTCTGTCAATCACATACCACCAATTTAAGAAACAGAGCAAAAAGGCAAACACTTTGCAACATGCACTTGAGCATGCAAATTACTCAGGGGATGCTTAATTATGATGCTTACAGAAATTTCAAAAATATTCATTATATGAAAGTGGTGGTTAAATTAATAGACTGAATTCTCACTGTTGCAGAACAATGCAATTTTAAAGCTCCAAAGCACTTTGCCGAAGAAAGTCACCTTTCCAAATTCAATCTGTGCTAAAAGACATTTTACAGAAGAAAGACTGTAGACTGCTGAAGACAATAGGTCAGCCAGTTCGATACAACAGGCCAGATTTTACCTCTAGTGTCATCCTATCTGAGTTACACCTGAGATTAATTTACTCTGTTGTCTATGTAGGACAGCACTACAATGAATACATCAACCTTTAAAACCCAAAGTGTCACTTTCATGCCTGGCTCCCCAGCTCTGTGGCTTGCTTAAATAAGGAGTGATAGGTTAAGTTTGCTACTGGTTATTTTAATCAGTATTAAGACATGTGACAAACAATTTGTTGCACAGGATTAACTTGCTCTCTTAACATCAAAACTGTGATACTGGAAGATTTGCTTGCATATATTTGGACCACTTTATTATATGTATAAACACACAATGTGGTGGTACCTTGGTAGGTCTTCTCTCCAGTTACAGCAATAAAGAGTTACAAAAACTTTAAAAATGGCTTAAAACACTGTGTCAAATATGAAAAGAAGTAAGAGTGTCTTTTCTTTTTGAACAGATGGATTCAGAAATTAACCTTTTGAGCTCTATAGGCTGTCTTCAGAAAAAGCACAGTATGCTCTGTAATTAAATTGAAGCTATTCTTCCGCAATATATCAGCATTACCCACAATGTTGGTATTAAGTTCCATTCTTTATTGAATAGTTTCTCTCATGACTGTTACTGCCATTTATAATAACCTCAAATATATATATATCTTATATATTTATGTTTATTTTATTATTTTACATATACTTATATATATATATATATAAGCATGTATATATATATATGTATATATATAATATATATATAAATTTTGCTTATTTTGTTTATTATTTTATGGGTTCCATGGCTATCATGACCACTAGGAAATATCAAAAGGTTAAAACCTGAAATGATATCTACCAAATCAAGGCAAAACTGTCTCTCTGCTGTCTGTTCAAACGGGAAGAGATACAGCCTGGATCTGTAGAGAAAATATTTGGGTTTGTTTTTATTTTTAAATCTTGGGAAAACAAACAGGTTTCCTGACATTAAGATCTAGAGAATGTTTCAAGAGAACTGTAAGATTGCTTTATGACAATTTCAAGAGAAAAAAAGGCTATTTATTTCTAAACTATGTTGTAGTTTTTCTTTGGTCTAGTCAAAATAAAATCAGTGTTGAAAATTAGGTTCTCAAAGTGACACTGACATGCTCTATGCAAACTAAACTCTACAGTCTAGAAAAATTGAAGTGTGTTTAGACCTCAGTGCAGAAGCAAGAAGGTTTTAGCATGTGCTTATGCAAGTAGAGCAAGTGTACTTATGCTTTAAGGAAATTACCAGTGAAGACACTGTTAAACAAATTTGTTGTTTCCTGATCCAAGAAAATTACTGTAATGCCATCACTCCTCATTTAATCCTCTTGCTAATGTTCAATAATAATAGTTATTAAGTCAAGTCTAATATGTTGATTACAAGCAATACCCTATAAGAAATTATTTAGGTTTCTATGTCTAATCCAAAATTAAGAGACAAAATGTCTGCTGCCTTAGCAAGGACATACTTTATAGCTAGTAAAACATAGTAAATTTATTTTTTAAAATCAAAATATCGTCTAAGAGCAAAGTTAAAGGCAGACATGATAAAAATTTTTTGAAGAGACCATTATCGATGTGTCTTTAGTAGAAACTAAGGGTGAAGAAGTTCAGAAGGATACTACTTCACACAGTGGCTGAGTTTCAATAAGCAGAGTTGCATGTAAGTTCCTTTCCAAAAAAAAAAGCGGTTTCAGCTGCATCTGGGGAACATTTCTTAAAAATGCATACTTAAATATCTACTTATTACATTAAAAATTGCATTCAATAACAATTTTATACATTTTAAATACAAGCATAAATTTAAACAATATTCACTTTAGTGGTTTTAAGGCCACAAAGGGGTCAAATTCGATGGTGCTGCTGTAAGAGGACTGCACTGATGTACTCCACAACACTGTCCATGGGCTATATAGTTCTGAAATCATGGTTATTGTTCTTCTCCACAGACTCTGAGTTTTCCACACTTTACATTAAAATCTGTGTTCTAAACATATTGATGATGTTCTCTCCAAATACAGATGGGAGATGAAGGGTCCCTATGTCATGGAAACCTATAAATCTGTAGGTTTTGTTATATTGATCATAGGCTGCAATGCTGCTCATTAACCATGGGTACTTAGAACCCCACAGATCCACTGTGTACCAGAACAGCCTTCTCTGTTATTAATGGCCTCAATATTTTGTTCTCTCAGACATGGGTTGGCCCAGCAATTGTAAGTGTTAATTTTTTGCCTATAGTCCTCTTTACTAATAAAAATGGTCAGATTAATTACAACCACATCTTTTATTTACATGTTTTTTGGGGTTTTTTTTTTGGCATCTTAGCATAACTAATAAGAATGTTTTATATTATAATTACAGAAGGCTTTATCTGCACGATCCCAGGAACAATCCACTGTCTTAATATACTATTAGCATTTTAGGTTTATGACCTGTCAGTTAGCTGGCCTTTAATCCACTGATTATGTGCCAGATTGATTTGGAATCAATCAACTTCCTTAAGCAAAATACATTGTAGCACAAGGTCAATTGCTCATACATGTCTAAGACTAATTTATCAATATTACTTTTGTCAAGCAGAAAAATCACCTAAAAAAACAATATCAAGATAGTATGACAGACTATTTTTCACAAATCCCCAATGGTTGATATTCATAACAACAACCTCTTTAATATGCAATTGAAAATACAATATTTTTATTGGTTTTGTTTGTTTGGGGGTTTTTTTGTGTTTCTTATGTGTTGTATGTGCCTAAATTATGAGATTATCTTTAAGAAGTACTGGTTGTCACGTTACTGCATTTTACTGGAGCCTGCATAATAGAGCACCACTATCTTAAGTATTGGCTACTAAAAACCCTTGGAAAGTAATTTGAAAGTTTGAAGCGTTTCCTATGACTACATAGTGTTTTTTTCTTTTAATTCAAATGAAGAGCAATTATTTTTTTCAGAATCATCTGCATCTTACTATGATTACTACAGTTTTCACAGTTTTTATGTAATGGTCAGTACTGTTTTTTTAAGGCTGTTTTCATACCAGTAACTTAGGCTAATAAAAACTCATCCATGCTAAAAAATGTGAATAAGAAAGGGAATGTTTATTTTAGATACTCACATTAAAGTTCAGCTGTATAGATGATTGAAAGTTATTAGATTTCCAGTGATGACAACCTGACTGAAATGTCATGCATCTACTCTCTCTACCAGTAACTCTACAAGTTACTTCTCCTCTGACCCCAAAACCCAATTATGTTATTAAATAAATAATCCTTCCTTGGGTTTGAAATAAAATGCATTCTGTTCTTAAAAACACAAACAAACAACAACAAAAAAAACCCCTCTACTGAACCTATTAGTCTCTGAAATATAAGAGCTACACCTTTATGCAATACACAGACACTAATCTTAACCAGATATTTCACATTTTGGGGAATTTTTTAAATGAGCAGACATGCAAATATTGCAGTTAACTTACAGGAAGAAAGACAGGGAAGGGTGCTCACATTGTGTTATTTTAGCGTTATTTCAGCTTTCAGAACTCAGTGACGGATCACTGAAAAATAAATACCAAAGATATTTTTATTTTTCATCCAGGTTTCCAGTCTTGAAATGAGCTTAGATTGCAAGTCTTTTGGGGTATGAATCATAGTTTCAGTCTTACGAGTGCTTAGTGTTGTTGTGCATAGGAAGTGTGATTATTAGTGACGCTTAATATTCTGAATATTCATGTAAATTAATTTATCAATAGCCTCTAGTTTACTTTGCCAGGGTTAAGTTGGCACATACCAGTAAGTACTCTTAAAAATAATCAATTCATAATCCTTGAAATACAAAAAACTTTTTCACAGTCTCCATAACTACTATTATGCTATTAGTAGTGTATTATTTTCTAAAAAGATTAAGATGAGGCATAGTAACTCTCATTTATAAGAATATTGCCAAAAAGTTTTATAAGACAGTATGGAGCACTACACTTGTGTCTTTTGTTAGTCAGGTCTGCCACAATAAGACAAGATTTAGAGGCTAATCACCAGAATTATCTTTCTCTATTTTACTGTGAAGTTTGTTGCTGTGGTTCAATTGCCAACTTTTGAAGCAGCACTTGCAGATAGCATCCTTTGGAGTACTTTTAAAGATTTGTCATTATTGGTATGGAAAAAACAGTTTAATACCCTTGAATCCTTTAATTTACTGTATAATTCCATGGTCCAAATAGATGCTGTTGCTGAGCAACAACATACCTTAAGTAGCAGAAAGATATTGTAAGATATAATTTCCTGCCAATCTTCTCTTATTGAAATAACCTAAGATGCTTATTGCAAACCTTATTTTTAATGGTTTTATAGGATGAATTTTTTTGTTTTTTGGTGATGTTCTCTGTGGTATTTTTTTTCAGACGCTAGGCATAATGCCTGCTATAAAACTAAGCCAAAATTTGCATACACAATAGCATAATAAAGTTTGGGCCTGTTAGCCCATAGTGATTTTTTAGGGATAATAATTTCAGCATTAAAAATTTTAACTGCACAGTAGAAATTACACAGTACCAAACATGTCTCAAAAGCATTCACATAGCAGGTGTAATGAGATCCACTTACAGTAAAAAATATCAGTTGTTCTTTTTTTTTCCGTTCCAAGAAATACAACAGTGCTTTAGTAGACAAGTGGACTTCGTTAGAATAAAATTGCCTTTAAAAATTAAACTGGGAAGAACAATGAAAAGAGGAATATATGGAGTAATAATGTCCTCCAAATCACTGTTCTTCCTCTGTAATGATATGAGTGAGGTTAATGAAATGAAGCCAAGGGACAAGGTTAATAAAAGCAATCATATTGATAAGTTTGAAGGAAAGACTCTTACCCTTAGCAAAATTTGTTTAAAATTTCATTGCTCAACATAGTGCATATCCTAAGTTAAGCAAAAAAAACCAAAAACCAAGCAAACAAAAAGCCCCATAATAAACAAACAAACAAAAAAAAATTGCCAATCAAATAAGATCTCTGCAATTTTATCCACAAGCTGAAATAAAGCCACCAAGGTCCTTCTCCTGGTCCCGTAATTCACTGAAGAACAGACTAGCAAGAGCTGCCCTCTTCTACACAACAGTGCAGAAAATAGGTGAAAGTATGCTATTTAGAGGAGTAGAAATGTTGCAAAACATGTACTAAATCAAACAAAGAAAAGCCTTCCACAACCCCCCAAAAAAAACCCAAATACCCAGGAAGAAAAAACTAACCAAAATTACAAAAAAAAAAAAAAACAGAACCAAATGAAAAAATCAAAAGACTTTCCACAATATTCTATACCTAAGTTTGCACTGTAAAAATCTTTTCCTTTTGGCCTGTGTTAATGATTGAGAAATATTAGAACACTTGGAGCAATAAATTTTGTCAGAAAGGCAAGTCTAAGGGTCCAATCCTTCTCTATTTACCAGATGATATAAATATGTAAGAATAGCAGAAAAGAATAATAAAATGCAAAACTGGTAGTTTAATATAATAGTTTCCTTCTTTTTCTCTCAAAATTAAGTAATACTTCTCATACATCAACAGCGAATTGATAAATATAAGAAAATAATTATGTATAACCTTGTGTAATGCAAGAGTATCGATACTATCCTTAAAAACTGATTTCCTAATTTAAGTAATTTTTATTAAAAACACACTATCTAGACTTTTGTATTGAAAGCACTGCTATTTCAAAGCCATTTGGAATGCTTTTATTATGTAAATTAAATGAGGTTGATAATTGTAAGCAACATGAAATGCCAGAATGTAGCATCTTTATTGTTTGGTATTATATTAAAATAATATTATACTGCATTTCGCAGTCTCGTATATTGCCCCAGGAAGCATACCAGCCATTCATTAAATTACAAATTGCAGTATTGGGGGAGAGACCATAGCTTTACTAAGGGCAAGATTTAGTATAACTTCATATCAAACTCATCTTTATATCACAATCTATATCTCTTGTAGAACCACTTGATGATTCCACAGTCAAAAGCTTATTAGTCACAGGATACCTCTCCCAGTTTTAGTCGTAATTGACATGATGTGGTACAAGCTACCTTGGACTGTTTACAAGACTGAGAAGCACAAAACTGGGGGGACGAAGATGAAGAGAGGTGGACTCTGCCTGCCAGGAAATAATCCACTCTTGAAGTAGTATAGTACTGATCATGCTGTGTTGGACAAACAGAAATGTTATGGAACAGAAATAGTACACATCTAGTCTCTCACCCACACACCTGTCCTCAACTAAAATGGTAGCATAGTAGTGTCTTGTGTTTTCGTATGTTTTTGCAACTATCAACTTATATGTGCAAGATGAAAGATGTACAAATGCTTGTGCTTTATTCACACACCAGTAACACCTCCTACTCAAAAATAAGTGAATTTTCCATAGCTGGCATAAACAGAAAAGATTGGCAGATACAAGGAAATAAAAGTTAGAAAAATCTTTTTCTTATAGCACAGCATGCTTCTGGATGCATCTGGGATTGTTTGGATTTATATTACTTTAGAGAGTCCCGCGTATTGTCACACGTGGTTCCTGCTACAGGGAACAATTCTCATCCCAAATCATATAAGAAATATGAAAGAATCCCATGAACATCAGCTCTGTATTTCTGCCTGTGGGTTGCTTCAATTAAGTTAATTACTTTAGACCTAACCTATAATCAGATGTTAGGATTTGTCCTTTGAAAGAGAATTTATCAGGAGGAAGTGCACATCCCTTAGAGCAGACTGCAATTGCAGGGTATGTCAGATAAGAGGGTAAGCATGAGTCATTTTTTTTCTTCTCTTCTTATCCCTTCATTTTGACACTGTATTAAATCCTGCTGGCAATCCCTCTGCAGCATTTTCCAAATTGACTTACTCTGCTCTCTTCCCAAAGAAAAAGAGGAACATTTGATCTTGACCTTGATTTCCAAAAACATGCCTTCGAATACAAACCAAATCAATTTTACCTGGTGTGTCACTGTCCATGTAGGCAGCCTGAAGAGATCATCAAATCCCTTTTGTATAGTTTATCAGAATCAGATTGAGGAGGTATCACTTCTAAAGTTGAGTTTCTATATTTTCTACCTTGGAAAATATCCAGATCCAGCTTCTGCTCACAGGAAAACTATGAGATGAAAGTGCACCTCACAGAAACAACAACAACAACAAAAATATATATATGTGTGTGTGTGTGTGTGTGTGTCTGTATGTGTATAGATTGTATGTTTATCTATCTATCTATCTATCTATCTATCTAGCTATCTATCTATTTATTTATCTATCTGTCTATCTCTCTCTCTCTCTCTCAAAACAGACTGTAGCAGTATTCCACAACAAATTTATTGTTTTCACACTCGTTATCCAGTATGGGAGGAACATTCAGCAGCAGGTGATATGACCTCAGTAAAGCAAAATTAGATTGAGGATTTATTAACAAGATTTATTCATGTTACAGCAGTAAACTGTTCCTTCCCCTTCCTCCTGCGATATCCCTCTGTGTTATAGTCAGCCCAAATCATACTGTAGTGATTGCAAACACCTCACTCCCCAAATGCCATGAAAAAAATAAACTCCCTTTCCCTCTCTGCTTCTCCCTCTGTTAAAGATTATGCTTGATCTCTTAATGTGGATGTAGCACCTAGCCTTGCGTATATTCCTTTATGTTCTCCTCACGGTAATATTTTTCAAAAGAGGGAGAGGGATTAAAATTGCTTTGTTGATGTACTGTGTGATATCAGTTTATGACATGATAACATCAAGAGCAATGAGGGTCATTTGAATGTGTATTCAGTGTTGTTCCCCTTTCTGGCCTTGGTTGCTTAATCTGGGAATTAATTCATATCCAGGTAGTTGGGGGAACATGACAGGACAACTTTTCCTAGCCTTTTACCCCCTTCTCCTTCGTTAGGTCTGCTATAACAGCTTTTGAAAATTTTGAACGCCCTTTGGATGTTGAAGAAAGCATACCCTAGTTGATATGTCCTCTCCTCTGTACAGTCTAACACATGTTTAGAGTCAGGACAGATGTTTGTAGGGACCAAACCCCAGCTATGTGAAGAAATTATTTCCACCCTGATACCAGCCTGCCTCTAGTCTGTGAAAAGATTGACCAAATTAAAAGAGAAAATTATAGACTGGCTGCACAAGGGTGAATTGTTGCTGCGTTGGTGGATCCATGAATCTCAGGTCATCAGGGAAGAGATTAAACATATAGATAGACTCATGCTTGAGGGGTGGACTTTACCATGGATGCAATATTTCTGGTCCTATGGTGACACAGCAGAAAGAATTCAGTCAGACAAGGGTACTGTCTCAAAAATAGCTTTGTAACACCTGGGCCAGAGAGCAAGGTATTGAGTGAGTATATCACATTCCCTACAGTTCACCAGCCTCTGGGAAAGTTAAACAGTAAGCTTGTTCTCAACTTCGTGCTTCAAACCATTGGCTGCCAATAGTTCGCTTGCTCTGAGAAGTGTGTCTGTTACTTTTTCCAAGTTTGGTGTGATAGCCACGTTTTAAAGACCTTTACCACCTGTTTACAGAATAAAGTGTGCTGAGCTTTGTAATCTCTGCTTTTAAGAAAGCCAGTTGCTGTTTTATGAAATGAATTACTCCTTTCCCTTTCCTCTATCTGCTATATCCTTTTAAGAATGGTAACAGAAATTGTAGTGTTTCAAGATGTGAAACACAATAGATAGAGTGGCATAATAATGACATTTTGTTCACAATCTCTTCTGAAAATTTGAAATCAGTTTTATCTCTTTTACTTGTCAAACTGAATAAATGTTTTCAGAGGATTTTTCTGGTCACTTCAAGATCTCTTTCAGGTCTGTATTTGTGTGTGAAGGCTTTGTACTTGGACTATTTCTATCTCTAAAAATTTGAAAATTAAGAGTGGAATGTGATTAATTTGGGGGAGATTTTTTATTTTTAAGTACTATAATTTATTTCAGGCAAAGATTAATTTAGAGCTTGAATTATTCAAGAAGGCAAAGCATGTCTTTGGCCTAAATCTTTTAATTCTATGCCTACAAACACAGCTTTCCCAACATTTCTCAAGTTGTGGTTGACTCCTGGGCCTGCAGATCAGAGGATTGTCGTCATAAAAATTACATGGAAAAATATTGGTTTATGAGTTATTGCAGCATACAATAATAATTATGCAACTAATAATGTAAATGTATCATGGATTCTTGCAGTAATATCTTTGAAACCTGCAAAATTGTGGTGATTGTTTTCCTGAAAGGGTCTGCATTGCTTCAACCAGTGATATCAAGCAGATAAATGCATATGTGCTCTGTGAGCATGCAGAGCTACTGAAGGGGAAAAAACCTCTTCATCAGGCAGGCAGAGACAGCAGTGCCAGCCCCTCCCTCTGTCTCAGGTCTCATCATGTTCTTCACCCTTCCCATAACTTTGACCACCTGTGTTAGACATTATTTTCACATTTTTACATTTTCCCTTAACAGTCAATTTTTAGTAAAAATTTCGATTAATAGGGACATAATCTGTTTTTCCAAAAGCTAATAGAAATTTACATTTCATTTTCTTTTCTACTTTTAAAAAGTTGCACGAAAAAATGCCAGATAACCAAAATGAGATTACGGAGAGGAATCTCATTGCAAGTAAGACCCAAAATACTCTGTATCTTAAAGAATTATGAAATAACTCAAACAGAAAAAAAATCTGATATTTCTGTATTTTCAAAGGAAGAAAGGCAATTTAGGTGTATAATTAAAAGATTTTTGTTTTCCTCCTAAGTGACTTCAAATTTTGTCTTGTATTTCTGGCCCTGAATATGTATATATCAATAAAATAATTTTACTCTGCTGCATACTGCCATTATTAGTTATTTGATACTCAGATCTGGATATTTTAAGAGCCTAAAATAGCAAGGTAAAAAAAATCACCTAATAAACTGGCTAGAAATCTGTGAAAGACTCCAACATACACACATAGCCCTCACTGGAAAAAAAAATCCTCTATAAAAAGTATTCTCCTGAGGGCACTATCCCTTTTTTTTTTTAAATCTGTGATCCTGTCTTTTCTTTTCTCTCATTCACTACAGAGTCTATATTTATTATCTGTTGCTATCTAACTTAGATTGCAAGCTCCTTAGGGCAAGGACCTTGTCTTCTTACATGTCTGTAATGTACCATGAACACCTCCAGCACTAAATAAATAATAAGCTCTGCAAACTCCATTTAGCATCCATTTCAATTTGTGGTGAAGGCTCACCATGTTTGCAGAGTGTAAGGTTCATTTCTTTCTTTTAATGGCTGGTGCTGGGCAAGCATAAATATTAATTCATAGTTTTCTGGCTTCTTTTGGAGCAAACTTGCTTATTAGAGGTCCTGCTGACAGTGACCCTAGGCCGGTCTAGTCAAATCCAAGTCTTCACGGTTAAGATTTTCTTGCAGTCAAAATTTACTGCCCAGATTTCTTTAGTTAGCTTTCTTGGTCCTTTATAGTCATCTCTTACTAACACAGCTTCAAGTTTGAACAACCAAAACATCCTCCAGAAATCTCTGATAGTCTGTAAAGAATCTAGAAAGGACTATTAAAATGAGAAAATAAAACCCATCAGGTTGGATTGATCTGTTTTCTAGGAGGAATTTCCTTGTAGAGAAAAAAAATATTAAAAAGTCATGTCTCCTGACCACTTAGGAAATTCTTCCTTTGTTAAGCTGCAACTTTCCTGCTTCCAAGAAAATTAAAAAAAAAAAAAATATAAATAGCTAGAAAACAGCATTGACTGATTTACCTTACCTGGAATATTGCCATTGTATGGGACATTTCCCATGTTCTGCTAATCATATTCTCTAACAATTTCTCCTAAACCTGAATATAAACCTTGCCAGCAACCATGACATCTTCAAGCAAAACAAAAACAACCATAAACTCCCCCTTATATACTCTGTTCCCTTTGAATTTTGGGGTTTTTTCACAGGTTGGCTAACAGGGAGTGAAGAAGGAGGGCTTCAGTTTCCCCGACTAAAATGGGCTGAGTCACATCAGATTCAATGTGAAGTGCAGTCCTTTCAAGCTGCATGCCAGGGAGGTTACACGGCCTCAATTGTTCCGATGGTGCACATAGGATGCTTTAGGCACACTGCCTAAACCAGTAACCAGTAACACTGGTTACTGCCACTGGCCACAGTGGCAGGTGGGAGGATATGCTGGAGTGAAGAATTAGTGAGAATCTCAGTTTCAGTCTGCTTCCAAGTCTGCATGCTGGATGAAATGTCGTGATATTTCCTCAATATTCAAAGTGAATATTTCTGGAATTTCTGAATTATGAAAATAATAAATCCAACATTTATCATTTTTGTCTCCTCTTTTAAACTGGAAGAAATAGACTTCCAGAAGACATGAGAAAGAAGTTAGCCAGTGGCCTTTAGCTAACTGTTGTTCATATTTTCTACATATTCAATTTTACTCAAGAGCAGGAGTGCTTTAACCAAGAGCAGCACAGCAACACTGTGGAAATGGCTACTGAGCAGAGCACAAAAGCTTCAAGCATGTGTTGGAAAATCCTTGCCTGTTAAGAACATAGCCTTGTTCCTTCCCACAGCTGAGTTGTCCTTGTAATTTTCCTCTAGCAGTTTCCACAAGTATCATCATTTCACAGCACCAAATCTTTTTGCTCAAAGCCAAAGTCAGACTGTTTACGAGTATTTAAGAGATGTCACAGAGCCCTAACAGCAACTAGGTGATGTGGTGTTAATAGACTCTATAACAGAGTAATTCTTTTTGCTATATGATTATGGATTTTTAAAGGTAGGATTATATTAATAGCCTCTACTACACAATAGGTAAAGCAAAAATCATGCACATTTACACAGTGGCAGTCTTTAATGAGCTCAGTCTGTCACTGCCGAGGGATAGGGAAGTAGATTGTTTCAAACCCACAGATATCTTAAGGAAAGAGAGCTCAATAACTTACTAAGCCCTAGCAATTTGTTATTTTAGAAATTACTTCATAAAATGGCAAGATTAAATTATTCAGTCAGTGTTGTCAAGTTAGTTTGTGTCATGAATACACTGGGCATTTAAAAGCTCTCAATTACCTGTTTATCAGGTGGTTTGTCACTTGATACATGGCAGCTGAAGTAGCCAGCATGGTTTTTTTCTCCCCTTTTGCTGTAAGAACACTAATTATTGCACTGCTGTAATGAATCAAGGACAGTCAGCACATAAACGTTGGTTGAAAAAGTTAATATGGATTTGGTAATTGCACACTATTTATTCCCTTAGACATTATGGGGTAACATACAGCAACAACCATATAGCATTCAGTGAAGAGTCAGTGGAGTTTAAGATCCCTTTTTCAGTAAACTTTTAAAATAAAAAATATTGTTTCCAGAAACTGAACAACCATAACATAACTGGCAGTGCCAAGATGGTAGGCAAAGACCATCATGATAGAGATGGAGAAGTATCTTGGCAGGGTCCCACCACTACTGTGGATAATCTCTATAAAAGCGAATACAATCTATGAATTTGCCAAGCACTCAGCATATGGCTTCAGCAGAGTTATAGTGAATTTACACAAGTCCAGTATCTTATAAAGAAGGGAAAAACACAGAGCTTCTGCAGAGAAAATCTTTTCATATAGTGACACTATTGCAAATCATGAGTGAGCTTCTCAATGAGGCTCGAATCCAAGGTTCACGCCTTGGATTTCTCTCTCTCAGTAATTCAATGACTGAGGAGAAAAAAAAAGTATATATATCTATTACCGAGTTATGAATTTTTAGGTTTGTTCAGAATAAATTACGGAGTCTAAAAAAAGGTCCAAATTTTCTGCAGCTTCTTATTCAGATATACTAGCTAAAATCATAAAAAAATCCTTGCAGTTTTCCATGCAGAAAACAGTCAAGAATTGTCTTTGCCTCTTTCCAGTCTTCTTTTTCTCTCCTCGAAAAAGAAAGGAGAATGACTCTACTTCTTTCAGTATCATAAAACCCGTAAGAATTGCACATAGAACTGGGAAATCAAAGGTGAGTTTGTCTCTAAGGATCTTCATGCCTCAGAGCAGCATGACTCCCTGCCCTTGCAGGACACTTTTGGAAGTCCCTGGACCCTGCCTGGAGCTTAGAGCCATTTTATGGCACTCTAAAGTGACATTGGTACATATCTTTGGGGAAATAAAGACAAGAATGTCAAGGTAGACAGAGTGGAGACTTTGCAGATTAAATTGCCCAATATATCAAGAAAGCAACATTTGAAAAATAAATTAAACTCTCCTGCTCCTGTCTCTTGTACAAATCAGCAAAATCATGCCATATGCATGTTTTATGTAACTGAATAACTTGGATACTCATCGGTGTCTGTCATGTTTTTCATATCCCCGCAGAATGGTTTCCATAGGCCATCCAGGGAATATCTGCTCTGTGTTCACATATCTGAGAATGTGATGTTGTTTTTACATGATGTATTTGGTCCCAATTAGCCAAGGGCCACTTTTGTTTCAGGCTTCTTCAGGAACCAATAATCCATGCAGAAGTTTTTGTGAGCAGCCTACCACTGAGGAGAAAGTAGTTGTACTCAAATAAATCTTCTTAAAATGAGAAGTGACATATAAGATATATATTTATAGTGACATATGATTTGCTGAAATATTTAAGGGGTTGCAATAAAATAACCTGTTTTTTATAAAGAAAAATAATAATCTGTTCTCAAATGAGAATTTTTCTAATACTGTAATTACCAGATACACAAAAACAACCATGAAATAATGAAATGCTAAGGTAGAAATTAATTTTTTTTCCTGTAATGAAAAATCTCAGAATATAAAGTTGTTATAAACATTTTTATACATGAAAGATCAAATTGTAACTATCATATTTTCTGATATTTATCCCTTATTTATGCTGCATTAAAAAATTATTTACATCCACACATACACAGACATATATATATTCATACACTAATTTTACTATGCTGGATGACTTACAGACAATGTAATTAAAACAAAGTATGTTCTATATTTCATTTCCAAGCATTGAATGATTTTGTTAAAAAGCATTTTTCTTATTCCTACCTTTCTCTCCTTCTACAACCAAAAATACCTTCCTATTTAGCCAGGAGGTGCAGTTGTACAAACATCTATGCTTTGCTAAAAACATTGATTTTTTTTTTTTGGTCCGTAAATAAATGTAAATACAATGGCAAGTGCTAGATTAAGCCTGGAATGAGAGTTATGCATTTCTTAGTCCTTACCTTACAACCAAAAACTGTATTGCAGTGTCTCCAGTCTCCAGTTTTTTAAGATACATACTTTTAAATACTGTTTTCTTTTTCTTTTTTTTTTTTTAAATTCTTTTTTTATTTTTTTGTTTGTTTGTTTTTATGGGTTTTTTGTTTTGTTTTGTTTTGTTTTTTTATTTGCTTGTTTGTTTTTAGCTTCTTATTTGTGCTGCACTAGCCACAGAATTCAGAGCTTTTTTATGTTGTTCGCATGGACAAGAATGGAAACAATTATGTTTCCTTCAAGCATAATTTTATTTCTCAGGTATAGATTTCCTTTTTCTGCAGGAATAGAAACTTGCCTGTTATGGATAAGATTAAAAATAAAGGAGAAAAATATATTAATAAGACTTACTAGGGAACAAAGTTAAATATAATTTTAAATCTTTGAAACATCTATAAATGCTGTACCTCTTTCTTTGAAATCCTTTGATATTACATGGTACATGCAAAAGCTGAAAGTGATTTTGCTTGCATGTTTTTTTAGAACACAACAGGTTATTTAACACAGTAAAGAAACCAATGAACACCTGAAGTATTCAGACTACTCCTTCAGTCATACTGGACAGAATTCTAAGAGGAGCTTCTCCCCATCTAAGAGATGACAATGCAGCATAAAGCAATAATAAAAGTAGCACAAGCCAAACTTTACTGTATCAAGAGCTTCAATATTCAGCATTTCAAAATGCGGATGGTTCTAACCAAAATCAAAGCAGCCGAAACATTTCTGACTATTCATATCCAGACTGCTTATCTTGAGTCTTCGGAGAAATTTAACTTATTTTAAGAGACCTTGACTAGCCACAGAAGCCACATTTTCAGCTAATGCATAATATATGCTGCAGGAATCCAAAAAGCTATTCTGAGTATAAGAAAATCCAAAAAGCACCCAACTTCCCACACAAATAGAAAAGAGCAAAGAGAGAGGATGCATGAATAATTAAAAAGAAAATGCTTGTGGCATAAGCAATTATATTATTATTTATAATAAAACTGAAATTTTTAATCATATTAAAATTATTTAAATATGTATAAACTTGTGCATTGAATTACCACTTCATTTTAAACTACTTCTGTTACCCGTTTTTAGTCAAAATGGCTCTAACACATCAAGTTATGTCTATCTACATTACTTTTTAAGAAAGAAATCAATAAAATTATAGCTAAAAAGGCAAATTATCTAGCCAGCTATATAAAGCACTCTTCTATTTAAGTCATTATTTAAGATGTAGCATAGAAAATTTGACTCATAAATGATTTGGTGAATTATTTACATGGAGACGTGGTTTCTTCTCTAAGAAATTCAAGCATTGGTAATCAAGTTCAGGGAGGAATACAGAAGCCTAGAGGAGTTAAAGCACTAAAAAGTATTGAGCAAAGAGTACATATTGAATAACACAGACAAAGAAAAGCTAGAATCAAATATTTTACTTTGGCGCCTCAGTGGTATGGCCTCATACAGAATGCTTTGGTGTCCCAGTGCTTAGCCCAATAATACAAAACTGTATTGTAAGGATTCAAAGTGATGACTAAAAGACTTGTATAGGAAGAAGACAGATCGATGCATCTGTATGGTTTTCATAGCCAGCATATTGAATTAAAGAACATTCCAAGGGAAATCCAGCTCATCTTCATGTGTGGTTATACACTTATATTTCTCCTTAATAGCCGTCAAAAAAGTGGGAAAATACCTGGGACATTTTCCTGTGTACCTTGAGTTAATTTTCCAGAAACAAATATTATCCTCATGGTTCTACACCCATGACAGAGAATTTTGCAGAACTATCATCAGATAAAAATAAAAATGGAAAAATTCATTGATAGTGATTAGCTACAATTCCAGAATGAATCCCTTTTTTCCCAAAGTGTAAAATATGGTCACAAACATGCTCACAAACATTCTGCTCTGTGTTGAGCAGTGCAATGACACATCAGCATAATATATGGGAAGCATAACAAGCACCAGCAAATTTTTTGTTTGTTTTTTTTTTTGTTTCTCTTTACCTGCATTTTAATGCAATTATGGAATTGATTCTTACATGGAGTAAGTAATTTCTTTTTCATGCAGACCGATTATCCCAGGATAGGGTTAGCCTCTGTGCTATGTGCAACATAAGCCAAGAGTTGACTACTCTGTAGCTGTGAAAGGCATTATAAAAAGAAACTTCATAAAATAAAAAGGATTAATTATGGATTTTATTCTTCAATTAGTTCAACAGTTTATTGTGGAGCAGGGTACTTTAGTGGAGAATTTGCAGATTAGCAGAGAGCCCTTCCTCTACACATTATTTCAGAGAAGCTTTCCTGAAAACATTGGTACAGATTCCAGACCACAGATCATACCACTTCTGACTTTTAAAATATATTCTAAAAACTAGTATTCTTTAAAATTCTCAGAGGACGTGAAATCAAATTAACTTGGAGTCAAAGGAACCCCTAAAAAAATTCTTGCTTTATTAGCTGAAAGTCAAAGGTCATAAAATGAAGCTAATCTTGTAAAATGAATCAAGGGGAGCATCATTAGAGTATAAAGGTAAAAAGTTTCCAAAATATAAACCACTGAACTAGAAATGTGTCTCTTTTAAATTTTTAATAGTTGATAAAAACTGCTTAGTGTAGTTTACAGCGGGTGAGAATTATTCTTGAGAAGGAGCGGTGCATTTCTCACCATCCTCCCTGAAGTGATAATTACTGTTTCAGAACAAAACGGAGAGCAGAAAAAAAACCTTCAGAACAATAATTATGCTTCAGAAATAAACACTTAGAACTAAGTCAGACAACAAAATACTGGACTAGAAAGAAGAATAACAGACTGCATTTCTCAGATTTAAAACCTGCCATCTATTTATATGACTGTAGCACATTAGGTCACTTCAATGGCTGTTCCTCCTTCATACTTTGTTTTAGATACTTGTTTGAGGAATATGAGCTTTGGAGCAGCTTTTATAATGCACAAATATAGCTAGAAAATAAGAAAGAAAAAGAAAAGATATCCCACCACTCTGTTAAAAAAAACCATTCATATTCAGACTGTAAAGAACAAAAGAGGATGCTAAAAATAAATTATATACTACCTTCTCTTGATTTTCAAACTACTAGGATCAAAATACAATACCTTTGTTCCAGATGGAAGGAATTTAGTCTAGCAGTCAAATAGAAGAGCAACTCCATCTATGACAAAACATTCCCTCCAGTGTCATACACTGTACACTGATGTCACTGTTCATCATTTCCCTTGGGTTTTTAAATATGAAGGTTTAGGGGTTGGATGTTTTGATTCGTTTTGGGGGTTTTTTTAAGTAATAAGTACAAACTCAGTGGATAGGGTTAAAAGTCAAGGAAAAATTTACTGACAAATTTTACCTGGATCTTGCCTAAAATCTGGGTGTATGAGACCTCTTATAGACATGTAAAATATCCCCTTCATAGCGATAACTGTTGTTTTCACCATCCTCCTGTCCTCTATAGATGCTGAGCTTCTGTATCTGCTGTAATGAGCTTGCACCTTTCCCAGGCATGTGTGCTGCATGAAGGGCTTGGGAGCAGAGGTCTGTGCATCTGCTCTTTAGAATAAGTCATCAACATCCATAGTAGGAGCAATGAAGAACCCTGAGCTGGAAAGCAGAGAGACTGATGGCTGCCTAAGGAGACATTTTCAGAAATGTGTCTTTTTCATCCCATGTCACATCCTTTCTCTGTTGGTTTGTTTTGAAAAAATCTGCAACCATCATATGAGTTCTCAGCTTTAGAGTGGGGAAAAGTCCTGTACCAGCTGCTCAGAATCTGCTGAATAATGATCTAAAGACCTGAGTAGCACCAACATGTCACTGTCATGGGGCTATACTACACAAATAGTGACCTAAAATATGACATTAAAGTAGATATGTACCAAAAATCTGAAAAACCAAAATCAGTTCGCTAGCAGGAAGTGCAATTAGTTTTCAGGGTTGTTCTTTTTAATTATTTATGTCTTCAACCAACATGTAAAGGGACAATCTATTCCTGAAACAGTGGATAAACATGGGGAAAAGTATTGGGTCAGAACATTTGTGAAGAATCCAAGAGCACCCAGGGTTTTCCATTAAATTCTACTTTTAGATAGAGTAGCAGAACTATCTTTTTGTCATAGGCCACTTATCTTCCTCTTTTTGAAGATTTTGGAGGTAGCTTTGCCTAAAGGTTTGTCATGGCTATGCTTTAATTCACAATTCTTAAATATAGATATTGTTTCAATCTTAAAGGTTGAAGTAATTTTTGCTACCTGTGAGCAGGACTTTATATCATGCAGATAAAACAGATTAACACACTTTGCAAAAACAGGCAAGCTTTTATCTGATATGGATGCTGTGCTAGCATCTATGCAATATTGAAAGATTTACTGAGCAGGAGTCTTCCATTAATGAGATATTCTAATTAGCAACCTATACATGTGAGAAGTAGAAAGGGAGCTGAAGGAAGAAAAAAAAAAAGCTAGGTTCTGAGGACTTTTCTTCTTTTCAAATTTGTTTTCATGTTTCATCTTTCTTTGCAATAACACCAAGGGTTTCCTAACTTGACAGTACTTGGGATAATTAATACTGATTACCACAGTGATTATTATCATCTAATAGTGATATAACTGGCAGAATAGAAATAGCTAGATACACAATTTTTCAAATACTCTCACATAAACTCTTTAAGGGTTTTATTTTGCTCACCTCCAGCTTGGCCATGAACTGTTTTCTATTCTCAGAATCACTGAAGTGTGCAACTATAAGACTACTGTTGTTACAATAATGAGAAAGTTAATCTCATGAGAATAAACTTTGATTAAAGGCATATCTTTCTTCTTGCTTTGAAAATTTGCAGTTATTCACTGATGCTATGTCAGATGGTTAGTAACATCATATATGGATACATACAGAGAAAGTTTATATCCACTGTCCACTGCTAAAACCCAGTCAGGTTTTTGAGACTTACACAAAGATATCAAGTGCATGCAAATCCAGTTTGCAAATGTCTTGAGTAGCTTTCCCGTAACTACAATATGCAGCAAAATATCTTTGTTGATCCTTAGCTTTTCAAAATTTTCTAGACTAAAGACCATTTTCCATAAAAATATAATTTTTGTTTAAAAAAAGAGTGTTTGAATTCCCCCTCTCCAAACCTCAAGGTAAAGATTTCACCAAGATTTGGTACACCGCACTTAATAAATCCATATAATACATGGAGTATTTCAACATGGTCTGTTAAGAGAAGTTAAAGGCAGTGACCTGAAGTGCATGTCTGCAAGAAGTTATAGAGATATAGCAGACTGGATCACACTCATTCCCCAAAGTACATTCCAGTAATTTTGAACACAGAAATCAGCTTTTTTGAAATATAAACAGTAGGAGCAATAATATTTTGTATAAAGCTGTCGAGTTAAGGTTTGTTACAGTTATTAAGTCTTTCAGCTTAATGAAGTCCAAAGAAAATATAGTGTGCCAATAATATAGCAGTTATTTGACATAATACCAGGCATACAATCCTAGGTTCTTATTATAAGGCTTTGTGTACTCTGAATATATTGAAATCCTTCATTGGAGGAGCATCATTTTTACTCTGGACATTTGAAACTTCAGAGGGACTCGAAATTACAACTCTTTTTTTCAGATCATGAGTACTCCTACAGCATAATTTAATTAAATAATTCACTATACCTTACAAGCTCAAGCTTGAGATTTGCCTTTATCCTCTGACACAATTATTTTGGCAAGTCACTATCTTTCCTGACTTTCCTAACAGTAAAATGCAACACAAAGCACTAGGATTGCTTGTAATTTTAGTCAAATGCCAAAACTAATAATTTTATATTATTCTTGGTTTCATAGGACAGTCACAATTAAATTACAGGTTGATGGTGAGGATTTTTACTTTTAAAAATATATTTTAAATTAAATGACTTTAAATATGCAAGGAGTATAACAGGTGTAGGTGATTTAGAGGATTTCCAATCTTATGCTTAAACTGTGAAAAAGCAAGAGATAAAAAGAATCTTTCCCATCTGCCTGCACATGTGTAAGATCTGGGTGGTGTTTTTGAATACATAAATATTGGTGAATAAATTTAGCAAGAGCCGGACTCAAGTAGAAGTGTCAAAAATTTTGTTAAAATAATATAAATATAGATTGATAGATCTATTATGATATTTTATGACTTGAAAGTTTATATAACAACTAAGAGGTATCTCAATAACATAGTATATATTCAATGACATTCTTCTTTTGGTTTTTTGTTGGGGTTTTTTTTTTTTCCGTGTGCCGGACATATTCTTTTGGGAAAGAAAGGAATTCTAACGGCAGAAGAGATAAAAGCTAAGCCCTTCTCCCTTTCACCACAGGGAATCTAATGCTAATGAAATAACAAAGTTGAAATCTATCTATTGGACCTGAGGAAATAATTTTCCTGTAAAGATATGCCAGAAATAAACTTATCTCCAGAGACAGTGAGAGAGAACAGTAATCAGTATGGCAATTCTGAAAAACCATATTAAAGCATGCGAAAAACATAGGCAACAGAGAAGATTTTGAATTGTCAGTTACTCCCCAGCACTGGATTAATTTATCTGTCTGCTATTAACTTGGCTTCCATTACCTGAATTCATCACTTTCCATTTCTGCTGAGGTCCTCATAGCATTCAACACCTCTAGCTCCACTGAGGGAAAACCTGGTGCAAAGATGGCTCCACTTCCCAAGTGCAGACCAGAAAAAAAAAAAAAAAAGTCTCATCAGATTTTCTTAATCCTCACAGGGCACCTTCCTCAGCTTCCTTTGCCCTACCCTGATTGATCAGGAATGAATTTGTGTGGCTGCAGGCCATCTGGGTTCATGTGCTAAGATTTTCCACCAAGGTGTCTGAAATTCAGGTTATTTCTCTCCAACAAAAGGCAGCCAGAATGATCTACACTTAGTAGGAAATGAACTTTGTGCTATCCTGAAAGGATCTGGCCGTAACAGTAAGTTTGTTTTTAAAAAATACCTTTTAAACTTAGTTTCATATATTTATGAAGTGGGTGGTTGGTTAGGGCAATGCTGTTTGATAATGAATATTTTCTTTCTGACTCTTTAAAATTTAAAAAAAATAAATTGTTGTAACGACAAAAATTTTGTAAGTGGCATGGATTTAAACTGTGTTCATCTTTCATTATAAAAATTTCCCTGGCATCCCAAGAGTTCAGGTATGCTTAGAGTAACAGAGGGGAGGCATTTGCCTCATAGCTCTGTGCCTTATATCTCATTCAACCTTTTGATTTCTCAGGCTCTTTTGATTATGAGCTCACATAGTTTATGACAGCTGGTACCTCCATGTCCAGAGGGCCACGAAACACCTTGAATAATCAGGTACAAAAAAAGGAACAGGATATTCTTCTTCATGACTTATGCATAGACTGAATACTGTGACTCACCTGTAAAAAAAAAAAAAAAAATTGTGAGACTGAAAGTGTGCATTTTCACAGAGACCATTTAGTTAATTATATTTAGGTTTGCAGTGGTCATTGTTTTCATAGACTCCCTCTCACTGCCAGTGCCTTTGTTCTATTACTGCTTCCTTCTTTTCAAACATTTTCCCATCATCCCATTAAGTCAAGACAATAAAGCTAGTTTCTTTGAACTAATATTAGTACAGTCCTGGGGAACTGTGTGACAAGAGATACCCTGACAGAAGCAGTCTCTGAAATCCAAAATATCCCAAAATTTGCTTTCTTCTGTACTGCATACATTCATCATGGGAATGGGAAAGGAAGAACCCCCACCATCCCCTAATTCTATTCTAAAAAGTTGATTTATTATTTCATATCTTACCTCTAGAGATTTAGACTAGAGTAAAACTATTTCATCAAGTATCCCAGATCATCTGTGAGCACAGAAAATAAAATAGATATGCCCGTCTATGCAATAAGTACTAGTGGATCTAAGTCCTGCATTTTCCTTATTTATTGACATCACTTTTTTCTGAGTCAACAAAATTACCAGACTAATAAGTGTTCTTCCACACAAGTTACAGAATTTGGCCCAGAATAATTAAACAAATTTCCCAGATATAAATAAAAGCAGTAACATTTGTGACATAGCTTTCAGGAAAATATAAAATAGTAAAAAAGACTGTGATTGCTCCAAAATTGCACGCAGAGGGAAAAAATGCAGTACAATAGAAATCAGTTGTGTATATGCTTTGTGCACCCAGAGAGGGAGCAGTCATGACCAATAAATACCTCTTCATCCTGTAATTCTATTTCCAGGTCTTAAGTCACTTACTATCTAGGTTCTAGATGTCCTAAAATTTTCCAGGTATTATACGTAATATTAGTGAATCAAAAAACCTGTCACAACGACAGGTTAGATATAATGGAAGAAAAGCAACAAAAGCAGCATATGTATTACATACATATAAAAACCTGAATTGAGTAGGGAATTTAGAGGTAAAAGAGTTAACAAAAATGCCAAAATATGTTTGAGGACAGAAACTCCTCAAGATAGAATTATGCAATGAGTTTTTGACCTACATTTCAAAAAGAGGAAAGGAAAATTTTAAAAAATGCAAATGAAGTAGTAGAAATTAGCTTTAGCATTGTGTTTTGTGAAGAATATTAACATGCAATCTGTGGTATTGGAGTGATGGTGTAGATCAAAAAGAAAGAGAACCAGCAAGGATTTGCAAAACTGTAGTGTAGGCTTCTTTTCCTTATAGTCTTGAACAACTTTTCTTCAAACATATGCTTAGTGCTGAGCATCTAAAAGCTACCAAAAGCAGAATGCACATATTGCATGAAAGGAAAATGGAAAATAATTCTAGAGACATAGCTACAGTTTTAAATATGCAAAGCCAGTTACAGTTAGGAGAGGGCTTCTGAGTTAAGTTGGTGCTTCGTATATAAAGATATTAAAATAAATCATAAAAGCATTATATAAATCTAATTAAAATATTTACCTGTGAAGCTTTAAATTAAACTTTATACAAATTTTATAACATTAAAGCAGGTCTACTTCTGGGAAAATTAGTATGTATCTATCACATGGAATATTTAAGATTAAAAAACCAAAAGAAATACATCCAGATGGGTGTTTCTATGGAACGACAATAATCAAAAGCTAGAGTAGACCATCATTTAGTATAGTACAGCTAAAGAGATATAACATCAAAATATGGGGAAAGTTTATGATCTCAAAACCGAACCATCATTATTTATGCTGCAGTCTTTCTGTCTAATTAGCTCTTTTAAAATGATAATCTCTGTCTTTTTTCAGAAGGAAATGTGGGGGTTTGAGAAATGACGTGGTACAACTTTGAAATCAGTTGAAAGAACATTCGTCCTTTGAAAAAGGATGCTAAGTACTTTTGTACCATAAAATAGAAATTGTTACGAACTCATTTAGCAAAGCATGCAAATGTAACGGTGAAGCTGGGACACCATTTCTTATTTATATGGTGTTATCAGAAAGGAGAGGAGTGGAAAGACAACCCACTCACCTCACTTCAAAATCTGCAGCCTCCATCACATAACAGGAAATAAATTTTCAGGGCAAAACAGTCCTCTTTCCTGCAGCACCATATCCTCAGTATCCCATCCATCTTATATCCTTGTATAATAGGTGTGGCAACAGTAATCAGGCTTAAGTTATAAGTATACAAATTATATTTGTCATTTAGCTACAATTTTGTGCTGGCTATCAGAGCTGGGAATCCAGTGTGTTCACTCAAGTCATGCAGTTCTCAGGAAATCTGGGAACTCACAGATGAAACATGGGGCAAGTTTGAGAACAGTTGGAAGCAAGGTGACAGATTAAACCTTCAGTATCAAGTATTTGACTGATATTGTTACAGGATCCCTCCAGATGGGAATTTTGTACTGCTCTTGAAATTCCCCAAGGCAGCTCCTACTCTGTCTCATCTGATTTATTTGCTTAAACGTATTGATTGACGTCCTGGATGGAGTGAGCAAAGTCTCCCCAAATGGTTCAGGCTGCTTAAATGGTCACGCTATTCAGAAATAGGATATTTGGAAGTAGTCAAGACAAAATGTTCCTACAAACATGGTAAATAAGGATCCGTTCTCATTTGTGACTAAAATAATAAAGAGTAATGAATTACATATGCTGTTGGTGTGATTACATACAACAGTGGGCAGCTGGGGTCTAAGAACTGAATAGAAGACCAGCAGAGCTATTTTTGAGCTCAGACCTGGTTACCCAGAGCTTAGTCCAGCCAGACCTCCAAGGAGAGGGACTGCACAGTCTCCCTAGTCAGCATGTCTTGCTGCCAGGCTGCCCTTGCAAAGAAACAATTCTTCCTCATATGCAGTCTGAACCCCTCATTTACATTTTTTCAAGTTACCTTATATTTTTTCATCACTCTGAACTGTGCAGAGCCTGGCTCCACCCCTTTGATAGCTTCCCCACAGGCACTGTTGGGCTGCTGTCAGATGTCCCCTCTTCCAGGCTGCAGAAGCCTCTGTACCTCAGCCTCTCACGGTGGTGAAGACAATGCTGCAGGTATGGTCTAGTGAGCACTGAGGGGAGGGACATAATCATTGCCTTTGTCACTGGCCATGCTCTTTTTCAAGCCAAAGCTGTTGGCTACCTGTGATCACTGAGGCTTAGCTCAGTGCCCAGCAAAGCCCAGGGTTTTTCCCACAGCGTTTCACCCACCCTCAACTGTCCTTAGCCAGTTCCATTTTAGGGCTTCTCCATCCCAGAAGCAGCAAATGGCCCTTGTTCAGCTTCACAAAGTCCCTGTTGGTCTATTTTTCTAGCCTAGTCCCTCTGGATGATATCCTGTCACGGAGTTGTCTCCTCACTTTAGTTTTATGGGCACACATGATAAGTGCATGCTCCATTACCCCTCCAGGTCATGTGCTAAAGGATAAAAGCATTGAGGACAGTCCCAGGACAATCCCCTTCTATTGGCCTCTAGGTAAAACATGACCCATTAACCATGTCCCTTTGGGGCTGACCATTCAACTAGCTTTTTACCAATTGCCCATCCCTCCAGACCATGACGTCCTAAGATGGATACAAGAACATTTAGAAGACAATCAGGTTTGTCAGATATTATTTGCCCTTTGTAAACACATGCTGGTTATTTCCAGCAGTTGCCTTTTCTTCCACATGCCTAGAAATATATTTCAAAACTCACTCTATGTTTTTTCCAGGATCCAAACTAAATCTGTCCAACCTGTGTTTCTCTGTCTTGCTTTTTCTCCTTTTGAAGATCCATAAAAAATTACCTGTCCTCAGGCATTGCAGATATCTCCTGGTCTCCTGAACCTTCCAAGTATGATAGTCTTGGAAGGATATGAGCCTGTTCTTTCATCTCCAAGCTGGATGCAGCATGAACTAGAAAACGAATTTTTCTTAGATCCAATAAGTATCAGCTGGACTTGGTGTTATGAACTTCTGCCAAGAGCTGCACCTTTCCAAAAGCAGCAGGACAGGGGTCATCCTTTCTTACAGATGAACAGTTCTACTGACTATCTGACAAATCTGATTCATGATTTTGCTCTTCATTTTAAGCTTTTCTTCTGCTGTGGGAGTAATTTTTTCATTCAGAATAAAGTGTCCAACAGAACATCAATGAGGAGAGTTTATGGGATTCAGTGAGAAATGCATCTCAGACACATCAGTCAAAATTTAGTTACATATATCTCTATTAGCCATTGAACAAAAGAGCAAAATGAATCTCCCAAGAGTAAAACTGAGTACATAAGCGTTAGCTTGGCACCAGATCAAGATGTTTGAAATGGGGCTAAAGGACAAGTTCTTCCCTAAGGAGTAAAATCAGGTTGAGAAAAGATAACTCATTTGTTACTTTAGTCACCCTAAGAGCTCCAAGTGACAGTGGACAAATGATGACAAATTGAAGCATGGATGTCAACAGTTAAGTTATTGCTTACAATATGGGTTCAGTGTCACACATTCTTGGCTGAACAAAGCATCTTTATTTCTGAAACTTCTTGGTCAGTGTTTGCAGCTTGTGCTACAGGTACATATGTTGTTGGCTGGCAAAATTAAGTACCATGTCAAAAATTACATTGCAGGCAAACAGAAGAAACAAATTGTGAAAATTTAAGAACAATGCCTGCTTTAGAATGTTCTGTCCCTATTTAAAAGTAGAAAATGTAATTTCTAATAAATATAGTGGCCTTTTTAAAAAATATATCTCAAAAACTTTCCCTTCAGTCGAACAGATGTTACTGGTACACTTGTCTAAGAAATTCAAAGTTCCTTCAGAGAAACAAAATCCTAAACTAATCACCTAAAGGTGACAGTACAACACAGTGGAAAGAATAAATCAAGCTCCTACTTCAGTTTAAAGCGCAGTAATAAAAAGAGAGAGATAATTTTTTGTCTTTCCAGTAAAACTGAGACTCAAGAGTAAAATACAATAGGTTTCTAATAATCTCTAGAGTTGCAGTCTTCTGCAGACATAATTTCAAGGTAAACTTTTTTAATGTTGGAAAGAGGTAAGAGATAACTAATGCTATATCAGTAGTATCAATAAAATTTTTAAAACCACGAGCAAAAAAACTGATCCAAATTATGACTATTT
>JANRGV010000001.1:94037403-94055155 GCA_024734035.1 Alethe castanea | reverse complement strand
AAAAAAATTATGAACAATGATCTAAGATCTCAGTTTATCTTTTTTTTATTGTTGAAAATCTGCTGCAGTGAATAAGATCAAGATAATTTTAAATTATTACCAAACAGTGAATCCAAGGGAGAAAGAATATTTCAGCATGAGCAGGTCAAAAATAGACATTCAATTGCACAACAAATTTTATCAGGTGAAGATGTTTTGAAAGAAAAAGGGCAAAATTTTAATTTATTATTTTCAAAATAAATTTAAAATGGAAAGAGCCAAAACTCATGAAAATTATGGAAATAAAAATACATAAAATAAAACTTTTGCATTTCCTAAGGCATTTTATAGATTCAGTGGGCCTGCAATATTTTGTTAATATTTTGCTTTCCAATTATAGGCAGGTAAATTTAGAGATCTACTTATTTGTTTTTAAAAGTCTGAATAATTTTGAATTTTCTTTTCCACCTGGGAACAACAAAAGGCAACTATAGAATTGTTTCTAATCCTATATGCAGTCTGTACAATTAATCATTGGTCAAATGACTGTATAAAGCGAAAAGTTTCTATGATTCTCTGTGTTATTTTGTTTGAAGCGATGTTTTTGAATTTTGAATACTCATTTGAAAACAGAATGATACTTTTAGAAGAATTCCTGAAAAAGAATCATTGATTTTCAAAGACAAGATATAAATCCTCGGTGCTCTGGAAAAAAAAAAAAAATTGAAATGCAAAATTAGTTGAGTAGATCCTTAATGAATTTGAGTGCAAGAGGCATACAGATATCTTTCAATACATTTGCTTGATATCCCTTAATAAAATGAAGGAAGTTTGTGGCAGCTAGGAAATTAGGCTGGGGCCCAGTACAACACTAGAATTCTTTTTATATAATCATATATCCTGTGTATGAAATTACTTTTATTCACAGGGTCTTGTAGACAACTCATCTGGGAAACAAATCTGGTACTCCATTACCCATATAAACCCACATATGGCAAGTTGTGGAAGCTGGAAGTCACTTACACACGGTTTGTTTTTTGGTTTTTTTTTAATGTCATTTTTGGTCTAATTTGGCACTAACTCAGTCTTATGAAGGTAATATTTTAATCAGTCCCCCTGCAGTGTCAGTCTCCTGCTGTGAAGGCCCTTGGTGCATCAGGCTGCTGTGCACTTTGTACCTGGGCTGCAGTGACTGTATTAATTGCCCACTAACATTTCAGTGAAGGCTGATATTCATGCTGAGCAGAGCTGGCTGCCAGGCAAATTGCTTAATCAAAGGCTATTAACCCACGTGAATGGGATTCTGAGTCAGCTAAAACTTTAAGCTAAGTCTGTCTAGACTTCCTTAATTCTGCATTCCTTAAATAAAATGAAAATGCTTCTAAATTAAAAAATAAAAAACAAACAAAAAACCAACAAAAACACAAAAACAAAGCCAAAAGAACCAACCAAACAAACAAAAAAACCAAACAGACAAACAAGTATACAAAAAAAAAAAGGCAAAAAAAAAAAGAAACAAAACCAGCAAAAAGCTCCCCAGAGAAGTTTAAGTTTGCAAGTCTGCTAGAATAGAACTGAAGAAGGCTTATACCTCCCATTCTACTCTTACACGGCAGACCCTTGCTTGCAAGTGTGGTTTTACTTACCTGTGTTACCTTCCAAGCTGAACTGAGCCATTCAGTATTCCCTGCTTTTTCCATCAGCTCTGAATCTGACTTCTCCATTCACCAGGAGATCCATCTTATAAGTTACTCCTCCCTTTAAAAGAACACTGAATAAAGTTGAAAAGAAATGAAGAGGAAAATAACCCCAAACGAGCCACCCAGAATGAGTGTATTTTAGAAATTTCTGTATTATCCATTCACTCTTAACAGGAAGGGTATGTCACTTGCCAGCAAGAATGAAAAAAGCCCTTCAATCCCTAGTGTGTATTCCTAGGAGTAGCAAGTACCAGAATTAATTTGGCAGTAGGGGCTCAGCAAAGAACTTTTAGAGAATTTATGTCTGTTATTGAGTTGCTTGTCTATACTCTCCAATATCTTGTTTGCTTGGGGTAGAATTCAGGACTGCAAAACTTTTTTTTCTGATTTTATTACAGGTGACTTGACTCTCTATTTTTGTAAATAGCATCTTCTTCTTCCTAGAATCTAATAGTAGTTTCTTTATTACTCAAAATTACCCTTTTCCTGTAGTGAAAATAATAAACTCGCAACCTTATTAGAGGTAGTGTGGGTTGTGGGTTTATTTTCAGTACATTTTCACTGACTCAGCTCTTATTCTTCAGACCATAGTGAACATCCAAGTAATACCTGCTGTATTCTTAGCTTCACTCCTAGTCGTGATTACTGAAAATAGCAGCTTATGTTGAAGAAGAATTAAACAGCTCACTCGATCAAACAATGTATTTTCTCACTTATTATAGCTGAAAAATGGGTAAAAGACCTTTATTTGGACACCCTGAATTAGTCTTGCACACAATTAAGGTGTTTTCGTATTTGAGCAAATCCATTGCTCCTGAAGGTACACAGCATTTTGTCACATTTCTTCTTCCAAATCGATCACAAACCACAAATTCTTGTTCAAGGTATCAAAACTGTTCTAACATATATTTTTAAATATCAGTTTTTATATCCATTGACTTGTAATACTCTGAATAAAATATGATTATCCTCACAAGGCTACCTAGAGAATGGCTAGCAGGATCATATCACACTAATCCTGGTTGTTTTAACACATGTTCGTCTTTTAAGATTCTAAACTACAGAGATTAAGCTACTTTTGCAGATTCAGTGCCTCAGTCCACAAAGGTTTTTTTCCAGTAATCATTTCACATTTAGTATTTCTAAAACTTTCCTCTAAAAAGTCTTCAATTAAGAGCTGTATACGTTGGGACCTAATTTGTCTACATTGGTTTATTCACTTTCTTTCTACCTCCACCATCTAAATGTCTGCTGTTTCAGACACTTCCCCACAGTTTGCTTCGCATTCCATCTGAAATGCAGATTAATATACATCCCCTTTATTTCTTCATTCCCATAACAATCTGAGACTACACCTTGAATCCCAACATATCCTTCCATCATATGCTCCTGACAATCATGCACATGGTTGCTTTGCATCTTACTTCCTTGAAACTTTTTCCCAGAGCTCAGCAACTGAATCTTCCAGCTGAGGTATTTCCTTATGACAATCAGATGTGAGGGTATAGGAATTCCAGAAGTTGCCTGATTTGTTTTTTTTTTTTAACTCCCATGGTGCACCAAACCTCTTTAGAGAAAGAGACAATAGCAAAAGCAAACAAAAAAGCAGAGTTATTTGTACTGTAATTGTGATTCTGTGTCACTATGAAGCTCTTTACCTTGGCTCCAGGGAGATATTTTCAAGGGAATATTCTGATCACTCCTCAATCACATGTCAATAAGTACACTATGTCCTCCTCTGTTAATTCATAACCAAAATATTATTTTATACTTTAGGCACATGGTCTCGAGTTTGGAAATGCTGGTTCAATTAACTCAGAACTGTCATTTTCAAGGTGACATACTTTGATCTTAATACTGAGGCCTCCCAGCTTTTTATCTGAAAATTGCACCAAATCTCTCTAACTTTTATCATAGCTCACTAAGTTTCATGCTGAGTAACTTTTATGCTGAGTTCATGAATGAAAGTGTCAAAATATCAATATCAAAACATCAATATCAAAAATTTTGTGGTGATATTGAAGGTTGTTTTTCTTATTTAATCTCTCCCTTTGGTGTAACCATATGTAATCTGGCTTTTAGTCAGTTTCTTGTCCAATTTACATTTCTAGTGTCAAACCCTTTTCATGAAATTGAGACAAAGGACATTTGCTTTATCATTTTCCCAAAAGAATTTTATTGTTTTCCTGGGTTCTCATTTTGAACCCTGTTTTCTGGATTCATTAGTTTTGGATCCTTTTTTTTTATTTTCCAGAGAAATTTTGATAAATTACTTTAATTTTTTATTCAGCAAACTTCAGGGTTTTTAATTAAAATTTGAAATTATTAATACATGATGTATTATTACATGTGACAATTTACTAAAATCTTATTCTTTCACTTTATCTCATGTGACCTATCATAAATAATAAATAGATAAATATATAGATAGATGAATAAATAAATGATGAACAGAACTGGCAATAGAAAAGGGAGGCTGTGCGGTTAGAAAGTGTAAATAAGTTGCAGAAGGGAGGATCAGAGAGGAGTGAATAGTTTGCTGACATTCAACTAAACTTTAATCATTCTGTTTCCAAAGAAGTAATTGCTATTTACAGGAGTTCTAGGTCATGATCCCATCTTGGACCCAACTTAGATGAAGTACCTGAACAATACAGCACACCATGAGACCTGGGCTGTGAATGAGCACATCTTCAGACTTCCTAAGGTGCACTGCATCATTAAAAATAAATCAAAGCCTGTAAAAGTTGACATACTGTAGCTGTTTTCTTCACCCCACCTGCTTTAATTTGACACATTTTCAGAGGAAAGTCACTATTCATATCATATCTAAACCTGTCAAAACTTTTTTTTTGCCTTCACTTAATACCAGAGGAGTCAAGGTTCTTACTATGGTTTGTTGAAAAGCTGTAGAGACCAGACAACTTGTTGCATACAATTTATCGGTGGGGAAATAAATAAAGTCTATAACTGAGTAAACATTAAAGATTTCAAATGAAAGTATAAAAAAATTGAATGTTCAAACCACTAAATTCCAAGTAAGAAAATAAAATTAATTGACACTTAATATTTCAAAAAGACATTTAAAGTTATCAGTGAAGAATGTTTTAAGGTTTTGTGTTTATTTTTTTTATTTTCTGGAGTTCTTTTTCCTTTTTCTGCAGGTGAAGTGCAGACTCCTCACCCCTGAACCTGCATGTCTCAGTTAGTGTTATGTATGTTTAACAATACTTCATATTTTCCTGAGGTAGCACCATGAGACTTTTTGAAAACTTGAGGCTTCAAAATGCCAAATATCAGAAAATAACTCCTTTCCTCATTCTGATTTCAAGCAAATATTCCTCTGATAGGTAAAGAAGAATTAAAATGCATGGAGGTGCAGTTCTACCAGCTGAGGGAAAAAGATACCTTTGAGAGGTAACTCAAGCCCTCTGTATGTCAATATGGCAACAGGGCACCAGTTATTTAGGAGCAGGATGCCCCTGGAACTTTAATCAGCAATTCCAGCACAAACTTAGTTGACAAAAATTTTCACAGAAAAGAGAAATTGACGTTTTGTTAGAGGAGATATTATATTTGAAAAATGTTTAGTTGAAATGGACCTAGCAAGGCTTTTAAAAGGTTGTTTTCAAGTGCCAAGAGTAATTTTTCAAGCGCTTATGACAATGGGACCCTTACATACACTTCTAGAAAGTCGATTAATTATTTTTTCCAAATTTTTAAAATAATTTAGAGAAAGAAACCACCTTAGGGAAGACCTAAGGATTAGCAAGGAAAAACATGCAGCCAGAGAATTCACCTTCTTTTAAGGTAAAATCCTAAATAATCAGACTAATGTTAATATGGAACTGTGTCAAGTGATATTAAATTTATGTGGAAATGTCTGCTCAACTCACAACACTTTTATCTGGGAAATAAATCTTGAAGAAAAACATGCGCAAAATATAAAAAGGTTTTGTATTAATCTCAGCACTTATGAAACGTGTTATTACTGTGTGATTTTGACTTTGGTAAAGATTCAGTCTCAAGCAGAGACAAGCCTCCTCTGTTAGCTGATATTTTCATTGTATTAATAAGTTATCACTGAGCCAAAGTTGCAGGGAGAAATGCAGATACTCGGATAGCAAGGGCAAAAATCTCATGGAGCGATGTGAAACACATCTGCTCTGCTCAGTGTGAGATCATTGCAGAAATATGAACTGGAGCTTTACAATTCCATGGATCTCACTGAGAAGGAAAATCTGCAGGTGCTTAAGGATGCTGCAAGTCTCCATTGCTACAACCAAATTCTTTAAATCTCTGTGCTATGAATGAGTCCATTGCCATGTTTACCTTTGATTTGCAACACAGCTTTTACAATAGGAAGCACTGATTCATAAAGGACTCCATGGCCATGCAAGGAACATGAAACAAGCTCAACTGGAAGAGAGAGAGCAAGTAGTCAGCTCTGTTTAGAGACAGTCACAGCTGGCTCCTTCCTTTGACAACTAGTGACACCCACCAATACTGCCTGGGTTGACCAACTTACAAATTAAGAAACTGGCTCTAATACATTTTAGGGAGAACAGAAGTAATAGACATGGGAATTGCAGAGCTGTAGCAAGTATTGAGGGGGAAATTTTCTTTATAGGATCATGCTGGAATTGAGGCTGCGGAACATACTATTACATCAGATTCTGGTGGCCACAGTGCAATTTTATTACAGATGCTAGAAAAGTCCGAGTTCCAATAGTTAGGTATGGTTAGAACTAAGATTTGCCTGATTTCAAAACTTATGCTAACAGCTCCAAATAGCTCTTTATTGTCTTCTGGCAAAGCACTTATATACAGTGTGGACTCCATCCAGTAGTAGGGGGCAATAAATATGCATGGTAGGGAGAAGATTAAGATTCTAGCTTTCCCCAAACCTATCTCCTGAAATTGCTTGTGAGAAAATTAAAGACTCAACAGGAAAAAGTGCAATTAAGTGTACTCAGGTGTATTTGCATGTGCTCTGAATCAATTATAGGATACAGTGATAATGCCAATCACAGTAGAGAGAATTATAGAGTGAATAACAGTGTAATAACATACTCATTAAAAGCACATTAAATCTTTGTCTCAATATTTTGAGAAACAAAGCAAAATGCATCATCAAAATCACCCATTTCTGAATTTTAAAATTAAGATAAGGGTAAAGGACTCCCTTTCAATTTTCAAAGAGGGAAAACTTTTTATGGCATCACAAGAGATTACAGGAATTTTATGCAAAATACCCAACACCTGCCAAGAAATTTTAAAATTAACTGTGAGTTTAATAAAAATCATGCAGAAATTTTATCCATTGCTACTCAGAGCACAAATTTTTCATAACTCATACTGATTTCAAATTACCTGAATAAAAAATTTAGATAACTAATATTCTAAAACTGTAAGTCTAATCCAGTTATGGTTAGTGTTAGGGGTTGGGATTGACAGAATAGGGTTAAGAGAAAAGCTAACAACTTTGTATATTTTTTATCATTTTTATATTAATTTGATCCAAAAGTAGTCATTCTATATAATTCTTACATTATCCATACTTATTAACTCTACTTTCTTAAAAAGTCAATTGTTATTTCTAAACTTACTGAATTAGTATAAAAGCAAAACAATTATATACACCTAATTAAATATTTCAGTCACCTTTAATGTCACAGACTTAAAGCAATATATTTTGGGTTTCAAGTATGTTAATGTAGCTGATAATTCAAGTCATTGTTCACCTGTAATTTAAGTTTCTCTCTGAAAAACACCAGTTTCTTGAAAACAAGATGAATTATTCAGACTTCATAATGAACTTGAAACCACAAATCATGTTTCAGTGCTTTCACACTCTCAGTATGGTGGCTAAGAAGCTTGCTGTAGATGTTAATTAATGGCTGCACTAATTGTTAATTAACAAGTGTTGAAATAGTTGCAGAAACTAATGCAGAATACATTTAGACTTTCCTTGGTTAACCACTTTAGAAGAGTGACTGGCATATCTAGTCAACTTGATGTTTCTTAGTCTTTTTGCTGATTCAGAATACAACCACGGCCACTGGTCTTTTTTGGCTTCGACAGGGCAGGTTTTCACTTAATTCTCTGCTGGGAATAGAGAAGTATCAAGGAAATCCATTCCAGTTCCTGTGACTAGACCACTTAAGTCACATTAGGAAGCAGAGTTACTGCACTGTGCTGGGAATATGTAAGGGATGCCATGAATCCATCCACCGTTTCAAACTTTTCCTGGGTTTCCTCCTTCTTGGGTCTTAGTCTGAGACTGGGTGAGGTATCAGGATTAAGACTCAGGGAGCAAATTCACCTACATTAATGATTCTTTTTATTACAGACTTATTTTTAGTTGCCCAAGCACAGAGCCCAGCCCATATTTTGAAAGAAACAAACGAAAAAAAGCCTTTTTCTTGTTAAGGTATCACTGTGTGGGTGATACTTTAACATTGTGGGTGTACAATTCTAGCACAACAAAACCTTAGTGACAGTAGGATGTCTTTATCAATAGCAAATACATAGTTGCTTATCATCCTAACAAAATCTACAGTTTAAAGAGACAGGAACACCTGAAGGATCATCACATACAAGCAACTGGAGTTTTTTTATAAAGTGGCAGAAGGTTATGAGCGCAAGAAAGCTCAATAACAAACCTGGTGTTCAGTCAAATACTAAATCGCATATTTCCAGTAATAAGGCTAGCTTTTTTTTCACAGCAGTCTAATGCTCAGAAATTCCAAGGGTGAGCACATTCTACCTTAGAAATAATCACCAACCTTTCCTTATGTTGCAGACTTTGAGATTCTAAAGTGAATCATAAATATTTCATGCAAGTATTGCTCTGTGGCACCCATCTGGAAGAAACGCATTTTCTCCTTTGTTGATTAAAACTTTATTGACCTTACTGTCTGTCAGGTCCTGCTAAAGGGATTTTTGCCAAGCAAACTTTTAATATTGTGCTTGCCAAAATGCATCAACAGATTTTGTAAAGGGTAATCGTAAAACCATGGGGAACATTTAATATTACAGCTAAGACCATGGCATTTACATTTTAACTTTTGCTTACTTTCAGATTTTCTGCAGCTACAATGGGAAAATGAAATGCAGACAACACAAACACCCCTGCATAAAACAGTGAAATGTCATAGGTTTGATAATTAAGGGATGTTGTAACCTTACGGACAATATTTCCAAAATAAATATCCTTACTTAATAACTAAAAGTTTATGGAAAAATTCTTCTTAATCTCTCTTATCTTTTTTTTAATTATTGTTATTATTTTTATTTCTAACAAAGAAAAATTTTGACAGTCACAGAAAAAGACTGTTGCATGGCCTAAACTCTCAGTTTTGTGAGAGCTTCTTAGAAGGAGCCTAAGAACCATTTCTCAGTAATAACCACAAAGGATTGGCCATTAATTTTCTCTGCAGGCAAGGGTGAGCAGAGGTTCATGCCTGACAAGAAACTCCAGCTTCCCTCTGTAAATTCTGAAATCCCACTAAAGGGAAGGCAGTTGCAGGTTGAAGTAAGGTGTAATATAGCAGTACACAGGAGAAGACTTTATGCTATAGGAAAAATAAAAGGTATTTTAAGAACCTTGGTCCTAAGGCTTAACATGAAAAATATGTTTTCAGAAGCTGGTATTGATTTGTATATGAATCAAGTTTGATTAAAAAAGTATCTGTGCTTTAAACAAGAAGTCTTGTCTCTAGCAGAAAACACTCCAAAAATGTTGTTGGTCTGTCCCAGACCAACTCATCAGAGGTTTAGCTATCACTGTTCTGCCAGTATTCTTCAGATATATTTGAATAAACCATTTTTCAGAGAGAAATGAAAGTACTCTGTTAACCAAACAACTAATTATGAGATACAAGGTCTTAATTATCCATATAAGTACTCAGGTGTGCCAGTATATTACAAACAATCTTCTTTTCTTTCCCATCCTCCTTAAAACCCTAGAGTTCTTTCAGGCTTCAGCTCTTCATAAAGTGTAATCTAATCCTACACATATATCTAAAAATTTCATTATCTATATTGTTAACCTAACAATAATTATCTTCAAAGCAAGGGTGACCTAGAAAGACCTGATATTATCCAGCCTACCACAGCTCCTTGGGATGACTTACCATGGAGTGAAATGTAACGGAGGATTTGGAAAGCACACCTAGTCTGGTGGTTCAACAGAAGTCCAACACAGGTAGCGTACCAAAAAATCCATAATAATAGGTTTCTTGTCAAAAAAATTTTTTTTTTAGACAGAAAATAACCAAAGTCAGAGAAGCTCACAAAAGAAAGTGCAAAAAGGAGTATCACCACAGACAATATCATATGATTATTTTAATGAAATTCAGTGCTTGTATTTTATAAATGTTTTAGGCAGAGAAGATACATAAAAAGTATACCAAATGGTGTATAAACAAATCTGTATATATTATTCAGGTAGATCAATCAGTTTCACAAAACTTATATTAAACTGAAGGGGAAAACAAGAAGATTTTGTTGAACTGTACTTCCCAGTTAACTTCCAAAGAACCCTTAGTTTCAGTAATAGTACCAACTCAACAGTATCAACTTCTAACATTTCATATATTTGAAAGCTCATTTATCTTCACTTATACCTCTGCCAGTAATCCTTTTCTTCTAAGTGCTATCCAAACACAACACTTTAGCAACATTCAGCCACGAGGCAAAAGTTAATCACTAAGCTGATAGAGGAGGAAACAGGACTTCACAATGGGGCAATGTTACCCAGCAGAACAGGGAATCATCACATTTCTGTGCAGTAAATCCAATGACTGCAATACAGCAGAGGTAATTCAGAAGTAGTTCTGATTTATCTCAGCATATTCTAATTAGATTTTTGGTTAATTTCTGCACTGCAGTGGTCAAAATATGCAACCCATCTATTTCAAACTCAATTTAGGCAAAACAATAAAAAACATATATCCTATTTGTTGGAGGCAAAGAAGGTTTACTTGTGTAAGTTCCATTCCAGAATGAATGAAAGAAAAGTAATCATTTGGTCCAATACATATGACACTTAGAGAAAAATATTCTTATTTTTAAAATAACATCATTTGGTACTCCACAAGATAGAACTTCTTTCTCCAGTCTGTACCTTCTGTGTCATATTGAATTACAGTTTGTTATATTGACCATTAGGAGAAGTCCATCATTTTTTCCAAACCACTCTGCCTGATGAACTTGTCCAAAGAGGTGGTGAACTAGACATAGTAATGTGAACTAGAAGTGGTAATGTGGTAAAAGCTATAGAAAATTAGGAGGATATATTTCAGTTTAGTTGATTTAGCAGGTGCTTCTGTCTTGATGCAAGTCAAAAATATGTCACGTGAGGTTTCCATTTAAAATCACTTGCCCATATGGAGATGTTACCACATGTGTTCAGAAAAATAGGTCATAGATATGTAAATATGGAAATTAAACCAATAAAAGTAGTCCACTCTGCAACTATTAATTTCTGATCCAAATAATGTGCTGACCTCTACAGCTGATGAATCAGCTAGTAGATGGTAAAGATCTAACAACAGAAACATTTATATTCGTAAGAAGAGCCCACAAACAAATATATGGTGACAAGCAAACATAAACAAAATATTTATACACACAGATGTGCTGCAACACCTGCTTTGCGTGACCTGTTTTGTTTTGTGCAGCAGCAGTGATTTCCTCAACTCTTATACTGTATTTTTATCACTTTTCTTTTTTTTTTCCTGTACACCACTCCACAGCTATGATGACATAGCATTTTCTAGCATGCCTGCAGCATACTTGGCAATATCTAAAGCTGGAATCATGCCTTTCAATTATACTTCCTACATCTGGGAGATCAGATCTGAGCCCAGACATTGCAATCCTTCAATCAGAAATTCCTTAAATCAGAAATTCAAGTAACCTTCACAGGCCCTGTACTGACCTCTCCATACTCTCCATCTGAATCCTTCTCAGAGCCTGGAAGGAAAGAGCAGTGTATCTGCAAGATTTTGTATTTGAAAGAAAAAACTCTGAATTATACTAGATGCTTTTTGTTGCTTGCTGTAAACTGTTTGGGAGCTTTGACTTTCTTTATAAATTTCCTCAAAAATTTTTATGCCATAAACTGAGCTTTGCAATGGCTGAGCTGTAGTGGACTTCAAATTAATACACATGTAACTGTTTGTAACATGATAAAACATTTCTTTCAGCCTTGCAATTTGTCAGCATCCCTTGTGATCCTGTTAATCTAATTCAAACACATAAACTGTTATCCTGCATTAGGAATTTATTCCAGCTGTACTGAAGAGGTTTCATTTCAGCTGCTGTTTGGTTTTTTATTAGAATAGAACTGCCTAAGAGCACTACACTGGAAAAAGGAACTGTGTTTGCCCAGTATGCTACAAATTTGGGGAGCTGGCACTTAAAGTGCAGACAGACAGGAATAAAAGGAGACTGACACTATATGGGCAGCATGAAGCAAAATGGCAGCCTAAATACTACAGTTACACCACTCATTTTAAAGATTATTTTTAGGTTGTTTTTTTGGGAGGAGGTTGTGGCTTATTTGGTAATAGAATTTATCTACAGGACAGAACTGGAAGAGGAAACACACTAGTAATCATAGCTTTAGGGATTTCCTGCCATATGTAAGACAGGTAAGCTTGAAATACAAGACTTTAGTACCCAGGACTCAGGATACCTGGACTAGTATCACAGAATCACTCATGCTGGAAGAATGTCAGCAGATCTCTAGTCCAGTGTCCTGCTAAAAGTAGGGTCTGCTCTGAATTCAGACCAGTTGCTCAGGGATTATTTAATTTGGTATCAAATATCTTTTAAGACACTGCACAACTTCTCTGGACAACATGACCCAGTGCTTGAAGTCTTAACAGTGTTTTTCCTTCCACCTCCCAATATCCAATGTTAAAAGAACATCTACAAATTGATGGACCCTGAGAGCATCCTTGAGGGTGTTAGGAGAGCTGGTTGATGTCATTGTGAAGCTGCTCTACATAAACTCTGAGAAGTTATGAGGCTCAGGGGACAACTCAGAATGCTAGAAGAATTCTAATGTCCCCACCCACTCCCCCCCCTACCCCGCCAGTCTACAAGAAGGGCTTATAGGAATATCCAGGAAATTAAGAGCCCATTACATTTGCTTCATACCCAGGACTCCTATTCCTACAGCCCAGAGTGCTGTTGACCCTTTGTTGCCAGGGTTCATGACTGATCCATGTTCACTCATGTTCTTTGTTCTTCAGGGCCCCAAGCAGAGCTTCTCCCCATTCAGTCAGCCAGACCCATTTCATATCACTGTAGGAGGTTCATTCCCAAGTACAGGACTTTGCATTAGTCCTTGATGAATTTCATTAAGTTCCTGTTGTTCCATCACACTACCCTGACTAAAGCCATCTGAATAGCAGACCTGCCCTTGAGCATTATCTGTTCCATTTTCTAGTTTTCTGTCACTGAAAAAATTGACCTGGAGCATTGTGTCTCCTCCTCAACACCACTGATAAAGATATCAAACAGGATGGCCCTCAGAATAGACATCCTGGAAAATTCCACTTCTAAATGCCCATCAGGTACAATAAGGCCACTAACTGCTACATTTTGAACCAAATGAGCCAGGTTTTCACTTTTCTGGAGTGTAGCAGTGCAACATCCTAACAGAGAGAGAAGAGATGCTACAGCAGACCATGTTAAAAATTTTGCTTAAGTCAAAGTAGATGGCTACTGCTGCCATCTCCTCACCCACAAATCTAGTCATTTTGTAGAATGACAAAATCGTACAAAAATTTGTGTTGGAAGGGACCTTTTAAAGGTCACTTGGTTCACAGATTCAACTAGATCAAATTTCTCAGAGCCTTGTCCAAAATTACCGCAAATGTTTCCATGGATGGGACATCCACCATCTCTTTGGGTTCCAGTTCCTGACCACCCTCAGAGTAAAGAATTTCTTCCTAATATCTAATTTAAACCTAACCTCTCCAGTACAAAGCCATTTCACTATATATTCTTGTAATATATAGTTGGAGTTGCCTCTCCAACAATCTTGGTGCCTGCTATGTACTGAAAGGCTGCTGTGAGGTCTCCCCAGAGCCTTCTCTTCTCCAGGCTGATCAGTCCCTATCAGTCCCAACTCTCTCAGCCTACTTTCATAGAAGATATCCTCCAGCCTTCTGAACGTATTTGAACCCTTCTCTGGACTCCCTCTAACATGTCCATGTCCTTCTTGTGCTGAGGGACCCAGCATCAGATGGAATACTTCAGCTGGGGTCTCAAAAGGACAGAATAGAGGGTGAGAATCCTCTCCCTCAGTCCATGCTTCTTTTTCGTCATACAAGGCAGGCAGGTTGGTCAGGCCCAATTTGCTCTTGATAAATTCTTTCTGACTGTTCTCATTTACATTCTTCTTCAGGTCACAGAAACAGTTTTGAACAGGACTTGCCTTGAGACCCTACTAATGACTCAATAAAGGCTGACTGGCCTGTCATGACCACTAAAACTAGGATGAAGATTGGTCATGACCACTGAAACTGGGAAGAAGAGTTGGAAAATTAATCATAAGGACCTCAGTAGTTTGACAGAAATCTCATGAAGCTCTCCAGGAAGAAAATCATGTACCTTCAGTATGTTAGACAGAAGAGAGAAGAAGGAGCAAGAATCTTCTTAGAGAAGTACAGCAAGATAAAAATCAAGAATAGCTGCAAAAACTTAACCTAACCAGAATTTAGTCTTGCAATGAGAAGTAAATTGGAAGAGATTTCCAAAAATCTGTTCCACTATTAATTATTTAATGGCTATATGACAGATAAATAAAAGCAACTAGAAATTGGCTGAAACAAATCAAGGCTGGAGTAAATAAATTTATTTCTGTAGTAACATTATGAAAAATATACAAGATAAGAATAGGGGGAAAGTGTTTAATGCTGAAATATCAAGAAGTAAAATGATGAAAGCCCTCTCATAAAAAAGAGCATAATGAAGCATGACTATATTAAGCTGGAAGATATTCAACTTCATCCACTTTGTAAGTTAGTGTATGCAATAGGAAAATCTTTGGTTCATATTTAAACTGGTTATTTATTATAGAATTCACTTTCTCATAAGAGATGAAGCAGTATTACATTGTCAAGCATGATAGCAATTTGACTGTGGTTCCCCTCTGGCACAAGCATGTCTTGAAGCAGGGGAGAGATCAATATAGGATTCATGCTCCTACCGTTCAGCTGATGCCCCAGCAAGCATTATCTCTCCACTTATTTTTCCACATTTTTCTCACTCTCAGTGTGTGCTCATGTTATGTAGCTATCTGGTCTGGATGAGTGGTTCCTTTTTGTTTCGTCTTCAGGTGCAATTAAAAAAAAATCAAATAATAAAAATAATTAATAAAAAAATAAATGGAAAACCAACATCATCTTCTGAGATCTTCAGAGTTAAAAGCCACTTATCTAAATGTATACACTGAGCAATTAAAAGTTGTACAAACTACTACTTAACTAATTATCTTTCTTATATTAAATCCAGCAGCAGGGGTAAAAGAGAAAGATTCTGGACAAATTATTACAGAACTATTGAAGAAACAGAATTTCAAACCTCTTAAAGGAAACATCTTTACCTTTTATTTATTCTGCAGGACACTGCAAATAAAACACTTGTGGAAAAGTCATAGGGAACTTTCTCAAGTTGAAAGATTGTTTTTGTCCTCTATTTTTTCAAATATAACTGCATAAGAATGAAAATTCTGTAAAAACAGAATTTTCACAAGTAGCTTTGGTTCCAAGTTCAGAAAAAGTTCTTTACAGTTGCTCTGCACTTACAACAATAGATTTAATCCTACTGGAGAAGAGTTTTAATTCTGTTCATCTTAATGACATATTGTTTAAGAGTTGGGAGATGGACAGGGACATAAACTCAGCTGATGAAAAAGTCCTTAATTTATATTTCATTATGAAAAGATGGAGTCCCATCTGTCAAGTGTATTTAAAATGCATTCATTTAACATTATTACAAATATTTCTGAGCAAGTTTCATGCTATGTATTTGGTAACTTTTATTTCATGTAAAATATTTAAGTTTAGCAATGGCTGAACTTTCAAGTGTTACAATAGCTGAAAGTGACAATATACAATTGGAGACCAAAATTCAACAAAATTTAATACCTGATGTACCTTAATAGTACATCCCAAATACCATTGGCTTATTCTCTGCTGATTCCCCAGCACACATTTTAATTTCAACATCTTGAAGTTAATACATTCTGCTGGGCTATGATTGATTTGCTGTCATTTTAAAATAGGCTCTGTGAAGTCTTATGGGAAAATTCAGAAATCATCCTGAAATCTTATGTTTTAATTTTTATTGTATTTGTTAAATTTACACTTACAATCCCTAGCAGGGAAGTACATATTTTAATAAAAAATACAATTTTGGGGCATTTTGTGATATATTGCTACTTTCTACATGTACCACTAGAAAGAAGAAAGTTAATGACATTATGGAAATGTTTAATTTTCTTTCAAAAATGTTATAGAAACATCCATTAACTGAGTGTTTCTGCCCATTGGCCAAAGGTACATGAAAGAAAAGAGAAGAGGTGAATACCACATTTTGGGGAAAGAGGGGTTTTATGCCTTTCAACAAATGCTTGACTCTTTCTATGAGTCTAGCAGTGAGACTGCTTAACCACTTTGATTCCAGAAAAATACCTTGATATATTTTGCCTTTCCCCCATTGCTTAAGACCTTCCAAGGCCATTAGGGGCTCTGTCGGTATAACAATACCTCAGTGTGAAGATTTCCTAGTCATGCTGTTTTAATTACGAAAGAATCATATATAAAACTATTCCACTATTAATGCAGGCAGTCTTGGATGAAAAACCCACAATTCAGGTTGAAGTTTAGCCTGTACTAAAATTGATTTCATAGTTAAAACCTATGAGCTAAGTGCATGCAGACAAAACTCCATATCCCCAAAAGCCCTTTCTGTACCACCCAGAAATAACATGAAAGGTGGAATTAAGACACCTGAAACTTCAGGGAACCAGAGGCAGCAGACACGACACATGATGTGTTGCCAGAAACCTGAGTCCAGGAGTAAGAGCTGGAGGCCATCTGGAGCTCAAGAGGATGTCTAAGGTAACTCTGTTGTTATATGTTCAAATGCCTTCCCTGCTGTCATAGAATTGTTTGGGTCGGAAGAGACTTTAAGACCACCTAGGTCCAATCCTCTTTGCTTGAGTACGGATGCCACCTACTAGATCAGCTTGTTCAGGGCATCCTGGCCTTCAATATTGCCAGGCATGTGTCATCCACAGCTTTCCTGGGCAGCCAGTTCCAGTGCCTCACCACCCTCTGCATAAAGGATTGCTTCCTCAGATCTAATCTAAATCCTTGGTCTTTTCTATTTAAAACTGTCCCCCTGTGTCACACACACAGACATACAGAATGACTAGGCTGGAAGAGACCTTTAAGATCATCATGCCCAACCCATGCCCTAATAACTCAATTAAACCATGGCACCAGGTGCCACATCCAGTCTTTTTTTTAAACACACCCAGGGATGGTGACACCACCACCTCCCCAGGCAGACCATTCCAGTACTTTACTATTCTTTCCATGAAAAACTTTGTCCTGATATCCAACCTAAATTTCCCCTTGTGCAGCTTCAGAATGTTTCCTCTTGTTCTGTCAGCTGCTGCCTGGTGAAAGAGGCCAACCCCCACCTGACTACAGTCACCTTTCAGGAAGTTGTAGAGAGTGATAAGGTCTCCTTTTCTCCAGGCTGAGCAACCCCAGCTCCCTCAGCTGTTCCTCAGAAGATTTGTGTTCCAAGCCCCTCACCAGCCTCGTTGCCTCCTCTGGATGTGCCCAAGTGTCTCAACGTCCTTCCTGAACTGTAGGGACAGAATAGGACACAGCACTCAAGGTGTGACCTCACCAGGGCTGAGTAGAGGGGAAGAATGACCTCCCTTCTCCTGCTGGCCACACTATTGCTGATACAGGCCAGGATGCCTCTGGCCTTCTTGACCACCAGGGCACACGGCTGGCTCATGTTCAACCAGC
>JANRGV010000001.1:94004197-94037303 GCA_024734035.1 Alethe castanea | reverse complement strand
GTCCTCCAGGAAAACAAAACAGGGCAACGAGACCTGAATGTCAAATGCAAAAAACAAGCAGATCTGATTCTTCCTCTTCCTCTTCTTTCTCCTGTCTCCATACCAATGGCCCTGGTAAAATTCCTTTCAGAAGTAGACCTTATCAATGAATTCTCTCTGGCTCACAGACCAGCTGTAAGCCCCTTCCACACTGTCTGCTCTGAATTACCTGTGTCTGTCTGGCACAAAGGCAAGTGGGCACCCAGCTGTCCAGTCCTGGTGGCCTCACTTGGTCTTGGACAGTGAAGGGCTGGCTCAGAACAGCATCCCAGGTTTTCTGCAGACCTCGAATAAACTGCTTTGTCACTTGGTGTCTCAGCTGGCCTCCATGAGAAATGGAGTGAAGGTTTCTCTCTTTTTCCCTTGTTGATAGGAACTATCAGTTTTGGGAGACAGGGATGTGTCTGTGTGTACAGGAGGAAATTCCTGCCTTAAATCAGTGGCAGCAGCAACGTGGATGGCACAGAGGGGCTGCTGAGGCACAGTGATAAAGGTGACACTGGTCCATGCCTGAACTGTGAAAGTGCCATGTTCTCCCTCACCCTGTCCCCCTTTAGATCTGCAGGATTGGGTCAGGTTTGGAGAATCAGGTTTGGAGAATCCAGAGGACAGCCATGGAGCCTGGAGTGACAGGGAACTGCACCAGGAGGCTGCACATGGGGAGGAGGGAGCTCATCCCTCACCTGCTGCTACAAGAGCTGTGGAAATGGCTGTTACTGCTGGCTTTTCCCAACTCTTTAGAGCACAGAGCTTCTAATCTCTTTCACTGCAAATACACTGTCTCTTCTCAAGAAGAATTGTAACTCTAAATTTGCTTAATACCCTTTTACTGATGTTAAAATTTGCATGAAATAAGCTGCTTTCAATTCCCCTTTACATATATCAAAAATAAGCAAGCACACAAAACAGCACGAGCTTGACTTCTTAAAGCTCCTTCCCAGATTATTTAGCTCTAGGGTGTCCCAGGGAGCCTCCCTTTCTCCTCAGCAGTGCCACAGCTCCAGAGCTGCAGGTTTGGCTGGGTGCTGGGGGCATCCCAGAGCTCCCTGAGCTCAGTGCAGGCTAATTGCTCAAATATTTCCTTTGCACTTGGTGAGGTTCTGCTTCAGCGGCTGCAAATTAAAGTGACACTGCAATTCAAGCCAGCACAATGAAATGATGCTCCTGCTGCTTTGATGTTGGTCCTTAGATAGATAACGCCTTAAAAATAAGACAAAAGAGGAACTGCTGACTAATTTGGCACTAAGCATCAGCCAGAGATCAAAAATGGCCACGTGCAGAGCCTGCTGGTGGGAGTGGTGATAACATCTGTGGGTGAAGACAGGTAAAAATCATCTGCTTCACCTGCAGCAGTTAAGAGTGTTCCACTTTGCTGACTGAACAGCTACATTTAAACTTCCTTTTCATTTGGGTGTTTATAAACACCAGCCAGAGCTGGGGCTGAGAGAAGCAGCAGAGCAGCACAGCCCAGGTGAGCCTATGGACAAACTGATTGATTTGAGCTTATTTAAGGAAAATATCCCAGATGTAGGATGCTCTGTGGCAGTGAAGCAAGGAGCTGAGTGTCTGGAGAGAAATGGTTTCATGGCCATTGACATTTTCTCTGTTTGCACTGACAGAGCAGCTTCAGGCAGATTTTGAGCTTCCTGCCAAAATACACGGCAAAAGTAAATTCATTTCAGCAATTTCTTACAGCATGAGAACAAATGATCCCATTGCCTGATTTTTCTGGTTTCCTTAATTCTCCTTCAAGACTAGATGAGTGTATTCAGTGAATCAGAACATAGAAAAACTTACTTGACCCAAGTTGAGCTTTATTTACAACAGGTTCCTACTGCTGTCAGTAGTAACTTTGCTCTGGCTTTAGGTGTAGGACTGAGTCTTGTGTTGGAGGCTTGCAGCAATCCTCATCCTCACTTCTGTGAACGTTGCTGTCAAGTTACAGCTTCTGTTTCCTGGGTTGGCTCCAAAACCCCTCAAAGATTCAGTGTTTAATACAGGTTTAATACAGTTCACTAAAGACAGGTTGTTCAGCCTGTGCTGGGACAGGGCAACAGTGCAAAATAAAAATTAGCTGGGTAACATCACACTTTGCCTTTCTTCTGGGCCTCTGCTTTTAAATTGCTGTGATGTCCTGGGATGACTTTATGATGCTGAATTGTATCCCATTCATCTGTTTAGCCCAGAAATAAGTTTTGTGCCTTTAGAACTAGATCTGAGAGCAAAGCAGGGGAGAAGGAAAAAGCAGTGGATTCTTTCTGTGGCTGTATTCAAAAGTACAGAGATGAGAGCTTCAGTTTCCTCTCAGTGCATTATCTGCAGCACAGACAGCAGGAGAGAGCTCTCCTTTGCTTTTAGTTAGTTTTTTCAGCTAGCTGAGGCAGAAAAGTTCCCTGGACTGTGGTTTTTTATTTTCCTGAGCTGTTCAGCCCTGCTTTGGACTGAAAACCCAGAAAAGCACCAGAAGCTCACACCTGAGAGCTGCATTCCAGCACCAGAGGGACTGAGACACTCAGTGAGCAGAGAAACACCCACAGAAAGGACTCTGTCTCTGAATTTGCCATCTCTTCAGAACAATGGGAGGTTCCATTGTTTAATATGATTCATTTTTTCATCATTTTTGTGAGCACTTTGCTTGTTGAATAGTTTTCCCCACTCTTCTCGGAGGAGGTTTATCTCCTGAACAGGTGGGGGAGAATTTTGCCCTTTGGAAGTTCCTTTCCAAATTTGTCCCAAACCAGGACATGTGGCCTCCAGTGTCATGGAAATGTTTCCCTGAAGGCAGCAGTCCACCAAGAGCTTTTGAGACACTCTTGTCTCAAGCAGGCAAAAACCTCCCTGATGTTCCTGACCACTTTGTTATGATTTTCTGGCACTCCTGGCTACACAGAGCTCTGAATCAAGTTTTGTTCTCCCAAACTCAAACACCTGAGAAGAAGTTTAAATCTACAGGCACAGGGATAAAGTAGTGTAAACACAACACCTCTCTTTAGTGGTAGCTGCTATCACTCAACACTATTAAAACCCACAAGCCTGGATCTTCAAAAAGCCAATCTTCTTATTCCTTAAATAAGCAACCTCTTGCATACACACAAGTTAAAAATAAAGGCACAGCCTGGACACCAAGATGAGCTCAGTAAGATCTGATGTATGATTTGCAGCCAGGAAAGTGGAGCTGAGCTGTAGAAGTGATTCATTACCCCTGCATTCAGCCCCAGCACAGTGTTGCAGACAGTTATTCTGGGCCTTAATTGCTTCTGTTAACATAATATTCTAGAGCTCATTAGTGATAAACAATGTGTATTAATATCATTCAGACAAGAACTAAAGATTAAGGTGGAAATCCATTTGCTGTGATGGCCATTAGTCAATTCAGAGCTGCTGAATGATGCTTGAGAATCTAATATGAATTGGGAGAGTCAATATTTCATCAGGCAGATCCTCTCATTCTCCTGTGAAAAGTTCTTTGTCTAAAAAAAAGTTACTTAATGAAAAGTGTGTGCTTGAAAAAGACACACACAAAGTACTGGTCTCCAGCAGTTTCAGTCCTAAAGGGTGGATAAGGCCTGGTTTGGGTCTGATGGAAGCATGGCACAATGATTCTTCCAGTGCAAATCTGCCCCAGTGTTGTCAAATTAATTACTCTCAAATGTAGAGACTTCTCACCTTCAGTTCCATTTTCTGGCCCAGGCAGGTCACTTTTTGTAAGAGATTTCTCCAGATGTGAAGGACGGAGGGCATAATTTATCTCTAAGTTTGTTCTTAATTAATATTGGGGAGACCCCACAAATGGCTCAGCACCAGTGGCACAAAAAAATCTCTCCACACTCAGAAGTGTTGCCTGCTCCCTTCTCACACACATTTCTTCTCCCCTTCTTCCTCAGTGCCAGAAAATGTCAATTTCTCTTCAGAACTTTGCTTTGAGTGTCTTTATGATGTAGAAGACCCACAGTGCTGGAGCCTGTGTGATCTGGGGAGCAAACATGGTGTGGCTGATGGAAAGGCAAAGAAGCAGCTTCAGTAGAATTTTGTAGTAAGATCTGGAGTATCTTCAGAGAGTTCAAAGAAAAACAAAATCTTTAAGATTAAATTTAAGAAACTGCTTCTTTAAAAAATTTATTTAAAAAATAGTAGAGAGGTAGCATGACTGTTGAGTTGTTTATAAATCAGGAGGTCTGGAAAGGAGTTTATAAACACACAAAGCCCAGCTACAAGCAGGAATTTCCTACCTTTAGTGAAGGTGTGATTTCTTAATAATAAGAGGATTGTACATTGAAAGGTCTTGCATGGGTGGGCTCATAAAGTAACCTTGTTTGGAATATGTCTCCAAGATAAAATTCATTCAACTCTGGGAAAAATGTAACCTGTTTATGCAGGAGGTCAGACAAGACGACCCTAATGCTGCCCATCTTAGCCCTCAGAACCCAAACTTCTGTGAAAGCTGGGAAGGTGCTAAAAAATCAGCTGGATGTATTTGAATGAAACGACCTGAGATTTCTCTCAGTAAGTGTCACGTGTGAATTGCCTACCCCTCACCAAAAGAACACAAATTTCTGCTACTTTTTTTTTTTTTGCTTGTTTGTTCGTTATCTGGGAAGTGATTCAACTAAAAAAATTACTCCACCCCACACCTAAGAAAGTCAGCTAAAAGCTTCTGCTCTCAGAGATCACCTTTTCCCCGTGCCGAATGTCTGCAGAGGTGTTTGGGGTGATAATTGCTAATGTCAGCACAATGATCTCATGTTTAGCCCCGGTTTTTATTTATTCCCCAGCGCGATCATTATTTTCTCTTTTCAGCAGCATTAAGAGGGCATTTCAGTTTACAGGAGGCTGCACAGCTGAGTGAGTGGCTGCCTCTGCCAAACCTCCAGGCTTTTCAGAGCACAAATGCCTCGAGTTACCCTTCTCGCTTGGCTCAGCGAGAGGCTCTAGGTGGCCAATGCCCAGGGCTAATCCTGCCTTTATTCCTCCCAGCTGCGAGCTGGATGGGCTTTGTAGCTCCCGCGGGAACAGCCGAGCTGTGCCCCGGCGGGGGAGGCACTTCTGCCCAAAATCGGGTCCTGGGGACACCCAGGGAGGGCTCCCTGCGACCTGCGGACACGAGTGCCACCTGCGGACAGGGAGTGCCACCTGCGGACACGAGTGCCACCTGCGGACAGGGAGTGCCACCTGCGGACACCGAGTGCCACCTGCGGACACGAGTGCCACCTGCGCCGGGGGCACCGCGAGCAGGATGCTCTGGGAGGGGTCCCGAACCGAGCTGGGTGTTTTGGGAGTGGGTACCAAACTGAGCTGGGTGTTTTAGGAGGGGTCCCAAGCCGAGCTGGGTGTTTTGGGAGCAGTATCAAACCCAGCAGGATGCTCTGGGAGTGGGTACCAAACCGAGCTGGGTGTCTTGGGAGCAGGTTCCACACGGAGTAGGGGTCTTTGGGAGGGTACCAAACTGAGCTGGGTGTTTTAGGAGCGGTACCAAACCGGGCTGGATGTTTTGGGAGCAGGGTCCACACAGAGTAGGGGTCTTTGGGAGGGTAGCAAACCCAGCAGGATGATTGGGATGGGTACCAAACCGAGCTGGGTGTTTTGGGAGCAGTATCAAACCCAGCAGGATGCTCCGGGAGTGAGTACCAAACTGAGCTGGGTATTTTGGGAGCGGTACCAAACCCAGCAGGATGCTCTGGGAGTGGGTACCAAACTGAGCTGGGTGTTTTGGGAGCTGTGTAAAACCCAACAGGATGCTCTGGGAGTGGGTACCAAACTGAGCTGGGTGTTTTGGGAGCAGGTTCCACACGGAGTAGGCGTCTTTGGGAGGGTAGCAAACCCAGCAGGATACTTTGGGAGCAGTACAAAACTGAGCTGGGTGTTTTGGGAGCAGTACCAAACCCAGCAGGATACTTTGGGAGCAGTACCAAACCAAGCTGGGTGTTTTGGGAGCAGGTTCCACACAGAGCAGGGGGCTTTGGCATGGGTACCAAACTGATCTGAGTGTTCTGGGAGCTGTGTCAAACCCAGCAGGATGCTCTGGGAGTGGGTACCAAACCGAGCTGGGTGTTTTGGGAGCTGGTTCCACACAGAGTAGGGGGTCTTTGGGAGGGTACCAAACCTAGCAGGATGCTTTGGGAGCAGTACAAAACCGAGCTGGGTGTTTTGGGAGCGGTCCCAGACTGAGCTGGGCGTTTTGGGAGCAGTACCAAACCCTGGGCCCTGGCCGATCGGTTTGCTGGGTCAGTTCTTCACCATCGGCCGTTTTGTTAATAAAAACGTGCAAAATCTGCGTGGCCGCTCCTTGCCATGTCCTGGTGGGGCTCAGCCAAGTCTTGGGGCAGTGATCACGCCCCTCTTCCTGCTTTCCTCCATGTGCGGTCTCTTGTTTGTGAGCCTGACCCATCCAGATGCTTGGTGTTCCAGGATCTGCATCAGGACCGTGATGCCGAATCACTTCAGGCACTGCCTCACCAACAAAACACTGCTTATTCTACTCAGGGAACATCCCTGAGCTGAGCCCAAACTAAGCTGGGTTTACTCCTTGACTCATCACACTGCCAAAAAAAAAAAAAAAGACCTAATATTTTTCCTGATTATTAATATTCCAAAATCATACCATTTAGCTCCAAAAGAAGAACATGCATCAGCCCCCACACCATGGAGAGCTGCTCACACACTCCGGCTGCTCTCGCTCCCGTGCTGATGATCTTCGTTAGACGCTTCTTAATTAGGAGGGGCCCCGGGAGGTGAAGGCGGTGCCGCTGCTGCCAGCCCTGCAGGCTCCCCGGGCGGGGACGGGGCTCAGAAACCCCCACGGTGTCACTGACTGAAGCCAGGCCAGCTGTGCAGCCAGCTGTGTGCTCGGGAGGGGGGGAGGTGACTTTGATGTGCGTGGAGCCGGGGCGCTTGGAAGCCACGGGATGTGTCTGCATCCCCTGGATGTGAGTGCATCCCCTGGGTGTGTGTGCATCCCCTGGGATGTGTTTCCATCCCCTGGGATGTGTTTGCATCCCCATAGATGTGTTTGCACCCCCTGGATGTGTTTCCATCCCCTGGATGTGTTTGCACCCCCTGGGATGTGTCTGCATCCCCTGGGATGTGACTGCATCCCCTGGGATGTGAGTGCAGCCCCTGGATGTGAGTGCAGTCCCCTGGGATTTGTTTGCACCCCCTGGATGTGTTTCCATCCCCTGGATGTGTTTGCACCCCCTGGGATGTGTTTCCATCCCCTCTCCACCCGGGGATCACTCCTGGCCAGGCTCCAGCTCTCTGCCCAGAGCAGTGCCTGGTGCTGGGGGCTCTGTGTATGCCTGGGATAAATTGCAATTCTAATTGACTTCACCTCCTTGGATCTTGATCCGAGGAGAAAACATCTGGGCCTGATGTGATTTTATTAAGTGCTGATTTCATCAGCAAAGGGAAAAAAGGGTAGGGAGGAAAAAAAGGAGGAAACTTGCTAGCCAGTCAGACCAGCCCCTTGCAAACCTCTGAAGGTGATGGAGTGGCACAGGGGAGCAGGCAGGTGGGACCGTGGCAGCTGCAGGCTGGAGGTGGCCAAAGAGTGATGGCCTTTGATCCCCTCCACCCTCACTGGTGATGCTCAATGGGCCTTGGGAAAAAAGGCAGAAAAAATTATGGAGCAGGCAAAGAAAAACAAAATCCCAAATTGCCCTTTTTCCCAGGAAAAGGCAATTAGCAGGGTTAGCATCAATCTGCTGGGCTAAACCCTGATAGAGCCACAGGCAGAGGTGTCACAAGAGGGTCTGTCCTCAGCAGAGCTGGCCCTGCAGCGTGCCCTGGCCACTGGCTCGTGGCACAGCTGGCCTCTGAGGGCACAAGGACCATGAGCTGGGCTGAGAATAGCTCTGGCAGTGCACGTGTGATGGGGCTTTCACATTGCTTAATGACCATCCTCTTGTGGAGGGGGCACCTTAAAATACATTTTCAAGTAAAAAATCTCATAAGTCGTGACACACGTGGGCTTATTGCAACAGTAATTTGGTTTGGGGATTTTTTTTTACCCCCCTCCCACTTTCTTCCTTTTTAAATTTTTTTTTTGCCTTTCCCCCCTCCTGCTTGTTCTTTCAGCTGCTTACAATTTTTCCGGGACAAATTTAGGCCTGGGCCGTGTCCCACTTATGTTTGGAAAGTCTGAACAGCCTTGGCTCCACTGCCAGGAGCGAGGAGAAAGGGCACACAGCCCATGGCAGTTTGAAACTTAAAATAAAAAGAGCCAAATGCCAAAGAAAACTCCAGATCTCACTGAGCTTTGGAATTGAAGGGTGAGCGGGAAGGCAGAGAGGGGATCCCCTGGGTTTGCCTTAGCCAAAAAAACTGTTTAAATGGAGCTGAGCTCCTCTGGGAGGAGTCTGGAAGACAACTTGCCTTGTTCCTCCTCTGCTGGATAAGGGGCTGCTGCTTTTCCTCTGCCACGAGCCCCTTGGGCACTGACATGGACATGTGTCCACCTCTGTCCTGAGATGGGACAAATCCCACCTCCAACGGGCTCTTTAGCATTGCTAAATGCAACATTTGGGATTTTCTATCAGTGAGCCCATGGTCCCACACCACAGCAATGCCATTCACCAGGAGGCAGATTGGGAAAAGAGGCTGCACAGATTTTGGAGGAATGCTGCTGGTCTGCTGGGAAGGTGAAGAGGTGGCTGGGGCACGGTCTGTAATTACCTATGCAAGGAGCAGCTGGCAAAAGCTGAAGGGCTTTTTAATTAGCAGCCAAAGGCAAATCAGGATCCAACAGCAGGGAAGCTGAAGTCAGCAAAGTCAAGGTGGAAATCTGAGGGCAGTTTTTCCAGTGAGGGTAATTAAGTGCCAGCAGAGAGCAGCGTGAGACATGAGGAATTGCCATCATTCAAGGACCTTAAATCAAGGAGAGGAGTTTCCCCTGCAGACACTCCTGCTCCTTCCACCTCTGCTCTGGCACTGCTCTCTCCCTTCTCAGGCTGCTGAGCCTGGCACTACCTGGGCACTGTTGCAGGGGCATCCCTGCTCATTTCTGACAACCCAGGCAGAGCATTTAGGGGGAAAAAAGGGCTGGTTTTCCCTCTGACCTGCAAGCAGCCAGCCTGCCCTCATCCTGGCTCACATGGGATCTTATAGCAGCTTTCTTGTGCTGAGATTCTGCCTGATTTTTTGCCTGCATGGGGCTTGCACCTTGGGACACAGCAGATCTGCTTCTCTCACCCTGCAAGAGCAAGGCTGGATCAGTTTAGGCTGGAGTTTAGGCTGGAGCAGGGCTCCTTGGCTGTAACATCCTCTGAAGTCCCAAAATCCTCACCAGCAAGTGAGAGGTTGGGGTTTAAGACAAACCTGCCCTCCTGTGGCACATTAATTCCAAAATAAAGGGTCAGGCTGCTGGATGGGGGCAGATGTGCCAGCAAGAGGTTATCCTCCAGGAGCTGGAGCTTTGGGATGGGGATAGAAGCAAAAAATCACCATTTGGGGCTGGTTGGGGAGCAGCTCTGGCTCATACCAATTGTTTGACGTGGTCTTTCCTCTTCCAAAAATAAACAGGAACCGTTTGGAAAGCCCCTGTGCAGGGGGGAGCAGAACTCCCCAAAATAAATAAATACACAGAGAGCCCGGGTTGAGTTCACCCAGCTGGCTGTTCCCCACTGCCAAGGGCTGTGAAGGATGAGGGTGAAGCTCAGAATGTCTCAGTGGGGGTGAGAGCACATGAGGCTCTTTCTCCATTTAATGGGGTTTTTGGGAAAATGCTGAAATGGCCTCCTTGAGCAGGAGCTACTCTGTCTCTCTTGGAGCATGGCTTTCTGCTCTCCCCAAAATAACTGCTGCACTATCAGCCTTTCAACTCATTTTAGTCACAAACAGTTTAAGGGGACAGAAAAAGCCCTCATTTGGGTTTAATTAAAGTGCAACATGGGGAGAAGTTTCACATTTCTGCTTTTAAGGTTGGGTTTTTAGTGCCCCAGCTGCTTTTGCTGTGGTTTCCCTTCCATTTACTGGACTGAAGCCCTGAAGGCACCGTGGCCTCACTGAGGCTCCCCAAATCACCCCACAAACAGGGACACAACAACACAGGAGGCACAGAGCTGGAGCTGCCAGACAAACTCTGTGTTCTTAAATGTTATTAAGCTGATGAATTAAATATGAATTTTGTTTCAGGTGTAACATCAAAATCACCAAGAGACCCCAATGTGCTTGTGTTGCATAAATGCTCAGCATTTCCTCAACACTCGTTCAGCTCCCTTGGACATGGGCATCAGGACAGGAAGGGATTGAGCATGGCTGCAGTTTGGAAAGCAGAAATGCCTCTTCTCTGCTCTTTTTGGGGCTGTACTCACATTTTTTAGCTGACTGAGTCAGTGCTCTGGGGTGCTGGGGCATTTTCTGCTGGGGAAGCATCACCTTGACGCCCACTGGCTCTGCCTTATCAATCTTTCATGTCCTGAAAGCCCTGCTTGGTGACTGACAGCTGTCAGGGCAGGACTGGAAAAAGCCAGTTTGCTCTTTATTTTACTGCCTCCAGTTCAAAATGAAAAATTAAAAAAAAAAAATCTTTAAAATGGGGGAAAAAAATTAAAAATTGGAGTTTCTGCCCTCAAGTTTTTGGCTGTATTGACCCTGACCACTGCTCAGGGCTGTCTCACTGGCTTTGACCTTGCTGCAGTGCTCACCTGTGGAAAGCTGAGCAGCTCCATCCCTGTGGGGCTGGAGAACATGAGCCACAACAGAGCCCCCCTCACCCTGTGACCAGTGCAGCAGGGAGGGTAAAGGCTTCTTCCCTGCTATAAACAGTCACAGGATGCTTCAGGCCACCAAAAATGCTTTTCTCCTGCAATTCAAAAGCCTTTTGAGATTTCATGTGAGAAAACAAACTGCTGCCACTGAGGGCACAGCTCGTGCCACTGCTGCCCACAGGTTCATCTCAGCACAGGCTGAAGGCTTGGCTCTGCTTCACCAGACTGCTCCCTGGCTTCCCCCAAAAACAGGGATAAAAATGGGATTCAGCCCCATTGCTGCTCCTGCAACACAGAGAGAGTTTTCTCCCCCAAGAGGGTAAAGAGAGACAGGGAAGGTGTTGGGAGTTCAGCAGCTCCAGCAGGATCTGTGCTAGGATTGAGCAATGGTTTGAAGTTTTAGGGTAGCAGCAGCTCTGAGCCTTTGGCATCACCCAGGGTGACACCTCAGGGCCTTCAGGGGCAGGGAACACTCTGGTGTCAGCATGGCTGGCAGGACTGCTCAGCACAAGGGAGGCCAGACAGATGTTCCCTCACTCCTGGGGAGGGCAGCTTTCCATCTGCTGTTCTGCCTTCACTTTGCATGTTATTCACTCCCTACTCCAAAGCCCCCATTTCCAGTCCAAGGGACCATCCCAAGCAATCCACAGCCACACACTGATGTTTGTTTTTCCTCAAATCCCCACGTCTGCCCCAGAAAAAGGCAGTTCTCATGGGTGCTGTCACCACAGTGTGGCCAAATGTGACATCCCTGTGGAATAAATAAAGCTAGAGTCGGGGATTTCTCAAAAAGTTTTATTACACCACAGTGAAAAAGGAGCAGTAACAAACCATCTTTTGTGGGTAACAATAACAAACCATCTCAGTTCAGCTCAATGCACTGAATCAGGAGCAGCACCAAGTGCCTGAATCTCAGCTCTCCTGTAAATGAGAGCAGGATTCAGAGGTTCACACACCTCTGCAGGTGCAGAGGCTTGAACTCCCTGGGGAGGAAGGGGCTCATGCTCAGACCAAACTTTGCTTTTTAAGACAAAGCAAAGACTTCACTTTCTTCACTGGCTGTTTCTGAGCTCAGAAAGAATATCATGGTCACCTCCAGAACAGCTCCCTGGTGTCTCTTTCTGCTTCATTCCCATGAGATCAGGATCTCTCTGCAGACTGCTGTCTCTAGCTGCTGTGGAGGGGCTTGGCATACACAGGCTCCATGAGGTGGTAAATCAGGAACATGAACAGGCACCCAAGGAAGACCAGGCTCATCACAGCCAGGAGGACGAAGCGGCCGATGAGGAAGGTGTCCACAATCTGCAGGGAAGAGAAACACAAAGATCCCAGCATGTCACAGCCCCAGGCTCAAACACAAAGATCCCAGCATGTCACAGCCCCAGCCTGCTCCAGGAGCCTGGAGGGAGCTCACCACGTCCTGGAAAAAAAGAACCTCTGGGGCTCCCCCACATTTCTCCCCTTGCTTTTCATCCCTGGCCTGGGCACTCTCTGGGACGCACAGTGTGCAACAAATGAGAACAAGAATCCCTGCAAAAAGCTACTGGGAATGTTAATGTGGAGCACACAGAACTGAGCACAGGGAAGTGACAGCAGTCATGCCCTGAAGCAGTTCTCCCCAGTCACAAAATGATTCTCCTTCAGAAGGGAGATAGTGAGAAAAGAAAAAAATAACAATTAAAAAAAAAAAAAAGCTACGGTAGCTAGGCAAGACAAAGAGAAGCCCATGGTGAGGAGGCTGTTTATGAAATCCCCTCTCTGCTCCCCACACCCCCCAGAGCTCTGCTCAGCCCCAGCTCAGCTTTATCCATCGCATTAGCTCAGCCCTGGTGCTCCTGCAGAGAGTCTCTGGTGAGCCAAGCGCCGGCTCCTTCTGCACGTTTCACTTTTTAATTAGCCAATTAGCAGAGTTTTGGTGCAGAAAGCCCAGGTCATGTATTATTGATAGGCAGGGCAGGTCCAGTCCAATTGAAGATCCGTAAAAAAATCAGCTTTCCAATTCCATTTGCCTCCCAGGCAACAAACACGCACTGGGCTGCCCTTCATCTCACTCCTAACCTTCACACGAGCAGGTCAGATGTGACACAGAGAGAAAAAAAGAACATTACAAGTATCTTTTAGTAGGGATTTACACAGAACAAGAACCAGCAGAGCAATAATTAACATGCATTAACAATAGAACAGAGGAAACGGCACCTGAAAGGGCACAAAACTTTGTGTATTCAAAGCCCAAAGAGCTCTGGGAGAGCTCAAGGTGGCAGCTCAGACAGCCTGATCCAAAAACTGGGGGAGATCCCTGTGGCTGACAATGCAGATAGCTTCATGCTCAAGCACGGCAAGAACCTACAAGAGAGCTAAAGAGCTGTTATTGGGCTTTAATCAGAAAACAGAGCCGAGGGAAGAGTGAAAGGCTGCAGAATTGGAGGGAACACGATCAGGAGAGGGAATGGCAGAGAGAGCAGAGGCTGCTGGAGCTGCAGCAGGAGCTCCTGGGGACAAAGGGGAGCTGAGCCCCATGGGTCAGGTGGAGCAGTGTGTAAATCAGCAATTCAGTCAGATAAATTAATAGTTGCCGGCTCCAGCAGCGGCACAGCCCGTGCCAGCGGGAGATCGCTGGGGTCGGAGCGGCAGCAGAGCAAAAAGGCAGCGCGGGGCAATCCCCGGGGCACCGGCGATGGACCGGGGCTATCCCCGAGGCAAAAGCCCATTCCCGGGCCTCAGGGCACCATCCGCGGGGTAAAGAACCATTCCCAGCGCTTCAGAATGGCCGCAAAGACCCATCGGGGGCCATTCCCACGGCAAAGGCCGAACCCCGGGGCCCCGGGGCAGGAGCCGGGCCCGTCACCGCCCTCCAGGCCCATCCCGGGGCACAGCCCTCCCTCCCCGGCCCCTCCCGGCCGGCCTCACCTCCTCGGCGCCGGCCGGGGCCGGACTCTCGCCCTCCCGGGGGAAGAGCAGCAGCGCGGCCGTGAGAGCGGCGGCTCCGAGCGCCACCGGCACCGCGGCGACCCTGCGGGAGAGCGGGGCGAGCTCAGCACCGGCGGGCCCGAGCCCCGCGCTCCCCGGGCGCGCCCCCGCTCCGTCCCCGCGCTCACCAGTTGATCCAGATATTTGCTTTATTCCTGGAGGCAAGTTTCTTCATCTTTGGACTCACAGTGGGAAATTCTTTCTTCTTTGAAAGTGTCATCTAGTGCCAAACTGAAAAGAAATTGATTCCTCTTCCTAGTTCTAGTACATAGTATGGCAGCTGCAAAGAATAAATAAGCACAGGTGGTTCAACTGTGGGTTCGTGAGCTTAGAGAGAAATGTCTGAATATCCCTGGTTAGACCTTTGCCACTTGAATACATTTTGCTTAGCACTATTCTATATATAACATTCATGGAACTGTTACAATAAAATATATTAGCAACAAGAATTTATTCCTTATATTTGGTATTTACACAACTACTATCAAGAAATCCTATTTGTTTATATGACATTTTTTTGTGATGGCCAGAAGCTAAAGGAAAAATAAGGAAGAGAGAAAAAATGAATAAAAACCAAAAGAAAAAAAAGAGAGAGGCTGGAGTAGTGCTCAACTGGAAAAGTTTTACACATTAAAGCACAGCTGTGATTTTTACTGCAGATTCACAGTCCATTGTAGTTTTAGGACATCATAAAACTATTTTACCTTTTTTGTTCCCAGTGGTTAGTCTCTGTTGAAAGACTGTGTTACTTCAGTCTGAATTCTGCTCTGAAAATAGGTTTAATAAGTGGTTACACTTTTGTGTGTTTTGAGATATACAGATTTGGGTGATTAAGCCTTGACATTGAGTACAGCAGCACTGGGTCAGAAACAGGTCCACCTACCAACACATCCTGTCTCTGAGAGCACATATCTCAGGGGAAAAAAAGGAAAAGGGCAGACATTCTGTGACACTGTACCCCTACATTTCCTCTGAGATAACAATAATCTGCACCTTGAGGTCTTTTGAGTCACAGGTTTTATCCTTGTGTTTATCAGCACTTAATGAATGTTTCTCCACAGATTTCAGTAATTTAACTCATCTAAACTTTCACTGTACATATTATTCCCTGTCAGAAATGCATATCATTTAATAAGACCTTCTGTGGGAAAAATATGTACCTATTTTTTATCCTTTGACTTAAATCTCCTTAAAATTTCATTTGTCTCTGCCTTGTTTCTGTATTCTGAGAATGAATGAAAAACTATTCCCCTATTCACTCACTGCCATGGTGCTCATTATCCATTTCTTCTCCAGACAAAAATATCCAAATCTATTTCACTTTTTCTCTTGCAGAAACAATTTCACCCTATTTATCATACTTGTTGCCCTTTTCTGTACCTTTTCCATACCTAATATTTTATTATTATAAACAGAACTGCAAATAGCATTCAAGATGTGAAGACAACAAGGATTTATACAGCAGCATAATTATACTTTCTGCTTTCCTCTCAATTCTTTTCCCAGTTCTCAAAATTCTATTTATTTTTCTGACCACCGCTAAACATTGAGCTGATGTTTTCAGGGTAATATTATATAATGACTCCAAAATCTCTTTCTTGAATAGTAATAACTAATTTAAAGATCTTCACTGCATATGTAGAGATGGATTGTTTTTCCAACCAGCACTATTTTGCATTTGTCAAAAGTGAATCCCACTTACCCTTTTATCACCAGTCAATCAGCTTCACAAAATGTACCCAATGTTCTTCATTCAGATTGCTTCCTTAATATTTTGCATAAATTTAGCATTATCATCAAACTTAGTCACCTCTCTCTCCACTTCCCTTTCCAGACCAGAGCAACTGTGCCCTGGAACAAGCCCCTATGGATACCTACCAGTTACTTTCAGCCATTTTAAAAACAGTCTGAAAAGGGTCCTCTTGATCCAATTAGCTACCAGTGGAAGGATGTTCTCTTTCATCAAATGAGGGTTGTGTGTATTTTCTTATGCCCAGACATTTTGGTAACTGTATGAATTTGGCTCATCCCCTGACATCTCACATGCCTGCTGCTCTCCAGTTATCCCACCAGAACCACTACAGCTGGCTTCTGAAATCTTCAAATAAATTCAAGCCAGCTTGCTCCTTCTGAAAAAAAATGAAATTGGAACTGGAAACCAGAGGAGTCTGCTTCAAACTTTATACCCTACAGACAACATGGATTCACTCCCCTCTGCTTCAGTCAAGACTCTCTCTCAGCAGTGCAGGAAATGGCTCTCACATTCACTTGAGATCAGTCCTGTGCAAATGAGCATGTCACCAGTGAAATCCTGCTACTTGAGCAGCCTGCACAGCATGCTTTGCAACTCAGAAGGGTGCAAGGACAGAGACAGACTAATCTGGATCGCAGTAGAAAACAATGGTTTTTTCCCTACATTTCCCGACTCACAGACCAAGCAGATCATCCCCTAAAAATCCAAGAGGATGGACACTATCTTGGAGCTGACAGCTACCAACACGAGTCTTAAAAGGCTTTGATATTCTAGTACCAGCACACAGAGGTGTGCAATTCAAGTCAGGAGGCCAATGTTACTTGTCAGAAATGCTTGATCTGTACTGAGCTCCACCAAGAATGCAAGCAGTTATTTTTATAAAACCTCCAGGTTCTCAGCCTGGGTCTATATGTGAAACTTGTGAATAAGTTTAGATTGCTAAGTGTCTTCATGATCATCTACATTAGTATGATGTGGGAAATGAAGAAGGAAAGACAGGTTGTCTGAGCTTAGGAAATACACAGGGCATTTAGTATTTGGTATGGAGGTAAGTGTTGTAAGAATTATAGTGGTACATGAAAATGTTTATTATATTTTTAACAGTAGAAAAGCAGAATTCTTTCCCTCAGTACTATTTTAAGATATGTGAAGCCTATCTCTTTTGTGATGTCACTTCTGGATCCAGAGTGATAACTAAATGTGATCAAGCACAATAAATAATTATGCTCTTCTTCAGCTCACACCACCCAACTATTCTTGGTTCAATTTCATTTGGCATAAGGTAAAGGCCTGGTAGTTGTAACTGTTCATCATCAATTAAGATAATGTCATTCCCATTCTATGCTATAACATTGTAGTAAATTCTGTCACTGATTACTGTGGCAAATTTTTCCCCTGGTGTGCACCCTGCTCTATGTTTCACTGCCAGTTTGTTTTGTTGCCAGCCAGGGACCCCTGGCTTTCCTCTAGACTATTCCAAACTTTCATTTCACACTTCAGGCTATTTGCATAGAAAATTGGACATATCTTGTGATAATACACAGTTACTAAAGTGGGGTGGAGGGTAATCTCTTTTCATGTACCAAAATATCTGTGTGAAACCTTCCTTAAACCTACCCTTCATTTCTTTATTCAGGGGAAAAAAAACAACAAACAAAAAACTAAAGAATATAAAACAACAAAACTCCCCAAAACAAAAGCACAGATACCTTTCAAAGGGTAGCCTGTACTAATAACTGTGCTTACACAGGTAGCAAGAGATAATTTATGATATATCAGGAGGGAATGGTGGAATTCAACTTGCTAACTGGGACATACTTCATGCAGATTACAATGAATTTCAGTAATCATTGGAGCAGGTGATCTCACAACTGGTACTTCAGCCTGTAATGAGAAGTAGCAGCTGCTCCTTTCTTTGTGTTTAAATACAACTTCTGTTTCCAGTGCTGCACTTGCAGAGACCTTTTTTGTACTGCTTTCAGTACTGATTTTTTTAAATCTAAAAGGTGTCTTAGAGTAGTGGACATGGAAATATAGTCTTCTGCACCACAGGTTTATTTGGAATATATATAGATTATCTTCACCATGCAAAAGAAGAAAAATAAAAAATCCTAGGTAGCTGCAACAAGATTGTAATTCATTATATTTTCATTTTGTTGCCATTGATCAGAAATATTCTTTACAAGATGGGTTTTCGTTTCACACCCATAAGCTCACATATGTATATCCTCACCATTTGCCAACTGAAAAGTGTAATTAAAACTCACTTCCCAAAAAGCAGTTACATACAACTAGGAATTCAACTAGCACACCTGTGTGAAGCAGTGTTTACACCTAGGTAGTGTCACATACTGCATAGGAGAAAAGCACAATACATACTAAAAATACTTAACTTTTACTTTCCCCCCACAACCGATTTATGGCTCCATTTGAGCTTGAAATCTTACTTTTGAGATCAGACATGTACAGCAAACTGAGGATTTTACAATTAGAACTCTTTAGATATGCACACTGGTATCACTGAACAAAATAGAGTCTTCACTACAAAAAAAAAATAGTTTCAAGTAGGTGAAAGGTAGCAAATGTGTCATTAAGGTCTTCACTACCCAGTATAACATCACTTATTAGGGACTAATAAGCAGCTCACCTACAAAGATCCTGCTAATGTGCACTGCCATAACTCTGCTCAGATGAGTATGTCCCCACTAAGCTATTTGCTGCTGGCCTCACACATTCTGACACTGATTCAGACTATCAGAGATTAGTTCCTCTTCCAGTCTGGGGAGCTAAGGAAGCTGGAAACCAACAGAAGCTGCATATACAGCAACTGGATTATATCAGAACAGGGAGAAATCTGCATGAAAACAGTTCAGTACAGCTTTGCGGGGATATATAATCCTGAATTATTTCTTTATTTTTACCAGGAGAAATGTATTAAGAGCATAAGGCATATATGCAAAAGGTTTTCTCTCTTCTATAAAATATCTCATTTAAATTCTAGAGCACAGCAGACATTCATTAAAATTCAGTTGTTGCCAGGAATTTCAGTGACAGAACTGTGACAGCTGACGATGGGGATACTATTAGTGAGGTGGTCGAAGCTACACTGAAGATTCTTCCTCTCAGAAACACAGTTTGATCAGACATTTTTTTCTTCTTCCTCTCACTCCCCATTGCACTGAGTGTTGCAAAAGCAGTTTTGTGATTAGACTGGACAGCCTTTCAAGCTAGGACTCCCTGCATATTCAGATCACACTGGAATAGAAGCAATGATAAGCACAAAAAGATCCACAGGACTACTCAATAACAGAAAAGACATAGACAATAGTGCCATGGGCACACAGCTGGTAAACAAAGTAGCAAGAGAGACTAAGAGAAGAAAGAGCCAAAGAAATGTATATATCAGTACTGAGCCCTAACAGAGCCCTTCCATCTTATTTCTCTCACTCCGTAGCCTTTACCCGTCTCTTTGTCTGTCTGGTTTCTATCTCTGTTCTCCCAAGAGTCAGATTTCTGCTATCAATTAGGCTCATTAGGACATCCTGTAAGGCTCTGCCATTGCCCAATTAAACCAGTTGCCTGATCGCAGACAAAAATTGCAGGTGACTCTTCCTGTCTGAAGTCTCTACAAAGACTGCAAAATAATCCATCTGTATATAGAAGAGAGAGCATTAACTGTTTAGGTGCTAGGTAGGCATGACTGTGGCTCAGCAAACAATCTTTTCAGAAGAAATGTCTTAATATCTAAATGGCTACTCCTAACTGGGGTTATTTATTCCTACCTATAGTCCCACAATGTAAAGTAAATCACAAGTTCTTTATACCACCACCACCTGTTACATAAACATAGTAATAAATTAATGAATACATAAATAAATAAAGAATGACAGCATCCACGACTGTTGCTTTCTCTTACAGGCAACCACACCAGCCCTTAATTTGAGCACTGCTAATAACATGTACATTATTTAAATCACATATCTCAACTGATGAAAATCAAACTTAGTTCAAAATATACTACAGAAGGAAACAAATACGAATCATCCCAAACAGTGATCTTCTGCAAGTAAAGTAAAAATCAGGGATAAGAAAATGTCCATTAAAATTGATATGCTACTTTCTAAGTTCATTTAAAAGAACATATTTTTTGTCACCCCTGTCAAAATAAAGGTATTCCAAAATTGCTGGAGATTATCATTAAAATTTAATGATGAAAAGCTCAATACTACAGGTTTCCAATAATTCTAGAAGTTTTTAATGGAAAAGCTTTGAAAAGGAAAACTATGAATGACAGTTTTCAGCATTATTGTTCTGAAACATTTTGCACCTTAGTTATTTTTTTCTTCTCAGTGCAAAATTCATAACGGCAAAGAGAACAAACATAAGACATTATTAGACAAAATGACTGTGCTTAAACTGCAGAAATAGATGTGTTTTGAATTCTAATTTCTTTCACTTCTCAAGCAGAATTCTTGTTATTATCTGAAAGTGGAAAAAATGAAGTTACTTTTGAGTTAATAAAACTCATCATCCATACAATATTCATGTTTAGACCTTCTTCTAGTCTTTGATGAAATTTATCTTTACTGCTTTTATTCTGTCATTTCATAAATACCAAATCTATTGGAGAATAAGAAAACAACTGAATATTTAACCAAAACTTACAGGAAATGTTTTTAGTTCAGAATTGCATGGCAACAACAATATCATAAGCAGGGAAGCTCTGATCCCACACTTACGAAATCTTGAAAGGAGAGAACTTTAAAAAGAACTTAAGGGAATTTCCCCATCTTACTTTATTAAGTATTACCAGTGTCAACTTAAGGTTATGTTTTCCTTGACAGGAATTTCAAACTCTAAATCCATTGAAAATATACCAGTGTGGTTAGCTTAGGCTCCAAACTGAGGTAGAGCTTATCCCATAACAAGAGTCAATCTGAAAAATACTAATCCAGATTTGGAGTTGGTTTTTTTGTCAAAACTATGAAGTTATGATAAGAGATTTTAACAAGATGTTCTAATTTCCATGTCCTATGTCACAAACCTAGGACAGAGGATTGTCATAGCAAAAAATATCTCATATTCAGATCAGTAGTTTTATATGCAAGAAGATGTTATTGGCATGTGTATTGCTTAATTCTGATCACTGAGTGTGGAAGGAACATAGTATCTGAAGAAGAGGATATTTATTTATTTTACATCTTTAACACAGACAATCTATGTCTCACAGAAAGAGTCATACATCTCTGTCTTGTTGGGATTTTTTTTCAGATGTAAACATTCAAGTATCTATTTCTTAGGCCTTTCATAATTTGTTTTAAGTATCTATTTCTTAGGTCTTTCATACTAGAGAGCTGAGTAGGTACTATGTGCCCTCACTGGCCACATTGTGTTAATTCATGGTTAATTTAACAGGTCCTGAAAGCTTCCACATCATAACATTTCAGTGTACAACAAAAGTGTTTCAGTCCTCAACATCCTGGAAATCTGTGTTGTGAATTTCATGCCATTTATTTTAATCCTTTTCTTTCAGGTATTCCAACATACTTTCCTTAGTACATTTATCTTTATGAGGGAACAATTTTATGACAAGAATTCCTCTACTAGTGCCAAGAAAGATGACAACATTTAACAAGAACTGCTCCTATACTTAGCTTAGACTACCTCATAGCATAATACAGCAAAACTCTTTTCATATCACCTCTTGCTCTCTCTCTTGGCGTCAGCTTCTTATCTATATTTTATTGTCTCAGTCTAATATTTACACATTGTCCTTCCAGAAAACAGGGTAATAAGGAGGACCCTGGGATCTTCTTCTTTACTCTGCTGTTGTGAAACCACACATGGAGAACTGTGTCCAGCTCTAGCACTCACAGCCCAAGAAGGATAGTGACCTAAGAAAACAGGTCCAGAAGGAGGGTCATGAAAATGGTCAGAGGACTGAAACACCTGTTCTGTGAAGACAGGTTGAGACATTTGGGATTGTTAAGCATGGAGAAGACTCCAGAAATACCTCATTATGGCTTTCAATACCTAAAGGGGGCTTAAAAGAAAGATGAAGACAGTCATTTTACTGAGGCCATTAATAAATATGTCTGTTGTGGGTACTCCATGATGGAAGTGTTCAAGGCCAGGCTGGATTGTGCTTTGACCACTCTGATCTTGTGGAAAGCATCTATGCCCATGGCAGGAGGGTTGGAACCAGATGACCTCTAAAGGTCCCTTCCAACCCAAACCACTATATTTTTCCATGATTCTATGTTTTCTTTACCATCATGCAATAGATATTAGACCAGCTTTCCTTTTCACAAAACATCACACCATTATAATGTATATCTAGCAGAAAAATTTCTTATGAGGCTTTCTAGTTATTCAAGTTGCTTAAGAGGCATGAAGGGTATGTGAGATCAAAATATAATGCACACAAAAAATTATCATCATTCAACTCAGAAATTTTACCTTGAAGTATAAATGGTATGTGCTCTGGTTTTGCTTTTTAACTGTTCATGCATTTTATATCTGTAATTGAAATCAATGAAGGCAATAACAGCAACAATAACAACAAAATCCTAATTGAGAGCAAATAAATACACAAGAAAGAAATAAAAGTTTCAGAGCTAAAACTATCTGGAGTCTCTTTCTTTCTTTCTTTCTTTCTTTCTTTCTTTCTTTCTTTCTTTCTTTCTCTTTTCTTTCTCTCTACATATATGAAAGGTCAAATACAAGGTATGTTCAATATTACATTCAGCAACTTAATATAATATGTAAGAAAGTCTTCAGATTTCTAGATAAGCATTATAAACAATATGTAAGTAAAAATCAGAACCAAATGTACAGTTGTATGATTTCTTCCCTGTCTGTATTTGGAAAGCAAAAATGATTCCTACTCAATTACCATGAGCTGCTGGGTTCAGAAGAGAACCTCAGTATTTCCATTCAGATACTGCATTGAAGGCACCTACCCACAGCTCAGACTTGGATAAACATGTTCTGAAGCAGAATGAGAAATCACAGTATTTCCTATTGCCAAAAATGCAGAATTTAGTGACCTTTTTAAGGTGCCTAATCCTCTCTAGATTCTGTGGAGAAGAACTTAAAGGCATCTAATGCGGGACTTACAGCAAGAGACCAGGAGCTTAAAAATTAGGAGATACGGCTCCTTACATGATGATAATGATCTTCTGTTAGATACAAATGTGAAAAAAAATCTGAAAGGTCAAACCATAAAATGCACACTTCTCAGGCTATTTTTACCATCACTGTGAAAATTATTGTTTTCATCCTCTATGCTTTTTCAAAATCTGTGTATTAGTAATACAATTCAATTCTTATAATGGAGGAAACAGTAGGGAAGAACTTGAAAATATCCATATATTACTGGAATCATAATTCTTTTGCAATGTGCCCGGAAAATTCTAAATGGTTCCTCTTCTGTGAAAAACAGTGAAGTCAAGCCTGAGTACAAGAAGAAATTAAGATAAGAGACAAAAATAGTTCTGAGCATTTTCTTTAGGTTTTGTTGATGTCTTTTTCTGCCAAAAGTTGTAAAAAATATTTCATTTTTAAGGATTTTCTTTTATTTTCTCACCAGTGTTCACCTAGAAGTATTTTTCTGTACACATATCCTACAAATATATCTTCATCAAAAACTCAAGCAATTCTGTCAACATATTAATGAGCATAAATCATTATGGATGCCTGAGAAACGCTTATTAATGCTTTGACGATATACCAAAAGTTTAGCAAGTTAACAAATTCATGATATAATAATGTTTATTTTTAAGGAGTAACAAAATATTAAGGGAAACAAATATGTTTTTATCATCAAGGATTATTCAAGCATGGCTTCAAGTCTAGCTCCATTGGTAGTAGCATTATTGTCAATGTTACTTGTTAAATAATTAGTTTCTGTTCTTTACATTGGTAACTAGAAAAAATGTCTATTTCCACAAGCTGTCTGCAGTGACTGAAGCACACTGATGTGCTTAGATAATCTTAGGCAAAAAGTATAATAAACATATACATACTGCTTTTATCAGGCTTTTGGTGCTTAGCACTCTCCCAAACCATGGTGCTTTTACCCATCTGTCCACATAAGCATGGAAACTCTATATTAGGCTTCCAGGCTTGTCATTTTTTATGCAATTTGACATATCAAGGATAGTGCTGGTTGAAGCTATACTTGCCTATAAAAGATGAGACTCATGGGCATAACTCTATTTTACAAAACTCTGCTCAAGACCTCAATTAGTGTTGAATAAACAGCTATAATAGAAATTCAAATTACAACAAACAAGTTCCATTCCCACCAGCCAAAAGCAATCTGATCATTTGGGCTTTTAGCCATACTCTCAGCTCCTGCTGGCTGTTTAGGCAAGAATTCCAGCTCCAGCCTGAGAGCTCCATGCAGCTTCTTTGCTGTCATGCACCCAGGGAAGGATGGCTTACAGGACCTGTGTGACAGTAGCTGGTGTCAGTCACCTTGACATTTGATGCACTGTATGGCTAACACCACATTCTGGGGGATTGGACAAATATTACAATGTCAGGAGCTTTGAGGAGCTTTCTGATGCTGTTTACAGTATGTTAGAGGAGGCAGATGTTAGCACTGCCCTATGCCATGACTTCTGTCTACCAGTGTCTTGATGTCAGTTTATTTCTGCCTGAACTATTCCAGCACATTCTCATTATCTTCTCACAAATAGAGGGCCTGGTTCTGAAAGCTGCTGAGTGTCCTCAATTTCTGAAGTTCAGTTTCAGTCAGCTTCAGAAAATACTAAACTTCTTTAGGATACCTGGATTCAGCTAACCAGTGCAGTTCTCTATCCCTAATAACACATGATGACAGATGCCATAAATATGATTAGGAGATCCTTGCCTGACAACACTGTTCAACAGATATGTTGACAATGTACAGAAAATTTTGCAGATATATTAATTCAAAATACAGAATCCAGTAAGCAAATAAAACAGACCATTCAGCTGTTCTGAAGTTTATGCAAAAGGCATAAGTAATGTGCTATGTGCTTCAAAATTAAATAGATGTTTACACTTTGTTTTCAAGTCTGATGGTGTTAATTCTGGACAAGATTTCCTTACTTAGAGAAAGAAACTGTATTAGCTAAAGAAACAGAGCCCAGCCTCTCAGCCCCCTCACTGAGTTTCATTTTGCATCACTGAATGAATTTATAAAATTTTTTCTGGTAAAACAGCAAATATAGCCATACTAGCATCCCTTGTAGGAAAAGACTTACTTTAAAAACTCTGTATTACAATGAAGGTAAAACTTATTAGAAATTTTGTTGCAAAACAATAGAAGGTTTTCCCAATGAGGGTTTCCCATCATAATATGTTAGGAAACCTATGTATATTTTCCTTTGTGAATGCTAGTTTTTCATATTTTAACCATTTAGATTAAAAGTCTATCTACTTGATCTTCTAATATTCAGCTGATAGTGATCATTAAAGGAAGAAAAAACAGTTCTTATTTTGATTTCACACAATATCAGTTTCTGAACATTCTAAAAAACATCAACTGTTTTGCATAAGAGGCTTAAACTGAACTACTGTGGAATTTTTAGATTTTTGTTAAAGTATAAAAAAGCATAAAGTATAAAAAGCAATAAAACTAACTATAGCTCTAAACTATAGCATCCTTAATTATATCTGCTAGGTCTTAGCTGTTTTAAGAACCAAAGGCTGAATTATCTAAAATAAGGGACAGAAACTTATCTAGCTTTGGTTCATTTAAAAGAAAAAAAAAAACAACAAAAGTCAAAACCAAAAAAACATTACAAATATTATTGCTATAATTATTGTTATTATTATTATTACTATTGGGTTTTTTTTATTTCATCTCAGCTGCATAGGATCTGTACTTAAGGAATTTTAAATGTTGTTATTAGAATTTCTTTTGCATATTCCAGCCCACCAGTCTGAATCTGACCTTCTCACCCAGGACAGTATCTAAACCACTACTTCTCTCAGTAAGCTTTTTGGTAATACCATGACTTGAAGAGTAAATAATGCTTAGCATCTGCAAGAGTGTCAGAAAATGAGATCAAGAAGGGAAATTTTTTACATATAGTATCACTATCACCTAAAGACATTTAATTTAATTTATTCATGAAAATTTTGTTTGATCCTGGAATGAATAAATCCTTTATTGTAGGCAGAACCTTTTGGTTTATATAGCTGCATATATGAACTATCTTACTGATTTGGTGTTTAGAAGACATCCTGGAATATGGTCCACTGTTGATGTGAAAGTTTTTCTGGCAAGGAATCATAGAGTATCTTGAGTTGGAAGTGACCTGCAAGGATAATCAAGTTCATCTACTGACCATGCACTGGACAGCCCCAACACCACTGATGGCATTCCAGTAGCAGGACATGATGGGGGAACAGAAGAGCTTTCCTAATTCTCTAACACTTAAGTAATGATTCTTCTGTAAAATGAATGCATGTAGGTTTTTTCCCTTATACTCTGTTGTTAAAATAAATCAAGTCTATCACTAAGATTTCAGAGTAAACTTGGAGGCAAAAAAAAACCACACTGGAGGTTTGAAAGGATAGGACAGTAGCATTAATTTTGTTATATGGAATGAAAGTGAAAAAATTTTTCCTTTTTTTTTTCTTTTTTTTTTTAATTATTCTGTAAATTGAGCAATTAACATTTAGCCTACTGGTGTTCAGCTTTACTTCCTATTTCTTTCCTGTATCTTACTATTACTTTCCTATTAATCAATAGGTTGTGTTTTTAAAATAATTTAGTTGACATCTATTTTAATAAAGAATTTAACATTCATATTTTGATTTGAAGGCAGCTTTGTTAATCTGAAATTTTGGGTATTTTTCTGGTAAAATTATAGCGAATATTTACAAGTAATGTTTTACTCCATCCTGTTATTTTGGTGTTTTCTTCATGGTCAATTTACTGTAGACTCCATTGTCTGCAGCACAGTAGAACTAAACTATCCATTTTCATTCTGTCCTATTACTCTGCTTGTCCAAAAGAGCAGAAAAGATGGCTCCCATGACTTGTTTTTCTGCCTACAGAAGAAAACATGGGAAACATGAAACTCTTCTTAGAAGAAGATATATTTTGCAATTTTCCCAAGCCAGGAACACAGATTACAATTTTGGAGAACAAAAGAACAGCTTGTCCTAATGGGAAGGATTATTTTCTCGCCTGCAAAAAGTAGTGGGGATGCAAAGTCCAGTGTTCAAGAGGTGCACCCTGCTATGCATCATGGCTTGAACAGCACAGGATTTTGGAGATTTGAACATGGTTTATACAGCTGAGAGGATGAGGAACATTCAGGACAGCTCCTGCCAGCTAAGTCACTCTGATCCCGAATACATTGAAGTTAACACTGTGGCATGGTGAAATGTGAGTACCGTAGATTTCTGATATAGGAAATTACAGTGAAGAAAAAAAATGCAAATAATACAGGAAAAAGATCACATAGAAAATGCAATAGTAATGTAACTGACTTTCTGTAGTGTCAATCTCTTCCTGTGACTACAGACTTATTTACTTCCCCGGAAATATTTAAGACATAGAACATTTTATTGTGGTTGACCACTGACTAGGAAATTACTTTTGCAAATAACTTAGTTATTAATGAAATGCAGGGGGAAATAGAATTATGTAAATAAATTTACCTCCAAATTTTATCTCAAATATAATCATAAGAAGGAAAAAGTTGATAAAATATGTTGGCACAGATCATCAGTAATGTTTACACTTGAAGCTGAACTTGCAAAACCTCATCTATCTGAACATCTTGAGGGATGCATAAGATCAGCATTGTTAGTAGTGGTGTCATTAGTAATATTAGCGTTATTAGCTACAAACAAAAGATGAACAACAAAGAGGAAAAATATATCAAGCTCTAAAAATTAATATAGAAGGTGAAATTTTTTACAGGAGCAAAAAGGGGGAAAAAATCTGTTTAAATCAAAGAGGATACACATGCAAATGTAAAAAGTTTTAGGCCAAATAATAGTAGCTCTTTTGTTGGAGAGGAAAGCATCTGCCTGAAATTGCACTGCTGCTGCTTTAAAGAACTAGTCCCACAAAATACTACCACTACAGCAGGATCAGCAAATGGATGGAGGTTACCTCTTTGAGAGGGGAGTCACAGTTAAAAGGACCCTGGTAAAATGAGGTCCTTTATAAGTTTGAGAAATAAAGACTAATAGATGACCAGTCAGTTCCAATTTTATAAATTAGTTCAGTAGGAGAACTGTTAGGAGAACTGTTAGGCTCTACTCTGGTTTAAGCAGTTTGGTGTTGTTTCTACAAAACCTAGTCTAACACACCATAAATAGATCTGGTCAAGAAATCCTGATGAAGATGCTATTTTAGACTGCATTTGCACAGAAGCATTAGCTTCTTATCCATTTTATAGTTGTCCCTATCACTAATGGGATACATTGAGTAGTTTGACTCCCTTTGGACAGATGTATCTACCTTGTATCTGTGATACCAGAATAGGTATTAAGCCAAAGGCATCACCCACAGGTGGTGAAAGGAAGGCCACACACAATCTGTTTAGCATAATTGGTAGCAGGTATTACGTGAAAAAGTAAAATGGAGCACAAAGCTCTTTAAAAGTGTGGGGAAATTTCAGGTGAAAATATGAGGTTTTAGTCTAAAGGGTTTTTTTAACAATTAAGTAGGCCTGGATTAACATATTGCATTAAAAATTCATATATACACCAAACTATTTCATGGTTTAAATTAAAAGCTTTCAGAGGTTTTTATTTTGAATGCTTTAAAATGAAATACATTCCAACAGCACTCAAGAAAGTGAAGAAAATAACTCAGAAATGAAATTGTTAATTCTACACCCAAATATTTTTGTTCCAGCTCTTCCAGTCCATCTACCATATTAAGAAATCAACTATTTATACAGAAATGTTCAAGTCACTTGAGACTTTTTCTCGAACTCCTAAATAAATCAATCCATAGAAACAGACTTTTTCACGTGAACATGTTCAAATTCCTCCATTTTTGTGTGAATTTGTTAAGATGTTTTCCCTCTTTGTGCAGCCTAGATCTGCAGCACCCAGGCTTAAAAACCCTCAGAAAAATATACTGAAGCAGTGCTCTCCTCCTCAGGACTGAAGTGCTCCAGCAGAGCCACAAGACAAAAGTGGCGCTGTTGAGTAAAACACTGTCAAGCAACTGGTCCAGCTCACTGCCAATTCCAACCTGCATCTAAGGAGCCTTGGGCAAGCAGAGCAGGCTGTCTGTATTTACCTAATTGTAACAGCTGTCTTCTGCCCTTGTAGCTTCTAAAAGACCGATTTGCGTGTTTGAGTACGTTCTTCAGTCATTTCACTGCTGCAAGTACAGTAGCGCATGCAGGAGAACATGTTGGATCACACTAGGAAGTAGCAGTAGGACTGCTTCTGCAAGAATTTTATGACTCCTGTAAGAAGAAGTGTGGAATTGTACCTCATTCATGGCAGGAATCTTCAAAAATGTAAGTATATATCATATTACATCCTTTTAGTGGAGCAAACAATGTCAGTTAAAGAACAGATTTCTGCGCATGGAGTTACAGAGAAAATTGAGGACAAAATATTGGCTCCAATGTGTATATGTAATGCAATTATTTAAAAATAGGGGACTAATGAGTATATTCACAGAAAACAAGACTTGTTTACAATGGTAGCCCAAGCTAGCCAAATAAATTATTCGATGCAGAGGTCTTTGATTGGCTTCACTACCAGCTCTCCCCCACAGGCATGTACCTTTCTCCAAAGGAAATGAGCTGCACACTGCTAACGAGGCTCATCAGCATTCCTGCCAACATTGCTGCCTCCAGGCTCACCAATCCTTATTAACAGAACTCTAGGGCAGGTTGGCAACTCAGCTCAATCATGTATGGGGTCACTTCACCATGCCACAGCACCATAATAAAGTCTCAAATTGGAAAACATCTTTTAAGCGTACTCTACAGCCTTTATTTAAATGCCTTTTAATGTAAATTCACTGCTCATAAAAGTGAAGGAATGACTGTTCTGGCAGCCTCTGGGCATCATTTGGGAAGATGAAGTGCAGGTTTAGCTGCATAACTGCGAATGCACTGTCTCTGGCTGTGGCCTTGTAACCCCAGCTCCAGTCCCTTCATCAGAATTAGCCCAGCAGTTCCCAGCTGTTCAAATGTTTTATGGACATGGCCAAATGTTCATTGTGGTCCAAACCAAGTTCTCCACTTGTGCCCTAATTACAGTTTAGATTTACTGTGTGTCCTGTGAACTGCCTGGTGAGCGGCCAGTGGGAAGAATTGGAGACCGACAAGGATGTTAGGATGACATGACACTCAAGAAGTGCAAGGTGCCCTCAGTCAAACACCTGATCCATCAGTCACCATTGGAGCCTGAATCCCTAGAGAGAGCACAAGTGTGCTCATGACTCAGTAGTTTAACTGTGTGGACTCTTCCCTGCCAAATGCTGAGTCAATTTTACACAAAACAAATCAGTTTCCCTTATTTTCCTAGAACTTCAGCTGCCTCCCACTTGTTCATTTCATACCAATTATAACTCAGACTGGGGGCTTATAACCATCAGCAACTGCTGATGAAGGACAAAGAAAGAAAAATAAGGCAGGCAAGACAGAATGAGAGGGAGAACCAATAAATATATGCTGAAGGCAATGTAATTTTCAGTCATGCCTAATTTCTGTACATCATTCGTTCACCCACAGACTTGATACTATCACAGACAGCCCTAGTGTTATCTCAGAATTTATTACCATGAAGGAATAACACTAAAATTTGCAAGCAGGAAGCAAAGCAGTTCACTTATCTGAGATCTATCTAGTGTTACACTGGACTTTAAAAAATGTACAATACAGAAGCTGTACCCTTATGGGACAAGATGCCAGTTTAGGCACATTTCTGGGAATCCTCATGAAGACACTGCTGCAGCAGCTCCAGCCAGTTTTTCAAATTTATGAGACAGGAGTGTCCCACTTGGCAGACTGAGAAGGAGGCTGGCAGTAAGAAGATCTAGGGGGAAGTCTGAATAATAAAGGACCAGTATATGATATCAAAGGTGAGAAGTTGTCATAAAATAAAAATCTCTCTGGATAGACCCAAAGGAGAAGGACCATTAGTCGAGCTCCAAATTAGGTAATGGAGCAGAGTACTACTTTAACAGCTAAAACAGCCAAAAGCCAAAAAGGCATTCCAAAGGGTTCCTGCTAATGAAAACTTAGTCATACCACAATAATCTAATGTTTTCATTTCTCATAGAGATGCAGTGGATAAACACTAACCAACATAGAAGTTAACTAGCTAACAATAATTGCAAATAAAAGCAAGTATATATATAGTTTAGATTTTATATAATTATTTTTAATTAATATATAACTATCTATACTAATGACATGTAGTCATTACATAAACATAGAAACTATTGGTGAAACTATAACATTTAAGAAAAAAAAACCCAAACAAACACAAAAAACAATTAATAAGTTACGTAATCTAGAACTTGCAAATAAAACATGGGTACAAAAATTAACCTAGAAAGCTATGCCCAATGCCATGCTCAAACATCAAGGGTCTCTGAGGCTTCAGGGGGTCCAGACTGGCCTCACATGAAATATTGCTTGGAGATTAGATCTTACATACCATTCAAATCTGGCCATGAAGCTGCCCTCAGCAGGCAGTGGAGATATATTCCTTGAGGCTGGACAGCCCCATGTCTTGCTACCACTTTCCACCAAAAAAAAGGTGCTAGTTCCATGCTAGTTATTAAAACTTGATTTCTGTGATGCATAATCTGTTTTATCATACGAAGAATATTCAGCTTGCACTAAATGGAAAGAGCTTCCAAATGATAGATGGAAGGAAAAGCAAGGGAAAGAAGGGTGAAGTACTGTCATTTAATCAACATGTAAATTTTATCTTCCAACACTCTTTAATGCCACCTTGGCTTAATTTACTTTATTTTTGTTTAATCAGGTCTTATTATTTCAGTACTACATAGAACATGCACTTGTGCCTAAATAGGTCAACATTGGAATTGTTTCTATCTCCAGTACATCAGTAAGGTACCTGAAGATGTGCATATAATCACAAGTTTTATGGCCTTCTCCCCAGCTCGGTGTACCAGAAAACTTAAGAGCTCCTAGTTTTTGTTTCAGAAACACCTTTTTAGCTTGCCTTGAAAATTTAGATGAAACTAGAAAACAATGCACACAGTCTTAGGTAAAAAAATGTTTTGAGGTGAGAGAGGAAGGCTAAATTGTACTGCTCAAGAAGCAGTGTTGTATTTAGTGTAAGCAACTAAAAGGGAAAAAAAATAGATAGAATAAGAGAAATTAAATAGTCCAATATTATAAATAACAAAATCATTTCCTCAGTAGACCTTGCATTATTGTTGTTGCTACAAGTAGTAACAGTAGAAAATCTCTTTACTTTTTATGCGGACACTATGACCTAAAATTATCAAATTAAAAATTACTACAGCTTTTTAAATTCAAAATTCATGCATGTATTGTCAAGGAATGCTGGAGATTTTGGACATTCTGCCTAAGATCCAAGAATGCACTTAAAGCATTCAGATGCACAATCAGTACTACCCAAAAATTCCTGAAAATGTTTTTGGAAAGGCAAATGGAATCCATGCTACATTGGAAATAACTGTCTCCACATGCCTTTGAGGGTGTCTTGGAGCCTTTGTCATTGAATGTATTCTAGGTCTAAAATCTTTTCTTCCTCAGTAAAGTTCAAGATTCTTTTCATGCATATTCCTAGAGCCAAAGCCATTGGGATGCAGGATCTCTCCTGATAATGTTTCTCAGACTGCATTCTGGAAACACAAAAGCAGCAGATTGTTGAGCAGAGACTTTCAATCTATGATCCCTTTGCATATGAGTCTTCCCTTCCCATTAACTGGTGGAAGGAGCTAGACCTGCCAAAATGTCTGTTATCTTAACAGGCCATCCAACATGTGTTTTAATGACCAATAAACTTATCCAAGACTCATGAAGGTACCCTTAAAATTCTGATGGCATGGAATGTAATCATGGAAAATATCAAAGATTACAATGACATCTTGGAGCTAAAGAGATAAAAAAAAAAAAGGTATAAAATTAAAAAAAAAAAGAAAGAAATCAAAAGCACTACATGAAAAGATAATAATGCAAGAAGACTGGGCTATTTGTGATTTATATTATATAGTTCTTTGCTGATATAAGATTCCTCAATCATCTAAACTATCTCTAACTTAGTCCAGTTTTACCGTGGCATTTGTCACTGCTGAAATTCAGAAACACAAGATGGATTTAAAGATGTTTTCTTCACATTTTAATTAACTATATTCTGTCCAATGGTAGTACAAAGAGATATTGTATAGTACTAGTTTATGGCTGGTTTTACACTCCTTTATTTGGTTAGGAAATGTAGGTCTAAACTGTTAGTCTATTTCTTCTTGCTTCTTACTCAATTTTCTTGCTTGGCAAAGCAATGTCAATATGTAAGCTTGTGACAGAGATTGGCTCAGCAAGATTAGAAGACAGGACCCTACTTATTTATCACTCTATCATAGATTGCAAGTTGCAAGGCCTCTTCCTTTGCTGTTTAGATAAAATCTAGACTATAGCCTGTGCAATATAAGTGT
>JANRGV010000001.1:93979410-93999764 GCA_024734035.1 Alethe castanea | reverse complement strand
AAGAAGAGGTTTAAATGTTTCCAAAGTAAAATAATAACAAAAAAAAAAAAAAAAAAAAAAAAGAGAGAAAGTAAAAAAAAAGTATAAAATAATAAGGCATAAAGAGAAACCAGTCAGCAGTAAAACTATGTGGTAGACTCAAAGGCATCTCTGGACTTGTCAACATCGCTACCTGGTGAGCTTATGCAGAAACTTGCCTCTGGCTTTGTCAGATGCCACAGCTGGAAGAATAACTTCCACTTTTTGACTTTAATGTCCTTCAAGTGCCAGCTAAATGAGAGGTGAGAGTCAGTGGAATAAACGAAATACTGTTTTCCTACAATTATTTGTAACAAAAAGGTCTAGAGATATGTTAAAGTGGAACAACTATAAGAAAAATATTCTTGACATATCAAAATTAGATATTGCTTGTATATTAATATATTTTTGGAAAACACAGTCCCTGACACAGTACTTAATTAATTTAGCAAATTACAAAAAGTTTACTTTTGCATATTTCCAAAGAATTAAACATCACCTCAACTGTTTGCACATCAGAGAAGTACACAGAGAGACCAAACAAACATCTGAAATGATAAACTGTCCTATGAAGTTGAACAGTTATATGATTCTTTAAAGGATCACAAACTCTATACATTGTACTGTGAAGGCAAAGGATAGGAAAAATACCATTCCATCTCGATAATTTCCCATAACTGCTGAATTTCATCAACTGCTGAATTTCATCACTGTGTTATTGATTCCCATATTAGTTACAGCTCTCTTGCTCTGATCTTGATGGTGCCTTTGTTTGTACCTTTGGATGAATGGCACTGAAGGTCCACTTTGAATAAAACAATCAATGGTTCAGTAGATTTACCAAATCCATGTTGTTAATCCTATGGTGTAACTAAGACTGAAAAAAGAATTCACATTAATCACAAACCAGGCAATTGTACACCAGTGAGTCCTACCTGGTTTGTTGACTTGAAATGGCAGAAATGGCGCTATCAATGAAATGTGAAAGTACACAAAGACTGCTTTTGTTTAAGCCTCTCTGTCACCAAGGCAGGAGCTTGTGCTGCATACTGAATCCACTAATAGGGATCTGAATATATACTGATCAAGTAATACAGATGCTTTGACAAACCCAAAATATGCTCTTGTTTTATATTTAAATATTTTACATGAATATTTAAATGAAACCTGTAGGCTTTCCAGCCTTGTCCATGGAACAGGTTACATAACCTTGATTTGTAATTTCAGGATGACCAATATTCCTACTGCTTTCCAGCACTAAGATTCTTCAAAAGACATTTCTAAAGACAAGGTAAAGAACCAAGTCACAAATAAAATCAAATTATAATGTAGCACCCTCTCTGTAAAAAGTGCTGTATGGAATGAACTTTTGAACAACTGAAGTGTACTAAAATCTTAGGAACTTTAAGTTCTAAAACCAGTTCAAGATTTAAATAAACTCAAACACAACTCCTTGGGGGAAAAAATTATGTTTGGGCCCTAGCTGACTTTTGAAATTATTTTTATACACAGGCATTTATTGTATATATAGGTATATATACACATGTAAATCATGGTTTGGGAGAAAGGATAACTAATATTAAAATATTAAAAAACATTCTGGATCATCCTGAGAGACAAAAGATTATTTCCTTACAGATTTTTTTTTTAACTGAATGTTTAGGGAGAAAATGTTCTTAGTTCATTTATCAGTTAAAATTTTTGGCAAAAATAATTAATTACAGTTAGGTAAATTCTTGCTAGCAAAGAAAAACCTGCTAATGTGAGAGCTGCATTCAAATCATAATGTTTGATTCAGAAGAGGAAACAATAGAAAAGAATAGTTCAGTCGAAATGTCCTGCAAGAAACATCTGATTCAATTGCCTAATCACTTCAGACCTGAGTTAAAGAGAGTTAAAGCATGTTCTTAAGGTCATTGTCCAAATGCCTCTTAAACCCTGACAGGCCTGGGACATTGACCACCTCTCCAGGAATCCTGTTCCAGAATTCCACCAGTCTCTTGGTAAAGGAATGCATCCCCATGTAAAGGGTGAACATTCCCTGGCACAGTTTTGACTCATTCCCGTGTGTACTGCAAGTACACAAGGAGGAGAAAAGCACATCTGTGAACATGGATGAGGTCACCACTGAACCTCCTTTTCTCCAAAGCAGAGAAACCCATAGCCCTCAGTGATTCCTCGTAGCATGTTCCTCCAAAACCTTTCACCACTTTTGTTATTCTTCATTTTCCTCGAAAAAATACTGAAAGGAAAATAAATTGGTTTTATTTTGCAAATTTCTGGTTTTTATGGGGTTTTCCCACTTAGTAGATCAGCTTAAACTGTAAGTAGTCCAACAAGACAAGACCCTAAGCAGCCTTCTCTGTTAAACATGCTCTGTGACCTTTTGTCAGGACTGTGTGGGTTAATTCTTTGCTATGTGAAATAGGAAGTATATTGTAATAATGTTTCCACTGCCTATTGATGTAGCTCAGAGGTTCAACTGCTATATCAGAACAGTTTATTAGGTTCATTATGATCTCAGCTTGTACAGAATTAATTTTCTGAATAAGTGTACTGTGAGTAATGAATATCCATTAGTTACATTAGCAACATTCCTAAAACTTATTTTTTAATGTTCAGCCATTATACAAACTCCTACACTTAAAATGACAGCTAAGTACTTTCACTGTATTAAAATAGTAAACACTGAAACAGAAACTGATTTTCCTTACTTACATTAATTCTCTAAAAGAGAAGCATGCTCCTGTCATAGGAACTGTATCACTGTTGTGCATATACATCTCTTGTTCACAAATACTTGCTTAAAAAACCCTCAATATGAAGCCCTACTTGCTTTTTGAGGTTGTTTTCATAAAGACATTTTCAGAGGCATAAAGACTAGAAATGGAACTGCGTGAAACAGGGAAAATCAACTTTGTATTTAATTTTACTGTAGATCCAGGAGTAGAAAGTACTGTATAAGTTAGCACTTCTTTTCTAAGCAATACGAAGACACAATCCTAAAATAAATGTCAAGAGATCATAGTCTAGCAAGTCTAATGAAGGAATACATTCACAGTGATAAATAGTTTATTGATTTTACATGTGCTTTTTTGCTAAATCTCAATTTAATTATTATTAATTACATGAACATTACTAATTTTCAATCATTTGGATTATGGAAAACCTTATCTTTACAGCCCTCTGAGAGTATCTAGAAACTTACAATGTAGCAAATGTTGTATTACAAATCAATTACAAGCTGCACTGCGTAGCCTAAGATTGCACAAAGATTGTAAGATTGTTCTTAAGAGGAAGCCAAATCTTGGTGAGAACCTCTGCCATGCACCAAAATTCACGCCATTTCCCCCAAAATAGATCTAAATTAAGCCTTCTACCCAGGAAGTTTATGCAATGTCTTGTCATGTCTGTGCAGTAACAGTAAAAGTTGTCTAAAATTTTTTTTTTTAAACTATTTTTAGGGGCTGACTCTGCTGCTGGTATTTCAGCAAGAACAGTAGAAAGACTGTTGTGGGTCAGAGTAGACATCCATTTATCCTAGTACATCTTGTCTGAAAGTGGCCAAAAGCAAATGTCTTGAAGAAAAGAGCAACATGGGGCAGATATATAAGCAAAAGTATTTTTTTCCACGTTAAAAAAAAAAAAAAAAAAAAAAATTGTGTCAGTTTAAATAATTCACTGGAAAGACTCTCAATTTGAAGCCAGAAAGAAGTACCACAAACTTCTCTTCATGACAGTCTACTTCTGAAGGTCCTGTGAACGACCTAGTTCAATCTCTCACTAGGAGAAAGGGAAGATAAAGTGATTCAAGTCACCTGTTGGCTACCTCCAACCATTGGCATACAAGGACAAGGCAGCAGGAGAAAGTACAGCTGCAAATAAGGCTTGTATAGCAGCCAGCAAAGAGAGATGGCCAGAATCCATCTGGCTCAGTCATGTTTGTCTTCCATTAGCAGCTTTTCATTATGAAAAAAAAAACAAAAACAAAAACAAAAACCCTGCTGTAGAATTGTGTGGACCAGAGAAAAGAGAGAAACGTTACACATATGCAATGTCCAATCACCAGTCAGTAGAAGGATTTCATTAACAGAAAAGGACAGGAAACTAAATATTGGTTGTTTGACTAACATTTAGGTTTAGACACAGCTTCATAGACAAATATGACTATATGATATACAGGAGAGATAAAGACTGTGTTTCACATTTTCAGTCCTGATGTCTCACATTATGGCCTTTGTTCTGAGCTGCTCTAGTGCTATCCAATGTGCAAGTTGGACCTATGCATTTTGTCATAATTCGCAGTTAATTGCTTTTTATGGTTAGAGATCATTCCCCAAGTCGGAAGCAAGAGTCCAACAGCCCCTGAATACCCACCAGAGTAGATACTAGAAGAAAGAAAAATGTTTTTTTTAATAGAATTTTCCCCTGAAAAACAGGATGTCAGTAACAAAAATGTTAACAGCTGTTACTTTGTGTGCATAGTTTTGTAACATTATAGTTACAGTCTCAAGGCTGAGGAATGACTCTATAACAACATTAGGAAACAATGTTTTCACATGCCAGTGTTTGTGTTACCAGAATACATTTCATTTCAAGAGCATATGTAATATGATCAAGACATCTTTATACTTAACTAAGAAGCCAGGTTAGATTCAAAATGTCAGTTTATAATCAAGGAAAGATTAAAGGAGATTGCTGAACACCTCCAGAAATAAAATTTTCAGTAACAGCATCAATTTAATCCAGAATTTAGACTTGTAAGACTGCTTAAGAAAAAAATCCCTTCATATTCTCCATTAGTTCTGCAACACTGGAAAGTGCCTTTTCAGAGTTGGACAACTTGACATCATGAAAAGGCTCTCCTGGTTTTGGATGGCATATATTTAATTTTCTCAAGTAACCCGTACAATGCTGTATTTTGAATTTAATATCAGAATAATGTTGATAACAGACTGATATTTTAGTTGTTAAGCAGTGCTTACTTCAAGGACTTTCCAGTCCTCTGCCAATGAGCAGATGCACAAGAAGCTGCGGGGAAGCATGATGAGGGAGAGGGATATTCCACACCAAACTGGCCAGAGGGATATTTCACACCCCAGAACACCATGCCTAGTATATAAACTGGGGGACTTGGCTGGAAGGCACTGATCACTGTTTGGGGATGTGCTGGGCGTTGGTCAGCACGTAGTGAGAACAATTATATTGTGCACCACTTGATTTTCTTGGGTCTTATTCCTCTCTCCTCCTCTCCTTTTCATAACCACAACCATAATGATAATAATAATAATAAGTAGCAGTAGTAGTAGCAGCAGTAGTGGTATGTTTTCATTTGTTTCAACTGTTTAACCCATGCTTCTCTCAAGCTCTGAGGCTTTTCTTTCCAATTCTCCTCCTGACTCTAGGGAGGGGAGAAGGGAAGATGACTGAGGAGAAATTGGCTGCATGGTATGTAGTAGCCACCTGGGGCTAAACCAGTATAGACTGTCTGAGCCTTTGCTGCTAACAAAACTGGTGTTGGTAGCAGTAACAGTTCCATTCAAAAGCTGGAAAGAGAAATAATCATTTATATAACCTTAGCCCTATTTGACTTACTTCTAGCAGATAGGACACTTTTTACAGTAAAGTTTCTAATAAGGTCTAGTTATGAAGACAAGATTGCTACATTATTGCCGTTATTTAAAGAGGCAGAATGAGGAGGCAGATACATCTCCAAGAAAGTACTAAGTAAAATGTTAATTTAAGTCTGCAACAAATATAAATCCCAGCAGTGTTCTTTGGATTTGACCACTCAGTAAACCCATTCATGAAGGTATTTTTTGAATATTTTTTAGAACAGAACAGTTATATACACACACAATGTCAGAAGCCATATATTTTTAGTTACTTGGTATTAAGACAGAATTAACAGTAATGTTCAAATACTGTATAAAGTTAATATCCCAAAAGAAATTTCAACACTGCTGGCATATCTGTGATTTAATTGAAAGATATAATGACTGAAAGATAATAGCCTAAAATCAGTTCACCTTGCCAAAAAACAGATGGAAATTTAAAATTCAATTTATGGCACTTTTTATTATCTCTTTCTCAGCTTTGCAGCACTTTTAAAAACAAGTAAAGGATGAGACAGCTATATATTTGTTTTTAACAGACACCTTGAATGAGCAAAACAGAATCTGGAAGACAGGGATGGGAAACAGAATGAAGTCCTGATAATCCAAAGGGAGATTGTCAGTTGCCTGTTGCACCTCTAGATATGAGGTCAAATCCTATGTTAAATTTTGGGCCCCACAGTACAAGAAGGACATTGAGGTGCTGGAGTGTGTCCAGGAAAAGGCGACAAATCTGATGAAATGTTAGGACGAGTCTTATGGCAAGCAACTGAGGAAGGTGCAGTTGCTTAGATTGGATATTAGGAAAGATTTCTTCACATGAAAGGTTGTTAACCGTCAGAACAGCTTGGCCAGGGAGTTAGTGGAGTCACCATCCCTGGCTGTATTTAAAATATGTGTTGTTGCATCTCTTAAGGATATGGTTTAGGAGGTTGGGCTCAAAGATCTTGCAGAGTTTTTCCTAACCCAAATGATTCTATGAATCTATGACTTCAAATAAGAGTCTTTAATGTCCCAGAATAAACTGATATAACACAAAGTACTCTTCCCTGGACAATCCTGTTGCATAAATCACAGATACTATGAAAGCTCTTAACTCAGAAACTGTTGAAGCATATGTGGCCTTTGTAACAAAGTTGGGAAATTTTATTTCTTAGCTTTTTATGGCAGGCTAATAAACTGCAGTAATGCAAAGTCTACGTACTGCAACAGTGGGAAAAGAGATTTATCAAAGTATTTTATTAACTTACATCTGCTCAACAGTGTCATAGGTAGCATGATCTTTTAAGAATATATTGTTAACATGTTAATTAAAGGAATTTCAGTTTTATGGGATGAAGACATTCAAAATCACTCATGGAAATTGCCTAGGTTTCATAATATTCCACTCTAACAGACCTCCAAATTGACCCTTGTGTTCAGGATGAATGGTAAACTACTCAGTTGTTCACTGCTAAAAGGACATTAGTTTATGATGTTTAAATTAGAGACTACTTCCCCCCTATTTCTTCTGCCCCATAAAATCTTAGTAGCCTGAAGTTTATTTAATCAAATCTTAAGATCAAAACAGTATCACCAATAATGGATTGATTTAGTCACATTTTTGCCACATTGAGAAGAACTCACGTGATGCAATCTTGCAATCCACCATGACCCTCAGGCCTTTTCAGCAGGGAAACCTCCCAGCCCATGTGAGAGCTGCTTGTTTCCACTTGGCACTTCTCTTTGCTAATATCCATGAAGCTTCCTGTCAAGCAAATTCTTGGGTTCCTTGAAGGATGAAAACTCCATCTTTCAATATGCCAACAGCTTGTCTCCATGAATTTAGCAACACTGAATGCCATCAACTATACAATGCTTTTAATATGTAGCCCTACATGGCTTATTTAATGAGAATTATCAAAGAAAACAAAACTTTATAGATTACTAAATAAAAATACAGATTTAAGTGTCAGAAATCTAATCTTATTAACTAAATGGTAATCTAGACCAGCTGAGAAGATATTCTGTAGGTTTTAATACTGTATTTTGCATAAATACTGTATTCTAAGTACACAATATTGATTTTCCAGTCTTTCTGCTGAAAGTGATAGATTTGTCAGATAAACTATTCAGATATCTCAAGAAATTTTATTTATTTATGTTGACTTAAAAATAGTCACTGAAATCTAAATTATGTGGAAACATGATTTTTTTTTCCTGACCAAAACTAAATTTTCATATTGATTTAAGTGAAAACATTTATACAAATCTTCCAAAGCATTTATACACACTTTCTATAACTACAAAAATAAAAGTACAATCTATGCAAAAGTAAAAAAAAAAAAATCCTAGTCACTCATGTGATGTTGATATGTTGATTAAAACTGCTCAAACTTATTTTTTTCTTATGAAATCTTACCAAATATGCAATCCTTTTTCTTCAACTCTTCTCCTGCTTCATTTTTTCCTGAGAAAATGGTCTTTACTCTACATATTGCATATATATAACCTAATATAATAATTGGAACATAAAAACTGAAATAGGAAAGCTTTAGTTTCTATTCTAGAAGCTCTTTCACAGTCAGAGACTTGATAAAGCTTGACTAGTAGAAATTCAGAAGCCAGCAAAGATCAATTTGTCTGTTTAAATAAGATAGCCCCAAACATACGTAAGTTATACATACAAATTATGTTTTAACAAATGCAGCTGCTCAAAGGGATGGAAGAGTTTATATAAAGGGTCTGATATTTCAGGCAAGATGCTTATTCTGCTGAGATGTGTTTGCAGTTTCTCTGTGGAGGTCATGGCTGCCACATAGAACCCATTCTTGGTCTCCAGCTTGGTTCTTTTCTTCTATGCAGGTGACATTCTTCTTTGGGAAAGACACTGTGAAAGTCCACTTTGTTAGCACAGTAGCCTGCCAATGTGGAACAGACTTCAGAATTGGGGCCATTCCTACCAGGTTTTTCAATTAATATGTTTTTTGTTGCCTACCTAGAATCTCAGTTTTCTGAGATACATTTATTACAAGTAACACTAAAAATAGTATACTATATGTAGTGTGTACATATACTTAGTGTACAATTATTGGAAGTACAAAATCTTTCCTCCTACCACTGAATTCAACAGTTTCCTACCAGAAGTCTTGCTGGGGAAGGGAATATATAGCAGATATGGACAGCTCCTACATTTAAGCATGGAGTCTATTTTTCAGACTGCTTTGAAAGGGGAATTGGCATTGTAAATTAAATCGTTTTAGACTCTGTGCATCCAACAGCTTCAGAGGTTGATTAAAAGACAAAAAACCCTCACCATGTTTCTCATTAATCATATAAAAAAGTAGGAGAGTAAGGAAAAGCAATCTGATTGTCAAAAAGCAGAGGAGGTCTCAGATTTTTACACTTAAAGTGATGCCCATCTGTAGCTTTGTCATCTGACAGAAACAGAGGCAACTTGCTTGTGTGCTATTGTGGGGAAATGGCCAAAAACACCAGATGCCTCCACTGAAAAACAAAACAAAAAAATCTTAAAAAGGAAAAAGCAGTATGGAACCTCAGTGTCTCTGGCAACGAAATATTAGAATCTTGACAAAGATTATTTTAATCCTTGAAAATCTCAACATTGTAGTATAATGCAAGAGAACTTATAGGAGTATTTGTGTTAATATATTGATTTATACAGGTCTTCAGGTGTTTTGTACAATTTTTAAAGGGAGATAAGTACACCTGTTTTACAGATTTTACTAAATTGTGCTTCTAAACCAAGAGGCCAGGTATATTAACATACAGCCTAGTGAGATATACAGGTCTCAAAGAAAAAATGTATTTAACTGAGATACTGGTTGATCCTAAAAATATTTGCTTATTGTAAAAATTCTTCATGGTGACTTTAACTGTTTCAAATTTTACATAGAAGGGAAAAAATGCAGCCCTTTTCTTTAAAACTCATTTCACTACTTAGTAGCCTCAGTATGACCTATCTTGGAGTAATAGAAGCATATAAAGTTGAAAAACCTAGTGCAGATAAAAGTCCATTCTATTGGCAATGAAGAAAATTCTTTTAGAAGCTAGCACAAAGCCCGATGTTCTTCTCCCCCTACCCTGCCCGCCCTCTCCTGTCCCCAGCTTGTATTTTTCCCATATTTGTCTGTCATTTCTTTCTCTTAAGATTCTAGTGAGATTTCTGGGCTTAGACTTCAATATTAGTAATCTTATTAATTTTTTAAACTTTCACAAGCCTTAAGTGGGAAAACAACATATGGCTGTGCAACAGAGCACCTCTGGAGATTTTATACTCCTCAAACAGCACATAAAATCTTATGTTGTGTTCATTCTTATTCATTGCTTGTCTGTCCATATTTTAACCCTGCAAGTATCAAGGTATCAGTCTAATTCATTTTGTTTTATTTGGTGCCATCTGCACCTTACGGATTGTATTCATGGAAAATTAAAATCTCCTTTCACAAGGGCAGTGCATAGGTGTTTTATTAGTAACAGGTCTATTTCTGCAATGAACAGCAAGACATGTGACTACTTGTTGGACCAAGGCAGTCACAACCCTTGTCAGGCCAAAATGCTGCAACTGATACATAACATGAGATATTCAATCAGGATTATGGCTCCTGATACCTACGAGAAAAATCATGTAATTATAGTCAGACATTTTCTAGAGCCTAATGACCCACACTTGCCATTGTTAAACAAGGGAGGACCCTTGTTTATATTAGGTGATTAAAGAATGACACTACTGAATGCAGAATCCCGTTTTAAAATTATATTGGGAACATTAGGGATGCATAGTTAAGCATGCATATCATTAAAAGTTAGTGCTTTATCAATTTTTAATGATAAATGGTGACTGTATATATGTATACTGCATACAAAAGACATTAAAAGAACATTAAGGTTGAGAAATCAAACATTTAGAAGTTAGGGAATGACAGAATAAATTAGCCCTGTTGTGCATAGGCATTATGACAGCTTTTTTCAACACACAAGAAGTCTGTAGCAGACCCAGGAAGGCTTAAAAAACAGTCTAGTTTTCTTGGTTTCAGCATAAAGCCTGAGTTATAAATGACTGTTTTTTCTTTTTTGTCATTTTTTTTCTCTCCAGTCTTCTTATGCATACCATCTTCTTCACAATATCTGTGGTCCTGCAAAAAAAAAGTGGCTGTGATCATGTACAGATGAAGATATTCTTTCCTGGAAACAAAAAGCAAATGTAGAAACTGGTAAAAGGATCAGCTAGGAAAGATAATATAGAGGGATAATACAGAATAAGATATAGCTTTATCCCTGTGTCTACTTGTGTGTTCATAAAAATCCTGTCCTTGCCCTAAATCTTATTGTGACTCTGGAAACCTTTGCGACTGGGCACTGTTTCTGTACTCCTGAAGAGATAGAATAATTATTTCTAAAAAGCACATTGACAGAATACATCTTTTCTTGGGATAGGCCATTAGACCTTATTAACTGAAATTAAGAGGTAGTACATCTTGAAATTAAGCTTGTTAATGGCTTCATGAAAGATAAGGGGTTTTCTTCAAAAAGCTTGATGGTGTTAGCCCGTTGTGAATTTTTAATCTGCATTACAAGAGATGATTTAAAACACAAATGAAAATAATTATATAAGTAGGGAGACAGAAATAACCATCCATTGCAACAGAAGCAGATATTACTCAGTGTTATGATAGCAAATATGATTATTTATATAAATCCTTCATACAAGCTTTTTATCTGCTTTCTGTTTAGTTGTAAACTAAGAGCAAAACACAAAGGATGTTCACAGATATCCCACACTCACTTATTCTGCTGTATGCTTTGTAAGGATTATTGTTGCTGAGAAAAATTGAAATGTGTTTTATAGGACTACTCTCATGCTTGCTTAGATAACCAAGATCTTGTGTTCCTTGATTGTACCAAGTATGTTTGCCCTCCTTTTGGGGGAGGATCACCAAGAAGCTACAAAGCTCTGCTGTGCACGGACTTTCTAAGGAATTAGCAATTTAAAAAATTGTGAGGTACTTTTTTGCTTTGCCTTCATATTAAGCATATTGGCAACCACATTGTTTATTAATGCCGCTGCCAACACATGGAGGCATAAAGAGTCCAGTATTGCTCAAACACCATCAAAAGATGCATAATTCATATACTGCAACCAGTTTCAAGTAAAATCGAGTTATTTTAAGGTATCACAAAAGTTTTGAATTATATTAAATGGTATTAAAGGATATTAAAATAATCATCCTTCTAGGAGAGTCAATATTAAGTATAAATTCCTTATTTTATTTTTTGCTTTGTGCAGAGGAGTTCACATAAGCTTTGAAACACAGCCTAAGTAAAAATTAAATGAAAATATCAAAATGTGTAATGGACATTTTTATTGTTTTATTTCTCTTTTGAGCATACATTATTATAAAAATCATCCATGCATAATTTCATTTGTTTTGTATTTTGCCTTCTATATCAAAAACTTCATAAAATATCAAAAGAATGAATAAAACAACAAAAAGCTTATACCTCTTTTCCCAAATAAGTACCACTGCATATCTAAACAAAGTCACAGTTCATCTCATTCATAGCCATTTCAGCCTATAGCAGATGCATGCTTCGAAAAAATTTATTTGCCTTATGAATAAAGATCAGCATTCTTCTCTTCATCTCTGTTGGAGAGAATAATATTCTACAATAAATGGACATGAAATGCAACAGTGGGGATATTTCAAATAAAACTGACCAACTTCATTGGCTACATTTTCCAAGCACCACATGGAAGGGATACACAAAAATAATGTTGATAAAAAGCTTTAGAGATATGTATCTTTGTCTGTGTCTTTAAACATCATTTCGAACTTATGTGAATGAGGAAATGTAAAAGACAAATAAAATTAAATAAACCAGACCAATTAGAGATTTTAAACTTAAAAATATTCAAGCATGCCCAGTTCAGCCATGAATTTATTATAATGCTAGCTAGGGTTTAAATATTACTTCTGCAGGAAGGCACCTAAAAGTCATAAGATTGGCAATGATCTGACTCTGTTTCTTAGTTGGCTATAGTAAGGGGTTTATAGGTAAATGAGTAAAAGATAATGAAATTACAAGAGATTAAATTTTAAGTATTGTCATGCAGCATCTAACTTCAGCAAGGGTCATTGTTGCTAACTATATGCCAGTTCTTGTGATTTAAACATTATCTTTGTTACATTCAGATGAAAAGCAGATTTAATGTAAAACCTAGTTAAAACTCAATGACATGATTGAAGTGGAACAAAGTATACATACACAAGGTGACAGAACATATCTTCCGAAAAAAACAACTTTTTAAAAAAGCTCAATGACTTTTATATTTATTCATATCCTTTGGCTTATCAGATAAATAATAGGTGAGAAAAATATTCCATCAACAGTAGCCCTGGCTATCAAATATAGCTTTGTTCAGTGCTGAACTGGCCAGAAAAAAACAAAGCAACTAACCAACCAAACCAAACCAAACCAAACCAAACCAAACCAAAGCCCCTCACAAAATGAAGAACAAACAACAAAAAAAATCCAAATTCAACCCCAAACCAAAAAAACTATGACTTGAAGGGTGAATTGAACTAGTAAATAAGGTTGAGATGCCTATTAAAATAAAAAATAAATTTCAAAATGCAACAAAAAAAGGTCCCAAAACCAAAAGGTTTTTCAAAGATAAATTGCACATAAATTATAGAAGAGGGAAACATAAGGGAAAATTATCTTGGTTTTCTGGCCATCCCTCTATATAAATAGTAGATTATAGTCAAGGACTGGGGCTTTATCATCAAAGACCAGGATATTTTGGTCCCAAGCACCCTTAGGCTATGGCTTTCTCTGTTACTTCTGCTGTTTTGTTTTGTTTTTTCCCCAAGAATAACTTATACTGCCAGTCCCAAAGAATGAAAACAGTGGCGAAAAAACAACAAACCAACAAACCAAACCCATAAAAACACCCACAAGTTTGATTTCTTCACATCTCATTATAATACTGAAGTTTAATATTTTCAAAATAAAATGCATTTCCCCCTCAAGACCTTTAAATAAATAATAAGAGTGGTCGTAGTAGTAATATTATAGTAAATTATTGCCATATGGCTCTCCTTCCTGATCAGGGCAATAAATGAGAGCCATGCATGATCTCTTACTATGCTCAAAGGATCTATAGTCATTTATGATGTGTTTAAATTATATTGTTGAAATGGAGAATGAGAGCAACTTATATTAGTTTTTTAATTAATGTTGGTATTACCTGCTGGTTATTCTTTCACTTGACTTTCCGGAGTTAAATCAAAAAGTCCTCTAGCATGATTAAATTGTGGTTACCAATAACATACTGACTAGCAAAACATCCTGTGCCCATAGAAGAGCAGTGGATTGGCTCAATCACCAAGCTCACAGAAGTGCCAGGTTTTTTCAGAGTGAGGGGTGAGAGGAAGGACAGCCTGGGATCAAGGGGTGTGACAGTTTGTAGGGGCTGCCTGACACAAGACTCCCACAGGAGAGAAACCAGTTTCTTCAAAAGATGTTTCTTCAAAGGTTGCAAAGGTACTAGTCTGGCTGTGTCCTTGAGTGCTGCTAAACCACTGCCACATTTACTACTAAAATTTTTATATTACTATTTTATATCCACAAACTTATTTCTACTTCTGTCTCACAAGTGAAGGGTATCATTACATCCGTCACAAACAGACACCAGAGAAAAGCATTTCATCTCCTCAGACCACAACAGAATTTGCTTAGAGGAGACAAATTTAATATATTCCTGAAAAAAACAAGGTTTATGGAAGACTGAGGTTAAAATACTTAATTATTTTAACTTTTTCTATCTGATTACTTTCTAACTGGGTTAATAAACATTGTTTTGTTTTGTTTTGTCAAAAAAAAACAAAAAAAAAAGTTTTTCTGACTCATACTGTTTTCTAGGCACAGGCTTACCAAAAGCTTTTTAGTAGGGATTGCAGACCAAGCAGGTGTCAGCACTGCTATGTGCTCATTACCACTTCATGTGTGCCTACCATTCCTACAGCCATCGTGAGTTACCTTTGAACTATATGACTCAGGTCATCTAAATCCATCATTTAATTTTATAAATTGTTGGGGTATGTGAAGACTTCTTATCACTTCCATCTTTCTCAGGTAGCCTTTTCACCAAGGATCTCTTTAGCTGATCAGAGCAAAGATCTATTTGGTCTGAGTCCTCTGACTGTTTCAAGTGTTTGCACAGGAGCATTCAAATGCTGCAGACGCCTTGGATCCAAGAATGAAAGATCACTAAACAATGCTACATATGATTTCAGATGTGGCACATCACGTCTTTTGTAAAATATTGATTGTTCTAGACACCCAGTTTAGCTGACTTACCTAGGATTTCACATTTTCATTTTATTTTCTTAGAGGACTCTTAGTTATGGCAAGGTGTATAATTTTGCCTGATCAGTTTAATGGATTGCATTATGTGAGAGATGATTTCTTTGCTCAAGCAATTACATAATCAAATGCAAGAGTCTGATTGCTCAACAGACAGCATGGCATACTGCAATATCATACAGTGGCAATTTCTTTGTTTCCTTGTGCTTGTAAGATATTTTTGGTATATCTATGATTTTTTGGTATGTCTATGATTTCTCATTTCCTCAAAATAGAGTGGACAGCAGAAAAGACTTTAAAAAACCTAAGCTTTACTAGAATCATAAATATAAATAGGGAGAAAACTGAGAAGAGAAAAAACAAGACCTTCCAACAACCAAAAGGAAGCAAACAAATTTTTCATAGTAGGTAACAATATGCTAGATTTAATATGGAAAAAGAGAGAACTGTGAAATCAAAATTTAAAATAAAACCACAGGAAAATTTGTTGATCTGTCTGTATTTTGCCTCATGCCTATTGCATAGCAACTGAGAGAGAATGTTCTGTTGCCACAGCTTCCAGAACTCTGGACAACTCAAGGAGCTTGAGAATATACCAGTAAAATGCTGGTGGAAAAGTGGTTGGTTTACAGAAACCTAATAATAGATTGATGTGTGTTGGAAACACCTTTAGATGTCACTTAGTCTATCATCCCTGTCATGGGCCAGACAGATAATTTAGAAAGGCACTCAAGGGTTTAGTAAGAAAGCCATAAAACAGTGGATATGACAAGGCCCATCCTTGAAGAGAGGAAGTCACTGGTGTAGGATCATCAGTGGTACCTGCTGAGATTTTGGAGCTGCAGATGGACAGAAGTTCAATGCCCTGTTATGGACAGAATGCATGGCCAACAATTCTTCTGGCTTTTTTCTTGTTTTCCAAATTCTCTTGCTATCCCTTCTTCTCTGTTCCTGTTCTTCTTCAGTCCCTCATAGTTTCCTGAATTTGTCAGGCAGTTTTTGCATCTCATTCTGCATTTTGAAGTAGAGTTTGTGGTTTTGAGCTTCAAGGAGAGATAATCACCAAGCACCTACAGAAGAAATAAAGATTTTTTGGCATTCCTCCAAAAAATGTAAGAAAAATAATTTCTTCTGCAGCATGAACCTTATATAATTTCACAAATATTAGCATTTTATAATTTACAAGATTGGCTGATTGGAAATAAAAGATGGATTTAAATCAAGACATATACACGTTGTGTGTGCATTTTTAATCCCTCATCTATCCTCTTAAATAAATAGGAAAATTACTAACTTATAGCACCGTTAATGATAATAACCCCAAGATAACCGTCTGTAATATTTACATAATTCTTGAGTGCATTCGAAATTTGTTATTTAAACATACATGTTTTGACAAAGTGACTTTGCTATATTTATTGTCAGGCTCAATGCTTTCATACAAGGCAAAAACTAAACACGGGAGTAGGGCCACTTACACCAGGTTGATGGGACCATGTCCAGACTGCTTTTGAATATTTCCAAAAAGGGACTACAATATTTCTGGGCAACTTTGTCAATGCTTAGTCACCCTCACAGCTAAACACTGCTTCCAAAGGTTCAGACAGAAGATGCTGTGTTTTACTTTGTGCCCATTACCTCCCATCCCTGGACATTGAACAGTGTCTGGATCTGGATGTTCTTCACACCTTCCCTTCAGTTGTTTGTGCACATTGGTAAGAGTTCCCTGAGATCTCCAGGATGAACCATCCTAGCACTCTCAGCTAAGGAGAGAGATGTCCTTAAATCATCTTAGTGACCCTTTTTTGGACTCTCGCTTGTACTTTGTAACCCAGAATTGGACCCAGAATTCCAGGTGTGGATAAATAAAATGAAAGTCACTGGAAAATCATATGAAGCTTCAATCATTCTTATATGAAGTTATCTATGATAATTTTCAGGTAAAAAAGACTACCCCTCTCATCTATTATCAATCTTTCCACCAAAAATCTGGTGATAGTCCAGGAGATGTTCTACCAGTCCTGTGCATCTGCCAGGGATACCTGAAACCTTTGACCATTAAGAAAACTGATCTCTTTTTTCTTTTGAGAAGAAGTTAATGTCAAAACTTGACCTGAGATGATATGGAGATATAATCTTTACCAGTCTGCATTTTAGTTGTTTTTTTTCTCTATTGCAAACTAAACACGGATTTCAAAGCAAAAAATATCACAGCCCATCTGATAATTGTACTTGATCTTGCAGTGGCTCCTAAAGGAATTACTCAGACATCTGTAGCAAAATAAAATGTATGTAGTAAGTAAGGAATAGAAGAGGAAATGACATAAAATTGGCAGTTCAAATTAAGATTAAGATCAGCAGAGGGGAAAATATTTAAAAATACTGTACTAGGCAGGAATTATCCATGTATGCTAAACTTCTAAGAAAACAGAAATAAATGTTGGAAGCATATACAGTTAATACCAGAGTTTATTTTTAAATGCAAATAAATCTTAAGTCAGTTAGACAATCATTTTACTGAATAATTAGCAGTCATTGTTTTAAAATCAAGCAGAACTTGACTATTAAGAGTGTGCCATAATTTATAGTGCTATCACATTGTAGTTACTTCTGATGTTTCTGAAACTAGGTGCTAAATCACATTATTGACGGTCATAAGGTATGTTTGTTTTAATATGAAATACATTATATAAATCTGCACACACTTACAGATACACATGAAATCACTTGTAAAAACCTATATGTCATTTCTGCAACTTGCTATTATGACTATATGTATTATGAAAGAAGACAAAGAGTATCCAAATTTAGGCTCTGACTGATAAAATAGAAAAACTAGCAAGAAAAAAAATATGTAAATAATAACAAGATTACAATTAAAGCAAGGATTATTTTCAAATAATATACAAGAACATCCTATAAAAGGGAAATTGAGGTTCTGCTGTAGTGGATACCCAGAAAGGTATTTGATATAATATCATAAACCTTCCCACAGATTATAAGGGCAAGAACAGATGTATCCTTTTTGAGCATGAACATTATCAACAAGAAATGACAAAGAATTTGTCCAGTCATCACAATAGGCAGCAGTAGGTCTGATTTCACGTGAAATTCTACTGATGATCCTTAGAATGTGCGTGAACACACAGGTAAACTTTATGAAAGATGGTTGCCTAATATAAAAATAACTTCAACACTTGAAGTTAGCTTTAGGAATCTACAAATTGGCACCTCAGTTGGTAGCTGTTTGGCATTCAGCTCCTGAAACAAAAAAATGATATCCAGAATGAAAGTACAGAAAAATATGTTGAAGTGACTTTTTGGTGAAAGAAGGAAGGTTCTTTCCCAGCAGACTTTGTTCAGAAGGAAGTTACAACCACTTCTATAAGGTTTCCTGAGACAGACTTCATGCTGACATCTGTGAGTCCTTACTGAGCCAGCTTGAGGGTTGCTCACCTGAGGGTGACAAGGGTTACAGTATATATGATCAATTCACGAGAGCTACACTGCCTCTCAGAGAAAAGCAACAGTCACATAAGTCTGTCAATAAGTACTAAAGCTTTGGGGGAGTTATTTTATGGATATGGGTCTGGAAAACTTAATACAATATTTTTTTTTTTGCTTTCTTGCCTTAGGAGACTAGGTACAAATAGAGACAAACAAGTGTTTTAGACCAGGCTAGGTTGAAAACTTCAGACTGTCTCTGCTTCACACTAACTGCTGTTACCATGCTGAAAAACTGATGGTTTTCCTATTTTGGGAACTTATTTAGCCAGAAGAGGATAGATGGGGTAAAGAAAAGGGAGGGAAAAAAAAGAAAGAAAAGGAGAAAAAAAGGGAAGAGGATACCAGGAAAAGTTCAAACCTCTGACTGTAAGGAAAAAATAGTTTTGGAATACAGAAATATATGAAAAGCAAAAATACTATAAAAGTCTTGAGGTAACAGTTAATAGGAAGTCAGCTATATTTCAAACACTATGCCAGCAAGAAGAAAAACAAAAATAATAACTTTGATCTGATTTTAGGTGCAAACAGAGGTTCATCCATCATAGACCAGACATTTATTAACATCTACCTAAATGGGAGAGCTGTGGCTTTGCCCCATAATGTTGAGCAGTGGGCTTCTCAAAATTTACAAAATGTGAAGAGTTCAGAATAGAAGACCCAAACTGAGATTCTGTACAATCTGACCTTTGAGGAAGGAACCAAAGTCGGGCAGAAATTTTATATATCCTGCCTAGTATATGTCAGAGAGAGAAAACTTTGAAAAGTATGAATATAAAGCCATGAGAAAAATGACTTAAAGTCATTGAAGGGGGCATAAATAAAATAAAAGGGGGACTACAAGGCAATGTATAATTTACTAGCCTTGAAATACATTCAGCTATAGAGCAGTCTTATAAAGCAGTGGAAGAAAACTCATCACTCCAATACCTTCACCCTGTATTCTTTTTTCGCAATACAATAAAAATTGCAAAATCAGAAGTAAAGTAAATCCTGTTATTGAAAAGAAAAAAAAAAAAATAAGTGATATGGACAGGACACCTGAACAAAATCTTTAAAAATGGCCTTGGAAAAAATATATTAAAAAATAGCAGTAAATAATATTTTATTGGCAAAAAGAATGATAAGATGATTGAATAGAATAGCCATTACCAATTTACTTAAAGCCAGCTATGCCTATATTACAAAAATTTTTACAAAGTAGCATCTTTCACTGAAATGAGTTTACTTACTATAGACAGGGATCTAGAACTTCAATACTTCTACGTTGTACTTCTATGTTGTATTTCACTGGTTTAGTTTATGTTTTGCACTGAGAAAAATGGTTTGTTCTGTACTCCCCTGAAGTTCTGTGAGGTTGGTTCAGCCCTCCCTTAGCCCCTCCCCTCTAGTGCAATCCCATTGGCTGCAGCTCGGTTTCCCCTCCCCTCACCCGAGGTTTGAAAAGTCCCCGCCACTGCTTGGTTCGCTCTCTTTGTCCCTTGGGACTGTTCGGGAATAAGCCTTGGATTATCCCAGGAAAAGGAGCCTCCTTGGTCTTTTGCTTTGTCCATGCCAAATCCCCTCCATCTCTGACCTAGAGCTAGCCAGAAGAAAGGTCGGAGAGTGGGGAGAATCAGGGCAGGTGGCGCCCAGCGTGGGGCTTTCGGAAAAGTTAGAGAGTCTCTTTGTCTTTTGCTTGTTCCTGAGGGACTCCCAAGCCTCCTCCTGCTGCTGTGCTAGCCAAGGAACCAGAGGGAAGGCTCAGGGAATCACCTCATTTCTACAAGATCAAAAACTGAGCACAAAGCTGTTTGGGGCAAAAGTATTTTGGGTTTTTTTTGGTGTTTCTTTTTTTTTTTTTTTTTT
>JANRGV010000001.1:93950006-93979310 GCA_024734035.1 Alethe castanea | reverse complement strand
AGGGAATCACCTCATTTCTACAAGATCAAAAACTGAGCATAAAGCTAGTTGGGGCAAAAGTATTTTGTTTTTTGGGGTTTTTTGGGGGGTTTCTTTTTTTTTTTTTGTTGTTGTTTTTTTGTTTGTTTTTTTTTATATTACTTTAACACCTACAGTGTCAAGTGAAAAAAGAAAAAAAAACACTCTTCAAGAAATCATAGTGACAACAAATTTTTAAATATCACATTGAACAGTTATTTGTGCTCTTCAGGGCTGGGGTGAGGAGAAGCTCCCTGGGAAATAGACATTTATCTTTTAAAATTAATCCAGGTAAAGGACTTTTATGACTGCCTGAGAAATAATGTAGCACAATCCAAGCAGTGAGAATGCAAGGAGATGAACAGAAGGTAAACCACTATGAGGCTACTAAAACAGAGTAAGAGCAGTCAGTCACACTCCACGCATGGCAAGCATGCAAACAGTCTGATATTATAAAGGCTTTTGATAAAAGAGGTAAATGAGATAGAACAAACAAAAAATACTATTTTTGAACAGGCATTTTCCTTTAGCAGCAGCTTTTTCTCTCTCCCTCAAAGGAAAATCTCTACCCAGTACCTTGTTTCAACTTTTAAATTTTTTTCTAATTTATTTGATATGCACATCCCATCCAGTGAAGTTTCAAACTAAAACGAAATCTGTTCCAAACCACCCCATGTGATTACAGATATTTGGTGAGCTGCCTCTCATTTAGCAATAATGGGAAGCAGCAGCTGATACCCCATGGGCCTCTGTCCATAAGGGCCCCTGAGGCAAGAACTGCTGCTGTGTTTCAATGCAGACGATCTGCAGCAGGTTATTGACTCAGCTTAAGGACAAGTGAGAAGTTCACAGAGTTGAGTTCACAAAAGAAATTTGAAATTAATTAAGATTATGTCACTTTGATCTATCCTACCCCCACCAAAAAAAAAAAAAAAAAGAAAAAAAAAAAAGAAACAGGCTTTCATGTGTTTATTGGATGTAGAACCAGCAGCTGCTTAAGGATTTGAAGAACATGAAACAGGCTTGAATGGAACAGTCTGAAAAATTTCTTCTGCACAGGGAAATACTTTGTGCAACATGACCAAACAGTATGATGTATTAAAGCACACAGCTGCATCAAAGCAGAAAGAACATTTCAGGGCAGAGAATAACACATAATACATTTCAAACAGAAATATTATGGCTCACATTGTTTCCAAAGCTAAGATGAAACTTTGGCAAATATCCTGGTTTTACTGGTCACATTTAAATTGTGGCAATACAGACCAAGGAATTCTGAATAAGAAGTTTCTCGGTGGGTATTTGTATGTAAAAGTAGTACTATTTGTAATTTCTTTATTAGGTACCATCTTTCTTCCTCCTTTGTGAAATTTACATCTGAACAAAGACATTGAATAATGAGGCCCAGAAACAGTACTGTACAATGAGACAAAGGATTATAAAGAGCTAAAAAAAAAAAAAATTAGCTTGTAGACGAAAGGAAGTAGTAAACAAAAAATAATTTTTTACTTGCCTCTTTCACAACCCAGAGTGTAACTTGGGGCAAAAGTAATGTAATTTGAACTAAAACATCTTTCTTTGCAATGAATGAAAACCTAGGGATTACACAAACTTGGCTATTCCACATTTAACATTTGCATACATGGATCTAAATATAGTGCATTTACAGATATAAATATGAAAGCAGTATAGTTTCTTAAAAATTTGTGCTAATCCCCTTCACTCACTGGTATGTTTTAATCAGATTGACCTATAATATGTAATCAGACATAATCAGGCCAGGAAATATGTAAGATCTTGTCCATTTAATCTAGAATTTAAGAACTAAGAACATTAGAACTAAATTCTTCCAATCGCTGTAACCTGGTTATTACCTGATGTAAGATTTCTTGTCTAATGAATTTCTGTCAAAATAATTTCAGATCAGGAATCTAACATGAGTTCTGAGGAAACAATCAAGACATCCTAAATGCTGACATTTTCACCAAAAACGTGCTTCATTTTTCATATTCTTATCTTCCTAACAATTATTGTGTTTCAATATTTAAATATTATTTGAAGGACAGCTTCTTTTTCTTTTTTCTTAAATTCATTAGAAAGAGATTAAAGTAAAGCTAAGTGATATCTCTGTGTGTTTCACTTTGATGCCACAGGGCTCATTTGCATATGCACTGTTTAATATTCCTGTCTATTTTGACTATGGTTTTTGAAGACTGAATTTAAAGTAAGATAATAAGAAAATAATTTCTATTTATTAAATGGATTGAAACTTTTAATCTAGCAAAGGACATTTGATTACTAACATGGGTATCTAATACAGTAGTAGACCATAGACTAAAACCATCTTTCACATCCCATGCTATACTTACCCATTAACACAAGCTTCAAATTTAAAAAAAAAAAAAAAAAGGTTTCGAAAGAAAACAAGCAGAAAACATTGCAAAATTTAAGTTTAGCAAACTTATACATACAATCAAGAAAGCAAAACTTGCATGACTTTGCTATTACCCCTCTGACATTTTATGATTGATTTCAATTTGGAATTCCTATATTTATAATGTATTCTGAAAAAAAAGTAAAAATTTTACTTCCACTGATGCTTCAAAACAAGAGATGTTTCTTTGAATAGAAATATATTCTTGAATTATATTTATAGGCATAAATATTTGCTAACTTTCTGCTAAAATTTTTCTCATAAAATATAGATTAAAATTCCCAAATACATTTCAATGTTCAAATAGGTTAGCTCTCTCAAAATCAATAAAGTTTATTTAGCTTGATTCCAGTAGAGTAGGATTTACTTTCTTAGATTTAACAAAAGGATATATTCCCACAGATTTTCAGAGCAGAGTTTTCTAGCCTTTGATAGTACATGGAGACGAATTTTGCAACTAGAAAAAAAGGCAAAATTTGCTATTGCTATCTATATCTCACAGATTCACCAGTCTTAAGTCAGTTTTCAATATAAAGTATTCCAAAATTATTGCTAATACTAGCAGTTTTTTGCTGCAGCTAAAAAATTGTAATAATGTAGTGGGAGAAGATGAAATATTATTTACCTTATGCTTGGCTCACTAAATACTCCAAAATCTTGTTTCAAAAATCCTAGCTTTAATACCTGCTATTTGTATCTATCAGAAATTATTGCTGGGAAATACTTGGAGCAGATCAGATGACTCCAGCATCGGCTCTTTCCCTGTTTTCTGCCAATGTCAGATATGGAATACTGAGCTGAATGGACCTTTTCCATCATCTAGTATTCCCACATTTTTAAGATTAATGTAAGTAAGAAAGAAAATATATAGAAGCAAGCAAGCAAACAAATAATGTTTCTCAGTTGTCACCTTTACCTATCAATACATCAGACAGACATTTCGATTTGCAGGAAAATTAATTATTGTTTCCAGTTCTGAGTGTGTATGTGTTCATGTCCACACATATTGTGTGTAAACGGTTGGTTGTGACTGCAGTTGCAGTTTCACTCTGGATGAAATAGATTTTTTTTTTTAAGTAAAAAGAACAATATTGTAATTTATTTTAATTTCCTGGCATTCAAAGAGATTAATTAATCTATTTTAATGACACCTACCTGGATGAATTAAATTTCAATTAGACTTTGATTAGAAAGAGATGACTAGAGGGGCTGCCACTAAAAAGAGAATAAAATAACCAGCAAGTTTGCCCTAGAGGACTGTGAACAAACCACAAACCAGAAGATAGGTCTGGTGTCTGGCATTTTCAGTGCCTTTTTAATTGTAGCATCTTTCACCATATATACTTGAAGAATTATGGCTGATTCTTCTGTTATCTACCAAGGGCACTTTTCAGTGCCCTTTCAGAACAACTTTACAGCTGGTCTACCCTACAGTTTTCTGAAATTCTTGCAAGTGTTAGGTCAGAGTTTATCTTTAGGCTCCCTGCATGCAAACACCAAGAGATAGCTCTCAATAAGTTAAAAATAAACATGATAGGTAAAAGTTCTTGAAAATAACATATAGCTGAAATAGAAAGTTACAAAAGGGCAAGGAATAAACATCAGATACTAAAAGATTCATACCTTCCATAGAGAGTAGGTGGAATATATAATTCTGACCTGGACAAAAAACTGACAAGCAAAATGTTTTTGTTTACTAAGTCTAATCATACTTTAATAAAAAATTGTCTATACATGAACAGAGTTTGAAGGAAATTCAATACTACCTTAGCAAAGTGCAAAGAGGTAGATACTTCAGCGATGTTTCAGATAAGCATACAAAAACCCATTTTTGAATGCTTATGCTGAATCCTGAATCATTTCTGCAGCAGTAGTTAATTGTACATCTTAGTTCCTGGGCTACATGGCAGTTCCTGAATTATTTCCAAATTGCAGCACATACATCTATGCTTAAATTCCATTGCTTTGAATTTCTGTTTTTCAAGTTCTGTTTTAGAAATGTGGCTGACCTGGCAGCTCCTGACTGCTTGATGTTACTTAGCTTTAATTCTGAATGCTATTAAAATTCTATTTCCTCTACAGTCCCTCACCTCACTGTCAGAAGCTCACAAGGAATGATTGTGGAGGGAAGCTCTGTCTGAACAGCTAAAATCCAGAAACAACCAAATGAATTCCAGCAAGTGCATTTTCCTACAATGAGACTATAAAATGACATATACACATGCAAATAAATACATAACATAATATTTTTGTACTTACATGACACCTAATAATCAAAGCCTTTTCTTTGCAGTATTTAATCCTCAAATTACTAATTCCAAAGATATCATCTTTCTAATTTTTGATACAAATAGAACCTTGGTTGAGGTCAACCAGTGGTTTTTCACAGAATCAAAGGATGTGATGAGTTGGAAGGGATCCACAAGGATCTTCGAGTCCAGCTCCTGTCCCTGCCCAGGACCAGCCCCAAAGACATAAGTTTACTTTTGGGCAGCATTTTTTACAAAGAGCCTTAACTGGCTTACCAAAGGTCACAATGGAGAAAAGCTTTAGAAACAGAAGACACTTGGTCTAAACCCAAGAGTAAAATTGTGTCTATGTTATTACATATTTGGAACTTTTTAAGAAAATATTAACAAAAATTAGCTGGAACAGAGAGACAACTTTCCTTGCATAGGTCAAATGCAGCAGCAGTTAAAGCGAAAAAAATAATTTCTGTAGTAAAACCAAATGTTTGTGTAGCAGTAATGGTTAGGTGAAACAGAAATATAGTGCACACTGCAAATAGACTATCTGAAATAATGAATATTATTTCACTACATTTACCTCTAAAGTAAATGGTAAGACAGTCCATCTGTCTAGTGTTGAATTACCAGAACACAGAAAATGGAAAAAGTAAGAAGAGGCTTATTGTAGTTCCCTTAGGCTAAAAGATCTGGACATCACTAAAATGCCTGAAGCCTGTCTCACTCTCAGGAATACTAGTGGGAGCACACGAAAAATATATTTAACTAAAAGATCTTCCTGTGTCATTATATTAAGGCAGGCTTTCTTCATGCATCAGCAGTGTCAGCAGAGAAATTAACATTTGGGGAATCATCAGCTCGTGATTCAAGGACATTTATCAATAGGTACACAATTTTCTTTCTGTCAATTCAGTATAAAGGAAGCAAGGAAGTCTTAATTTTTAAAATGACTTGTTAATCAATTATTTACTAGAGAATAGAGTTGTAATCATCTGAAAACTTAATGTTCAATTTGAGCTGCCTGCAATTGTGAACTTCTGGGCACTGCTGTTTATGAGCTTTGGAAGAGAAGGCTAAAACTATTCTTCAAAATCCTTACAATTTAAAAGCAAAAATTAATCCCCGTATATGGTCTTCCATGACCCCCCCAGTGCTTTTATGACACACTACAGTAAAATGCTGATGGACTGTACTCACAGGTGCCCAGCAAAAGAACAACTTATTGGATAAGAATAAACAGGAGATCTGGGAAAGAAAAATTTATTTTAATTCATGAAAAATTAAAAATCATCTCATTTTAACCCTAAATATAAATAATAGCCGCACCTTAACCCTTAAAATTGATAGAATATATTTACATTCCTCCATCCCTTATTCTTTGTAAGTCTCACAATTTGATGTGAGAAATTTTTCATTTTGAGTTATTGATCTAATATTCACTGCAAATCAGAGACCTTTTGCAACCTTTTAAAACTTGGGTTTACAAAGAGGATTTTGATTTTCACAAAAATTTAGGCAGCTTATATACACTTGTATTTTTCTCTCACATGTTATTCCAGTCATAAATAGTCAAACAGAGAGCTGACTTTTTGGATTAGTTGCTCTGTGAAACATTTAAACCATAATTTCAAGAAAACAGAGTACTGTAACTCAGAAGGAGTTGAAATTATAACTTTCAATATTCAAATATTACTTTCAACTTTATTTCCATATCGAATTAGAATGCTTCTCCCTTTCCAAACATTTCCCTTATTATTACTATTTCCAAAATAGGAGGATGTTCTGTCTTTTCCATACTACTTGCAAAACCAATCTATCTGTAGGACTGAGAGAAAATGCCATAAGGGAGAAGGTGAAGGTTATTCTACTGCATGCATCCACTCATTTCCAAAAAATTCATTGAAAGGTGATCTTGAGATGCATCAATGTCAATTGGTGTTTGTTAAGTAAACCGAGTTGGTCTGCACAATCCTGTTTTGATTTCACATCATAGAACCATAAAATAGTTTGACTGGAAGAGACCTTAATGATCATCTAGTTCCAATGCCCCTGTCAGGGACAGGAACACTTCCCATTAGACCAGCTGCTCAATGCCCCATCCAAGCAGCCATTGAAGCCTGACAGGGTTGGGCCATCCACAACTTCTCTGGGCAACTTCTTCCAGTGCCTCCACCCTCACAGTAAAGAATCTCTTCCTATTATCTGACAAAAATTTTCCCCTTTTAATTTGAACCCATTACTCTTTCTCCTATCACTGCCGTTCATGAGGAGGAGTCCCACTATGGCTTCCCTGCAGGCCCTCTTCAGATACTGCAATGTTCCTGTGAGTTCTCCATGCAACCTTCTCTTCTATGGGCTCAGTAGCCCCAAATCTCTTAGCCTGTCCTCATGGTAGAAGTGCCCTAGTCCTCTTATCAACTCTACAGCCCTCCTCTGGACTTGTTCCCACCGTCCCATGTCCTTCTTGTGTTGTGGGCACCAGAACTTCATGCAATTCTCCAAGTGGGGTCTTATGCAAGCAAAGCTGAGAGGAAGAACATTAGATCTTGCTATGGATTGTTCAGAATTTACTTGCTTTAAATATAATCATGATCTCAATTCACATGACCAGAAGTAATTTATTTATAGGAACTCCTTTCACATGTGTAAAGACATCAGCTTACACACACATGTTCATGAGTATTGGAAGCATGAGTGGCTGCATGAAACTGGAAGTTGAAAATGGACTACTGTAATTTCTAGGTGATTTTGATACAATAAATTAACATGCAAGGAATTTGCAGTGAGCCACTTTTATGAAAGAATCAATAAACTCTTGCAATAAAAATGGTAATAAACATGCTAGTTCAGTAAATAATGAAAAAAGTAGATTATGTGCTTTATTGGACTAATTAGGAAAAGCTTTATAGGATCAAATGTTCTCATCAAAATTAAAGAAATTCCATTTTGGAAGAGTCACGAAAATAATTTCTCTTTTCTTACTGAACTCTGCAAACTGCCAGAAACTCATTGAGCTGTAGCTCTTCCACAGACTTTATATGGGCTTTTAAAATGGGATTTTAATTTGTTTAAGGTATAAAATACATCTGAAGAGAAATTTAAAAATTCCACACCTGAAATCCCATATGATTTCAGACATTCTATGTTGTGCTTGGTAAATGTATCCAAAAAGAAATATCACAGATTTTTTAAAATATCTTTTTTACCTTAAGGGAGCTTTCCTCTGTTTGATAAAAGTTTTTTTCCCAGTTATGATTTTAAATATAAATTTAGCATAGAGAAAATACATGAAAGAGAGTTTCCTGTTTTTTTTGAATGAAATTAGAATTACATCTTCGTTTTCCTTTAAATATGTGCTTAACTTGTTTTGCTGATTTAAGTTGAAAACAGTTACCCTTGGAAGGTGTCTTACCCTGCCCCCAATTAGTTTAATAGCAACTGTCAAGGATCTGAAGTGTTCTGAGAACACATTTACTCTGTCATCCTCCTATTTCATGACTGGCTGTTAGTGACAAAGTTTATTCCCGCATAGTCACAGTTTTAAATGATTCTCTTTTAATTAGTCTTACTCAAAACCATCTGTGACTGATAGGAATAACCACAGTTTCAACTTCTTTTCATCATGAAGCCTGAACTTTATGTATCTTGCCCAGAAGACTGATTGTTTATGCCACAGCCTGTCCTAATGCCTTCAAGAATCATTAAATATTTTCTGACTTGTAAGAAAACCAAAGAGCTAAAATAGACAACTTGTAAAAAGCAGATCCTTTAAAGGGGTGGAACTTCTAGTCAGGCAGAAATTCAGGTTGCTCTTTCTTACTTTCAAGAGAGAATAAAACTTTTCAGATTTATATTTTCTATCTTTAAATTTTAACTTATCAGATTACATTTATTTTTTGCTGGATCAAGGTCCAACTTCATTCATGCCTGGATGGGTTAAAGAAATGAGGTAAATGAAATTTATTTTATTTTTTACAGGAAGAAATAAAAACAAATTCAAAATCATCTTTCCTGTACCTTAGCACATAAAAAACCACATGTTCTGAAAATCCTTAGCTATTTTTTACACCAGGTCTGTATTAGCCACACATGTAATCTTCTATTTAATACAGCTGCAGGCAATGAGATGTGGGTTTTATACTTTGATAAAGTCTACAGCTAATCATAGGCAATGCAATTCATCAGTCAAACTGAAGGAAAAAGGAACAGAGAACATTCAACTGGCTTTAAAGTCTCTCAAGAAGCTTCTTTTAGCTTTTGTAAAAGGAACAGACAAAAAGAGGCGTAAGCAGAAATTCTAGCTGCAAGGCTGGACTTAAAGAATGTGACTAGCTGCCATGGAGAGACGAGCCATAGGGGAGACTGCAGTTGCTGTAAGAGTAGGACAGGTATGTGCACAGGAACCAGAGGGACAGAGAAATGGATATGCCAGATTCATGCTTGGTATGTACATCATGCAACAAGCCCAGGGTTTTTCCAAGAGAAAAAACTGCTCTATTAAATGTAATTTAATTGTGATTGGATATGTCAGGTATTGCTGACTTGAACCTTTAATGTGATTTTAAAAAAAAGTCCCCCCAAACCCAAAACAAAGAAAATAAAGCAAAACAAACCCACAAAACCCCACAATGATAACAGAAAATTGTTCTATTTGATTTTTAAGAAAAAGGCATTTTCTCCTGCAGCAAATATACAAGTGGTTGAAGAGAATATTGAGAATGTGTTTCAGTGCAGTCTAGCCTGCAAGGAATGTAAACAAGTTTTCAGTAGCTTTGTCCCAAAATCATATATACAAAATCATATATGCAAAATATCTAAACTTTTAAATTTTACATGGAGTGTTATAGTTTGTCTACAATGGCCTCCCAAATTAATGCCAAAATATCATTATAGTCCTTTGTAATTAATTTTGATTAGCTTCATTCTGGGGCAAATCCATGGCCATTTAGTTCAATGAGATTTAAAAGAATCTCATAATTTGCCAGTTGCAAATTTTCAGAGTATTGCTTTTCTCCAAAATATTCTCTTTTCTTGTCATAGGGAAATATATGCTTTTAATCCCCACTATATTTTCCTCTAAATCATGTACTAAGTGCCATTACATATCAGCAATTAAGGACCCAAATAGTTTAAAACATTATTTCCATAGAATTGCTTAAAAATAGAAAGAGATGCATCTCTACCCAGAGATACATTTTTCCATAGGATAGTTATTGCAGTAATGAGATATATTTAAAGAAAATTATAGCAAACATAATTTTTGCTTGTTACTTGGTAAAGCAATGAAAGCACACATTCAGGAGTCAGTAGCAATTCTAGGAAGGTAAAACTTATTAATTCAATTTAAAAAATGCAAAGCATCTTTCTATTTTTCCCCGTATCATTTTTTCTATCATATTCACCTTAATGTTCTAGCAATAGCTATAGTTAGAGGAAGTTGGTAACCACATTATTTATTTCTCTCGCCATTTCATTTTTATACCAACCTCCCTGCAGGCTCTATTTTTTCCTTTCTTCCTTGATTTCAGGAGGCTTTTTGCAGTAATTTCAGCAAGTTTTGGTCCATTTCCCTCCACGTCTTGTCATCTGGGGCCATTTCAGCGTGGTCACCACATTTCCAAATTTCCAGGACTTTTTCCACCACATTTCATTTTATCATATCTCTTTTCCAGTGGCATTGTCAGACTTTCTCCTATGATTTCAGGATTCCTGCGATTTTAATGAGCATCATTTGGGCAAGCTTTGGTCCATATCCCTGCACTTCGTGTCATCCCATTCACTTTTAGTGTTTTCACTTGGTTTCAGAATTTGCCCATGATTTTTTTAGCAGTCCAATTATTTTAGCAAGCCCACAACAAGCTCTTTTTTTTCCTTTCTTCCGTGATTTCTTGATGATTTTAGGAGTAATTTTAGCTACTTTTGGTCCATTTGCCTGCACTACTTATTCCATTCACTTTTAGTGTTTTCACTCGGTTTCGGAATTTTCTCTGGATTTCTCTCGCCATTTCATTTTTACAGCAACCTATATATAGGCTCCATTTTTTCCTTTCTTCCTTGGTTTCAGGAGGCTTTTCAGAGAAATTTCAGCAAGTTTTGGTCCATTTCCCTCCACTTCTTGTCATCTGAGGCCACTGCAGCGTGGTCACCCCATTTCCGAATTTCCGGGACTTTTTCCATCGCATTTCATTTCATCATATTTCTTTTTCAGCAGCTTTGTCAGACTTTGTCCTGCGATTTCAGAATTCCTGCGATTTCAATGACCATCATTTGGGCAAGCTTTGGTCCACATCCCTGCACTTCGTGTCATCCCATTCACTTTTAATGTTTTCACTTGGTTTCAGAATTTCCCCATGATTTTTTTAGCCATTTCATTTTTTTAGCAAACTCACAACAGGCTCTTTTTTCTTTTTTTTTTCCTTTCTTCCGTGATTTCTTGATGATTTTAGGAGTAATTTTAGCTAGTTTTGGTCCATTTGCCTGCACTGCTTGTCATCCCATTCACTTTTAGTGTTTTCACTCGGTTTCAGAATTTTCTCTCGATTTCTCATGCCATTTAATTTTTATAGCAACCTCTCAACAGTCTCTACTTTTTCCTTTCTTCCGTGATTTCTTGATAGTTTTAGGCATAATTTTAGCTACTTTTGGTCCATTTCCCTGCAGTTCTTGTCATTTGAGTCCATTTCAGCGTGGTCACCCCATTTCCGAATTTTCACGACTTTTTCCACCACATTTCGTTTCATCATATCTCCTTTCCAGCGGCCTTGTCAGACTTTGTCCTGCGATTTCAGGATTTCATTCCCTTTTCTGTAAGGAAATCCTTCCTTTCAGGAAAGGGAATGAAATCCTGCAATTTAAATGGGCATCATTTGGGGAAGCTTTGGTCCGTATCCTTGCACTTCTTGTCATCCCATTCACTTTCCGTGTTTTCACTCGGTTTTGGAATTTTCCCATGATTTTTTTTCCCATTCCATTTTTTTAGCAAATTCACAACAGGCTCTTTTTTATCCTTTCTTCCGTGATTTCTTGATGATTTTAGGAATGATTTTTTTAATATCTTAAAAAATATTTTCTTATAGAAACAAGACAGAAAATGTATTATCTCCTGATTTACTAAGCTTAAATGTGGAAATTGGACAAGAGTATGTCCACAAAGTAAACCTAAACCAGGAAACAGAAACTATTAGGAGCAGAGATGCCACTTCCTGCAGGATGGCACATGCAGCTGAAGTGTCTTTGTCTTACTCTATTAACATCAGCTGTTTTTATACTACTAGCACTAACTTCTAGTATGTGATAAATAAAAGCACTCCTCTCAGGCAGGATATATCAATATCAAATCACTTGTTATATCTACAAAACTCTATGTAACCAGGTAAAGTAGGATTATCACTGACTGAGTACAAAGACAGAAACACAGCAACAGTTTATACCTTATTTGCACCTATCACTTATCACTGTTAGTTAGGTTTTTCTTTTAGGTGTAATTTTCACTTTCTTTGACTACCATGCCATCAAGTATGGAATTGGAAAAGATATCTGGCTCATCATAGGATAAGGATCATTATGCATGGCTGTTACCTACATATGATTAAAAATCTGATGTTTTCCAAAGTAATCTGACTTCACTTTAACTACTGCAGGTGGTCTGTGATTGTTACTTTTTCTACCCTTGAAAGCTTGAGGTACAAACTGCAGAAATTTTCTGTAATATGTAACCAAAATATTCAACCAACAGGCATTTTATTCTCAAATTTTTATCTCAAGAATATTAGCCTTCTATTTTCTTGATGTCCCTTGTTGCCCTGTGCAAATTGCACCCAGCTATATCAATTTTGCTGTTATGAATATTGTCCCATTAACTTTCTTTTATAATAGCTAGGTGATAGTCACCTATCATTTGGTAATGCTTTGAGAAATGATTGTTCATATATTTCAGATATTTAAGTACTTTAAGAAAATTATAATTAGTATAATAAGCTTGATTTTCAGTTGCAAACTCAGTTCAGTGTATCTTGGACCTAGAAGACAAAAAACTTTACAATAAACAACAATTTTCCTCAACTCACCTGCATTCTAAATGTTGTATGAAATGCTGCCATTCTAGGGAAGGTCTAGGAAACTGACACTGTACCCATTTAAAATATTGTGAGGTAAATGAGGAGTCAAGCAGTCAGTTCTCTTCAAAAAAACCCATGCAACTGTCAGTAAAACAAATCATCTGCAGATCTTGTTTCTTAGCTTGTGTACATCTTGCTTCCTCTATGTTTGACCACAGCAGTGTGCCATCTTGTCCTTTAAAATTCTTGTGGGAATTTATTGCCAACACACTGTGCACTGACACTGGAAAACAAAGCCCGTTTTAAAGATTCAGAACACTGCTTACTTCCATCTGCTTTCCATAAAAGTTTATACTAAGTAAAGGTCTTAATATAACATGCTGATTAGCATGTCTTAACATGCTGATTGCATCTATTAATTGCATCTACGAAACAATGAAAGAATATTTCTACAAGATCCAGTAAAACTACTGTATATCTCTAAATTAGGCAATATGAGGCTTCGGAGTGCAATTCATGACTCATCTGCTGTACTGCTTATGTGTATGGTCTATGTTCTAAGGGTTTTCAATTAGAGCAATAATTCCTTTCCTTTGAATGATCCTCTTCAGGTACCAAGAATAGCTGATGCATGTACAAACCTTTAGTGCAACAGATAAGCAGCAAAGGGGAATAGAAGAATGAAAAAAACAACCTTCAAAATAAAGAACTGACTAGCAGAAAAGAAATTAGTTTAGATCCAGCACACCCAATCAGCCAGATGTTTTCCACTGCATCCATTTCACCTGCTGTTGTATCTTGCTGCAGCATCCAAGGAGAAAAGAGGTGTCACCAGAAGCAATTAAACAAAAACTATGTCTAGCCTTTAGACCTTTCTTTCCTTTTGCCTCAATTTTCATTAAGTTTTGGGCTTTAACAAAACAAAGAAATCATAGAAGGAAAAAAAAAACAAGAGAGGAAAAAAAAGGAAAGAAAATGGGGAACTGGTTTTTAGGGTTTTTTTTTGGTTGGTTGGTTTTTTTTGGTATGTGCGTTATATCTGCTGACTTTGCATGAGCTATTGTTGCACAATTCCTCATTGGATCAGCCATTCCAGGATATGTCTAACAGAAATATAATGCATTCAAAGAGGTTTGACAAATTTACAATGAGGTACTATGATGGGTCATAGCATGTGGAAGGTTTATAACTTTGCACTCTAATACAAAATCTTCCACTTTTTAGCCACATTTGTTAAAGCTATATGCCACGTTTCTTCCAAATGTCTCTAAGAATTCCAGATCACTGCTTGGGGCTACTGTAATACATGCTAATATATATATTTGGTACCTATTTGTGATAACAAGGCATCTTCATCAAATAAAGGTAATGACAAAATATGCTTTTATATCATAAAGGAATGTAGGAATATTTTAAAGAAATCCCTTTGTAGCCCAAAACACTGAAAAGGAGGAAAAGAAAGAAGGAAATGAAAAGTACTTCAAAGAACAACTCAGAAAAAAAGAGTGATTAATATTACAGCAGGACCATCTTCAGGACACTCCAAAATATTATGCATAGTGCTACTTATACCATTAAGTTCTGAAATTATTATACCTAAGTCAACTTCAAACATTTTCCCTCTTAAAAAAAAATGAGTCATTAACAATACCAACAGATTTCTGTTGTTATATTCAACTAAATTAAGGTGCTAAGAAAATAGCATACATATTTATGAGAAAAGTTTCTGCATAGAAGGATGCTACCAACTCCTAATAATAAGAAAGAACACTTAAAAATATTTATGAGTTATTGAATAAACAGTTAAAGATAATGAAAATAGGTAGATAAACAACATCAACAACAGAAAAAAACCAATACCATAGAAAACACCTTTTATTTCCTAAGTCTTTTATACTAAAGGCGTTCTTATCACCTTCTATTTATTACAACCTGTTCTCCTTACCAAACAGCTGAGACAAATAGAGTAATGCAAAAAGATTCACAGACACTGCAAGATAGCAAGATACAACTGATGTCTTTGTGAATATAGACTGTGGGCTAACACAGTGATTTTGATTATTTTCCTTTTATTTTTATTTTCCATTCAACATAGTTCAAAGACTTTCTGAAACACTGCAATGAGACCCCAGGCTTCAAGGCGCACAAAGTATTTGTCATTGATGTCTCTCTTACTGCTGGTATTCTCATTACTCTGTAAAAATTACCTCTTCTAATCCCATTTTTATATAAATAACCCCCTCCCTCCATGTTCTCCCTCAAAACATATACACACCATACCAGAAAAAGTGACTATATGTAGAATAGGGATGCAGCAACCCCTTACCTTCATGTATCCTTACTCCTCCTTCATCCTTTACCCTAGGGCTTTACCTTTTTGACCTAAGATACTCAGTGCTACTTAGCAGGGTTTGATTTTTCAACCACTTCTTTTTTTCAGTGTCCTACTCTGGATGAACTCCAGGTGAAGCATACCTCTCTTAGACCCCAGTGACAAAAGGTCGATACAATATTGCTATGAAATTATGTGGGAATGGATGAGAGCATTATTATCAGAGTTGCCTCTGTTATTTATGATTATATGATTGATTGCATTCATTGTGATCCTTTAATCCTTTCTACAAAACTGAACAGTTTCTCATAAGTTTGCATTCGTGCACTTCATTATTTCTGAATAAATGTTGACTTTCTTGGATTGCATCCAGGTATTTCAAATTAATTCCTCCATCTGAATAGTATTTTGAATACTTCCTCTGTCTTCCTAGCACCCTCATGAGTCATCCTACCAATTTAATAAACAGATTTTCCACTACACCAATCTGTCTGATAAAACACTGAGCAGAATTGAAGCTACCTTCAGATCATTCTGATATATTGTCCTTCCTTTTTTACCTGTGAACAGTCAATAAATGTGAAAATTCTATCAGAGTCATGCTCCTCAAACATGTACAAAATAGCTCCTTCTTATTTGGAAAAATATCATGGAAGATAAAATTCGTTGACTTAATATCAAGATGGTGTGGTATCTAATGTGCCCCTCATCTACAAACTCTATATTTTTTTCAGAAAGAATTTCCAGTGTTTGACATCACTTATTGACGTGTCAGATACTACTCACCTGTGTGTTGTCTTCTGAGTGGATTGTATCTTGCTGAGATTTTGTTCTGTTTTTATTTTCTCTTTGCCCTCCTAAAAATAGAGAAAGCAATTTTCAACCAAATGAGAATTATCACATTTGACTAGAGTACTTGTATTTGCTTTTTTCAAATAAATTCTAGAAGTAGCTTACTTCTACCCAAGGCTTCAGGATTTCTTTGAGGGCATCTTTGATGGTTTTATTTTTTTTTTCAATTTTTATTTTCTATTTCCAAATCATATGGTCTAGATTTAATGTGTACATATTTCTAAAGTTCCCCAAATTACCATCTATGCAGTTCACTAAATGCCTACATTTTTAATATATTTCGAAGTCTTGAATTTAGCTCTTTTCTCCTCCAAAACTTTGTGTCCCTTTAATCTTTTATTTTATGAATAGCTGATCCATATTTGTCCCATTTATTTATAAATAAACATATTAATAGAAATAATAATTATATCTTTCTATTAAAAATAATAAAGGCTTGGGGATTTTTCTTAACATGGATTTTTTGGGGTGATACCCCAAACTTATAAAATAAGTTTTCTTTAGTTCCCTATTCTGCAGAGGAGCACAATAATATCAGTTAATACTGGTGAAAATCACATTAAGTCTTATTTCACCCATTTTTACAATACCAGGCTATTGAATTATAACTTTTCAGAGAGTTTGAGAAAGCCAGAAAGCACATCCTTAAAAGTATGGGTTACTGAAGGCCACCACTGCTATTGCTGCAAAAAGCAGATGAGAGAAGAAAATGCCTGTACTATCTTTCACTAAACAAAAGAGAAGGTTACTAAGGATATACACCATTATTCATTATAGGAATATGAGTGCCAGCATCTGTTAAGGAAGTATTGTTATGTGGAAATCAAACAGCCAGTTCCTTTTTCTATGTCCCAGTTTTACCCCTCACACACTTACCCAAAAGTTCTGCTTTTGCCTCTGCCTTGATTCCAGAGCTGATGTTGGGCAATTTGAGTGCTAGATGCGTTTCTCCCACCACAATTGTGCCATGGAAACAATGCTGTCCTTCACATGCACACACAGGTAGGGTCATGGTGCACAGTCCAGATGATGCCATTAACGAGGGAGTGTGCACTGTATTTGTACAGTTTGTTCCTTGTATCTGTAAAGAAAACACCAAAGCCAGTGAAGCCTATCCTCCAGTCATGGACATGTAATCATTGTTATCTTAAGACTTTAATGAGACTCATTAGCAATTTACTATACTGGAAATGCACTGCTTTTAATTAATTTCAGTGGAATACTTGATACAGTGATTTTCTAACTGTTCCATAAGACATGCAGTAAAATGGCAGGAAAGACAAACTGTGTGCAGAATAATTTTTATTTCTGTCTGGGTTCAGGAAGTAATGAAAACTACCAGATTCAAGCAGTACAAATCAGCTATAGCTGCAGATATTCATCTCACAATTTAATACACACATGCCCTTCCTAAAACGTATGTTCATTTGTTTGCAAATTGGAGGCTACTTATTCTAAACTCTGAAGTGAGCATATTTTAGCTATAATTTGGAAGGTTGAACTGGAGAAGTCCTCATCCTCTCTCATAATGTGAGTGACACAAGTTGGAAGTGCTGCAGTACTATTTATGTTCTAAGAAGATGACTCGTAGGCAACACACACAGAGTCTTTAGCCTAAATGAACTTTCAGCTGTTTCAAAGACTCAGCAAATTTGACCCTACTACTCAGCTGAATAAATTAGTTTTGGATAGATGGAAATCCATCTCTGCATTAAAAAAAAAATATAATAAAACAAAGTGCAATAAATAAAGAAAAATAAGGTTAAACATCATGCACTAGAAAGAGCATTGTTTTTCAAGTGCCGCATACAAAACCTTACAAGAATGTGTCAACTGCAAAGAATCACAGCTACAAGTAATATTCAAATATTTTACTTTAAATGGAAGGCATATGCACTCCCAAATGTAAAGATTATGCTTCTATTCCACAACCCTATTTCTGCAAGTTTTGGGGGGGAGGGGTAGAGGATGGGTGTTTTTCATTTTACTATGTTTTGTCTTTATTTTTATTTTCTTTTAAATACTTTGAATCCCAACTCTCTAAAATGTCATGTTCTATCTCTGAGTTTTCCTAATGATCACATAGCTGTCTGGGGATTTCGTTCCTTGTTAGCCTTTAGTCCTAAACGGCCCTGCTGAGTACTATTGCTTTCTAATTATTTTAAGTGTATCAATTAAACCTTCTTCTTAGTGTTTACATCAGAGACTTCTGTGTAAGAATGGCAGAAACCCTCACAGAAAGTCTTCAGCTCAGTTCAAAGACTGGTGACAAAGGTCATTAACGAAATGACTGAAAGAAAAGAGTTTCTTTCTACACAATCTTGAAAAGGGGAAGTGTAATGAGAACACTACTCTGAATCCTCACTTTCTCAGTGCTAGCTGTAGCCCTTAAAAATACCTGATTACAAGAAATCTATTAAAAAATCTTTCTTTAACCTGAAATAAAAAAAAATTAAAAGAAAGTGCTTTCCCCTATTCTCTCCATCCCTGAAAAAAAAACCAAAAAGAAAACAAACAAACAAACAAACAAACAACAACAACAAAAAAAAAACAAACAAAAAAAGAAGAAATATTTAGTCCCACTTCAACTTGACAGATATCAGCTGGAAATACAATGTAATAGAGGGAAAATCGTCTAGGAGTTCCTGGAGTGTGTGGAAAATCTTCCTGACAGAGATGACAAGGGAGCCAACTAGGGAAGATGACCAGAGGACCAGGGGTTTTTAGTGTAGAGAAAAGGACTTGTGGATGCTACAGTGGTTGGAGGGCATCTCGAGCATAACAGCCATGAAATTTATATGAATTTCAGCCATGAGATGTAGAATTATATTAACAATAGAATAATCCTCCTTTGCGTATTTCTGTTATGTATTTGATTTCTCAATTGGAATGAAGCATGTACTAATGTACAATCATAAGAAGAGCTATAACTAATTTATTTGATTGAGCTTAAAATTTATTGAAAACTTTAATTGAATGTCATAGAATTTGAAATTTAATCTAATATTCAAACTAATTATATATATATATATCTTGATAAAATAACCATACTTTTTACTGCCTCACATATTTTCTCTTTATTTTTTTCAGGCAACAGTTGCAGTTGATCTTGTCTTCCCATGGGTCTGGTCTGTATATACCTGTTTTTCCATTCAGAGCCCTGAATCCTTCTCAGGGCTAATCTGACAGGATTATGACAATACTATTAATATTATGTCAGAACAAAGACCCATTATGACCAGAATCTCATCTCCTATATTGGTTGAGACTGGATTTTTGCAGGGGTACATAAGTAAAGAAAAAGAAGTTAGACACTTCTCTCAAGGAAGGCTCCTTTTGCAAGTGTGAGGTTTTACCATTGTACCCACATTGTTGTATTCAATAGCCCTTAATGGGGCTTACTTCCATCCGTTCAGCTAATTGCTTTTTGAATTGATTTATATTTTGGCATCAAAAACATCCTGCAGCAATGAGTTACACAGTTTAATTATGTATTATATGAAAAGCAATTTACACTTCAGTCTGATAATTTACTTGGGAGCTTGCTGGTTTTTGTGTCATGAATGGTGAATAACATATCCTAAACCACTTTTGACCTGTCATTCATTATTTCATATATTTCAATTATACCATCCTTACTCATCCCTTTTCCAAATTTGAATAACCTTGCTTATAAAATTTCTCCTTGTGTAGAAGTCATTCTCTATGGTTCATTATAAAAAATTACCTTTGCCTGTACCATTTTTAATTCTAGTGATCACAGCTCAGTAGAACAACAAGTTTTACTCTTCTGTAATTTTATAGTGGAACAACATGCAGTAAACAATATGTGCAACACCAGAGACTTCCCACACTCTGCATTTTTTTGCTAGCATCAATCTCTTTTTTCCTCTTTCGGACTGTAGTGATTCTATGAAGATATCTTTCTTGTAATCTCATCACAGCTTAATCTCTCTAAGAACCTTGTTAAGACAATTTTGCAACAGATTCTTGCAAATGCATACGTACATGCATACCAACCACATCAAATTTGGCTGTGTACTCCAGTGATTTCTTCATACAACAAATGAATGTGAAATGTGACTCCCCTTTACAAAAGCTACGCTAGCTGTTCTTCATTGCATCATGTTTATCAATGTATTTATTAATGCAACCATTTGCTAGCATTTCAAAACATTTACTCAACATCAAAGCGAGACTAAGTTGCCCATAGTTCTGCAAGTTTTAAATATTTTAACTCCTCTAGCCAAGTACTAAAAATAATTAGAAAGGTTACCTACAAATCACTACTTTGTACAAATTAACAATTATCAATCGCAATTAACTATAAATTCAGCAATATCTCAGTTTTCTTTCCTGAAATTCCTGGTTCAAAAATTTTTGATCTTGGTGATTTATTGCTACGTGTCTGTAATCTTTTCTACTGTTGCTACAACCTGAAACTGAAGGATGACTCCAATCTATCACTGAGCTGTACAATTACTCAGAACCCAGCTATTAGACCAGTATTTTGACAATTCCTCCTCAGCTTTTGCTCAGTTCCCAGTTCTAGTGGATCCTGAAGCTCTATTTATAACTCAGTTATTCTGGAAATGAAGCCTATTTTCATTTTATGAAAAACCTTATTTTTCTTTAAACACACAAATGTCTGCCAAATTACTATTGACATGACTCTTACATGAGTAGATTGTACATCTGTAACAGTGCATAGGATTGTTTGAGCTAAAGATTGCTCTTTTCATTATTCTACACGTGAAATCAAACACTGCCAATTATATTCTGCTCATGTTTAAGGTTTGTTCTTTCTATGAAAACTTCAGACTTAGAGAATGCATGAAGTATTAATTTGTCATGTAACTCTGAAAGTCTTGATGCTTTAAACAGTAATCTTTATTCCCCGTATCTATTTTTTTTAAAATTATTTTTTTATATGAAGGTCCGGTGTTGTTTTAGCTGAACCACACTTACTCACCTGTACATATGCTGTTTGCTATCTGTATACAGTCCTTTATTTAGCATTTTTGTAATTATGCTCTGGAAAGATGATGCTGTCGAGGTGAAATTTACCTAAAAAAAAAACAAGCAAAATTTACTAGTGAGATTAAAAAGCTAATAAAGTTGTAAAATATGGATCCTCCATATACTTGGCAATTAAGCTGTCAGTCTATTATTAGATTTCTATATAAAGAAGCTATAAGAGAAACTCCAAGAGTCTTGCATAATAAACAGTACAGACATTAAAGAAAGCAATGAAAACTAGACAAGTGTTTGCAAATTACAAAGTAAGGTTACAGCAATTGTTTAAAACCTACAATTATTAATATGGTTATAAAACAATGTGATGATCACTTCAGTACTTTTAGTCAAAAAGATACTTTTTACATAAATTAATTAGAAAGTTTATTTTACTGTTTGACAAAGTTATAGCTCATTAATACTTCACCTTTTGGTCTGGAAGAACTTTTAGAATAATAAAAAAATATTGTCAGAGATGGATTTCATTACTTCCTAAACTGACATTTTCACAGCTACTAAATGTTTTAACAAATAATTTTCTCTAACAACTAGTCATCAGCCAAGGTTCACCCATGTACTTCATTACATCCAGAAATGTATCACAACAGTAGTTTAATCCCTTTCTCAACTTCAGCTGTTGTATTCCATACACTGGTGTCCCTTTCATGTTTTGTTTCATTGATAGATTATTTAAATTGCAGATGACCTCCTTTCAATCCTAGATCTCCTCTCTTGGACCTACTTAAGTTTCAACTCACATCTTCCAAAAAAAAAGAAATTTCATCATTTGCCTACTCACTTATAACAGCAGAAATTTCCTTTGATCTCTCTTTTATGCATCACTTAGTACCTCTATATTTAATCCAAAACCATCTAACTGTTCATTTTATGCATCTTTCCACCTTAGACACTAATATTTTTTCATGTCCATTCTCCTCTCCTTTTTTTCCTAATCTCATAAGTCACCATCTCACAGACCTTGATATTACACAAGAATTTTGAAATTAAACAAGAATTGATTATTTCACTCACTGTTATACCTTTGATAAATCAGAGCAAAATGTTAAAGATTGAAGTTTTACCTCTCCTTTTGACCAAAAAGAAAGGTTACATTTTTTTATTCTTTCTTCCCAGATAGATTGTAATTTTATTTAAAAATTGAAAATAAAAACCAACCCACCATTTATTTAAAAAAAAATTCAGGGGATTAATAAAGTCAAAATATAAAGGAAATGTATATACATAAGCCCTATCTCTAGGACTAAACTTTCCTAATCAACAAATCATGGAAGCCCAGAAATCACAGGAAAATAAATAGATATTTATTCTTAGGTGTAAGTACGTCAGAAGGACCAGGAATAAAGATGAAAACATTCAGAGTCCATAACCTTTTCTTTCTTCCAGTCTACTTCTTTTATTTCTCTATACATAATTTTGTATAGCATTTCTGAGAATACATGCATTCATATGTAGGAATTCAGCTCTAGATTTGCATTTTTGCATTTCACTCCAGAAAGTATGCCTGTAACTAAAGCAGCAGCCATCACAAAAAGTGCAGGCTCTGAGCTCCTGAGGTGTACCCAATAGTACACATGCACTAGACAGTAGCATCCATACAATTAATGGCATGTACTTGATGCCTTGAGTTTTAGCTTTTATATTTTCAGACTCTCTACTGCTAGGAATGTAACTCTGAGACTTTGTTAAGTTTGTAAGGTTCTCTTCACAGGGTAATTAGACAAAAGAATCCCTTCCTAGTTAGAAAATCAGGGACAATTGGTACCCAAAAAGCATAAACAACGGTGAGGGAAAAGGGGTAAGACAAGAGGTTGAGACTTCATAACCTGGGGCTTTGGTTGGACAATTGACCCCAATATGTAGATGAACCAGAACTTATAAAAGCATAAAAACTCGTGACAAGGATCTGCCTTGGATTCAACTTGGATGTAACCCTGGCTGGGCTCTTGCACTGGACAAGGAGTATCCTTTCAATAAATACCCATTTTATTCCTTTAGCTCTGCCTAGTCTCTATTCCAGGTCAGCCTTTCCAGGCATCATTCCCGGGTTCTATCAAAAACCCACTGCAGGACGGGTGAAATGATCCAGTTGATGACTCAGTTGATGTCTGTTTTCTCTAAGAGCCTGCATACAAGCAGATTTGGGAGCTGTGGCCTGAGGCATACATATGTACCAGATGTGGCTGCTCTTCTGCTCATTGGGGTGAGATGGGAAGCAGCTGCAAGGGAATATGGAGCACCATGCATCCCAGTGGGCAAGTGGCAAGACTGGCTGGGAGATGGGGGATACCAGACTGAAGAGCTCGTGTGAGAGGAACCTGCAGGGGAGCATGGGCAGGAGGGTTGGTTTCAGATTGGGAAGTTTGCAGGCACATACTTTGATACAAACTTATTAGACAGCTGTGGCAGGTCCGTCACAGCCAGTGTAATAGCTGGTTGTGATGGTACCAGCCTCTGTGTGCTCTCTGAAAGCCCCCAGGCATATCCATGCTGATGTGGAGGGCTCAGCGTAGTGTAGTTATTCCAGAACCATTACAATAAGAGCCACTAGAGGGCATTAAAAACACCATAAATATCTTGTCCAACACCAGCAAAAAGGCTTGAAAAGGCCCAGGTGAGAAAAGCCAGGAAGGATGACAAGAAAGGTGCAGGAAACATATGGGTCCTATGCAGTGTGCATTCACAGAAGCAGAGCTGAACTGAAGGTGCTGAAGGTCCAGAGCTAACAATGCCAGACAGCTCCTACAGAGAAGACCAGCTAATACTAAATTTTATGTCAGCATTCAGATAATTAGCTAATTTACATATTTCAGCCTGTAGGCCCTCTACTTAATGACTAGTGAATGTTATAAAACGATGACAAAAATTATGTTGCATACAGCACCTAAAGATCAAATGGTGATCTTTAGCTTCATTGAGGGCAATAGAAATAGCAGTGGGTAACAAGCACTTTAGATTTGCCAGTCGAGGCAAAGAAAATTGTTGAGATGTCTGTGCAGGTTGAGCAGGAGGGCAAAACAAAGGGTGCCTGCAACCATCCAAAAAGAAGAGTTCTCATTTCTGTCTTAACAGTTAGACATTTTTGCTTCATATTATCTCAGCTGTGCAACAGAACAAAAGACACAAAAGAAAAGGCACCTTGTAAGTAACAAGGTCTGTCAAGTATTGTCACTTATAGAAATACATATTAAATTTTCCTGCAGGCTTTTCCTAGCACTGAAGAATTTTTTCCTTTGCATTCCCTGATTTATCTTATGAAAGAAAATTTAAAAACAAAACAAAACAAAACAAAAAAGCTGCCCTGCCAATGGTGTAGTCATAACATTTCTTTTTAGAGGCTCAGTATCCCAAATGGTCATATAAACTGAACCTCCCTACCACAGTTTGCACTGCCTGGAGGGATTATATAAAATATTTATTTACTGTTTAGAGTTATTCTTTAGGTGAGCAATGTGCCTCTGGATCATTTTATTTTGTTTCTGGTCTGAAAAAGTGTATATACAAATATATTATACAGGGCAAAGTCAAAGGGGTATCTGCCCTATAGGTCAGTAGGTCAAGCAGGACCAAAAATACTTCACAGAGGACAGTGGAAATACAAGAAAATGGAAGACAGCCACAGCTGAGAGAAAAGAACAGTTTTTCTTATGATAGGAGAGGAAAAATGAGTTAAAGTTGTGAACATAGACTTCCTAAAACCTTGAGTCAGCTTTGAAATCCTATTTTGCTATGTACGATAAGTCTCCTCCTATCACCAATGAAGAGAAGATATAGGAAGCTTCTCCCACGTAAAAAGACAGAAAATAGACAAGCATACTCAAGGAAGAGGTTTTTTTTAAACAAAGTTTTCCCTTCTGATACTGAAGTATAAGGAAAAAAAAACCAAACAAATCTGAAAACAANNNNAATAGACCCAAGTAGGTAAATGTTATAATTTTTAACCCAAAATCTGTTCATGCAACAACCATATTTATTGCAAATTTTTATCAACTGATTTTTTTAGAAAAATTTTATCTTAGGGAAAATTTCTTATGAGATTTGTCAAATTTGATGCATTCTTGTAAAAAGCTGACATCTTCAGCCACAAGCTTTATTGTCACATGCATATTCCTAAAATTTCAGGCTACAGAGACTCACAGATTTAGTAAATTCTTTAGTAGATAGCATGGGTGATCTTACATGTTACTGACCCTTTAGAAGTATGGGGTTCAAATGGAGCATCCAGCAGAGCACTGTGACAGAGCAGAGCTTTCAGCTGGTGAGCAGCCTGTCTGAGAGAGAGAGAGAGATGCAGATCCCTTTCTTCTCTTTACCTTACCCAGATTTTTGTTATAAGTTTCAGCTCTTGCTTCTGGCTGTTCAAATTTCAAAATGTCACAGAGGTTCAAATTTTCCATTTGAAGTGTGTGGCACTGGCAGAGAGACCATATTCCCTGAACCAAATGATTTGACAGACAGCCAAACACTTTAATTTGTGAGGTTCCTTTAGGAAAATATAAATTTCTGTAACATGCACCAATTATATTATCATAGGTTGCCTTTGTATTATCCAGTAGTGCTTATTTTATAAATATTAAAATAAAATATTTACATAAGAAAAAACCTTATAATAATATAGTATGTAATATAATAATATCGTATGTAATATGGTCATTTCTAGAGTCCCTTACAGTGAAATTATTTTTCATTTTAAGCTGTCATGACAGCAGCAATGTATTTAAAACTTCTGCAATTCCATTTACTTTAAGAAAAAAAAGTATTAATTTTCCTTCTGTACTTACAAAATCATGAACAGAAGGACCATTAAAAGTTTTAAGACCTTAATGGAAGCATGACTTTAAATGGGTATTAATGCACAATGTAATACAAAGCTATGAGGCTTGTAGACATTCTGTTTGGAATCTATTAGGACAAAATATATTTCACACAAACATTCTTTATCTACCTTTTTATCAGATCTTCAGGCCTCCAGTAATCCTTATGGTTCTCTTTAAGGTAACTGTTTTTAGGAGAAAGGGGTCTAGTCTGACATCATTAGCTAGATATGTGCTAATCAAAACAAGAAGTCACATTTGAAAATTGCTCTTTGCCATTGAGTTGACAACTCTGTCCATTTTTTCTGTCTTGGTGTGCTTTCCACAGATAAGCGGTTCTTTATGATCAGCTAATGACATCCAGTCTATTTTGTAATTTCTCTTCCAACAAATGCATCATGTTATAGCATTCAGCAAATATAAGACCAGACAGGATTAATCTCTAGAAGAGTATAAAAATAAATCCACAATGTTTAAGACACTGTGACCAAAATAAATTCACTGAACACTAGACACATTTTGTGAAGACACAAAATACATTAATACTTACATGTTAATACCCGCATTAACAATCCCTGAAGAACTTTACTAAGAATACCTAATTAATTATATAATACTCTCCTAGTAAACCACCAATCCTCCCCCAAAAAACCCAAAACAACAGAACTGCAAACCAAACCATAAAATTCCAAACAATACAATCTTTGGAAATATTTTCATTAAAAATATACCATTGGTTTCAGTTTTTTCTCTATGCATTCACAAATGAAGTAAGCCTGTTAACCCTGTAATTCTTCTGGACATGAGATAAAAACAATGGGAACCGTTAAAAGAAAAAAAATCAAGATCAAGTGTTAACAGTTCTGGAGTATTTTTGTTTGTTTTTTTTTTTTCAGGGTATTGAAGAGTGTATGAACTGAAGAATTAGCTAGAACCTGAGACATCTTCCTTTTTCCACTATTTGTAGATTCACTGATATTGTCCAAAAGGGAAAGTTTATATCAGGTACAAAGAGAGATAAATTATCAAAGTAAAAAAAAAAAAGCTTCATTTAAGTATCAAAGCATAATTTAAATATTGCATATATGTATACATATGTAATCCAAAAAAAGAATAATTCCTTAAATTCTTAAATGTAATCATACATAAAACTGTGTAGCAGTCAACAGAAAGAATATGCCATTTTAACTGAATCTTTCTTTCTTCAAGATAAACAAAACCATTTCCAGTAACATCAAAAGCTATAGGGTTTTTTCAACTGAGGATCCATATATTTAATGATTGCTCAGTCTTAGAAAACAACACTATCTTGCTTTAGAGGTCAGAGAATATATTTTAATTACTGTAGTCAACACTCTGCAGAGCTTTTGTTGTTTCAATGGCTCTTTGCCATTTTTTTACATTTTCCAAGATATTAGCAAGAGCATCAGTATCACATTCTTCATGCTGAGAATCTGCAGTTGGATTATTTCAAATAATGCTGTTATCATGCAGATCTACAATTGTAAAAATATTTTTGCATGGACAACTTTCTGCATGTAGTTTGATTTCAATTAATGCTGTGTTTACCAAGCCAGGCCAAATTGCATTTCCATTCACTTTGTCTTTTTTTCTTGTGCTGTGCTGCCACTCCTCTTTGATGAAAGGTTTCTATCACTGTCAGTGATCCACTTTCCATCCATTTCTAACATTACTTTAGCACAAATAAGAAAACAATTTTCTGTTAGATTGGTGATTGTTCTACTTGTTCTGTGATGCGTTGTATTAGACCAATAAAACCTAGATATTGTGCCTCATGCAGATAGTATATAACCACTGAAAAACACAAAATAATTCTCATTAGAAAACAAAACAGGGCGAAATAGGATTATTTGAGGGAAATTTCACTGATTCTGGAAATATATTAAAAACTTATTATCATGCACTTAAGCAGTAGCTGAAGTAGCTTCTACACTCAATAAAAATGTAAGAGATTTAAAATGTTTTTCTTTAAAATAATCTTCCTCTTGATGGACATTTATCATATAGGTAGCTCAGATATTTTTTGGGACATGAGAAAGTATTTTCTAGTCCAGCTGACCATGTTCTCATCTCAGGCAGTGTCAGAGGGAACTGAGACCTCATATTAAATGAAAGTGTTTTCCATCAGAGTTTTAACTTAAAATTCTAATCAACACTCCAAGCTTCAAAGAATCTCTTTTTTTTCCTCTTTTCAGTATTGTCACCAGGCTCAGAGACTTTGAAAATCGACAGGTACCAAAGAAAAGTCTGTTAATGGTTGGACTTTTCCATATGGAAGCAACCAAGTCTTAAAATAAATTTCCAGAGAAATTGTTAAGATCTGTACCTTGTCCTTGCTATAGTAGTAACTGGACTCAAAGCCTGTGTGCAACAAACAAATAGTTCTTACTCAGATAGGAATTGACTCTCCCATATGTTTTCTTCCTTGAGTGCTGTCTCCTTACAAAACTTGCAGACATAAAACCAGCATTTTAGGCAATATTGCTGAAAAGTTAGTACAAATTACATAGTTTTGGTCAAATTTTGTTGGGGTTGTTTGTTTTCATTTTTTTTTTGTTTTTTTTTTTTTTAAGATTGAGGTTAATTATTTTACAAACTAGCTATTTTGCTGGCTACCTTGCTTAGCTGCAAAAGTGTGACTTTGTCTGAAAGTTGAATTTGTTTTTTTTTTCCTTGTTCATTTGGTAGAGGAAGGATAAGTGACAGTCATGTATAACAGGAGGTGAGCAGTCACCTTGAAATGGATAATAGTGGCTGATTGGTAGCTCCAGTATAGCCATTTCTGGATTTATGGATAAAATACTGAAGTTTAGTGGGTATTATTTTTAAAGATAAAAAGGAGGAATGGTGGGCTTTATTATCTTCTTGCCAGCAGTCATCTAAAAATCAGCTCTGAACAAATCAAATAGTCTGATCTTGCAAGTTTTATGCCTTTCCCTGCTAAATCTGTCTGCTTTCCATGAGCATGGGAGAAAGGTCATAGTGCAAATTCTCTGAATCACTCATCCTTTGTGCCTCAATGCTGGTGAAATTATAGAAGTAACATGCTTAGATGAAACCTCCTTTACACAAAGTTGTGTTTCCTAACCTTTTTACCTGAGGGATTATCATACAGTAAGGATGATATGGTCAGGGGCCATAAGCAGGAATCTGTCTATTTTTCTGCCGTGAGAAGAGGTGGCACAATCCTTTCTGCCATCATCTCCCATTTTCTCCCTAAATCTAGGAAAAACAATTGCAGTCATACATTCAAAATATCGGCACTTGATGCCTCTGAATGCTGCATAAAGATCAAATAAAATGTGTGTCTGGAAACAAAGCTGGTGCTGAAATTGCACTGAAGCTGCATCTTTTGAAAGCTTGCTTGAACAAACACTTCAGCTGAAGCAAATGTGATTTTTCAAGACATTTTTGTCTAGAAGCATGATCCTAAGGAAAAGATTCTCCAAACAGAAGGACCAAAGCAGCTAGAATGCTGTTCCTTCTCTGTTTTGTT
>JANRGV010000001.1:93929213-93949906 GCA_024734035.1 Alethe castanea | reverse complement strand
GAACAAACAAAAAACAAAAACAAAAACAAAAAAACCCTCAAAACAAATCTTTTAGCCACAGTCTATAGAGAAAATAGACCTTTCACAGAATTTCTTCATAGAATAGCAACTGAGACAGATACTGCTAATTGAGGATTAGTAGATTTCACTGTTATTAGCTTGATAACTTCGACATAGAGTAAATCTAACCTTTTTATGTTTAGCACCATTTCATAATGTCATGGTTTAACCCCAGACATCAACCATGCCCCAGATGGTCATTTTGCTCACTCTCTACCCTATGGGGATGGGAGAGAGAACTTGAAGTACAAAAGTGAGAAAACTCAAGGATTGAGATAAAGACAGTTTAACTGGAAAAGCAAAAGTTACACATAGTAAAACAGAGCAAGGAATTCATTCACCTGGTAGCAGGTATTCAGCCATCACTAGGAAAGTCAGGCTCCATTACCTGCAATGACTTGGGAAGAGAAAAGCTGTAATTCCAAACACCCCTCTCTTCTTTCATCTTTCCCGTGATTTTTATTAGTGAACTTGATGTCCTATGGTATGGAGTGTCTCTTTGGTCATTTAGGATCAGCTGTTCTGGCTGAGTCCCTTCATAACTTCTTGTGCACCCCCAGCCTTCTCACTGATGGGTTGGGGTGAGGAGCAGAAAAGGCTTTGGCTCCCTATAAGCTCTGCTCAGCAAAAATGGAGACATTCCCAGGTCATCAACACTGTTTGCAGTGTAAATCTAAATTAAAGCCCCATATCAGACAATGTGAAGAAAATCAACTCTACCCCAGCCAAAGTCAGTACACAAAGACTGCAACACCCTAAGGCTAAATTCAGACAGAATATTTCCACACTATGAATATTATTTGTGTACACTCACACTTCTTGTTTGTGTATATACACATTTTATCTTTATGGTACCTTAAGGGAAGCAGAAAACTAATTACCCCCACTAAGTCTGCCACTCATTTTTATTATTGGAGTTTTTGAATTATTTTCTAAAAGTTCCACTTCAAAAATCTGCAGTGCTCTAATTACATCAAGACATGAGACAGGCCCACATAGCAATACATTTCAGTCTAAAACCACACCTCCAGAATACAGATGAAGAGGAAAAATAAGAACAAGAAAACAAATATGCCAATATTACATATTGCTGCAAGTCCCCTTGGTGGGCTATATGATAGTACTTCATGAATAAAGATGGAGTAAACTACATTTGTAGCATAATAAGAAAAGGTAATTAGTGCCATCTATTCACCACAGTTAGAATTTGACTAGAACAATTTGATTACTTTTATCACATTTTAAACTTTGAGTAAGATTTTCAGCTCTGTAATCCAGTTAGTGGTAAAGTGTGGAGAATATAAGTCAGCTTCCCAATATGATTGATGAGTGTGTGCTGCACAGGAAAGGAGCTGGAAAAAAATACCAAACTCATAATATAGACACTGTCTGCTTGCTTTAAAGCAAATCTCTTCTAAATCAGTTTGAATCCTTCAGCATGACTAAAATATCAGCTCAGTATCTTCTCCAAGCAAACAGGAAATGGAAAATTATTCATAGGAAAGAGGAGCCCTTTTTTTGGTTTTAGCTTAACACTGTGATCTTTCAGATATGCATTTATTATTTATACTTTGCTAACTCCCACATCTTGCTGAGAATTGGGCTTTTCTCATGCTGAGTGTTTTACAAACACAGAGGTAATTATAGTGATAGACTATTTCAAATTTGAACATAAATCTATTGGTGAAAGGTTGAGTGATACATCCTGAGACAATGTCAGGCATAGGGATTGTCAGGGACCTTTGTTTTCACTGATGGCGAAGCAGCCTTGGTACAGTGAGGAACATTAATATTAAAAGCCTGCACTACTCAAAACTCCCTGCAGAGACACTCCATGGGGGCAGAGGTTCATTTGTTGCCTCTTCTCCTGAGACCTAAAAGCCAACTCGATCCAGATCCACAACATGATCTCAAGTAGTAAGGGCAAAACCAAGCAGACAAGCTGCTCAATCTCTTTGAAGGAGGGGTGCCATTTAACTACCTGTGCACTGCACACTTGAAATCCGCAGAGGTGTTAGGAAATTACTTGTTCCCATCGATTAATAATGATCTGGGTCACAACAAGAGGGGAATGGTTTGCAGAATGAAGATTTTGTTATCCTGAACTGTGCTTATTATGCTTTCAAACTTCTCATTTTTTCTTCCTGTAAAATTAAGGTCATTTATTGTTACTGTGATGATAATGTGAGAGCTTTTGATTGTCTCTTTCTAACAAAGATTTTTCTATTGATGAAATTGTGGCAGCTTTTCCTAGATTATGAGTAACGAGTTATACTGAATTCTATTATGAATAATTATATTGATTTCTGGTAGAATTTTTTTATAAACATTTATGGGGTGTGTATTTTTGCTCTGGTGATGCAGCTTTATGTACCAGAATACAAATTGTGTTTCTTTATAAAATATTTAAAAGGTTGTGGAATACCTCTTTTTTATATTTAATTTCCACCCACGGTGTTTTGGGGACCTCTTTTTGACAAGACTTTTCTTCTTTTTTGTAAATATTGTGGTGTATGAGGACTTATTTTTTTCCTGTCATTTCCCTGGTGTTCTGCAATTTTTCTTTCAAAAATATAAATCTATTTTTAAATGGCTGCAAGGTCAGGGAATTGCTCAGGGTTGCAATCTAGCAAACTAAATGAAAGGATTTAAATTCAGTCCTTATTTAGATCAAAATATTGTCTTAACAATACTCCAAACCTGCAGTTTCATGTTTAAGTGTCTCTAGCTCCAGGGCTCCTGGTTTCAGTGATGGATACTTTGGTTGATCTCTAGCACTGAGTGTTCAATGCACACTTATCTGGTGCTTTGATATCTTTGGAACACACAGTATATACATATCTACTTTGTTAGTTAAATAAATGCTCTATTTATTGGTATTATTTTCCATTTAAGTATTTTAATGAAATTTTCAAAATACAGAAAAAATCTACTACTTCTCTGTGTAGATGACAGTTATTTCTTTTTTGAAATACAAATGCTGAAGCCCTAAAAAACTTAATTGACAGGCCCAAAATTCCAGAGGGAATGAAAAATAATTGTAGTAAAGTGAAAACTCAAAACTCCTTCCATTAACCTAACTACATTAGATTTGACCATTTCATAACACTAAATTATTTTACCACACAGTTTCTCTGCAAGGTATACAGATTAAAAAAAAAAATTAAAAAGTGGTTTAGATGAAATGTAGGCACCTGAACTAAACATTAGACCTTCAAAATTTTTTGTGCTATTGCCTTCTATCTCTGGATGCATCTGATGATGCTCATTCACTAGCTCGGATCTTGATTTCTTCTCTCTGTTAAAAAAATAATTATTTTCAACAGAAAAGGACAGAAAGACTACTGTCTGATGGCAATTTCTGGAGAGAGGAACAGAGCAACAAGAAAACTTCAGCAAAAAGCGGAACTTCGTCTTTCTGGCTTGAAACATTTCACAACAGAAGATTCCAGGTGCGGAACCTGGGGAATGATAATGTTAGATTTCTTAAGGAGGGCATCTGAACTCTGAAGAGACTGATTGTAAAATGGTTAATTTTTCTTTATATCTCTATTATCAGACTATCTGTAGACATATTTTTTGCCAGTCGAATATACTGGTTTTGTGTAACTCCCTGGTGAGTTTTGGGAAAGATTCAAAGGGACAGGCAATTAGGTGTAAAACTTCAGGACAAAATTCCAGAAGTAGTTGTGTAAGTAAAGACAAGTATCCCAAACTCTCTCACTGCTGTGGCAGGAAATTTAATCTGTACTAAGCTGCTGGTTTTTCTTTGACCAGACATCAAGATTTAAAAAAAAATATTTGACTTAAATACAAACCAATTCTCTTTATTGTTTCTGATAAACAGATATTTGCCACTAAGCACAGGACAGAAACTACTGTTGACTCTCCATGTAACCACAGACAGGTCATATTAGCCCAGAGTCTCTTTTTTTCATTTATCAGATTTTCCACTTTGCTCAAATATTAATATAGAAAAAGAATGCGCAGTTTTTAATGCTGAATTAATGTTACAAATTCTCCTGACCATTAAGGCATTGCTCTGATACTTCAAGGTACAGTTACTGCAAAAGATGATAAAATGTCAATTAGCAGAATATGAGACAACAGAGCATGTGGTATGGCAGGGAAAAGGTTATAAATTAGCAATAATGTAGGGAGTCTCCAGACTGAATGACCCCCAACAGGCAGCATTAGTCCATTCCTTGTCAGACTGGCCCACAGGGCTACAGAGGGAGCAAGCACTGTAATGGATCATGGGAGAACATGTGCTCATGCTAACTAGTGCCATTGGCTGCAGCTGGATTAACTGGGTAAGCCATGCAAGACGCGTGTGGGGGGATGTGGATGTGTGTTACAGAATACATTGTAGGAATTTATGTGAGAAATGATGTCTTGTGCCAGCCAGCAAGCAGCCGAGCCCCACTCAGCTGCTCACTCACTCCCCCCACCAGCAAGATCAGGGAGAGAATTGGAAGGGTGAAAGGTAGAGAATTTATGGGTTGAGATAAAGACATTCAACTGGGAAAGCAAAAACCACCCATGCAAACCAATCCAAAAAATGAATTAATTCACATTTCTCATGGCCAGGCAGCTGTTCAGCTATCTCCAGCACAGCACAGCCCCATCACATATAATGGTTATTTGAGAAGACAAACACCACCACTCCAAACATCCCCCATTCCTCCTTCTTCTCCTCACTTTATATAAGGATCGTGATGCCACATGGTCTGGAATAACCCTTCAGTCAGTATATGTCTCCTCCCAACCTACCATGCACTTCCACCTTTCTTGACAGCCTGGCCATAAAACCAGAAGAAAACACCTTGACTCTGTGTAATCCCTGCTGAGCAACAAAAAATTATCTGTATTTTATGAACTGATGCTCAGCACAAATGTAAAACACAGCCCCTTACTACCATTGAGAAGAAAATTAACTCTACCCCAGCTGATACCAGCACACATGTTACCTCCCACTGCATCTTCACTGAGATTACTCTGGAAAAAGTCTATTCCATCTGGCTCTCCACATACTTCAAATAATAATGTCAATAATAATCTGTGTAGAGCATAGCCACAGAAATTGCCTGAGGGGTGGAAACACTTCTTACAGACAGAGACCTCAAAATGTCAGTCTTTTAATCTTCTCATTCTTTTTTTTCTTTATTTTAGAGGATAAGGATGCAGTAATATCAGAGCTGTATACAGTGAGCAGGCAGTATGCTTCAGTACTGGGCACATGCCCAGATTAGCTAGTTCTGTGAAGATAATAAAAATATCTTGGGCAGATTCTCCCATTGCCACAACTGCATGGCACACTTGTGCATTGTGTAAATTCTGTAGATATATGCATTATGAACTGGAATTACAGTGTATCTGCTGAAGGGAATAGTACTCACTACTATTTCTTATTGTTCAGCTGTTTTACTGGGAGATGTCTCAGTCTTCCTTTTGATAAGCAGGTGTAACTAAAATACATTCTATAAAATCTGCTTGAATAAGTTGTCAAGAAAAACTAGTGGATGTTAGATTTCCAAACGTAGACAAGCTTCTTGCTAAAGGATGCAATTAGTCAGATGGAAGTTTTTAGAAGTAGATGCAATGCAACAGGACAATATCAAATTGAGATAAGTAAAGCACTTCACTTAAAATTTGTGTGTCTCTGAAGTTATCCTGAGAACCACCACAACCCCTGGCTCTATTAAAATCTTGCTAGGTAGAAAAATAGCCCATGCGTCTCCTTCTGTTCACCACACCTGAGCAATGAGCACTTATTGTTGTCACAGTTCCCTGTTTATCAGTTGCATTAACTGATTTTTTTAACTATTAATTAACTATTTCATGAACAAGGCATTTCTCCCACCTTGTTTGGGATATACATAGGAACAAGAAAAATGCTTTGGAAGTCAGATTGGAGAGGAAAATGTTGCAGTAGCTCTTGAGAAATAGAATGTTCATATATTGTGTAAGATATTTCTGAAATAGACAAGTTAGAATGAGAAACACGGGAATGCATCAAAGCAGGAAAAGAAATACGCAAGTGAGGATAAAGTTGTTTACCATGAATACAGAGAAAAAGAAAAGTCACTAATCATTTTCTAGAAGCAGTGGGACAACTTTAGGGATATATCTGAAAGTTGGGAAGGGTATCAGCTTAGAAGAATCCAGAAATAAGATGGATGAGAAGAAAAGACGTACTGAAGTTAAGAAGTATAGTTAAGAATTATTAAAATTTTCTCTACATTCACTAAGATTTCCATCTGTATTCAACATAGTATAAAGTCACATATAGGCTATCTGTAGAGGCTCAGAAAAGCTGACTTTAGCTGTACCCAGGCCACACTATCATTTGAGAAATTCTCAGTAGACTTCAACCTTCATGATCTGCACCTGCACTAAGCCTCTCCAGCTTATGAGGGTCATCACATATTAGGGAATTTGATCAGAAAAGATTGGTATTATAATTCCAAATCCTATATAATTTTCTATCATCACTAATACCTTTTCTTTGTTAAGAAAAAAGGTTTTCTGGTGATTAATATCAAAAAATAAGTGCTTGCTTCTCTCAAAAATGATTTTTATTAATCTTTGGTCATTTTTTCAAATCATCATGTTCATGTCATCAGTGTGTACAGGACACTTGTGCTATGCATCAAAGGGTGTAAACTTTAATTAACATTCTTTCATCAGCCCCACTGGGTTTAATATATTTAGATTATTAATAAAATTAGAGAAATGCTTCTACTCATTTCTAGGAAGCTGCAGCTGAAACAAATAATATCACTGTAGATCAAAAGACTTGAAATTTGCCTTTAGGATTTACACAGACTACTCATTTTTTTCAGATTGAGGTCATATATGTGATTGGGTATTCATTGGCACAATAGAAAAATCCTTGCATGCTACACAGTCTTTTTGGTTCTTTCACAAACTCACAGAATAACTGAGGTAAGAAGGGACCTCTGAAGGTCTCCTGGTCCAAAATCCAAATCCTCATCCCATGGAGGAATTCATATAAGCTTTCGGTAAAAGCATGAGGTAGAAAGATTTCTGCAAGACCTATTAGATAGGAATAGTGTATAGTTTGCAGAGAAATAGCATAGATGACATTTTCACATGGGGCACAGACATCCTCTAACCTGTAGACCAGCAGCCAGTGTGAAACACAGGTAAAAGAGCAGTGGCTCAGATTTTGGGGCAGATGCTGCATTTGATGCAAAGAGTAATGGATAAATGGATCAGTTATAACACAATGCAACTTTAAAAGATAAACAAATATTTCTGTCATGCCACTGAGATCCTCAACCTATATTTTAAAAGACGTTCATACCATAACCTCACATCTGACACAAGGGCAAGGTAAGTCAGTTGCTACTGAGATGGGAGTTTCTCCCACTGCTTTTCTCCACCAAAAGCCTGAGAATTCATCTCTGTAAATGTTCTAGACACAAATCTTTGCCAATCAGACAGAAATGAGATTAAGTTAGTCCTGATTTAATCTTTTAATCAGCCTGAGTCGATTAAAGCTGAAAGATCAGATAGCAGCTTCTTACACTCCATTCCTACCAACTTCAAGCATTCAGTGTATTAGTTTGAGCACTTTGTATCATTATACACACAATATCCTAAGACAGTGCTAGTAAGGATTCAGGTGTTACTTATGTGTGTATGTATGGAGGATGCTGCTGTCTCAGACAATGATGCATGTCACCTACTGACCCATTTCTCGGGCATACTGCAAGGAAAGTGCAAAAGCCCATGAGGAGAAAATGATGGTATTTTTCCTCCAGTGAGCAACCACTTGTGCCACATTTTCTGAGCCAGAGGTGCTAGAATTATCTTCATCACCCTTTGCTGGAAGTCAAGCACATAAACCTCCTTTGTTTTAGTAAAACAAATTGCAAAGGGTTTGAAGTGTTCCATATGTTTCATCATAGGATAAAAATGAAGTTAGCTTTGCTCTTATTGTAAATTTGGACACAGGAATAGAATTAAATAGGTTTATATTATATCTAAAATAGAGACAATAATACCACAGAAATTAAAATTATTATGTTATTTATTTCATAATTGTTTTCTCTATGCAACATTTTAAAAATTAATTATGTTTCCTAGCTCTTTCAATGGACTCAAGCTTTCCTTTTCTTCAAAAACTTTAAAAAACCCTAGCATTTTCTCTGGAATAGATATGATTAATATGACTAGTCACAGATGTCTCCAGTTATATAGAAGGAGTTATATAGAAAGACAAGTCAAGACTGCTCTAAAAAGCAAATATGGCATTATCAAAGCAGTCTGTAAACATGAGAAGTATTAGTGCCTAAGTGGCCCAAATGCTTTAAATAAAATAGGCCTTCACTTTTACTCAGTTCCTTATATTCATTTTTTGCATATATTTTTGTTCAATCACGGAATAGAAACCATAAATTATACAAGATGTAATGTATGAATATAAAATAGCTGAAGTCTTCTGCCCTAGTAAAAATACAAATACAACAACAACAACAAAAACTCTATACTGCATTCAGCCAAATTCATAGATGAAACTAGAATGTCAACTTTTTTTTTTCCTCTGACCTTAATGTTTAAACTATTATTCAGCACAGATAAATCAGCCCAGCATGACTATTTAGAACCAGGTTTTTCTTGGCAGGTATTTATCTCATCCCATCCCATTAGCATTAAAGTTGCATATCTGGGGAAAGAAATTATATAAATATAACCAGTGGTTTCCAAGGGTAATGATGATGGCACACATCTTTAGTACATATATTTAGATTCAGAAATCAAAAGTAAACTTGCAAGTTTTGTGGACTTCTTAAATATATTCTGTTACTCTACTGAGGGAATGCCTAACCTTATTTTCCTTCATACTCTCAGAACCCATTTGACCATATGAATGCAGATAAAACCTGCATGTGCTCTGATCTGGACATGTCTCGCATGACTGTAAAAGCTGTGCACATGTGAAACAAGATTAATAATCCTGGTAATTAATGCTTAGATTTCATGGCAAAAATTCTCAGTAGTATAGCTTAAATACTTCCAATTTAATCTCTTGTGCTCCAGATTCTTTCTCGATAAAATTACTCCTGGCTTTCTGGGATTTAATGGGCCAACCAGGTGTTGGGGAGGCTACTTTCCTTGTTTTGTTTTGTGTTTATGATAAACAATGAATTCAGCCATCTCAGACAATCCAACTCCTTTAACTATATAATTTTTGCTTTGATTTTCTTTGAGGTTTTTGGGTTTTGTTTTTTGTTTTGGATTGCCACAGCAGATATCTCTAATCTGTATTGAGAATATATTTAAAATCAGCTCCTGGCATGTTAATGTTTCCTGAGGTTTAAAAAATTCCCACCATTTCACTTTGCCCAACTCTCTATAAAGAGTGTGCCATGTTACTGTGTCAGTACACTATTTCTGGTAACAGATTCCATATTAGATAAATGAATAAATAGGGAAGAACATGTATACTCCAAAAGAGCCAGCAACTCAAGGCCATCTCCTTATGGCACTCAACATTTCAACTGATCATTTCCTCACAGAAATATTTTCCCATATATTCATTCAAAAATATTCAATTAAGCAAATACTGGACTCAAGTAATTTCTTGTCTATTTAAAAAAATAGTGAATTAAGATATTATCACAAAAAACCCACACTACATTCTTTATCAAACCTTTAGAATTCAAATAATAATTTTAGATAAAGGCTATTAATGAATGCTAAGAAAACCAAACCCTATATACCACTCCTTTCATTTACTTGAAAGTGGCCTAAAAATTTCCTTTAATTAATACAAAACTAGTTTGTTTTTTTTTTATTTCACACAAAAGAGAACAGTACACTTATATTGGTTTTATCCAGTAAAGAGCATTTTCAATTACTTTTATTTTTCAGTTATAAGCAGTGATTGTCATATGTTTGTGGAAAATATAGTTGTCTGTCTGATTTACAAGGACAAGTTACTGTCTCTATTTCTCCGCTTTTCAAAAAATGGCTTTCTATTTGCTGCATCAATAATATTATTTTATAAAAGAAATACATGGAAATATATTTCTGATGTGATAATTTAATAAGATGAATGTGTTGAAATTGTGAGTTAAAAATCAAAAAAATTTGTCCAAAACTTTTTCAACTCTTACTTACTACCTCATGCCAGGTGCTAGCTACTTCCAGTAAAGACTGGCATTTTGTAATACAACATAGACAACTTTAATTATACAAGGGAATCAAATAAAAGTAAATCCTCAAGGGAAAACTCTAGCGTAATCCAAGAGATAATCTAATTACAAAGGAAAGTAAGTTATTAAAAATGAAGTATTTTGATAATAAAGAATAATTAAGGAGCAAGCAGATAAATAGCTCTCATCTCTGAGGAAACATTTATTGATGAAAACAACAGAATGTGCATGTTCATGTTAAAAAATAAAAAGGCTGAAAATAGCTAACTAGATATATAAATTCCAAGATATAGGAATATCTGAATAATTTCAGATTATTGGCATTTCATTTTGATTCTTATTTCTTATAAGTAAAAGAGTGTATAGAATTTGCATGCAAATATATTTTCTCATCTCCCTCCACCACAGCCTAACAAAGGATTCTTGCACAATTCTTTCTGCATTAAGTGGAGAAACAGATGGTCATTTGAAGTCAGAGAGACTGAGTTGATATTCACACCTGCTTCATAAAAGTTCAACCCTCCTAACACTGCCATATAGCATACAGATTAAATTCCAAACAAAAAATTACTCCTAGAACAGGAGCCAAACCTAGACCAAAGCCAGTTTTCCTGTTTCTCCTGAAGCTGAACTCTCTTCAGACACTGGGTTTCTTGCAAGCAAATTATTCCCTTAATTTAAGTGGAAGCAGCTTGACCTTAAGTGGCATTAGTAGAGCTATCACTGCAAATAATTAATTTACCTTATATCGCTGCTCAAAGTCACAAGTCAAATATTTGTTTATATCTTTAGAATGCACTTCCTAGAATCTGTATATTTATTTTTCTATAGCTAATGAGGTTCTCTATCAGAAATTTTCCATTAATTATTTGTTTTGACAATAAAAATCTAACAGTCTCCTTTCAGGTCTACTTCCTAGCTACAGCAAGGGCCCCGCCACCTCTTGCTGACTTGAATTAAGCAAGTAGTAGTAGCTCCAAACTTTTGAGAGTCCTCCATCTGACATCACTTAAGCATGGGATTTAGTAATTCATCATCAATTTTTTGTGATTTAAAACAAACACCAGAGTCCAGATACTCTCAGAGTCCAGGAGATGTGTGTAGGAGTCAGTGTAACTTTTATTGATGCATCTGAAAGGGATCCTTACGCAAATGATGTGTGACCAATGCAACTGCATCAGCATTTCCTGTTGCTGGGGTCAAATGGTTATTAATAGAACAAGGACAGCTTCACAGCTTCTATAAAATAACAACAAAAAACCCAAAAATACCTCCCAGGCTATCACATCTTTTAGCAACATAGAGTAACTGTAACTTATATTTTACAGTTTTAATAAACTAATTGACACCTCTGGCTATTGGGTTTCCTCCAAAATTGTGATTTACTTTAACCTGGCTTTTGAAAACTTTGGTAGACACATTTTTCATTACAAGATTCAGGAAAAGATTAAAAAAATGAAGAAACTTATGGTTATTTTTGCATTTTCTGATATTCTTCATTAAAAAACTCCATGCTTTAGTATAAAACCAACTCTGTCTAATCCCCTGTTCTCATCACTGATCTGCTGATCTTCTGGGAAGAGTTTTTATACACTCTATTGTGTTTTAATGTATCCATATATTGACAATAATGATTTTTTAATATGGACTTTCCTATGTACCCATTCTGATGGGTGTTGTGGCCAGCAGTAGGCTTACAGTTAGGAAGTAACATCTCCTTTCCTGTGATGGTTACAAATGTGTTGGAAATCACTTGACATCTTGTATTCCCACAAAGAAAACACAGCTTTCTATTGTACAGAATACAATAGATACCGGAATCAAAATCTTATACTCCCCTAGATGACTCTTTCCTTCTTCACTACTGAACAATGCTTTGCTAATCTAACATCCATTTCCATGAGGATGTTATTTACTAGATTTTTTATGCCATTAAAGAATAAATCCAGTAGCATGACTGTAAAATAATGCATATTTCATATGAATTTCAAGCTGTTTGAGAAATTAATATTTAAGATCATTGGATTAAATGTTCCATGTGAAAACTGAAAGGTTAAAAGATTGCTGATTTTGAACTTTTGTCAAATGAATAGTTGTCAGTAGATTACAAAAAAAAAAAGAAAGGTTATTTGGTTTGCAAAATTTTGATCCCAAAACTACATTAGAGGTTAAATGTATTCAAAATGAATGCACCAGCAGGCCTATCTCAAAATCTAAGAGGGTGAAAGAGGACTACAGGTTTGGTTTTTTTTTTTAAGTGTGATTCCTTTGCATTTTCTGAATAATTTCTACTTAAGGAATAGAGAGAAGTAAAAAGGAAAGAAAAGGGAAAAAAAACAAACCGTGGAATGACAAAAAAACCAATGCCACATTACCCACATTAGAAAAAGCCCACATGAATTAATGAAGAATCACAGAAGCCAAGTTTGACTCAGAAAACATGAAAATGTCAGTTTCTGGTCAAAGCATTATATTATTTCTAAACCAAAATATGCTTTGATGTTCTTCTATCTTACTGCATTGTCAGAGATTCAACTGCTTCAAGATTCTCAATTTCTGTTTTATTGTAAATAGCAACCCATAAACCAAACAACTGTCAAACTACTCAATACCTGGGTATCTAGTCTCTTGCCATTTTAAATCTAAACAGAGATGTCAAAATCCTGACAATTTCCCTTTTCCTGAGTAGAAAATTATTTTTAGCTTTTTCTTCTCCCCCTCCCACCTCCCCTCCTTCTCCCCTACCTGTCTCTCCTTCTTCCCTTCTGTAGATCTGTATTTGTTATAAACCCTTCTCTTATATATTCTCTTCCTCAGTCTGATCAAAGTCCTGTATAATCACCCTATTAATGCCCTTAGTCATGATTTTCTCCACAAATGGATCCCTACTCAAGTTTCCTGAGACCCAAAGTCATAAAAAATTTGACCATTATATCCCTGATATATGCTAGTTATTAGTGCTAGTGTTAAATGGAAAATTCATAATGTTGCACTTACTGCCAGAAACTTTTCAGAAATCTCCCAGAAGGTAATTTACATTTATGGAATGTATCCATTTTTGACTCCAACTGGGGTCCCTGATTTATAGCAATGGAATATGTTTCAGAAACCTTATCTTTATGTGAGAAACGTTGTTATCGACCCAATAAAAAAAAAAGTATTCATGCATCTTCTTCAACCTTTCCAAATGTATAGTGGCCTTGTCTCCATACTCCATGTGTTTCTCCACCTGAATGGCAGAACTTTAATACTTCAGTAAGTACTGCTGTTCTTCATTCCGCTATTTCAGGATTCACCACACCAAAAATATGACAATAAAACAAGTTAAGTCTGGACAAATCTCATTCAGATAATGTGAAATTTGTGTTAAAAAAAGGGACCCATTATTTTCTTAGTAAATTTACCATATGCTTTCAGCACCTGGAGATATATAAATATATATACAACAAAGGATCAGGAGTTAATCTGATTGTATGAATATTTTTAAATGTTGCTTTCTAAAATAAGGGAGTAACTTTTTCTGCAAACAAACAAAACTCCACTCTACACCATTCACCTACTTGATGCCAGGTGCACAAGATCTAAACTAACTGACCAGAAAGCAGAGTAATGTGGGGGCTGTGGTGGGTCACAAAGCATTCCTGATGCAGATTTTTCCTCTGAAGCAGCTGCTTTCAGACACATGTAATATATGAAAATTCCAGTAATTTCATCTCCAGCATCTCATTAAAAAGGTAACTTTGAATGTTAAATAAAGATAAAAAAATGAAGGTTTTCCCATTACTGAAATTCTTACTTGCCCTTACTTGCATGTTACATTTTTGATGTGGTACGTCCTATAGAAAATGTCAGGCTACAAAAAGTAGATTATACCAGTAAGGTATTTAATTACACCTACTCAGGAAACTGTCTAAACTCCAAGAATAGTGGTTGTTATAAACTAGGTTAAATCCATCTGAAAATTTTCCTCTTAAACTTGACTTTCACTGTTCCAGTAGTCAAAATAACCTTGCCAAATAAAACTGAATATCAAGTATCATTACAGATACTAAAAGAATTTCTTTTTGTTGATCTTCTTTTTGTGTGCTCTTTTCAAAAAATTAAGTCTATGATTTAAAAAATAAATCAATCAACCAAACAAACAACCTCAACCTTTTATATCTGTCTTAAAATAAAGGACCTATAATTTTCAAGAGTTACAGAAGCACATGCTATAGTGTAATTCTTGAAAAAGGAAAATGGCAGAGGCTATATCATGTCATTCATTTAAAAATCAGAATTTTGCTGTAAATAATTATTTTGAATTATGATTTTTAAGAACAGAGGTTGCCATGAGAGACACTCATTCAGTGGTAAAGATCCAAGGCAGATATGGGACCTCTAAACAAAAAGCATCAACTGTGTGATAAGCAAACTAAATTAATGTCACCTATTATCATTCCAAGGGCTGTATTGGGATATAAAAGACAATTAAGTGAAAATAATTTTAAATATACAGTTTTTCTACTCTTTAATGTCTCTTTTTAGCTAATATTTTTCAAAATAATTCATCTTTAGATAAAAACTCTAACGAACACTTGATTTGTAGTAATATTATAACCAAGAAAATTTAATCAGAGAGAAACAATCAAGCATAGAAGCCTAAATGGCAATGAAGCTTACTTAGCCACCTGTGGTATTGTCTGTTTCCAGTGCTTTTATTTAGTGGAAATAGAGATCACATATTAAATCAATTAAGAGAAATAAAATAATGATACTGGTTAATAGACATGTATTTAGTAGACATCAAAGTGCAGATCTGGGGACTTCTGGCTGAAGTAACGAAAAGACCTCTCTGCATTATCTTTGAAGAAATAAAGCATAAAAACAAAATACTATGAAATGGCCCCTTCTAGTCGAAGATTTGCAAATATCTTGGAGGCAACAGAGAAATTCCAGAAATTGGAAAACAAAAAAGTCAACCCATAAGTTGGGTTACTTTGTGTACATTGTGACTATGAATCTTAGGAAGTAATATTCAAAGCATTGCCAGGTGGGCTCTGGAAGCTCATGGAAGTTTACCATGACTAAACTATGATTTGCCAACAATATTCCCAGTTAGCCTATGATTCAACCAACAAGTAATAAAACTAACACTATGAACTCTTAAAATGAGGTAGAAATTTTTCCCTGTGGAGGTGAAAGAAAAAATCGTACAGAAACAATACATTAAAATATTCTTATGGGCCATCTATCTGTAGTACTCTAAATAAAATATTTCAGCCAGTTTCAGATTTCGGTTTCAGTTTCAGATTTTTATCATCAGCAAAAAATCATAGTGACACTTAAGAAATTATTTCTGCATCATCTGAAAAGCTAATCACTTTGTTCTGTCTTTTACTTTGATCACCATTCCAAATCTTCATGTTTTCAAGGACAATTATCTTGTATTAAGACTTGCATGTCAATGACTGATTGTAGCAACATTGCTTTTAGACTAATTTCTAATCCACATTTATCACTTGTAAAATGACTACATGTATGTAAAAGTAAGAGCTTGTAAAAGAGGGGAGATGAGGAGCAGGAGAAGTTCATCATTGAACCTATATGTGGTTTCAGGACTTTCCACTTTTGCATATTGCCAAACTGACCCATTTGCAGTAAAGTCTGACTCTGTGTATGGAGAGCTGAGGACTGTGCTCTGGTGGATCCATTCCCACTCTCATACTCTCATCATTGAATATTTTATTTTAAAACAGGCTGAGAGAGAGGAAAGGATTGTGCTAACAGCAGAAAATTCTGGCTTATATCATTATATACATACATCTATACGTATATATCTGTGTGCACATATATATGTATATATATAGCTGCAGATCTTGCTCTGAAAAATTATGATACTTTTTTTTAAAGTATCACATGTTCTGTCTGCAGCTAAATAGAGAAATCTGAAAATAATGTTATAATGAGCAGCAGTACCACATTTTGCTTATTTGTTGTTGCTCTAGTCACGAGTCCTGAACACCAGAAGAAAAAAAACAATGAATTGGGCAATTATTATTATTACTTTTACAATGGATGTCAGCAGCACGTATTTTGAAGTAAATTGAATAATTTTGCCTATTGCAAAATAACTAGAGATAATTTACAATGTTTAGAAAAAAAGCTACAAAACATGAATGCATCCCTTGGAAGTGTCATCATCCTGAATATTTTTTCCATGTTTTCACATGGAAAATAATTTAGTTTAAATTAATTTTTGTGTTTTAGGGTTTCTTTTCTTCCTACCATTGATATGTGTAATCTCAAAAACTTTACTAAACTTGCCATGTATCACAAACCAAGATAGAAAACTTTTTTACATTAATCCATGTAATTACCTAATAGCACTACACTAGTAAATAATTACATAATTAAATAATATTTTAAAAATCATGAAGAAATAATTATTGAGGTGGTTCTAGTGCAATTGAGATATCTACTTTGAAAAAACTAACAGGTTTCTGTGATTCTATTTGGGAAAAAAATAATACATTCAGGGTGGGGAGGGAAGGGGTTGGTTCCTAGTGGTGTTTTGGGTTTTTTTCCCTGTTGTGCAATATTTTCCTAGGTATGAAATTGGAAAAAATAAGAATGAAAGAACATTTTGGGAATTCACAGAGCTAGATTTCAAATGAGTATGCTAGGGAAGAAGCTGGGATTTAGGGTGGGGTTTTTTGGTTGTTTCTTGGTTTTGTTTGGTGGTGGTGGTGGGTTTTGACTTTTAGCTATTACAGTAAATGTAGACTGTTATTGGGAATATTAGATTTTAACCACTGTTGGTAATCATATATTTTCTCAAAACAAAAAACTTATGGTACATATGTAATACTATATACAAACAAAAAAGAGAACTAGCAACAGAAGGAAGAAAATAAAAATTGTGTTATAATTGGCTTAAAATGTTTCCAGTCAAGATGGTCTTATCGCTGACCTTTCAAGGGGTCTGTTCTCAATTGTTTACTGTATTTTAAGCCAAGACATAAAGAACAAATCCTCTTAGTAGGTTTTTTCCTCCTAGTATTAGTTCATAGTATCAAGATTTGCAAGACTAAACCTTGCACATAGAACAAATAGTTAAATATTCAAACTCAGAGCTCAGAGAAGTGTATTTATTTAACTGCTTCATTCTTTATTGTGTTCATTTCAATGACTTGCATGAATTATTCAGTATGCTTTAGGGTAGCCTAGAGAAAATGTTTTCTTTTAAGAGGCTTATTTCTCAGACATTCTTTTAAGTCAGTTAGATGGCAACAAAGTTTTAGAAACTATATCCATAAATATGGAAGGATTTTTTTTAAACTAACTCGTTCAAAAGTAAGCAATACTGTATTAATATGAAAAGACAATCAGAACTCTTGACCCAAACTCTTTCTTTTTTTAATTGTCTCAGCAGAATTCACTTCAGTCGAAGATTATTTTCATGTCTAAAACCAATTTCTGCTGAGAGACTGAAGGAACACTGCTGTGAGTACAATACAGAACAATTGCTTCAATTTATGCCAACCATTGTATTGGCCAACAAAACTCTATAGCAGTAAGCAATCCATGTAAAAACGCATTGAAATTCACCTTGGCATACAATTGATATTTGTATCCCTCTTGTCCAGGAAAAGAAGAAGATATCCAAGAATTTTAAGTGTTGCCCAACAACGCTTGCAGTTAAAATTCTAACTGAGTGTACAAACAAAAGTTAGAAGATTTTAACATGCTTCTTAAGAATTTTCAATTTTTCCTCTCATAACCCATAATCATGGCATATTTCTATTTTGCTGCCAAGCAAAGATACACTTTTACACTTACAACATTTGTCTTATTAATTTTATATATCTGAAATCCTGACAATCTAAAACATCAGAAGTGAGAATTCAAAGCGATTACCTCTACAGATAAAAGTGATCATATATTTTCATTTAAGAGCTTGTCTCTTGAAAGACAGTTTTGGTATTGATCTGAGAAATAATTAACCTCAGAAAAGTCTTCATGCAAAACACTAGTGAAGTTTCAGAGTTTAACTAATTCCATTATGATCTTGACTTTTTAAAACCCATAAAGTCTTGATTCAGGTTTGGCTAATCAAGTTCTTTTTGCTTGCCTCTCATTCTATCTGAGAAAACTCATAGTTTAAAGTCTCTCTGACACATTACCAAACTTTCTAATAAATTAACTGAAAAAGACTGAAAATTTCGGCTAAGCAATTAACATTCTCCTTCAAATACATAATAGTACTGTGGAAAATACAGTGCCATCATGATGATTTCAGTGTCCCCCTTGCCTTTATTTATTTATTAAGAAAAATATGGGCTGAACAGGCATTACTATCTCCCAGAGCTGCTTTCTACAAGATGTACGTACAAGTTCATTTTCTTATATCAAAGGACAGCAAAAATCATATTCACTGTGAACAGAATGTTTAGGCATTCACTGCTGGCCCAGACCCAGGGACTGAAGAGCTTCAAGTCTACCCTTGGCTAAACTCAGAAAGATCCTGGTCTTCGTGACACACTGGGCAGCAAAGGGAAAATTTTGCAAGAACAAATTTAAACCCTTTGGCAAAATCTTGAACTTGTAATTTCATTCTTATCTGTCTGTACATGAAATTGATCTATTTTTATGTCACTTTTTTGCATAGCAGATTTATTCAGATATTTTCTCTTCTTTGCTTACAATTGATGTTTATCTCAATTCTTCATTTTTGATAGTGTCTCATAAATCCTACAAAAGTAGCCTGTTTCTAGATATCGTGGCATGCCTAGTCTCACTTCAATCAAAATATTAAATACTCTGCATGAATATGCAAAACTAACATATCAAGATGCAAACTAACATAATCATCCTTAATTCAAGTTAAACACAGAGGTCTCCATAAACATCATGTATGTAAATAGCAAAATATTAACTTATAATGACTAACTTTTAAATAGATGAACATAGGAATTTGTATCTTATGAGTTAACAATATTTATTTGGTAATCATCACATGATAATTTTTATGCTATTTACTTTTATCTAAGCTTATATTCAATAGACATCTCTGCCTTAAAAGTACTATCATTTGAGTTTTATTTCAAACAATCTCCAGACAAAAAAATCTAATTGAAACTTCATCAATAAAATGCTCTCCTCTGCTCTAAAACTTTTAGAGACAAATGCAATTGGCTTGACTCCACAATAATCAGCTAATTTTTTCTACTGTCACAATTGTGCTTGAAGTCTTTTCACATTAAGGTCACAGTTCTTAAATAAGATTTGCAAGTTGCAAATGTCTAGTTATGAATTCATGAGCTGAAAATGTGCAGTCATAAAATTTACCTGTCCCACAGCTCAACATTTACAATGTATGAATCAGAGGAAATTTATGAAGTTGTTTGGTAGCCTTGAGCAGGTGATATCGATGGCCAACCTCATGGAATGTTGGACTTTTTTTTTAATATACTTCAAGAAGGTGTATAATTCAGTGAAGAAGGATATAAGAGTGTTTTCAAGTAATTTAGCAATTAGGCAAACACAGGCTCAGGTATAACTTTCTTATTATCATGACAAAAACATGACCATATACTTTGAAGTGGAGTACTTTTCTCTAACACACAGCCTCAAGAAATCCTGGTCCTGGTGGGATCACGGACTTTAACAACCAGTGGTTGTAATTGTTCATACAGCTTGCCAGCTAAGTGCTAAGAGTGAAATGAGCTTTGTCTCTTTCACCATAATGCTCCCTCAAGCCAGTCAGTCCATCAGGTGCACCACACATAATGATCGATAAAAGTGCTCTTTCAATCTTGTCCTCTCCTCAGTGTTACTAAGGTCACTAAATCCTTATTGCCAAACACTTCATTCATTCTTATTAGTAGAGACTCCCTGACATCACAATAATGTTCCATATCATGCCTCAAGAGGAGAGGTTCCAACACCAGACAAGACAGTGTTCTTCAGAAAACTGAACTGCTCTCAGACATTGCTCTTGGAAAAGTGGAAAGGTGCAATATGTGGCAATTATGCCTGTTTTATTTTTTCTTGTTTTCAAAATAGCTGGCAATATAATTCTAAAACTATTTTAACACCTTGGGATTTCACTAAGGTTTCTGATTTTTTGTCTGTTCTATTTTTATTTTAGAAGCACCTTCAAGATATTTTAACAATGAAACATAGAAAGTTAAAACAGTCTACATACTTTGGTGTCCACCATTTAAATATTATAAAGCATTTTAATTTCTTAACGCATGCTCATAACTGTAATACAAAGAAGGAGGCATATTTTGAACAACTTGAAAGTAATTTTTTTTAAATTTCATTTTTTTCTGTCAGTAATGTACTACATTTTGTACAAAAATATATTTTAACGAACATATGAAGTGCATTTATGATGGAGTTTTCCTTGGACTTTTCAGAGGGGTATCATGATAACAAAGAAAATCCCCAATATTTGAT
>JANRGV010000001.1:93886759-93929189 GCA_024734035.1 Alethe castanea | reverse complement strand
AGTGAAGGTATTTTTAAAGTTATAAAAGTTATATATATATATATATATATATATCTAGTAATAATACATCCCTCCATCTTCCTTAAACCAAAATATTTATGTCCTTCCTTCAAAAATACATCAATTCTTGTCAGTCTTTCAAGAATACTTAGTAGCTTGTACTACTACAGTGTTTCTCATTACTAGTCAAAGTACTCAACAACTGTGTTTTCCACACTGCTTGTTCTAAAAGTAGCTAAGTAAGCAATTTCTTTTTTCAGTGTTTCTTGATTGCTAATAACACTGGGCACGGTACTTTCATTTCAGTTTCACACAGATGCTTTCTGCAGCTTCAATTTACATGAATTTACCTCACTCTTTAGCTTTAGTCATTTGAACCTCAGAACTTAAAGCAACAACCATTTGAAAGAAACTATTTTTCTCCTTTTTCACATCAAACCTATGCAAATTGATGAACAGAACTTTTTTTTATTTCTCACTGGGGAACAGCTGCTGTGTTTATTTTTGGCTTCTTCTCCTCCCACTCACTCAACCATTTCTCATTTCATTAACATTGGTTTATATAGCAGACTCTTGTAATACCATCATGATTTTCAATAGGTGGTCATGTATATAAAGGCAAATTAAACTGGGTAATGAAAAGTACCTGTAATTAAATTCATAACACAAGTGCAAAGATTTCAAGAGTTCTAAGCATTTTGGCATGGGAGATTTCACAAGAAAGACCTCATATGGCAAACAAGGCAGAAGGTAGTTTCTCAGGGCACCTAGAATAGAGTGTGCTCTTGACACATGGCTTTTCAAGACACTCTGAAGTCTTCAATTAACCTTCCACAATTTCAATGTTCAAAAATTATATCAACTATGCAAACTACAACTGTCATCTTTATAAACTCTTACATCTCTGTTCTTGAAGAACTCAATTGTCAGAGGTAAGATTCAGAAAAATCCATTGCTTCCCAGACTTTCTGCTTTTCTTTTTTATATCGTTAAAGTATATGGCTACATAAGTTAGAAAAAAAAGTCTAAATACTTTGGACAGCAGGATAAGTAATATTTTAAATATTAAATGTAAATAAATATTTTTATATAAAGATATTTTTAAAATTAAGAGATATTTTGCCTTAAAAAACTCTCCTATTCTGGATTTCAAATGCATTTTTTTTATTCTATTTCCAAATAAATACATTTTTGCAACATAAAAAAATTTTCCATCAGCTCAAGTCTGAACTGTTCCCAAATAACCTGTTTCTGTATCTTTCCCTGAATTTGATCCTACCAGTCAGTGGCAGAATTTAAATAGGAAAAAAAGCCAACCCAAACCAAAACTCCAAACCACAACAAATCCTTTGTATCTTGCTTCTCTCCTCCCTTTCATCCCACATTTTCTCCCTCTATTATTTCACACAACAATCTATTGATCTACTCTTATAAACCATCTACCTTCCTCTCTACTCCCAGTGCATTCTCTGGATTCCTTTGTACCTCCACTATTATTCTCCTTTCCTTTTCAAACTGATGTCCCTTTCTGTTGTCAAAGTGCATGTGTCTCTCTGTGCCTTTTACCATCCCTTCCTCAAATCTCTTCTTAGTTCTTTAAACTTCCCTTTCAAGTTTTGCTAGCCATGCTTTTCCAAGCCACCACCTCTTGAACTAGTGAAGACCTTCTTCTGTTCAGTGTTCGATCCTTGCTTTTGCCTGCATGGGAGCTATTCCTAGCTATTCAACACAGGAAAAACTCCTCAGTCCACATGGTTTAAAACAAATCAGGATTGATGTAATTTATTGGTTTATTATTGATATGTACTTGATATGCAATAAGTGAGCTATGCACACAGGATCACTGTTTGTGATAAAACTGTTAAACCACAACAGGAAGACAATACACAGTATCTTTAAATGTTTAAATTTTGTAGATGTTTCTTAGCATCCTTTCATGATTAATACTGAAATAGTCTTACCATGTACACAAACACATCCACATATACACTTGGTGCAGGTTTGCATGCGTGCCTCCCACCCTCTAGGTCAAAGATGTGCATGTCCTCATCTGCAGACCCCTCTCAGAGATGCGGGTGCTGCACCTCTGCCTGATGACACCTTCGCCTGAGATAGCACTTTGGGGACAAAGACTTTCAGACCTATGATGTCCTTATTTCCTACCCACCTCTCATTCTCTATGCCGTGGGTTTTTTTTGGTTGTTTGGTTTGGTTTTTTTTTTTAATCAGCCCATGACATTACCCTTACTGTTCACTTCTTCCAGATCCATGCACGCTTTGTCATAATGTTCCTGCTTTTTAAGAGAAAGTACCTATAAACATCCACTGAGTGACTCACCATCATTTTTATCTCCTCTTAGTAGACTGCTTTCTTGTGACAGCTGAGAAAAAGCTAACAAAGCTTTTGATATGCTGAGATCACCCTGCTGATCAATGCATTCTCACTATCTCCTTTCACTCCTTTTGTTGATATCCTTTTTCCTTACTTTCATGTTATATTTGTAAGTTTTATGTGTGTGAAGGGAAAAATGGTGTTGTGTTCATGCAGTGTCAAAACAGCATTATTTTTCTCCATGTTTTGAGGTTCAAGCCATATAGTAATATAAATTGCAATACTCCATAAAAAACACCATCCATTGAATGAGTGTTTGTTCACAGAGTGCTCCATTATATAAGGGAATTGTGTGCTTTAATAAAGCATCCTTCAGAAAAGAATACAACCATCCCAAAAGCCACACAAACAAAGGATCCAAACATAAATAGAACACCAAGCAATTATCAAGAAACTGGTGTCCTTACTCACAGAAATATGAGTCTCAGAAACAAATAGCATAAATCTCTCATTACTTTCAATAAACATAATGGGAATAGTAACAGATGTTAGATTTATTTAAAAATCTAAATATATTATTCATGTCTCTGATATGGCAGATGAGCATTAAAGGCTCATGTTGTCCATGAGGTTTCATTGATACTATTTTTTTTCTTTTATTAATAATTTTTCAGTTTGCATACAGGAATATTTAAAATAGGAAAAAAATAACTCAATGTAGAAAAAGGTGGAATGCCAGCCAGGTAGCAAGAGAGCACTATTTTTATTTTGAGAAATGGCTTTTTTCTTTACAAGGGAATGATGTTATCTTGGTTCTTTTAAAGCATGTGATAAAAACCTGCCAAAGAGAATTACAGCCACTGCACTCAGAGAGCCACCATTCAGTTTGAAGAAGGGTCCTTACATGGTGCTGTATGTGCCATCATAAAACCTATGACACCTACAATCTCATAATTGCCAGTATGCTTTGCTTTCTTCTGCCCCTTGAGTCTCCCACTTCCCTCAGTAGCTATAATCCCCTCTTATTTCTCCAGACACATTGCAGGCACCAATTGGAGGTGTTAGGGACAGATCCAACTGCGCTGCACAGCACAATTCTTTCCATGGAGCTAGAGACATGTGAGAAGATCTGTAATCACCTTAACTTATTCAAATATTTGCTTTTCCTTGCGAGTAGTATAAAGCTCTAGAATGAACCTCCACATGTTTTTGTTTGGCTTGTATTGAAGTTTCAGAGACAGTTTCAGAAAAAAAGGAATAATAAAACAAGAATTGTTCAAAGATTTTTCCATGGCAATTTTAATTAGATGAGAGTTCACACTTACAGTACCTTTTAATAAAATTGTTAAAATGCAGCATTTTGCTAAAATTTCTCATATTCATCTGTTAAGAAATACACAAATTTTAGTGATCTGAAAGCACTGAGATACTGGGCAAAGGCTGTTTGCTGAACTTTCATGATAAAGGATACTTACAGGATCATTTGGGACAGTCATGGCAGGGATGGTTCTGCACATGCTACATAGTTTGATACGTCAAAGTACACACTGAAATCCAGGTCAAGGACTCCTTGTCCTTGTATATATTGTCAGGATGTAGCCTTGGAAGTGAGTCTTTATCATGGAAAAACAATGCAGAAGCTTTTCTTGTAGCAGTCATTGAACATGGAAGTGAAATTAGGAATACTGCCCCTTGCAAGGGTTCCCTCGTTTAGAAATGAAGTAAAAAATGATCAAAACTGCAGCATTTTTTTTTTAAAGAGGCAAAGGCTAGAAATGCAAGCATGCATATTTCACAGCAAATACAATTCACTCCTATAAGACTGTCACTACTGATGCATTGACCCATGAGCAATAAGAATCACACTCTGATTTTGCTGAGACTAAAATACCTTTTGCATGTTGGTGTCTGCTATCCATGCATATTTATAATTTCTTCACACAAAACAGAATTCCAAAATTTTCAATAAACCTTCTAAGCTTATGAGACCTGTGTGTATTTCACAGCACTACAGTATGGATTAGATCAAGACATTCAAATTCAGTTTCTAGATTTTGGTATCCACTGTAGAGAAGCAAAACAGCTTCTGTCAGCAAGAATCACCTTACTGATATATATTTCCAAAATTATTTTTGGATACATGGATCCTTGGTCCTTGGGGCTATAAAACTTTTCTTCACAGTTTGGGAGCATTGCTTTCTTGTTATAATTTCCTATTTAACTTTCCCATGTGGAAAAAACATCAATATGTTTCCAAGCCCATTAGGTGAGACTGGGTTTCTGGTGTCCACGTATAAAAGGAACAGAATTTTACCATCATTTACTAAAAGTTAAATAACTTTGAGATTTTCACAAATTTTATGCAATGCAGACTGACAATGTAATTAAATTGTTGTGAAGTGTGATTTGTATAGATTGAAACGAGAGCTGTAACTAGATTAATGACATGACTTGCACACTCTGCCTGCAATGAGTTATACTGCTCTAAATAATTTCAAGAATTAAGCTTTAACACAGACTATATACAAAATATATTGGCTCTGACCAAATTAAGTACTAGAATGAATAGATTTACACCAAATATACCCACAAAGTGAAAATTCCTTGCAATATAAAATACAAGAGAAGTGAACTGACTGTGCACAGTACAATGCAATCAGATCATTCTCAGTGGGGTGATCTGGTACAATCTACCATATTTTAACATTGTGTAAACTTATATAACCTCATCTGTTTAAACAATAGATATGTCATACTGCTTAAACATGATTTTCTGGAGAATTATGCAAACAGAATATGCCTAGTTTGTCAAGAAAATTCCCCATTTGCTTCTGGTCCCTCAATGTTGGGTTCTCAGAGAAAAGTAGGGCTCAATTATTGTGTGGTATGGCTACAGTCAATCTCCTCTGGACAGGGCTAGCCTTTATCACAATGAATACTAATTTCCCTTTCCTTTATCCTGGAACCCAGCTATGGTATAGACAGGAAGCTAGAGTGAGATTGTGGAGTACTCCTTGGATCACTCTAAGTACATATTTAAACCTTAGCTGAAGTGACCTTTAGGTTTCACACCAAGGAACAAGAATGGGCTAAAACTTTGTTTTTAACTCAGGGATGCATGCTTGGTACACAGTTTAAACCATTTTCTAATTCCACACAAGGAAGTTCTTTGAAATACATATCCATCAAAGGTCTGCTTGCCTCTCAAAGAAAAGAGAATGGTAGAAAATGGCACTCAGAAAGAAGACTGCACACAGGAAAGAGGAAGAGTAAATAAGAACTTCGTGAAAATTAAAACCGAACTTAAGTTTATAAAAAAAATGAAGGGACATGACCTGCTTTAGTTAAGTTCCCAGAATACCACAGCAGTTTCACGAGAAAATCAAGGAACTCGTCTACAAAATCTTCTATAATCCTGAAAGCAGACCAGGCTTCCTCACACATCTATAGCTAAATGCTTTTGTAAGGTTAGGAATCAAATATTCCAGCACCCACCTACATGTTCTTAACCATGCTAGTCTTTTCAAACATAGCATGTAGAGACTATTTCGTCTCACATAACTTTAAAATCATTATTATTTGTTTTAAAAGGCAATTTTTCTTAGGTGGTTTGCCAGTGAGAAAATTACATATGCATACACAAAATGAAGAATAGAATAAGCAAATTTAATATGCAAAATAAATATTCAGTTTTCTGCTATGAGAAAATGCCTAACAAAAATTGGAGAAGAGGCTGATAGGCTGGGAGAGAAGGAAATATAGTGCTGATGCTAGAGATGTTCATTCTGTTATCTGTAAAAATAAATAAAGAAAACTGGGCCTTGGCAACAACAACAAAAAAGAACAAAAAAAAAAAAAATAGAATAGGCTTCCAGATATGGAAGCTGTGTGAAACTCATTTAGCCTGTCTCTGTCACCAACCCCACACTATGGTGTAATAAAAAGACTAAAACACAGGTATAAATCACAGAAAGGAAAACTGTCAACTGTGATATTGTTAAGATAAGCATAAGCCAAGACAAAACTGAATTATACCGAGACACTTAGACTAAAGCTTTTCCATGTGTCAAAGAACAGCCTACATTAGAAAAAGGATGCTTTCAAAATGAGAAGAGAAAAAAAGTCAAATTAGGTTCAGAAGGATTTCTGAGCAGCATAAAAACTGAGGCTACATACCAAGTATTTTCTTTGGTTTACAATTTTATATTACTGTAATACTTGGGCAGCCTACAGTTTACATGCATACTTATCCCATGGATCTATCATATATCTCCCTAAAGGCAGAAAATTTGAGCTTTGTCTATGTGTTCAGTGACTCTTAGTTGGTAGTGCTTTGTTTATTTATATATTACTCTTTACTTTCTGTTTTTTCTTTTTCTGGTGTACCTATTCCACTAACTGTGCAATTAGTTTATCACAATTAGGTTTCTCACTACTATCTATTGATCATCTTTTTATTGCTGTTGCAAGAAACAAAGGACAAGTAATAGAATCAGAGCTACAAAGGCTATACTATGGGACTCACCTCTCCATAGTAAGAGTTCATCTGACGCACCCTGACAATACTTCAGGCAAAACTGGTAAGTGGGAAGGCTGAAGATACTAAGGGTATATTCAAAGCAAACTTTACTATATCATCAGTATTCAGAAACAGGAAAGACTGTGAGTTCCAATTACCCCAACCAATTTCCAAAAAGGAATGAACTTCTAGTGATCAGGGCCTTACATTTATGTCAGATCAGTTCTGATCCCAATATCATCACAAAGTACTATGCTGATTTATATGTCCCAGTTTCTGACCAATTAAGTGAATATAGTCATATTCATATTTCTGCACAGAGGTTTTAAAAGGCTAAATTCAGCAAAGGTCTGAAAGAATTTTGTGAGCAGTATGATATTGAAGAAACATAATAAGCAATTTTCTAGTAGGTTTTCCATCTCCCACAAGAAGAATAAAAACAAATATTAACAATAGCAAGAAACATGTAATGAAGCCTATTAATATCATAACTATATATAGTGAACAATGCTGCTTAGTAGAACTTCAAATTCTAGTTATGTTTCCAGTTTTTCTGATGGGTATTTATTCCCTCAATTTTGCTCATATCAGGAAAGTCAGTTAATTTCTTTTGTGGAAACAGTTCAAGCAAGCAGGAAGAGAACATGACAACCTGTCTCAAAACTGAAGTGGAAGCCACCCACACGACTTAAGAAGATTCAGCCTGAAACAGAGAACTAAGTCAATGCGAGCTGAATCTAGAAAGCAAGAAAATGATAATTCAGAAATTAGACCCAGGTGGCACAGAGTTTGCAGGCCTCTAAGGTGACCAGAGCAATTCCCGAATTCAGAGCCTGAAATTACATACATATATCTATTTGTTTGGTGACAGCTAACAGTCCTCGGACAAGCTCTGAGAGCAGGTTCCCTGGGTGTACCTAGTCCTTAGCTACCCTAGCTATGATAGGCAGCATAGATATAAAAATCTTTGGGAGATGAGAGAAGCAAAATTGTGAGACAAAGGACCACATTGTAATAAAAGCTTTGTTTTAGAGAGTATATATTTTCTGTACAAAAATGAATTTTCATCACCAATTAAAACAAAACCAGAAGACATAGTGAGGGCATAGCAGATGACATTTCTTGTCATGTGTTGCGCACAAGTGAGCCTTTCTTCAGTAGCTGGATTTACTTGTCTTTGTGTTTATGGGTGTCAGAGTATGACCGGATAAAATTAAATTTCCTAGAGATTTTGCATAATAAAATCACCTTCCTCTTTCATGAGAGCTCACGCCAACTTTTTCTTACATGAATTTCCTGCATTCAAAGCCACATTTCTGTAAAAGAATATTTCTACATCTAAATTTAAATTTTCTCTTTCTGGTTCTAAAAAAGATGCCAAACTCCTAGGGAACAGAAGTGCACAATTTGATTTATGTATTGCCAACAGCTGAATGCTAAACCAGTATTCACTTAATAATGACTTGTTTATAGAGAGGTTAAATAATCATCATTATCATAAAAAGAAGAAGACAAAAGAGCTTGTCTTCAGCTATAAACAAATCCACAGATTTCACTTCACCTTCTTGGTGACTGAGAAAAAAAATACCCGAATCTTGTGGTGGAGCAAGACTTTTTTTTTTGTGAAAATATTAAAGCTTACTGCAAGAATTATTCATAAGCAATGAAAGAGAAGAGATATAAACCAATAAAATGAAATTGTATCTGCACTAATTAGCACTAGTAATTACTCTGTATGATGTAGGAGAATAATTGTAACATAGAAAATAACTAATTCTTAGGTTAAATTAAGCAGGAAGGAGCAGACTAGCATGATCAATGCCAACAAAATCCCAGCTACGTAAAAATATATCTAATCTAATAGTTTTTTTTTAAGTTCTATAAACAGACAAATCACCTGAATGGTTGACAACCGTAAACTCATTCTGTGCCATGTGTACACATTGCTTGATGTCGGCAAAGAGGATAGAAAACAATACACATATTGATGTAAGAAGCATGAATAGGACAAAGATAATTCAATGGGCAAATATTTCTACAATTGTAAATTTGAAATAATTTAATCTCAACAGATATGTATCTCTGGACAGGCCCTGATTCCAATATGGCAAAACAGTTTTTTTGGAGATACAAAATCACTTTACTACCCCCAGAAAAGTAAACAGTTAACACATAGAAGTTTTCATTGGATTCTTCCTCTCAATGACACTTTGTCTAAAATTATCAACAAGAAAGAAAATAATTTACTAATAAAATTCAACTGTATGGAAAGCAGATCACTGGGTTCCAACAGAAGAGAAATTGCTTCCTCTAGACTAACAAATGTTTTTATTCCTTTCAACTCCCCTTAACTTTCCATCCTTTTTAAGACACTAGAACCACATGAATCTTACAAACACCTTACAAAATATTTAACAGTCCTAAATCTGAACACTGAAACATTTTTTAACACAATATAAATCTTGGAAGTTAAGAAGTAAATGAGCATCCTCTATCCTTTACCCTGCAGATATACACATGCACACACATTCTTTATCTGAGAAAAGGGAAACATAAATGTACCCTCTAATTACAACCTACTAAAGATTGTCTATTATTGGAAAGGAGATTTTTTCCTGCAGTGTAGAAGATGGTCCATGACCTTTTACATTACAATGTAAAACAACATGACCTTTATATTATCCTTATCAAATATCAGTAATGATAGATTCTGCCAAACAAGATTTGCAATGAAATCCAAAAGCTGTGACAATTAAGTATGAAACGCAGATTTAATTTTAATAACTCCTCCAGGATCTTCATCAGTATTTAATATTTATGTGGTAGATTCCTTCATAAGCATTTAAACTTTTTTAACTATTTAAACTTATATGCGTTATACAGGTCCATTACATATACACCTAAAAATAACAGGGTTCTGAGCTTCCCCAGAGAATATTTTTTAAGATGTATAAGAAGATAATTGTCCTGAAAAAAAGTTTATTTTTGTCAACTCACTTTCAGTGCTGGGTAGCAGGTATTCACACCTGTCACAGTACTTGTAAAACAGATGGTCAAAAGCCACAGTCATTAATTATTGCATTAGAGACATCCAGATGCTAAAATTGTGGGTAATCTGCTGAATTCCTTCACAAATATCATTTATACAGGGAAGGTAGAAGCTTATTTCTCTTTTGGACTCTTTCACCTGGTATAGAAGAGTAGTGATATATCATGTTGCATTACACTGCCTTCCATGCAATCTTACAGTGTGCCAAGATAACTAATAGCTTCCATAGTGTATCATGAGCAAATTTAAATGTAGCACCAAAACTAATGTACAGATTTAGTGTCCACTCCTTTTCTTCTTACTCCATCTGGTAGAGAGATACCTTCCAATCTGGAGGAGTTTGAAAAAGGAACAACCAGTTATCCTTCTACCCACATGCAGGAGACCCTGCAGCTTGCCCTGGGTCTCTCATCTGATGAGATGGTGGTTTTTTATTCTCAGCCAACGCCTGCTGTGATTTTGTTGGTACAATGGAGTTACATATTGTATCACATTTGAAAAGCCAGCCATCTGAGAAGCACTGAATTGAGTAAATTTCCCGCAGCCTTTCCCTTTGTTCCAACATGCATAAATTTGCAACATGCATTTTCTTTCTGAGTTTTCACCTAAAATGAATTTGAAACTTACAGTGTGACACAGAGAAAAACTGCCTCGCTAATGATGCACAGTAGAGTCCAGCTTAGATCTGTTGTAAAAGTCAGTTTCTTGTTGATTTTACATTTTGGATATTGTACATGGTTCCAAGTCAAACTACAAATCTCTCAGGGTGGACCATTATTCAAGCTGACCTAAATTTTAAATACATTACCATTTATAGCTGTTTTACATAAAGAAAATGACCTAAAGCTAAAAGTAGAGATATAGACCAGTGTCTCCAACTGAAAAACTAGCAAAATTGCATTCCTTCTATGCAACATCCCTTTCCTTGTGTGTGATAAAAGGATGACAGCTGCCCATATGTATTGTGAGATTGCTGTACTGGGAAGCCACACTCCTCTCTACACAAGCAAAGGAATCACTTTAATTGTGAGCCTAATGAAATAATAATCACTGGGACAACAGGTAGAATTGGTGTCAGCTATTACTATGCTACTCCATTGGAGGGTATGATTCTGTTTTGATTGCTCTTTTTCCTGCTTGGCAGATGGCGAATTGTCTTGATTATCCATTCACACTCTGAAACCTCTTTAACCTCAACCAATTGCCTTCTTGAAGACCATCAAGCAGAAAACATGTTCATCCAGCTAAGCATGATTATAAACTGTCTTTATAATCATGCAGCAGTTTACGTCTCAAAGCAATGTTTATCCTATTACCATAGTAAGAGGAATACCTTCCTGTGTTAATATAAGCCATCCTCTGAGAACCTATGTTCTACTTCCCACTATGCTGACAACAATGGAAAATTCCAAAGGAAAAACCTTGCAAGTCTACGCTGCTTTCCTCCATCCAACATGTTGTAAAATATTTCTGCTCCCTGAGCAAAATATAAGCTTACCTTATTTTTTTAATCCCCCACTGACAGTAATTGTCACAGCTAAGGCAAGACTGATAGGGCTGACAACACCATCAGCCCTTTTCACCTGCATTTCCTACCAGTCTTAACTCTACAAATTTTTATCTTCAGTCCTTATTCTCATACAACTCTGAACTCAACTCAGTTTCTTCTACAGACCTTTTCCTTATACAACATTGACTCTTTTTCTCATCTCTCTGTTAATTCTGTACAGCTCTGTCTCCTTATCTTGTAGACCTCTTTGTTATTTCTGACTCCATTCTCTTATTAGCAGCTAGTACTGATCCCTTTACTGTGAACAGTTTCACATAGGTTTGGTTCCTTCTCTCTATCCACATGGCTGGCTGGTCCCAAGATATCCCTTTCCTGGCTGCCTAACCCTGAACTATCCCCTATACATCTCCATTTTTTATTTCAGTTAAAACACAGGGCAAAGATCCTAGAGTCATGAAATCAGAGAATGGAGTGCATTAGAAGAGAACTTGAAGGTCATCTGGTTCCAACACCTCTGCTATGGACAGGGACATCTTCCACAAGACCACGTTGCTCAAAGCCTCATCCAGCTGGCCTTGAACACCTCCAGGGATGGGGTATCCACAGCTTCTCTGGGCAACCTTATAATAACAGGTTACAGTGCCTCACCATATTCAAATAGACGTCAATTTAGTTGAAACTTAAATATAATATTAATGTCCTGTGAGACTTAAAATCTGTGTGGTGCACATGGAAATTCAGTCTAGGAAAAAAATTAGCTGAGAGTCACTGATCAAAGAGTCTACATTCTCACAATTATGGAATATCTTCTGCCAGGAGAGGAGACAGCATAGCTTGCACACAAAATACAAACAATAAACTACAAAAAACCCCAACAACTACAGGCAATGGCTCCTACTTGGAACTGAGAGATCAATTGCTCAAGGCACTGAAGGTAACTCTCTTTTACACAAATGTAATTTAGCCTTAAGACTAGTATTGATTTAAAAATATCCAGTGAAACTTTATTTCATAGGTGATTTTCAGAGATGTAGAATTGCGTTTTCTAATTAAAACTTCTTCAAATTCAGAGGGCTGTCTGGTCCTCTATTCTAGTATGGGATGAAAAGAATTCTAAAATCTCACAATCTCCTTGTCTTTTAGACAGTCTTATTTTAAATATTATCTTTTCTCTCTTCACTATATCCAGGAAAGCTCACAACAATGTTATAAGGAAATTCTGAGCCCACAATATATAATAATTGTATATAAATAAATTATCTACATGTGTAAAAATGCTTGAATATTAACATATATTAAAAACTTTTAAAAAGAAAAATAATTTTTCTCTAAAACAGTGTGGTAATAACAAGACCAAGGATTAGTCATTACTTGTGAGAAATTCAAGAGAGGATTTAAAATATTTAAAGGTTTTATTAGACACTGCTGTTCAAATGTGAAATTCACTACTAATTTCTATTATTATTATTAATGATATTATTATTTTTTATTATTATTTCACTTTATTTCAGTTATTAAACTGTTTTTCTCTCAAACTACAATATTTAGCTTTTTTTTTAAATATTTTTTCCAATTCTTCCCATCACAGTAGGACAGGGAAGGGGGATTTAGTGAGTGAGGTTATTGTACCTAGTTGCCAGCTTGGGTTAAACCACACCATAAAAGAAAGGGGAAAATTGGTGCAAGCTTACATTCCTGAGTGTATGAATTAGGTGTCTTTAAATAATGTCCTTTTTTCATTCCAGTTACTTGGTTATTGTTGCTAATTAAATGGATTTAGGTATTCCATCTAATCTTCAGAAGATATTTCCAAGTTCCTCTATTGATCTGCTACTAAATTATCATACTTATTATATAAGTCTTTCCTTGTACAAACCATAGAACAAGACTCACTAATTCTTTAAAATATATGAACCTTTAAAACTTATTTTTAGGTCGAGATTCACATGCTGTGAATTTCAAATTTAATTTATTTTAGGATTTGAGAACACCATTGCCAATTTGATTTCTTCCATTACATTTAATTTTTCCTTCTGTCTCCTGAGAGATATATTCTTTTCTACTGCCCAGGTACAGCTAAATTATCTTCTCTGACAAAACCTACTCAATTATCACTGTCTAAAATTTGACATTACAGTCAGTATATTTTGTTCTTGGATTTCCCACACAGACTTCCATTCGTAACTACAAATGAAACATAGTGATAGTGAAATCAAATATGCCATAGAAAACATGACTATGAGTAATTCCCAAAGTGATACAGTAAACCCTTAACAATGGCAAGGAAAATGTAACTAAGCTTTCTTGGCTACAAAAAGAAAAATAACCAAACAAACTGAAAACCAAAGAAAAAAAAAGAACAAAACCAGAAACAACAACAACAAAAACCCCAAAGCAAGAAACTTTTCTGACAGACTTTCTGTACCACCAGCATTCTGGGCAGGTTTCTGTATGGTGCTATTCATATTTGTTTGACACTGATGTATAAAGTCTATGATGTTCTCCACATGACTCCTCTTGGTGTTTCTTCAAAAGTGTGCTCTGAGGCCAATACATTCCTGAACAAAGAAATTGTCTTCCCACCACCTCTTTCAGGGATGCATCAATAAGAGATAGAAAGAGTGAAATAGGAGACATAGACAAAACAGAAAAATAAAATAGCATGACTTAAACATCAGTCCTTGTCATTTTCCAGTGGAAAAAGGTAAGTTACAGCAGTGATGAATACAGAAATTTGCCACATTTAAATTCATTTTAGATCATCCAGCATTTAAAAAAAATTTAAAAAGAAAAAAAAATATATGTTTCAACTGGCCAACTAATTTAAGTTCAAATTAATAATAATAATTAATATACATTAAAAATAATTTTCGCATTTTCTTTCTCCAGAGTATACTTTTATATTTCATTACTCGATCAGATTATCCTCTTTCTTACAGCAGCAAGGGTTTCTTCCCCAAACACAGCATGCATACAGTATCAACAGTTAGTCTGCTTTTCCAAACAATCTTAATTGCCTATAAACTATAAGTCTGCATGCAATTCAGGTCACGTTTTCCTTATCTGATCTCAGCTACTTATTTTATGTTGTATGATTTGTCCTTTGTAATCTGATATTGCTTATTCAAAGAGGGGCAACATGGACAGTGTATCAAATTCTTATGTTCTTCTTATTTTTCTTCCTCTCTATTGCTTCTCCTTACCAGGAAATATCAAACAACATCTAATAAATAGTGTAAAATCTAGTTTAGGCCTTACAGCACAAAAGTGACCTCTAGACTCTACTACCCACACACAAATTTTAATGACCTGTAAAAGAAAAAGAAATGGGATGAAAAACTCAAGCATGGTGACTGAAATACTTTCTGAGTGTTCACAGATCTTCATGTAGCCCAAGATTAAAAAAATAAACCATACCAATCAAACAAAAGAACTGTCATGATATATATGTTCCACCTTTTTCTCTGGTATTGAAAAAGTAGCAAAGTAGATGTGCTATACCAGACTTTAGTACCCAGACTGCTTCCATTCAGACACAGCCCCTTGCTTCAGGGTGCTTTTTCCCATCTGAATTTCATAAGGGATCTGGAAACTGAAAGCAGTCTCTCAGTCTCCAAATATTGCAGTCTTTGAGAAAAAAAAAAATATAGCTCATTGACACAGGCAAGCCACTGCCTCTGCCTCAAGCCCCTTCACAGTGCCAAGTTTCCATTTCATCTCCTATCTGAGCACAGTGGGAGCTATCATTTGCTCTGCCACAAAGAGCGGTTTGGACAAGAGGAAGCAGTCTGCTAAAGCACAAAGAAGGGCCTTATAACTCTTGTTTTGTGCCATTTGACTCAAAATCCTGCATATGAGCTGCAGTTCAATGGTTTGGAAGGTTTATTGGTTTTTTTGTGTCTAACGTGGGCTCCCAAATATATAGATTATACACAAATATTTGAGACAGCATGGCTGCAATTCCACCCAAACAGTCTTAAAAGTAATTATAGCAGTTAAGGTCAATGTGAGGAATAGCATATTAATACTGTGGCACATCTTAACCTTTTCTTCTGATGCTCTGAAATCCAAGCTCCTTCCAAAAGTAAGTAACACTACCTCTTATTTGGATTAAGATTCTACAGTACACAATTCAAAAACAGATGAGCAGAGCAGGGAGCTGATGTGGTTCCAGTGTCAGGTGAGTGGGTAGAACACCTTCCACCTGGAGGTCATGAACATATCATAACACAGCTCTGTGCAGCTGAGAGCTGTCACTGCCACAACAGCTGCTTGAAGCAGTCTGTGGGATGATGCCCCCAGATCAGTTCTTAGTGGACAGATACATATATCATTTAAATAACATAAATCTCTCACAATTGCTGCTAACTGGCTCCCTTCTCAGCAGTTTCAGCAGTGAGGCTGCAGAACTTAAACAGTTATCCAATCCCTAGAAGTGCTCAATCCAGATCAGAAATAAAGTAAAAGGTTCAGTGAAATGCAGTTAGCACTGGTGCTGTCTGCATTGTCCATCTTCTTGGGGTAATTGAGGTTCTCATTTTCTAAGGCTGTCACTCTGACATCTCCCATCAGCAGCAACATTCACTCGATCTTCACATTTCATTTTGTTAAGAGGAGAAAAGGAGCAGGAAGGATAAACAGAAAAATAAACCTTGCAGAATGAAATTAAGCACTTCAGTATAGTAATCTTATTTACATCTGAAAACTGATTGAACCCCAAATTTGCAGTGACTTAACAGAAAAAAAAAGGTAAGCTTCTGATTGTTGAGTACATGAAGAAGTACCGTGACACTTTCACCTTTAAATACTTTTTCATAAAGTCCTTTTTCCAAAGCCAGATTGGATGCAGCTTTAAAATGAGTTATATGAGACACAGAATAGCCATGCCTATTTCTTTATTACATGAAATTATGTAATTAAAGCAAAAAGACTCTTCTGTGAATGAAGTCATTCGCTTCCCAGTAGTGGAATTTCTTCATGTTACTGAGATGGTAAAAGAGAATTGTAATTAATCCACTGTCCCTTTATCAAGACCAATAAACAGAGAGCAATAAAATATAATCTGATTATGCCATTAACTCAAATGAATATTTTATCATCTGCTAGCAACTAAATAATAAATTATTTTTCAACAGCTTTTTAATAAGATGAGAGATGATCAGTGCATGCTATGAAATGTTTTAATAGCCAGTTTGAATAATCAGGCCTGTTTTCTGTGAAAAACAGGATGCCTTTTTCTGCCTCTTTGGAAAGACACAAAAATGTTGAGACCTACAAGGATTAAAAATAAGGTGATTTGCCCAGGAGTAAACTCAAAAGTTCTTAAATTTTGCACCCTAAATTTCACTTTCAGGTGGTATCAGGAGAAGTCATTTCACCGCCTGCAGATGGGGGCCCACATTAGCATCAATCTGCAACCAGATATTCATCTCAGTGGTCAGTGTTTGTAATGACCTTCATATGAGCAATCACAAATTCAGAGGTTATAAATTTGCATTAATGTGGTTTTCTAGTCGAGCAAAAATGCTAGCAGTCCTTCTTAATGCTAGAACAGGAGATTCACTTGGCACCAAATTTTTGGTTCATTTTCTCCACTAATCGTTTAAGTCTGAAGTTTCCTGTTTTTTAACATATTATCTGGAACACTACGCATACTGAATTATTATCAAAGTAACAACACTACTATTAATACAATCAATATCAACACAGGAAAGTGCAGAACTTATGCATCTCATTTTCCACTCCTCCCAGGTTTTTCAATTAGTTTTCTCTTTTTAGTAGGCAAAGGACTTTAAAAATTGTTCTTAAACCCATCTTTCTTGGCAGAAATTTAGAGCTGCTTAATCACCCTATAACTACTGCTGTATATATGAGATGGATTTCAGGGACAAGTAGAAATAGAATATTTTCACTTAGAAAATAATGTGTATTCAAAGCATTATCTTACCAACATCTGGTATAAACTGGCATAATTTTGTTCTCTTTCTCTAAGTCAGCTCTATTCTGCCATAATTAGATAAAATCTGTTTTTGTCATTCATATGTCTGATTATGGACACATACATGATCACTTTTGAATGGTGGAGTAGTGTACTGTCCCTGCAGTATGACAATTACCTACAAGTGCTGGACTTAAAAATCACATTTACAAACATAGACCCTTTGGATTTCTAGTGTAAGGAGCGATGGCAGTTTAAGCATAAATGTCTTTTGCGAACAAAAGACCTCCAAAATATACAAACATATTTGATAATTGCAAAATCTATATTCTACAAGTATATTTACAAATACCACAAATATTTCTCTTAAGAACAGATGAGGTTATTAATCTTTTGACGCTTACACAGTTCTTGTCACGTTTGAAGCCCTCTACAAGAGTTAAATAACCAATTTTTCCATTGCTCAGATAAGTTGTGAAGTATCAGAACTGGAGCTTGGTGACTATGGACAACCCACCCTAAAACTAATAGTATGCATCATTACCTAAATACAATGTCACATTCCAAATAAATGTAGAAATTAATAAGCAAATGAAAAAGGCTAGCTCTGTCAAAAAACAGCTAAAAGAGACTTCTTCAACTGTAATACCTCATTGAGACATCTAGATTTAATCCTTTCTGACTGGTACAACTCTGGGGACTCACCAACCAAACTCAAAGAATTTTTTTTTGCACAGTATTCTTGCTACAACAAAAAAGATGAACATGTGACGGTGGGATTTTTTAGAAAAAACCCACAACTTTCTATTGTTTTACTTTAGTTATCACTATTCCATTGTCAGAGAGATAAATAAAGGCAGAGAGAAACACTTTCAGCTAATGCATGCTTGTTTGCTAGTACCAACATACAGGTAATGATTAAAAAATATTGCTAATTTTCACTTTTTCCTCAGGACCACTCAGCATTCTACTAGCTCTCATCACTTCTGAGTGTGTACCTTACTAAGCATTTTGCTTAATAGTACTGAAGCATTAGGTTTAATAAACAACTTGTTCACACATTTTTTCTAAAACCGCTCCTCAACTGTGAAGTGGGTTTCTACTTGCTTTTTTATTTGCCTTGACATGACATGAGACTCCCAGAGCTTTAAGTACACTGCAAAAACGTTTTTCTATGTCTGCTTCAGTACATAATCTTAGCTGATTCATGATATCATGAAATGAAAATAAGATCAACCAGAAGAATGCTTAAAATTTTCTTGAACTGCAGAGCAAGTTTCATCTTTTTCAGGGCAAGAAACCATCTAGGTGCTACTTAAAATATTATGGCTTCATTTATTCTGTGTGTTTGCATACATATCTGGTTTTCAACAGCTGGAATATTGGAATACTGAGAAATTACACAATATGATGGACATTGTATCAAATGATGCAATTTAATCTAATTATTCATAACACTTCTTAACATTATGCTATAGTGTAAAACTTTGTTAATGTAAATATATGGGTATATCACCTCAGATAATCAGAGGTCACAGGTCCACATAAATGTGATTATCTCAAGTCAACCAAATATTTAATGAGCAAGATTTAGCTGCCATTGGAAAGGAGGACTCTGTAAGAGAGAACCACTGCCTATCACTGTGCACTTTTATATATGTTTTTAATTTAATTTCTGTAATACGTATTTAAAAGGAAACAAATACTTAGAAAAAAACATGAAAAAAAGCAAGTAAATATTAACAGATTTTCTAGCTTCCACCTTGTTACAATCACTGTATGTGACCATAATTACAGCGTTACAAGAACCCTTGTAAGGATATTCAGTGAATGACTGCTGTAACAGGCTTTTTCTACCTGTCATAATTTCATTGCTCCCTTTTAGCAAATCAAAATAAAATATAAAATAAATATTATACAGATGATAAAGTACTAATTGATTCATTTCCATGCATTGAAACTTTTGACAGATCATACAGTGACTGTACTAATAAACTTGCTGTAGGACTAATTTAGGACAGGATGAAACAAGCTGCCAAATGTACAGTACACATAATTTACATTTAATCCACAGCTACAATCTCACTTTAATTTCTTCACTGACATCTCAGGGTGCCAGCATAGAGTAAATCTATGAGATGTTAAGAGAAATACATTACTATTTGGAACAGAAATAATTCACTTTTTCTATTAAGAGCTTCACACATTCAGGAACACTACAAGGTTATATAAAGGCAGATTCCAAACACTGGTAAATTATGTGTGTTTCTCATACAAGCTGCTTGAGGACAGAACAAGAAAATGTCTATACAGAATACAAATGCTTTCTGAATCAGCATCACTGAGGATATTTTAAAGAAATATCAATGACTTGCTTGCTTGTTCTGGTAGAAAATCTTGTATCAAGGTGAAGATATACATACCTCTTCAAAATTCTTCACAATGAGTCTTTTCTGTGCCTTCCCCAAGTCCTCCTATAAATGATAGATTTCAACTACATCTAAAAACATCCCTTTGAAAGTCTACCAGTAAGATAACTGTTGTGTGGTTTCACTACACATAATTGCTGAGCTGCTACTTTTCTGCTGAATATGTGCAGGTTGTTTCACGACGAATATATTCATTTTTAGAACTGTCACAAGCAGTGAGTTAGCTGGAGAGCATTAACATTGTGGTTAATTTATTGTGTCTGATTCATTGTTTCAGCAAGTCTGTCTTCTTCAGAACTAAATGATTAAGAGATGCTAAATTGAGGATAAAAACACCAAAGGATACAAAATGTAATTTAGAACACTAACAGATTAATACTCTATGCAAAAAAACCCCTCAGATTCCCTGATTAAATGCTGATTTTAACTGGTTAAACACAAATAGGATCTGTACTCTGTTGGCAAAGATTGAATTTTCTCAAACATGGATCATTGACACAGCAGACAATAACATCTTCTTTTAAAGCATTTTCTGATCCATTTATGCAACATGAGAACAATTACAGACAAGTTCTGCCAGCATGGCTACTTTCTATGCACACTATATTCTAATGCCAAAATAACAATGGAGTTCCCTAGAAGGAAATAAAGACCATATGTTTAACAGTATAATGTTTCCACAAATAAATCTAGTTTTCTTGTTTGCCATTAATACTGTTAATATGTAAATTCTAAGTATTGAATGTAAGCAGAAGGGGAAAAGAAAATGAAATAACACATCTGTAGTAAATTATGATCTCAATTTATCATCTTCCTCCTTCCCTTCAAGAACTATAAGCTCCTCAAAACAGAAGTTCAAAATTGAAATTTGCAAAACATTTTTCAAACAGCTATTATTAACCAGAATGCATGATCATCTACGTAAAAAAGGTTAAATAACTGTCATTGTCCTGTTTTCATTTCAAAATTTGACCAACATTCCAGGGTCGCACCCAGTAACTGCTTGATTGTGTGCAGAAATGGCTTCATTTTCATGCAAGTGCACCTAAAGCACACCAAAGCCAGAATCTGTGAGTTCCTTTCAGTATTTTGGTGGAACTAAACTAAATCATAAATATTTAGGTTTATCATGGTTCATAGACAAAAAAGACCAAGAGATTGCCAACTGTGGTATATAAAGTGGATGGATGGACAGATGGATGGATGGGTGGATGGATGGATGGATGGATGGATGGATGGATGGATGGATGGACGGACGGATAGCAAGTTAAGAGGGTACCATAAAAGTTCTTTTCTCTGACAAACAGCAGAATGAGTTTCAGAAGGTTTATCAAGACAAATTTTAAATGTAGTAAGGTACAGTTTTGTAGCATTAAGGGAAGTCAAGCAGCAGGAAAAAAAGGTCTTCTAAAAGACATGTAAATCTACTTATCATGCATACAGATCTAACCCTTCTTTTGTCTCTGAAGAAAAAAGAGAATTGTTTATGCTGTGAGATTTGATGCAAGTGATGGCTTTTAATTTACACAACTACATAATCCTTGCAGAGAGGGAGGTGCTCTGAATTGTCTTCTATGGAGCCTTATCTTCCTTTACTGACTGAGAGAGGAAAGGTAGAGGGTAGGGCAATTGTCCCTTACATTTAGTTGCAAAGACATGAATATTTCTCCCTCATCCCTGCCTCCTGTGCTGAAAAATATTTTGGTCAAGCCAAATTATTTCCAGACCCGTAAAAATATTTTAGAAAATATGTGATGATTTAGAAACAGAGAAAAAAGCTCTTGTTAACAGCAGGGGAAATGCTATGTGTGTTTGTTGTAAGCAGCAAAGCCTGTGGATGGACCCGTAGGAATCTGAATAAAACAGCCTTGAAAGCCATTCTACTACCGGTTTATGAGCAGAAATATGGAATTAGAGCCACAGTTCTTATCTCAGCAGCATGAGAGAGCCTTGCAATCAAGGCTGATCTGTCTAAGCTTTGTCACCTGAACTGTCAACTAGCTTTGTGTTCTTGAATATAAAAGTGCTCGTATTTGCCTTCACAGTCACGTCTGGAGTTAAAGGTGCTTACGCACATCAGGTCCAACACCTGCTTGCTGTGTCCTCTGCAATGTTCAGAACGTGCTTCCAGAAAGATTGTCAGGATCCAGTTCTTCAGTGGTCCAAGGAGGGTCCATGGATCCCCAAGGGATCAAGTGCCTAAGAGGTGCAAACTGGTTCAGTGGTTCTCTTTGAGGAAGAAACAGAATAGGATGAGAAAATGCAGACAAATTTAATATGATTTTTTTCTTTTCAGGTTGGGTTTTACCTGCCATGGTACCAAGGATGTACCACTCAGTACAACTCAGGTTGACTCTGAGGCACAAGAAGACAACTATCAAACCAGTTTATACCTCTTAGACACTAGGTCCATTGAGGATCTGTGGATCCTCCTTGGAGCCCTGAGGATCAACCTTGCTGTTGCTGATAGAGGTTAAGACCCATGATAAATACTCAGACCATAGAGCTCTTTCCATTGAGCACCACTGGGAAGTTAAAAAAAATGCAGATTGATAATGGAAAACAGAACTGGGTAAAAACCCGCTGCTAAGCAAAGACACAGTGCACACTGAAGTTACTTCTCTGGTGGAAATAAGAAGACATTTGTCAAAGAGGAAAACCCTGAAGTGTTTAGGTAAACAAGGTCAGAACTGGTGGCTACTGTGTCGTGTCAGCACCTGAGTGGTGGTTGAGGACTTTTTACTGGGGGCAGGTTGTGCACAGGGGAGAGGCTAGGAGCAGATGTCAGTATTTCTCTGCCATAGAGAAATGTCTCATTTTGACCAGGGAGCAGGAAATGCTGAAGTTGGAAACAGGGGTGCTAGGGATCTCTGCTATGGTGCTGAGAGCTCAAAGAAGCCTTTAGCTTTTTTACCACCCTGAAATAAACCTCTAGGTACGGGTTGCCCAAAGGTGTTTTCCAGAGATTTAATTCTGCTTATCCTGATCACCAGCTCCATGGAACCCAGCAACAGCCATGCTCATCAGCACAAGAATACATTATAATTATGCCAATGAATTACTTGGACAGAACACAGAATCTTCCCCAAGTCCATTACAGCAGTAATTATTCCCAGGTCCATTACTGTCATGCTATTTGAGTATAATTTAGGGGATTTACGTCTAATTTGAAAGATATGAGAATAATTTGGGGGACTTAAGGGATCCATAAGGTTAAGCTGTGGGCTAAGTGAAACTTGCAGTCAAGTGACAGTATCTGAGGAATTTAATAACCATCCACCTTGCTCCCAGTGTGTCTGGCACCAAGCTGGGGAACACCAACAGAGCTATGGTGCAATCCTCAGAAGTCATACAGAGTTTTGGGGGGCATTTTCCATCTCACTCTGCATCCAGCAACAGTTTCTGATAGCTAATGTCTCTGGTATTACCCATCCTAACATAAAAATGGGGATGTTGGGGATCACCAGGCATTGTCCGTCCAAGGTCATCCATCAACTGACTATCAACAGGATCAGGGAATCCTTTTCACCAGGACCTAAGAGTCATTTTTTTGCCAAAAAATGATCAAGTTCTTTCTTAATGAAACTCATCCAGTTATGAACCTGTGATGGGTAGCAACACCACTAGAGAGACTGTGCCAGGTTTTGCTGTTGCTCAGAATGATGGAAATTACTTTAATTTTTTTTTCCCCAGTAACTACCTTGTTTTCTTGTTAGCAAACATTTAGTTGGCCTGTGCAATGCCACAGTTTAATTACAGAGAAAACTTCATGGGTGTGCTGTTCCTGCACTCAGGAAAATACTCCCATTTTCCTCAGCAGAGAACTGGGTACAGGTGCCTTTTAAAAAAAAAAAAAATCATCTTCTCTTTGCCTAGACCTCAGAACAGAGCTTAAATGTGTAAGGGAAAAATTAGTCTATCAGAGCTGCTCTGATGAAAAGGAAGACTATAATATGCAAAAAATCCAGCTTTTAACCTGACCATGTAAAAACCTGATGAATAAATGAATGAACAAAGGAATGGCCAGGATAAATAGAAAAGTTTGCTAGTCCTAATTATAGCAGCAGATAAACTATCCTGGAGGACCTTTAAAAATGTCATTAAATATCCATTCCAAATTTTTGTCTCAAAACCTCCTTACAGAATACTCAGTATCTCCGTAAATAGAAAAACTTTCCTAGGAAATGCTGAGAGAAAGATTGTTTTCCTTTCACCAGCTGAAAGAAGACATTTATTATGAGAAATACCAGGAAAATCCTTTATCTTGAAACGTATTTTATTGTTTGTTTCCTATTGCTATAGACTTAAAAATTACTTCCAGGGACACCATACAAGCCACCCCAGAAACTACTGGAGTTATGCCAAAGAATTGGCCCAGAACATATTAGACTGAGTATTCCAGGAAGAAGAGAGAAAGTAAGTTGTTTTAAAAAATGTCTATCAAGAAGCATGCATTTTTAATAAATTCTCATTTTAATCAAAGGCCTATCTTACAAAATCTATTTAAATTTATCTCTGTTGGGGCTTTCTTTAGGATTCTGTGTGTTCTAGTGAAATAATCTAAGCAATTAGTGGAAGAGGAATCATAGCAGAGGTAGTTTTCTCTCCGTATGTTAGAAAGATGACCTGTTCCCAGTCTGACAAGAACCAAAAATGATATCATCTTTGAATTCAAGTTCAATACTTTTACTAGTATGCATTAAATGTTTAAATACATATTTAACAGCTAGTTAATGTGACATGCACCTTAACAACTTTTTGGCTTCCTTGACAATATTTAACACATTCTTGAACCACTTCAGAGTTGTGAAAATACAGACCTTATTCGCAAGCTACAGGGCACAGTTATGGGTCATAATTCATGGTTCTGTACATAGTCTACAACTGCAATTATGTCCTCATTCTCATTACAATATTACACACATTTTTCAGAAGAGTTGGCTCCTTTCCTAGATTTCGATTCTCAGATCTACTGACAAGGAAAATAGGGATTGCAGGCTAGATAATCTCTCCTTTCCAATGCTATAAATCCCATTAGTGAAACTGCATTGAAGAAATGAACTGTCGACTGTTCTGAGCTGAAGCTGGGGAGAATGTGACAGCACAGACATCACTACCCTGTGCAGTAAAACAGCAGTGCTTGCAGGTGGTTCAGAAAATCCAAAAACTGAGCTGCATTTTTTGATCTATCAACTAAGTCTGATGGCCTCAAATTAATAACAAAGACACAATATATTTTGTCGTACTATTGTTTCAAAGAATCCCTATCATAAGTTATAAGCCCTAGCACAATTCTCACTTTGACACATCACTGAAATAAGGGAATGTGGACTAATTCCATAATACCAGCAAAATTTTGGTCACTTGATTTCAGTTTTAAGACCATTTAGAACACTGCATTTTTCAATTCATCAGCGATTAATTCACTAGAAAATAATAATCTTCTGTCCTGACTTGTCACAAATGTCCCTACAAATTTCCAAATTTTTCTCTTAAAAAGAAGATTGTTTCTTTAACATGTAATTGCAACATAGTACCTCAGCACATCAAATTAAATAATCTTAAGGTTTGCAGTTTGGGTTTGGGCTTTTTTTTTGTTTGTTTTTTCATGGGATCTAGTGACCCAAGATATTTTAAATTTATTCAGGGGGAAAAAAAATTTAACAAAATCCTACCATTGCCATCACTACCCTCATCTCAGGCCGAATAAAGATTTAAGATAATGTACACCAAAAAAAGGAAAAGGCTTTAAGAGGAAGCAATTGTTACTCTAGTTTACCTTCTGAAATATTTATGTTGTCTGTTCTATGAATCAATAAATTCTGTAACATTTTAGCAGTCCCTAGAGTTATAACCGAATTGTTTTCAAAGGATTACTTTCAGTGGAAATTTGCAAAGACAAAGTACCCGAGGTACAGTGGGTGAAAGCCAAACGCATATAAAGTTTACTTGCCATCCTATAAACAGTTCTTGCAGTGGAACTACATATAGTAGCTCTTGGATAAAGGAGGTACCTTCATTTTTTAATGCTTTTTTTTTTTTTTTCCTTGACAAATGACAAAGCCAAACAAAAGTATGTTTATATAAATATAGGTTTTTCTCTTCTGGTCTACTTACATTACCAATTTCAAATGATATTTTTTTTCATAAATCTTTATTGTGATACATCCAGAAATCTCTGCTTTTCTGAATTCTTAGTTTGCTTTGGCCTTCTTACAATTCTAGATTTCTCTTTGTCCTTCCTAATTTAGTGTCTGTGGACAAAAAGGATTGCTGATTGTTGACAGAGAGCTACTGTCATGACTTAACACTTCCGTCAGGTACATATCCTTTTTCTCCATTCCACTTATTCAGAAGATGAATACTGGAATGGGAATGTGATCACCACAGTTTTCTTATTCAGAGCATAAAATGTAAACTAAAAGTTATTTCATCCACTATCAGAAGAAAGAAATTATGTCTATTCAACAACTTCAGAACTGATCCATAAGCTCTAAACTAATTGAAGTTCTGATCCATATTTATATCTCTATGTATCTCCCCTGTTTATATGCTTACTGTCATCAACAGAGCACTTTAAATGAGCAGCGAAGAATTATTAAATCCCACATGTCATTCTCTAGGCCATGGCACACAAAAATTAACCGTGTAAAGTAACAGTTGTCAGGTAGATGTCTAGAGGCAGAGTGGTTAAAAGAGATATCATGATTAATCAGTTCAAGAGGGGTGTATTCTCCTGTGGTAGAATCTTTCTTTAGACCACTCAACTCCAACTATTTGATGCAACTTTAACCAAAGGTCTCTCAAGGTGGGTGGTGAAAGTAGTTCCTTCATATCTTGTGAGAAGAAGAATCAGAATTTGTTATGAAATTCTATTGTCACAACCCATAATATTCATAATTTAATACAAAATTTTCTTTCATTTTCTTTCAGGTTGGTGATACTCTTCCATATGTGCTGTTTCATGCTTCTTGCTTCTTCTCTTATCAATGTTTAACATCAAAAGAAAATTTAAAGTTACTAAGAAACAACACTGATTTTATCAACAAATCATATTAATACCCAATACAATTGATTTCAGCTTCATTTATTTAAGATTTAATCAAACTAGGCTTTTCTCAAAACTAACTACAAGAGTTTGCATTCATGCACCAGCTCTAACAGTATTTTTGCTTGGGAAATAGACATATAACAAGAGAAGGAAACCTTGAAATGGGGTGAGGTACTTTCTTAACATTACATCCAAAATATTTTATTGTGGCTCTGACATGGAATTAGAACAAGCAACTTAAACCCACCATCTCAAATTTCCTACTCTGGCTAGACTGTAACTTCCATTTACCATCTAGTGAAGTTTTATAATTCTACAGTGAGAATGTAGTTCCTTGAAGGTTAGTAATACTCCAGTGCTCTCCCAGATTTTTCTCTTGTCATCTAAAATTTGTATAAATACTGGGGAAACAACTTCTGGAGCACTTAAATAAATGACGTTTGGTGAATACTTTTAGGACTATATTTCGGGTGCAAAGAGAACATGAAAACATGGCAAGAAATTTGAGAGAAAAAATCAAACTATAACAACAATAACTCAGTCACAGATCACAATAATGCTAAATGGACTCTTACATTGCATGTGGTCACAAGAGCATGATGTGTGAAACCAACATTCAGATCACATTTTGCTCAGCTTAGTTGACTTTCACGAACTCATTCCAATGTAGCAAGAAGATTTTGCCCAACCTCCCAAGCCAGACAGAAAAACAGCAGCATTTTTCCCCACCTGAGGACTGCAGTTTTTGAGATAATGCATATTACCATGCAATTACATTAATTTTTCCAGGTACAGAAAAAAACCTCAAAAGTTATTAGCCAATGAAATTATTTCTCTCAACTGTTACAAAGCACTTTCATAGCTTCTACTTGACTATGTCCACTTAAGAGCACTTAAAGCCCATTGAATAATATTACTTTAAAGGCACTGATCAGTGCTTCATCACTGCTGGGGAAGAGAGGGAAGTTAGAGATGGCAATTTCTTTATAAGGTCAAAAATATTTTCATCATCAATAGTATCAGATTATTACAAGGTATTTTAAAAGCTACATGCAAGAATAAGTTAGCTCCCACAGAAGCGTCCAAATTCAAAGTATCAGCCATATTATCTTGGGTGAAAAAAATCTATATCTCAAAAGTCTCATCAATATTGGGATTAGAGAAAAGACATCTCAGTATACCCATGAACTCTGGAAACCCTCACATAGCTGGAGTTCAACATATTTTCCATCAGAATGAAAGACCTATTTACTCAAAAGTCTTTTGACTACTATTACCAATCTGTTGGGGCTTTTTTTTGTATTAATAATTATTTATTCTATAAGAGGGAAATGAAAGCAAATATGAATTTGCAAAAAATCAACACAAAGTATAAAAGAATACTTAGGATAATATGCAGAGAAATTGATTTTAATTACACCAAATACCATCTTAATGGCGTATCTTATTTAGTTAAGTGGCACATATGCAATTTTCTGAACTAAACAGTTTTCCAATTAGAATCAGCTTTTCCAGTACATAATTTCTAGGATTCTTAGAGTTTCAGATTACAATGTAATTGCTAAATCAAAAAATCCCATAATCAATACACTGTATTGGTATGATTCTGTCCTGGTTTGATCTGGGAGAGAATGCTATACCAGCTACCAGGAAGAAAGTAAATTCTATCCCAGCCAAATCCCAAACACATTCTTAAATAAGTTTGAAGATTAGACCATTTTCAGAGCTCAGTAATAATGGGGAAATTTGGAACACATTCAGTTAACCAAAGGAATTTGTGTTGTATAATTCTTTAAGATATTTACAGAAATCCTTTTACTTCAATAGAACAAGATCAATATTTTGTTCATTGATGCAGCCACTTATCCCTTGATTGGTTTCAAAGTCCTCATGTCACTAAATACTCAGATCACAGAGATGCCAATATCCAACACTTTTCCTTTTCTGCAAAGGTTTCTGCAATAAATGTAACGAAATTCTAGTCATCCTGCTTATGTTACTTCACTTTGAAAACTCAGGCAACATTTTCATTAACTTAAAATTTTATCAGTGTAAATTTGCTCAGCATTGGATTTTTTTGTTTGTTTGGTTTATTTTTGTTTTTGTTTTTTTCACACTGGAATTTTAATTCACAAATTTTGTAAAAATAGAAAAATGTCTTATTTTTTTTCTAATGTTTTATTGCACTAGGTTAAGAGGCTACTTGGACAATTAAATCAGTACACCTTGCATTATGAGTCTTTTAGTCTGTTGACTACTTTACATGGTCATTTGTTTATATAAACCATATACCAAAGGTCTTCTCGCACACAACCTGGTTTCATTTTATTCCGGAAGCCAAATCCCCTGAACAAACAAATTTGCAGACATATAATGCTTGGTTTCATTTTTCCACTACTGTGATGGAATAGTTCTTTATTCAAAAAGAGAGAGATTCCTCAAAATTATAAAACATATTTTCTTAACCTTGTAAGGTATCATACTCAAGCTGGAACCCATCAGACAAATAGTCTGAAAAGGATAAGAACCCTATGCACAGTCTGCATGTTCCAGCTCATGAGTGCTACTTGAGACACTTCTTTCCATCCTCAGTCTTTCAGGTACTACAGCACTTACAGTCAAAGTATCACAAGGAGAAAGCAGGAAAGTGAAATTCTGTTAAGGCTGAAAAAACAAAGCTAACCCGGCTTTAGCCTTTCACCCTCCATAGTAGTTAGCATGCAGAACAGATACTAACTGTAAAATATACCAAAAAGAACATCACAAAATCCCAACTGAGTTGTCAAACTCCTAGGAAACTGATGTATATACATGGTTAAATTTTCATGGAAGCTCCACATTTCTGAAAATACTACATATTTAAGGAATATGCTGCAAATCATTATTATACATTTTGATTCTATAGACCACAAAGTCTTATTTGCTCAAGATGAGGCAAGGCCTGCACAAAACCAAAATCAAATATACAAATAAAATATAAATAATATATCAACTAGAGTTGCTTGTGGAGAATATTTAACCAAGATTGTCTTCTGTTTAAACAGAACCAGAAAATCCAAATGAAACATTAAATCCAGAAAAATCAAAACACAGCTTTTTCTTTCAAAGCTAAGTATTCTCCTTGTAAATTCAATAAAACATTTAATCTTTGTCCCTTCAAGCAGGAAAAGAACTTCTCTCAGTTTTCATAAATTAAAAATAACTTAATCAATAGCACTGGAATAAACTGCCTCCTCAACAAGTTTGCAAGCACCTGAGTGGTGCAGTTGACACACCTGAAGGATGGAATGCAATTTAGAGGGACCTGAACAAGCTGCAGAAGTGAGCCCATGGGAACTCATCAGGTTCAAATACACCAAGTACAAGGTCCTGCACTTGGATTGGGTCAACCCCCAATACCAATATGTGCTGGGGGATGAAGAAGTAGAGAGCAGCCCTGGGGAGTAGCAGTTGGGGGTATTAAGAAATAAAAAGCAGATAAAACCTCACAATGTGCATTTGCATTCCAGAAAGCCAGCATGTCCTGGGCTGCATTAAGGGCGTTGCGACTGGCAGAGCGAGGGAGGGATTCTGCCCTTCACTCTCATGGGACCCTACTGGAGTACTCTTTTTATCCCTGGAGTTCTAAGTACAGAAAGGACATCGACCTGTAGAAACAAGTCCAGAGAAGAGCCACGATAGTGATCAGGGGAACGAAACACCTCTTTCATGAGGCTTTCCTGAGATAGTTGGAGGTTGTTTAGTCTGAAGAGAAAGTTCCAGGAGACCTTATTGTGATCTTTCAGTGAAGTACCTTATTCAGATCTTTCAGTGAAGGAGAGCTATAAGGAAGATGGAGATAAACTTATTTTTCAGGGCCTGTTGCGACATGACAAGAGATAATTGTTTAAACTGAAGGAGAATCAGTTTATATTAGGTATAAGGAAAAAATTGTTTGTAATGAGGATGGTAAAATACTGAGGTAGGTTGTCCAGAGAGGTATTTGATTCCACTTCTCTTGAAATATTTAAAGTCAGGCTGGACAGACCGTAGACAGGGTATGAGTAGTACCACAGACTGGGCAACTCATACTTCTCTTCCCTCCTTCTTTCCTCCTGAAGCAGAACTTGTGTCTCGGATGCCTCGTGAGAGCCTTCATGCGGCAGCCAGTCACCATCCAGTCTTGCATTTGGTCTCTTCCATAGGAAGGAGAAGAGTTTATATAACGTGCATGTGAGTTTATATGCACCCTTGAACACAGAAGCTTTATGCAGCATTTCTATGCCCATTATTTTCACAGACAAAAGCTTCTGGAATATTTGTTGTGGCACTGTGATTAAGAATGATGCAATCAGTGTTCCCTTGGTCTCACACTTAAAAATATGAGATAAATAAAAACACATTAACTTATATAGCTTTTATAGACTGATATTAAAAAAGCAGTTGTCAGAGGAGCAATAACTACTGAAAATAGGTCAAGCTGTTCAAAGGAGTGATATCATAAGAAATCAGCAAAATTTTGCCTTTTTGCTGCCTGAGTTCAAAGCTGAGTGTTTTCCAGCTTGAAAATCTTGATTGAATTCTACAAAATAATTCAAATGCTAGAAAAATTATTTGCTTAAAGAAATAAAAGAAAAAATGATAGAAGTAAAGTTCCGTTGAACTGCGAAATATGAAAGTATTAAAGTTTGAAGACATTTGTCTTTAAACTGTAGTTTTCTTCCAAATAACATGTAGCCTAACCTGCCAAAATTAAAGGTTTGTCAGATGTTAGTTCACTTGCTATAATACAAGAAAAGGTCAGAAAGCAAACTGAAAAAAGAGTCTAGACAGCTTTAACCTCAAGGCTTTACTTTATTCCAAGAGACAGGGTTATCAGTCATATTATTTCCTATAAAAATAAAAAGAACTAATAAACAGAAAAAAAATCATAAGACTTAACATTCAAGGATATGACAAGAGGTTACTATTCTGATTCTGGAAGCAGTTTTAAAGAATGTGAAGAAAAATATCTTTCACCTTACTTTAACATTCAGATAGAGTTTTCAGCTTCTGAAATACCCTGCAATGGTTTAACTTATTGTGAATTTCTCAGTTATTTTAGCACACGGAGGTAAGATGGGGAAAACAACAAACAAACCCTCAAAAATTGTTTGTACAAAAACTCCAAACAGACAAAAATCCTGAGAGCCCACTTGAAATAACTGACTAGTTGTAATTTATGTGCAGTGATTTGGTAGATTAAGCTATAGTTTTATCCACATTCAGAATAATTCCATAAAGCTATGCAGATATTTTTCAAAACAATGATGAAAGAATAGCAGCTATGATTAGAATTTTGCAAAACCTCTTTAAAAGAGAATGAGAAAATTATCTTGTTTGTAACACAATTATTACTAGTGGTAAAACTTTGAAGGACTATTTAGATTTTAAAAAAAACTGTGAAAAAAGAAAATTAAAACAAATTTATTGCAAAACAAGATTGGAATAAAGGCGTTAAAGGTCATAAAATATTATGATACTAAATTTCTTATTCAGTCAAACTAGATAATTTCAAATATCCTTAAAAATGAGGAAAACTCCTCCATGGAGGTAACTGCACGTCATTGTTAGACTTGAGACACAACGACCATAATATACATCAAAATCTATATAAACAGGAAAGATCATAGAAAAAAAATAAAAGACAGCAAAAAAAATAAATAATAAAAAAATTAAAAATATAAAAATATAAAAAATTACTGAGTAGTAGCCTTCTGCCTACACACAATCTTCATTTCACTCACAAAAAAACCTCACTTGCAAAACCTGTTTAATTTGCTTTGATAATTTTGATGAGTTAGAGCATTTTTAAAATCATTTTACCTTTGATATAAAATCTTGAAGCCCTAGAAAGGCAGAGTTTAATGCTTTTCAGTAATTTTATTTTTATGAAAAAAAAAACCCGTTATTCTTATAGTCTTTGCAAACTTATTATGAAGAATAAAGTGCCCCAATATCCCTGAGGCAATGATTTTTCTGTGATTTCAAGTGTCCCATATTAACTCTCACTTTTCAAAAACTAAAACTGACAGAAAAAGCCCTACAGATTTTGTGCTACTATACATAAAATAAACCAATCATCCAAAAAAAAAACCAAACCAAAAAAAACCAAAAAACCAACCAAAAAAACCCATCTACTTTCTCAATTTTCATCTTCTATGTGGAGACTGAAAAATAAAACCAGGTTATTGGGCTGTTTAAATTCTGTGAAACATAAATAATCATATTTCTGTAGTACAAACTATTGTTAATGTAGAAATTGAACATAAAGGCTACCAGAAGCATTCTGTTTACATGAATTCTACTCTGAATTTGTATTCACAAGTCTATCCATACCTACTCTTCATCCAATTCTATGTATACGAAATTGAGAGAGCTAGTAGAATCTAAACATTTGTCTATTATAGCTTCTTCATTTAACAGTCATTAAGTAATGTTTATCACACTCACACACATCTTTTCTAAAAAAATATTTTTTAATTTTTTTTATTTTTCAGTGTTAAATATTTTGACTAACATGTATTCTGCTCTGGAAAGCTATTCTAGAATAGCTATTTTAATTCAATTCTCTTCTATTTCCCTAATGATGTCTAACATATTTGCCCTCATATCACAGTTCTGTGGCTAAGAAAGAAAATAAACCAAGGAGGGGGAATACATGATTTGTTCATGATGCCACAAAAGTCATTAAGTAGATTGAATCAACGTTTTTTCATACCAGCTTCCAGTCTCTTAAATGTGTTATTTTGCTGAATAAGTTAAATTCAGTTTTGAATCATGCAGTACTCTTGAACTGAAGAAACTACTTGTATTCCAAGCCATACTACAATGAAGAAAGATTATTTTTTCCCAGAAAGAGAAGAAAATATTTAAAAACCTTATATGTAATTTATGTTTTCACTTCAGAAAAAGGTAAAATACCCATTTGCATCCTCTCACCTTTCAGCAATTCCTACTTCCTATAACTGCCATCTGTTTCCCACTGTCTTCTACACAAATATGTAAGGTTTTTCAGTTGGTAATAAAAGTTCTCCCTGCATGCCACCTGACAGTAGCTTTCAGCTAATTAAATAATTTCTGTATGAATGCTGAATAAAAATCAATTATTTAATGGGAAAAAATGCTGAGAGCCTACTGAATCTTTTGAGAAATATCACAGCCCACAGAGAGGGGAGCAGAGAAAGTGCAAGTCTTAAAAGCAATAGAGAATGAGCCAGCCAAACCAGCCATAAATCCTGCTGCAGGTCTAAGGAAGCACGTTCTGAAGCAGAATGCTGCTGTTGGGGAGATTAATGTGATGTATATTCTGCCCTGCAGCTGCCAGCTCCTTCTCAGTTCAGCCAGTTTCCCTTGGGGTAGCCAGTACTATCTGGAACATCATTTCCAGTCCCAACCTGCACAGTAGCTCTTTGCTAGAGATTCAAAATGATAAACAAACTGAAAACGAAAAAACCCCACCAACCTAAAAACCTTACCAGCCCTCAAAGGAAACTCACAAATGACACCCAGAGCCCACTACTAAATATCCCCTGGAGTCATGAAAAGGAGCGCCCACGCAAGTGATACCTATAGGATGTTTTGAATTTATTTTTCCTTATTCAGTTTTTTGTTTGTTTGTTTTTGGTTGATTGTGGTTGAGTGTGTTTTTGCAGGGGTTTTTTGCAGGGTTTTTTTGTGGTGGTGGTGTGGGGGGTTTTTAGGGGGAGTTTGCATTATTTGGGTTTTGTTTTTTTGCTGCTGCAGGGGTTTTTTGTTGGTGGAAGTGTTTTGTCTGTGCTTGTGCGTGTGTGTTTATGTGTGTGTTTGTTTTGTTTTGTTTTGTTTTGTTTTGTTTTTAGTTAAGGCTTTAATTTTATATGGAATTGAGAAAGAGCACATGACACCCCAGACAAGCCTATGGTCAATAAGGAGATAAATACAATTTCAAATTCCATATTCATAAATACAAGCTAAATTGTGTACTAATACTGAGTGCTCTTTGAGAAAATTTTTTTTTCTTCCTCTCTACAAAAAAAAAAGAAAAAAAAAAGAAAAAAATTTTTTAAAAAAGGTGAGGGGGAGGGGGAATGGGAAAGGCTCTTTATTTATTATGGTTTACTCTTGCTTTCCACATGGGCTTTCTGTTGTTTGAAGAGGCTGTTGGCAGAGTAGCATACCTCGACACTGCCTTTATCACAGTGTGAAAAACACCAGATGTACAAAATTAACGTTCAAGTTAATCAAAATATTGCTTGACAAAGCAAATAATTGAATTGCACTTTCGATGCACTGTGGTAGACAATAATTAACAGGCAGCATCTTCAACATCTGGATACAACTTTCAATTTCCGTTTTAACATCATAGAATGCTGTCTACACATTTTTTAATGGTACCCCTGATAATAATATATTCTGTTTTTAATCATATTCCACGTTGCAGGAAATGAAGCTTGCAATTTTCCCAGGTGCTTATCAAATTACTACTGCAAGCTAATTCTCATCCCCCAAGTTAAGAGTTTCAACACTGTGCACATTAACGGCCTGCTTATGTTCTTCCTGTACAACAGAAGGTAAGTTAATATGTGCTTCAATTATATCCAGTTTGTGCATTTATAGCACCCTGTGGGCAGCACTAAGAAGGCTGTAAATGTACTTATTCTGCTTCTTTAATGCTCTACAGTATTATAGGGAAGAAGGAGGGAGAGGGGGAGAGAGACAACTGCATCATTTTATCAAGAGAATCAATAAGGAACTCAACTTCACTGTATTGATTCAAGAGGGCTGCTAAGGTACAGCTCTCATTTTACTTGTTACAAAAAAGCTTACCTGAGCTTGACTTTTATATAAATCCCCCTCTTCTTCTCTTATGCGCATGAGCACACACATTAGATGTGTTTGTCAGCTTTAATAAAATGCATGTGAAGCACAATTTTAAGTATTGCAAACATTCTATCTTAAATTAAAATTGAAGATTTGTTGCATGATTGCCTCTGCTAACTGTGCTATTGACCTAACTGAACAGTGTCTTAAAAGAAGGCATCTCTTTCTTTTCCTAACTTTTTATTTTATTGGGGGCCAGCCTGAGGTTTCAAAAAATAGTTGCTTACTACTCATGCATTTTGGATTTTTTCCTTCTTATTTCCAATGCAGTGTTCCTTTACCTATGGAGGATAATATAAGGGCATACATGTTTTTTAATTTTATTTTTTAAATGATAACCACTTTCCCTGTGGTTATATCTTGTGGTGAAGAGCCACTTGTTCTTCATGGAAATTTTCTAGAAACAAAAACCAACAGTGTGAAAAAGAAAAATTAAAAGTGTCATAGAACTTTCTGAAGGAATACAAACCTCTCCTGCATTAGGGGGCATGACAGATGTGTTTCCTGTAGCCAGGGAAAAAAAAAATCCTGAGAATGCTTATATATAAAGTTTTAAAATGAAAAGTTTTGGAAAATATTTCCTCTAAATTTTCGCTCAAGTAGCTGTTGTTATTTAGAATATGAAAGGAAAAAACTGATTTTATGACTGTTAATATTTAGATTTCACTACACAACTGTTAGATTTAGGCAATGTGATACTTCCATTTATCCTTCTATTCTTTGTTTACCATATTAAAAAAAAACCAAATCAAAATATAAAAAAACAAATAAATAAACAAACAAACAAAAAATACCGAAAACACCAACCCCCCAAAAAAGCAAATGAAACCAACACACAAAGAATAAATCCCAAAACTGTGGTTCAGCAAAAATCCACATATATGTGTCAGATTCAACTGGCAAAGTTTATAACCTTTTCCAGAAAAGGTATGATTTGAGAGGTGATCTCATCGAGGGGCAGATTACATACACAACACTAACAGTTCCTTCTCATGCATGCTTTCTACACTCGCAAAAATTACATAAACAGAAGGTGCATTTTTTTCATTTATCATATTCATTGTAAAATATTTGGGTGATCCTCATCAACAACAATCAAATCAACACTGTTTTCAATTTTCTGTGACTTGGAGAATGTACCCTTTGCGTGTTTGTGTGTGACATAAATTTGACCAAAGGGAAATGAAATTGCTTTTGTGTGCTCATTTCTCCTTCAGAAGTTCTCAGGCTTGGCGTCTAAATGTCTACAGAAATCTAGTATGCATTTTTACTGCATCACCACATAAATTCATTATGATTATCTTAAATCAAGTTTTCTTTTTAACATTCTAATCTCTCAAGCTTATGATATTGATGTTCTTCTCAAGGACTACAGACATTCTGAAGCACTGTTGACGCAAATGTTAGGTAAACATGTATTGGACTTTCTGATATAAACTGGTTATGTGCACCTTCAAGTCAACCATAAACAAAAATAAATCATTTTATCCTTTTTAGGGCAAAGATATAAAAGGGACATTCCTGTGCCCAAGAAGACTCTGCAATTAGTAAGGTGAGGTCTATGGTTGATCAGTACTGACCCTCCGTAGTAACTCTGAGTGTTTTTACATGGGAAAAATAATTTCTCCTACTCTAGCTGCACAGGCAAGAGGACTTCCCCAGAAAAAGGGACATTGTTTCTGCCCTTTTTTTTTTGTGCAGGACTGTGTCCAGGAGGATTTTTTTCCTCCAGCTTCCATCTTTTGACACTGTGGTCAGCAGGATATAGACTCCAGGGATCAGATCTTCGTCACTTGTGTCTCAGGAAGATTCCAGGATCACAGCATGGCTGAGGTTAACAGGGGACTCTGGAAGTCATCTTGTCCAGTCCCTTGTCTCATCACAGGCTCACCTACAGCAGGTTTCTCCAGACCATGTCAAGTCTAGTTTTGAGTATCTCAGAGGGCAGAGGAGCTGTGACTTCCCTTGAGCAAATCTGTTTCAGTGCTTGACCACCCTCACACCAAAAACATTTTTTTCTCTAATGTTTAAACAAAAATTATTTTCACAGAATTATTGAGTCAGTTAGGTTGGAAAAGATCATTGAGTCCAACCCATGACTGATCAACACGTTGTCAACCAGACCAGTCATTTCTTGAACATGTCCAAGGATAGTGACTTCACCACTTCCCTAGGCAGTCCATTCTGATGTTCAAACACCATTTCTGTGAAGGAATTCTTCCTGATGTCTATTCTGAACCTCTCCTGGAACAGCCTGACGGCTCTTGGATTTTTTAAAATCTTTTGCCAATATACTGTAATTAGCTCACTGCTTCAGCCCTCTGCATCAGGTATTTATACACACTGACAAGATCTCCCCTGAACCTCCCTTTCCCCAGGCTGGACAGTCCCAGTGCTGTCAGCTTGTCCCTATATGACTATATACTCCTGTGCCTCCAGTAGTGACCTCTTCCAGTAAGTCTGTACCTTTTATATAGAGAGACAGAGAGTTGTACCCTGCAGTTCAGATGTGTCTCATCAGTGCTGAGCAAAGGGCAGGATCACCTCCCACTGATGACATCTCTGAATGCAGATGAAAGACAATTGGGCCTCTCTGCCATGAGAGTTCACTCCTGGCTCATGTTCTCATTCTAACCACCAGGATGCTGAGTTCCTGATCTGTGAAGCTACTTCCCAGCCCATTATTCTGCAGCCTGTCCCCATGATTTGGATTATTCCTCCCAGAAGGTGGGCCTCACACTTCTCACATTGTTGAACTCCATGAGCCAGTTCAGTTTTCCAACCTGCCCCTTCTAACAGGCAGCACATTTACCTGCTCACACCTTTGTATTGCCTGAGAACCTTTTGAGGATGCACTCTGCCCCATCATACAGGCTCTTAGCAGAAATGTTAAAGAGTATTGACCGTGGTCTGGGTCCTGGAGGTGCACCAGTAGGCACTGCCACCAACAGGATTTCTTGTCAGTCATAACATCACTCCGGACCCATCCTTTCATCAGCTCTCAATTAATTTATCTGGTCCCTCAGTTTCTCTAGGAGTATTTTATGGGAGGTAATGTCAAAAACCTTGTTTAAAATCAAGGAAACAGCCCTTTTTCTCTCCTTCTCCATTGAGCCTTTTCATTGTAGAAGCTATCAGGCTGGACAGCCATGACTTTCCCTTTGTAAATCTATGGTGACTATTTACAGTCATCGCTTTCTTCTCCATGCATTTGGAAATGGCTTCCTGGAATATATGCTCCATGGCCTTCCAATAGATCAGTGTCAGGCTGGTGGGTCTGGAGCTCCCAGGATCTTTCTTCTTCCCCTTTATGATAAAGGAGTGATATCTGTTTTCTGCAAGTCGTGAGGAACCTCTTCCTATCACCACAACCTTTCAGAGTTAATCAAGAGAGGTCCTGCAATGACTCCAGCTTGCTCACTTAGCTATCACAGATGCATCCCATCAGGTGTTTTTTTTCTCCTGTTCAAGTTGTAGCTTGAGTTTCACTTTTTGGAAACATAAATAAATAAATAAACCACAGCAAAACAGAAATCGTCATGCCAGTTCACTCCACGTGTTTCTTCAAGTGGCCAGAATACACTGGCAGAAGAACACATCAGTACCAATGGGAAGTTTGTCACCACAAGTCCATGGTCTGTTCAAACACCACCAATAAGCCTGCTCAATAAGAGTGCTCTTATGACTTTATGTCAGCAAAGACCAAGAAGTAATGACTGACTAGATTTCACATGGCACAGCTATCAGCATCCGCAATGGCAGTGCAGTCTAGACACATAAATGTTTGCAATGGAGAAGAAGCATAAACCAGCTGTAAAATTCAGAGTTCAATATATTTCAATTGCAGGAAATGACAGAAGATGCTGCAGTGAGTATTTAAATAGAGGACTTTCACATTATGATTGTAAAACCAATTAATCACAGAAAATCAGAGAAAGCAGATGGTAGAGTATGATGGATGTTAGGAGGGTGCTGGTAAAACTATCTGAAAGCAACCCTGCAACCTGGACAGCCAGGGTCAACCACCAAACTTTGGGTTTGATGCTGCTTGTTTAGGCTTCCAGCACTGGGCAGTCGACCCCAGGCAACATCCTTTCCATGCCTCAATGCCTTAATTTCAGTGTCTGTGGTGGAGACAAGTTCAGGGTGCAAGCACAGACTCTCTAGGCAGCGCAGGGACTGGCAGGTAGCCGAGGGGCTAAGGCAGTGGTGGCACAGCCCAGCCGTCGAGCTGAGATAGAGTTGGAAGCCCAAGCTTTGAAAGGCACAGCAGGAAGCCTTGCCGCTACATGAGGGTAATAAAGCGGTGTGAGCGTGCGCCGGCTCCAACGCGGCCATGTGCGCCGGCCGCATCCGCAGCGAGCGCTCCGCTCGGTGTGCCGGTTCCGTCACATTAACTCATCCTGCGTAGCCATGGCAACTCGTGAAAAACATGCTGCTGGCGGGTCCAGATCCAGCTCTGCTGAGCTCAGCCCTGGTGGGCATGGCAGTGGGGAGCAAACCCTTAATAAGTCCCCCTAATTTTGTTCATCAGGAACACCTCTGTTCACAGACGGTCAGTTTGAAAGGTCTTGAAAAAAATCTTCAGAATCAAGGAGAAGGAAAAAAAAAAAATAAAACAGGCAAACCTCTTCAGACAAATCGGAAGATTTCAGGCAAGTACCAAAAGGCTTCACTTTCTATTAGGAGACATCAGTGCTGTGTGGCTGCCCAGTTTCCAGCTCCTGAGCATCCAACATTTCTGTTTGTGACCAGCAGAATCACTCTGTCCTGACAGGGACCCATAGCCACGGGTTCCAGCAGTACCCATCCTCTCCAGAGTCCAAATGTGGCAGATTTTGCATTACGACAGATCAGTGACAAAAGAGGAACAATGACCTGACAGGAAGCATGACTTCAAATTACAGAGGCAATGCTGGTGGTGGAAAGAGTATGGAAAGTGGGAAGGAAGGAGAAGAAAAATACAAAATTCATCAAATCCTGGAAATATTTTTAATTTATAAGGTCCTGGAATGCAGTTGTCACCCACTTGTGCAGCCATCACCATGTTGCCTCTCTTTTTATTTTCCCCAGCTCTCCTATCCCACCTCACCTGGAATGCCATCAATTTCCTGCCATCAGCAGGAGTTACCGTAAATAAACACATTTGTGGGCAATGGGAGCTGAAAAAAGGTGACAATATAATTAATGTTTTTAATTCTGTGCCTGAACAGTTGTCCAGAACTTATAATAATTAGCTGCAATGAAGGATAGGTAGCCATTATTTTCCTTCATTTCATATAATTGTTCACTTTGGCCAACTACATTTGTCCTTTAATCTGAATCCTTGTTTGTTGATGCTCTACCTTTCCATCTACCCCCTGGGGCTGCAGGAAGTATATCAGTAGTGCAGAAACATGAATTACAAACATGGATGCTCAGCAGCACTCCTGGTTGCACGCCACGGCTGGTGCCTTTTGCACGTGTACAAGGGAAGGTGCACATCGCCAGAATAGCTGAGGAGCGAGATAAAGGAGAAACAGGGAAGAAAAGAAGGTTTATGATGTCACAATAACTAAGACAAATCAGGCACTCCTCTCAATGTGCTTCACTGGACCTGCATGTACCCTCGCCATTGTTGATATGCAAACTAGAGGAATGATTATCACAAAGTATCAGAAATACTTCCTCACAGTTTTTCCTTTAAAAAATTATCAACTGTGGTAATTGCCTGATTAGCCTGCTAGCTGTTTCTATAATTTTGTATTCCATAACTGATACAACATATGTGGCTGAAGCACTACATTGGGTGAACAGAGCAGTCTCATCAACTCAGCAAAGCTACCAGAAGGCTGTACTTTGAAGCAAGAAATCAAAAACCTCTCCAACTACAACTTCTAAAGAAGGAAGAAGCAGGATATGACAATTGTTTTTTACTACTGGTAATGAAAATACAACAAGGTCTGCTTCCTTCTCACTGGTTGGACCACTGAGTCTCATTAGTGCCAGCAGAAAACTTTCATGCCAGTTTCTGACCTTGCAGAACTAGACCACAGGAGCTGTCACCACACATTGTCTGGACCTTCACCCCAGATAAACCAGCTCACAGGCCCACAGCCCAGTCCTCTTAAATGCACGGGGGTATTGTCTAACACATTATACTTAGTCTTAGACTTTTTGGTTACTGGGAACTGGCCCAGAAGCACACCTTACCCTTTCCTCCTGGCCTAAGCCTAATCTCAAGCATTTGTTTTCCGTCAAGATCTCCACACGAGAGTCCCACAGGCTCTAGAGTTTTAGGTCTTTTGGGTCCATATAAATCAAATGACCTTTCTCTTTTTAGGGCTTTCAGAGTCACTTTTCTATTAGCCAAGGTTTAAAGAGCCATAAATTCACTGAGTCTAAGTCACTCTTATGGAACCTGCATTGAGCTGGAATTTTATTTAGAGGAATTTAATTCAGAGAAATATCGTCAAGGAAAAGTGACTGTATCTTGGTTGCAAAGGAAGGAACAAGAAGCAGGAATTAGCAAATAATAAACCACTGCATGCATTTGGAAAGTTTCAGCAGAAACAAGCAGCAGTTTTGCAGAAAGTTAATCATTCCATGTACTGCAACAATAGCTACAAGAAGTACTGGAGGAATGTTATGCAACACTAACTTTGACTTATCACATAACTTATCACATAACACCAGTAAGACCCTTCCAAGATACTATTTTGGCAAGTAATTTGACCTCCCTG
>JANRGV010000001.1:93852532-93886659 GCA_024734035.1 Alethe castanea | reverse complement strand
TCAAGTCAACCATAAACAAAAATAAATCATTTTATCCTTTTTAGGGCAAAGATATAAAAGGAAAATATCAAGACTTCCCTCTGTGATAGATCAAATATCTCCATTTCACTATCTTTTGCTCTACTTTGCTGAAAACTTCCAACTCACCTTTACAGGAAATATCATAAGTTAGTTTACAAATATGTACGGAACTCTACAGATTAAAAAAAAAATATTCCTCCCTCTGATTTTATGCTGGCAATTCTAAGTCTTCTTAAGATTAATTTGACAGTAGTCAATGGTTCTTAAAACCAGATGTGGTCAAAACAGAGAGTGCACATTCCTATACATAACAATTAAGTCCCATTCCTCATGTCCTTACTGAATACAGAAGGTTTTGCAAAAGTTACAGTTAAGTTAAATAAATTAAATGACCAATTAAAGCCAAAGAATGTGAAGTACCAGTGTTGGTATAAATCCCCTTTAGATAAATCAAATTCCAAACTCACATATATATGATCCATGTTCAATCCAAAAGGGTCCTTAATTTATCAAATTTAAAAGAATGAAATATGTTTAAGCAGTACAACCAGTAAATATAAATTTTAAAAAATCAACAAATATGTTGATTTTTATAAGTTTTTTACCTGGCCAAGAGTTTCAAAGTAATTTTTAGTGATTAAGAAAGGACATGAGAAATAAGTTTTTGTTTTTCACTCTTCAATGGTTCTTTACATTTATCTCATTCATGTATTTAAGGAACTAGATTTATTCAATGGGATGCACTGTCACAAAAGTAAACATTCAAATTAAGTAGTGTGGAGGGAAAATGAGAGGAATATTCTCCCATCCTGTGTTCAGTCATTTACTACTTTTAGTAAATAAATTTTAAGCTAACCTCATTAAATTTGGTGGGTTTATAATTCAAAAGCAATGGAGAAAACTAAGCAAACTGCTTAAAGGATGAAACAGAGTCCTCATAAATAGAGTCCTCTATTAATTCTCTATAGAGAAATCAGGTGCACTATTTTTCCTCAAACAAGTCCCAGCTTTAAATCACCACACTGACTCCTGTATATGACAGTCTTGAAAGGAAGGGGGAAAAAAAATAAAAAAGAGAAAAAACCCCAAATGCATTGTGGTTACTTTGTTGCTGTCTCCTTTGAGGAAGCTTTATTGGTTCCAATCATCAGTCTGGATGCTGCAGACAGCCAATAGATCACAACCAAAGAGCTGACTGGCAGTCTTTGTGGAATATATCTGCATCCATCCCCTCTTTTGGGGTTCTTGACACAAATTGTCCTAAGAGACTTCAGTCTGTGGAGCCAAAAGACACCAGGTACAGGTCTTAATAATACAAATTAATTTGGGAGAACCTGCAGTCTGACATATCAGCTGGCAGAGTTCTCATGTTCCCCAAACACTAAATTCAGAAATATGAAGCATAAAATAAAGAAACAAACAAACCCCCATTGTTTAAAATTAATTAGTATGTTATTAGAATTATTAAACATGAAGATATGTTGAATTTTACTGACAATTCCTTACCAATAGTTGGACAAAATAAGGTTTAATTACTCAATATTTCAGTAACAGAGAAAGAAGGCGAGGGTAAATGAAACTATATATAAAAGTATGCTTGACTACCTCCCATTAGATATTGCATTTAAGTATTCATTAACAGGATTATTAAATTCTCATCATTAATCCATTGTGCATGCCCTGCTGTTGCTCTTTGAGCAGATCAGCTCTTGAGACAATGGCAACATATTACTTGGAAAAAATATGGAAAACACATTACCTCATTTGGCCTGCACTGGTCTTTCAGGAATGTTCTTGGACATAATTTTGCAGTCTGTCAGTCTATCTATGCTCATTCATAATATGTCATCTTAAAAAATATGATGTATTTATCAAGGACTTACAATATGCTGTTCTGAATTCTCCTGGGGTGTTTTTTTGTGCAAAACTTGAAAGATTAAATTGTCATTAAATACAATTTTTTTCTTTGTTTTAAAAGAGCAGTGATAGAGAAAAGATATGTTATCTGATTTATGATAAAAGTATATGTACCAGTGGGATACACGTGTACAACTACTATAATTAATATGTGTCTGTGTGTGTAAAAGCCTGCAAATATATGCACATGCACAAAACACACAGAAATATTTAGGCATATAGATGTACTCAGATACAATTTCTCACTGGTTTATGCAATAACACCTCAGTATGTCCATCTAAGCAATATCATTTTTCCAAAATTACATTTTTTATGAGCTGTCTTTTTAATACAGAAAGAAATATAGGTGTGGCACACAACAGGCTAACACTTTTAGATAGTTGCCTTATGTCTGTGTTTACCATAAAAAGGAATGCACTCCGCACACATGCCTTCAAAGTATCATCACAGTGTTCTTGATGGGTCCCTGAGGCTGACAAACCTTGGTACTTCATTCTACATATTTTTCTCATAAGAATCACAAGGTTAAGTGAACTGAAATGATTTTTTTCCTTTTTCTTTAAAATTAGAAGAAAACTAGAAAGATACTTTTCTTCTTGCAAGCTGGTGTCTTTCCTTCAGATCTGCTCAGTTCAGAAGCTGTGTAATTTTTTCATAGGTTGCTTCAACCTCCACAGTCATCTTTGGCTGTCTAGAAAGACAGAATTTGCAGTCCTTCACCCTGAAGGATAGATACATGACTTTCCCTTGCCCAATCTCTGTTGTTCTAGAGGCTTCCAGATCACCCATGTACCTACTCAGTTCCTTATTCCCCAACATACTGAGAAGACTGTCCCTTCTGTTTGAGTTTTCACAAAGAAATAAGTTCTCTTTCCCTCCTTGGAATCCCATGTATCCTAGAACACAGCAGTCTGATTGTACCAGGCCAACAGGCCCCTATTCTACTGGTACCCAAAGCAGCAAGACGCATAAAACAGAATAACGAGATACCATTCACCTCAGAGAGCAATGTGTTAAAATTACCTAAGTAACTTCTGTACAAATACTTATTTCAAAATTAGTAAATGAAGGGTACTTACCACAACCTTTATACACAAAATACTTAATGCTCCCTCGCACAAGGGGCATTCAGCACAAAGTAATTGGTTTACCACTGACAGGTAGTTCATGTGCCAGAGAGTCTTTTGGAATATCTGGTCAAACAAAACTTCACTTGATTAAAGCACTGTGAAAACTTGATCTCACTGCCCTTGTTCAGTCATTGTTTTCATTAACATGGGGATGCTTTCCTTTTTTTTTCCTATTTCTTTTCTCATTTCATTTTCTCATCAGTCTGGATTCTTTCTTTTAACAAAAGAGTTAATAAGGTCAGCTTTCAATATTTCAGCCTCATTTTAAGACATTCCAGTAGACCTCAACTGGCCCCTATCAGAACTGAAACCACCTCCTTATGTCTTAGCAGACTGATGATCAGGAACACTAGCCAGATTCTCTGTGGCTGGGAAAGGACTGACATGCACATGGGAGCAGTCAAAATCTTTTATTTTCTGGAGCAGAGGCGGTGAATGATCACAGCCCTGAGAAATGGTGTCTCCGTTCTCTGAAAAAGATTAGCCAAGATGCCTTTTAACTAATTGGTTCATGATGTCACCTCTTTTGAAACACCAAGGACATCTTTCATGTCTTAACTGCTACTACTGCATCTTCTGTCACAGCATTTCCATCTCCCTGTTGCCATTATTATTTACCCTACTTTACCATTTACACTCCTATGCTTCACCTAGAAAAACTTACCTGCTACACAGAGGTAGCAGTGGTAGAGTTTACACAAGAATATAAATAGTTAACTTTTTGTTGTTGTGTCAATAAAATATTCAAAATTGTATTTTTAGTTTTCTTTATAGCAATTATGCCATACAAAGCAATGAAGGGGGAAAAAGATTTTTTTACACCAATACGGGTATAATTTTGATGAATAAGAGAAGAGATATTTTACCAGCATGACAGTTAAACTATTAATAACTGGTAGAATAATCCTCATTTCTCTCTCTTTTTTTTTATACTGTAGATATTCAAGATAAATGGAAAAATTATGCATTTTAATGCTTTATGAAGTACTTTCAAAGTAGAATTAAAAATAACGTTAAATGGTCTGTTAAATTTATACTTCTAGGATTTTCTTTTAAATTAAGATCATTAGAACTTTAAGTTCACCATTTTTCCTTGTAGCATTAGGGTTATTAAGTATATCCTTTTTCACCTGTATATGTGGCACAAAGCCAAATCATAAGCCAAGCCAAATGGAACATGCAGGGAGAGAGAAGGGAGTGACATACTAAGAGAGGTATTTCTTAATAACAGAAACCTAGCAAAAGAGGCATCAAATTTGTCAGCAGAACTGCAGATATGACTCTATCAATAATCCATGGCACTTTTGTATTTCCCAGCTGAGGCTATTATACAGCTTTGGATGACAGCCTGCTTCAACTTCATCATGCAATCCACTGGGACAGAAACTCATAACTGGCTTTCAACATAGATCCTTCATATAAAGGGTAATAACTGCAGCTAGTCAGTGTGGTAAGATTATCAGAGACTGCAGCAATGAACTGCAAAATGTGGGAAAGACAGTCTGACAGAAACCTGACAAAATAACCTCAGCAGGATAACTCCTTTAAACATCAAGGAGAGAAGTAAGATACCGGAAAGGTGCCCCACAGAACCTTCTGCAACACTGTTCAGCTGATGCTTTTTAATTAAACTTGCCTAGACCTATCTTCAGACATTAGAGAAGATGAATAATTCTTCAGAAAATCAAGCTACTTCAGGAAAAGTGATAGAGATTCCACAGAAGGTTTTATCTGTACTGATGAACATTATTGACAATGATGAACAAATCTTGCAAGTCCATTGATTTTCAACAGAAGACATAGTGACATAACAGTATTATCTAATAATGTATTATCCAATAAGGATTTTATCTAATAATGTATCTATGCAATGTACATAAATGAAACTTAATTTGAAAATTTTCAACAAGTTTTTTTTTTAGGATCCACTACCCCATTTTCAGAGGTTCAATATAAACTTTTCTCTGCTCAGAGCCAGACAGCTTCATCTCTGTTGTTGATCTCCAAAATTTACACAAAATTTTAGTCTGCATTTGAATGTGATATAGAATGGCTTTCACGTCAAAAAGGAGATTCAAGGGCTCAAGATCCTGCAAACTGCCCCACAATATAAAAGCTCTTTAAGAGTACACTTTTGATTGTACATACAGATGTAGATGTACTCATTTGGTGGCCAGTCATGAATGGTGCTCCCCAGGGCTCAGTACTGAGGTCAGTTCTGCTTAAAATCTTCATCAATGTTCTGGACAAGGGTATTGAGCGCAGCCTCAATCAGTTTGCAGAGTTGGGCTGAGAGACTATGGATCTGCTGGAGGACAGGAAAGTTCTAGAGGGATCTGGCCAGGCTGGTTTGATGGACCAAAGCCAGTTGTATGAGATTCAACATGACAAAGTGCCAGGTCCTGCCCTTGGGTCTCAAAACCCTGAGTGCAATGCTCTTCACACAGCACCATTCAATCCCCATTACTCTATTTTGCAAGGGAACAACAGAGAACTTAATGCTGTTGTATCACCAGCTAACAGGTATAGAGCCTCAATCTAGCCACTCTAATTTTTTTGTGACTTTAATTTAATGACTTTCTAAGGAGAAATATTGTATATATTATCCAGGGTCATTTTGACACAGATCAGAGAAATGTTTTTTTATAATTGGAGGAAGTGTGTTTTACTGGCTCAGTTGATTATAGCACGGTGCTAACACCAAGGCTGTGAATTCAATCTCCATATAGCCCATTCACTTAAGAGTGAGTCTTGATAATCTTTGTGGGTCCCTTCCAATTCAGAATATTTCTACAGAACAATTGAACTCAATAATTTTGGATATATGGTTTATGATTGCACCCTAGAAGTATCCTTTTCTCTCCCTTGACTGTAAAAAGACTTAATAATGATGACTGAAATCTTGAGGTTCAATTGAATTCTTCTGAGATATTTTCATATTTTGATAGAGAACAAGTATTACAATTTTTTCCAAGAAGATATTTGTGTTTTCCAGTGTTCACCTCATTCTTTTATGAAGAATGAAAATGTCAAAACATCCTGCAATATAAAATACCTTTGTTTTACTTGTCACTAGTTCTTAGTAACGGGGGAGCCTCAGAAATCTCTGTCTATATTCTGAAGTAAAAGGTACGATCGCCTAAGTTTAAAGACCTCAATGAGACTTCCAATAGAAAATCACTGAAAGTGCATGACAGCTATTGGAGTGCCCAGGTACTGTGCTAAACTGCCAGGCATTTCTGCTGAAGCCTACTGCAATATATTAACCCTTCTTCATGCTTCTAACAGCAAACAACAGGCACAAGTTAGGCATAATTCATGTCAAACTTTCAGCTACAGAAAATTATGTAAGATAACTTTTCAGCCTGCTACAGCAATGAAGAAATAGTCCCATTTGTCTAATAAACCCTTCTGTGCCTCTTTCTTTTTGGCTATGACCTTTTCTTAACTGTTCTCTTCATGCCTTACTCAGAACAAAACACTACGTTCACATTTAAAGAAGCTGTTTTGTTTCTGAGTCAATCCCCCATATACTAACAACTTAAGGAGTTATTTTGGTACATTTCTGTGTCAGATTCCAAAAATCTTTTTATATTTTTATAGAGATGCTACAAAAATAACATTATTTCAGGTTCAAATGTAACAAAAAATCTTAGCATATTCAAATGCAGTATCATGAGTATTCTTACAAAAAATAAAATTAAAAAAAAAAAGGAGTAACTCACATCTGTGCAATACCTAAGAAGACATAATTACTTACAGAAAGAGTGAGAGAAAAAGCTATATCATCATGGATTATTACAGAGGTTTTTGTTATATATTGCATAACTGTGTCAGCCTTCATCCTCCACTGAGACATTAATTCTATTCCATGGAAACCTTAAAATTCAGTTATGTTCTGAGCCAGAGTGAAAAACAAGCTTATTAAAATTCTCCATAGGAGGAAAATCCTGGAATCCTTTCACTGAGGTAGGTCAATGGTTTTTCTGAATCCAGAATCTCAAAAACTCCATGGTTTCTGCTCCTGGCAGCAAGCTTCTCCCTGAGTATTATGAGTTTATGGATACTCGAATGCATGATGTCAAATAACATGATTTAGTACAGGAAGAACTCAGCACTTTTCCTCAGCATCTAAGGTGAAAGTAAATAAAATTTACCCTATTTCCAGAGGAATTTTAGTAGAATATATTTGCTCCTTTTTTTTTTAATGACAAATGAAAGAAATTATATTCAAATTGCCCAGATTTCTTCCATCAGCTTTCTCAAAAGAACGTCTGTAACATGACCTGTGTCACACATCAGGCATGTTGCACTGTCTTTTAAATGAAGCTCTACATGGTTTAAAGAATTGCTACTACCTATATGAGACAGGAGACTTAAAATCAGAACAAATTCATTCATAAGGTAATTATTCATAAAATCATAGAACATGAGCTGCAATAGACATAATTAAGTACAATTTCCCACTTCAAGTAGGACTGTTATCAATAGTAGAAAGTTCACTTTTCATCTGAATCTTTTTTGAGTGTTAGAGATGTGAACTTTATAAATCATAAAATGTTAATAAGGAAACCATCATGGATGTCCAACTTTTCACATATCAGCAGCATTCTCAGAATACTTTTTCTGGCATTATCCTCTCAGGGACAAAACACACAACCGTTGCTAGCAAATATTAATTCCTTTCTAAAAACGCACACATTACACAAGCTAATATTAAAAATATATGAAAGAACATTTAATGTATGCAGCATAAATCCTTACTTATTAAAATAATAAAAGATAAGCTAAAGACTGTTGTGCTGTATTTATGTTTATTGTAAAAGTATTCTGTATTTTGGAAGGTGTAGTCGTTGCCACAGAAACTAATTTTGAGTCTATTGCAGAGTAAATAATTCAGTAAATCTCACTTCATATCCAGTTCACAGGTATGATTTCCTTTTATTATTGGGATGGGAGAGGAGATGAAGATAATTTTTTTCCTCCTTGGGTATTTTTTTTTCGTTTGTAGTTTTTCAGTTTGTCTAGCAATGTCTTTTAGAAAAACAGAAGTAATCAAGAAGAGAGGCACCCAGAGCTTGTATAGGCTCTTGTCTGAGCTAATAAATGCTTCATGAACTTATAGAAAATCATTTAGTTTTCAGAACTTCATTGCTTCCATATGTAGATCACAAAGAAAGGTCTTACTAAATGTAATTCTCAGTAGGTTGAGAAGCCAGATAATTGTTTTTGTAAAATGATTTGAAATACTGTAACTAAAGGGGTTGCACAAGCTCAAAATACTACTGATATTCTGATTATTGCTACCATTTATTATTGTGCTGGGATCAGTGAAGTTCATTTTTATAGAGAAGTTGTTACATGAATTTCACATTTCTTGGGACCTGCATATCATGTATCACACACCAGTATTTTAATGTTTTAGCTTTCATCCAGCATGCAGTCTTGTACTCAGTAAAACAGCCTGTGAATGTTTTTTTTGATACCCAGAGGTGTTTACTTTAAGAATGTAATTGGTGGAACTGCACTGAGAACTCCATCTTTATTGTTTTACATGTTTATATGCTGTTGTGTTACTATCTGTGAAACACCATATATATTATCCATGTATCTAACAGAAAATCTACCTTTCTTTTGTGCTAGGTTTTCTTTTCCTCCAGAACCGAGATTTTCACATTACCCTTTGCAGCCTATCTTCTGCGACATCCGTGTAGGAATAAAAAGTAGAAATCCCAATTCTATCAATAGGACTAAAGCACACCGGAGCTAACAAATTTGGCTAAAACTGAAGGAAAACTGAGCCAGGACCAGAACACAAACCACAGTTTCAGAGCCTACTTTTTCTGCTTAATTGCTTTTTTTTGGCAGGACCTGACCACCACAGCAACAAGGAGGGAAGCTGTCAAACTGTCAGCTTTGAGTGTTGAACATGGCCATGTCCAGAGATGTTATTTGTGGAGTTCACTACTGAGCCCGTTCAAGACTTCTTGCAGTAGATGCCCATTTGAAATGTACACTGAGGAAATGGATTACTGTAAGGAAGAGAGGAGGAGAAGTTAAGGGGTTTCTGGCACCTGAAAGGGAAAGAAGATGGGGGGAAGATGGGGAAGTACGTAGGGAATTGGTGTCATCTGCCAGGAATACGAGGGATACAAAAGAGGAAACACTGAGTGGTGCTGCTGGCAAGAGATCCTTAACCAGCCCCAGCAGCATCTGTCTGTCTGCATCAGGTCTCCTGGCTTTTCCTAGTGCTCTGACATAACAAAAACAGGCAGCAAGGCCAAGGCCATTTTGCTGTCCCCAAGCCTTGGAGAGCTACAGCTATCTACCTTGGCCATGATGGGAGCCAGGCCAAGCTTAAAAATAACAAAGCTCCAGCCAGGGCAATTTTATGCAGTTACATCAGCATTAGAATCATAGAATATCCTGAGCTGGAAGGGACCACAAGGGTCATAGAAGTCCTACTCCTGGCCCTGAAGAGGACAGCCCCAAGAATCACACCATGTGCGCTGTTGTAGGCAAATATTACAAATGTGATGCAAAAAAGGACTACCAAATATCTATTAATGTCAGGAAGGCCACCACAAGGAATCAGACAGAGATTACACTTTAAACACAAGCAAAAGTATCTAGTGGATATAAAAGTGTATGGCTGTATTTTTTCAAAAGTTTGCCTTGTCTCAGTTCAAATGAGCATAGCAATGTCTCTAAATTCATCTTATAAGTGATATAAAAAAGTATTTCTAAGTTTGAATTGAGTGGAGACTTCTTTATTTTGATTGCTGCTAGAGCTAGATCTATCTCTGCCTTTTGTTTGTTCCCATGTATTCCCTACTGAAGAAAAATTGTTTTCAATTTCAAAGGAAAGTGTAAGCTCAGATTTTAGGCAGATTGTACACGCACTGGAGTCTGACCAGTGGCTTAACCTCTTCACTTTTGGCATCTATGTTGCAAACAAAAGCAAGGCTAAAATGTCATTTTTGAGATATCTCTGGTGGCTGCATTAAATCCCACTGCTCAGTTCAGTGTTTCCAAGCAATATTATCATCCTTATACAGAATTTATAGACTTATTGGGAATAATCAGGGACAGGAAGATTACGATCACCATGTTTTCTGAATTATTATGTATTTATCCATACACTAATTCCATCGATAGCGTATTTTCTTTTCTTATGCCAGCAAAGTACTCCTCATGTACTTAATCTGAAAATTTGGGCATTCTGGGAATGTCTTGTTTGTTTAGCCCTGAGGTTCTGAATGTTTTGGGTAAATAGCAAAGGAATCCAAATGCAGCATTTGGTTTTGAAGAAATACAAGAAAGAAAATATTCACACAAGATTTTATATCTAAGTAATTTCTATTCTTACAAGTCTTCAGACCAACATCGACATTTCAGAGCTTGCCAAACATTCAGCCTTAAGCAAAAGAACTATCACACAACTGCAAAGCTGCTACAGCTGATATCCATCAATAATCTGTAGATTCTTAAGATATCTCCTATTTCCTTCTGTTTGCTGTCCTACTCATCCTCTTCACTTTTCAAAAACTAGGTGTTTAATATTAATTATGTTGTAATGAGCATAGGTTTGGGAAGAAGACTTTGGACTGAATCACACAGCTTATAAAAGTTGATATAACATGATACAGTATAACTTAAACTAAATCACACTAAAGAATGTGGCAATTGAAAGGTATTTTTGAATTCCCTGGCCCTTTTCTTAAATTAGGCTTCACACTTAAAGGCATCCAAAACAATGAGATTCAAGAAAATGTTTCTTTCATGTCCTTGTTAAGACTGCAGAGGCCTGTAAAAATACTATTTAATTTGGGAGATTTTCTCAGACATCATTTCAGTTACTCAAAAATCCATGCAAAAATGTCAAAATGAGTGAATTTCTTTATATGTGTAAAGTATAAGGTGTAAAATGAAAATCAGGATTTAAATCAGATGAAGCAAACATTTTTATACCTGATTTTGTAAACTAGAGAAATTTGATTTTGGCATGCACTCACGCATCTGATAACCTGAAAAATTCAGAATAATACATGCCCATTTTCACAAAATAGTTTTACTGACACGGTGTAAGAGATGAATTCTCTTTTAGCGATATATTCTACTATTTATAATGCACTATTGTATTCAGTTTACTGAACTAAAATGTCTAACATCATTTAATATTTTGTTTGGTTGGTTAGTTTGTAATTCAACACTTTTTGTTGCAGAGCAATGTTAATTATTGGTAAAATTTTTCACTCACCTTTCCTACAGTATTGCAGTAACAGTTGAAAAAAACATTCACAAGGAGTTAAATAATAAGGATCTACTTCATACTGGCAACAGAAAATGCAATTGAACTTGATATCTGCTCTTTATTGTAGGTAGCAGTTTTGTGGGAAAATAAACAAAGGACAAGAAGTCCATGACTGAAGGAAAGGAAGCATTTACTGAGATAGGTAACATTTAGGGCATTTAGAGAGGTTTGTTTCCCCTGGAAATGACATGCTTTTTATATGGCTTTTATAGACTTCCTCGAAAAGTCCATAAAACAATATAGTTTAAATTATGGGTCATTATTGTTTAATTTTGCACATAGATAACCTAAATGTCTAAAGCATGTTTGTGCTGGGGTTTTTTTTTCAAGAAATTCTGATCAATGACATTGATTTTGAGGACACAATATGTCAGTGTTAAATTCCAATCTCCTTCTTAATGCACAGTTACAATGCATATTGAATAAATAAACCCAGAACCCAGTACCTCACATTACTTCATTGCCTCAATTAATCAAAGAGTTCAATGTCTCTAATTAACATTAGTGTACTATCTGGTTTTATGACAGAGTAATCATTTTGAGCTGACTCACAAATTGCAGACAGGAGCACAGGTTAATGCTGATCCCACTTTAAAACTTCTGCTTCTCTCCAAGAGGGAAGTCATGCCAACCAGCCACAGGTTCAACAGCTCCACTTCAACTACAATTTCAAGAGTATATACACATACACATAAAAAATAAAATTGAATAAAAATTCGAAAACAGTCTATTCATCAAAGACAATATCCATTATGTTCATGTTACTATGCACAGGATATACAAGACTGGAGGGTTTTTTTGTAGCTAAAATGTTCTGTAAAGCAGGAGAGATGTAAAACAGTTTGTTTTTTTGTTGGTTTTTTTTTTCCCAGCAGATGAAGCAGTCAATGACTTTGTTTCCATTCAAAAGTGTACCAAGTGTTCAATAATGCAACATATTTCTGTAAAATCTACTATTGAAATTATAGCTAGTTTGTCAAGAAATCACTGTCTCCATCCAGCTGTGTTTTCACTCTTTTTTGTGGCCTCTCCTTAGTCATTCCCCTTCAGCCATGTACAGACAGAACTCTACTCCATTTACCAAGTCCCATCAGTCTTAAAACTCTGGTCAAACTTTTGCATAGATGGCAGCTACCTTGGTCATATAGAGCATAGTTTTGTCTGTTTAAAGTGCTTCAGTTCCTTCACTTAAATGTGCCATCAAGAAAACCACATGGATTTCACTACATAGTGTAGGTTGGGGGATAAGCATAGTAAGTTAGTCAGCTTTATTATGATTCCTATGTTATTGTATTTTGTTTTAATTTTATTTTATTTTTACCTATAATTCTCCATTGTCCTTGCTTAACTCAAAAAGTTTCTTACTCCTGCCTAGATTCATCCTCCAACATCCCCTTCCAGGGCTATGTTCAGCAGGAACACAATATCCCATAAAATTTTTTTATCTTTATGAAGCAAGAGGATAAGACAGGGAGAGAATTTTCTGAAGTTGTTATATAAAGTCATGGTACTTAAACTCTAAGAGCAAACAATTAGTGTTACTATAAAGAGAAATAAATGTTAAGGAGTTATTGAATACTCATGGTGCAATTTTGTTTGTACTCATAACCACTTTTCTGTCTTTTTGTAGTCTTGGTCAGAGAGCAGGGTATCTTGATTTATTAAAATTTTTCTATTATTTTTTAATAAAAGATTTTGTGCCTAATCAAAATTATAAATTTATTAGCAAATATTCTGGTCGACATTCATTGTATTGGGAATCAATCTGCTTCCAAAACACCAGCTGCCTTTTTTTTTCCAAACTTTCAGCAGAAGGAAGATCTAGAAGTAAGCCTTATGGGAAATATTATTATTTTTGTTTGCACTCTACCTGCAGTTCATTCCTGAGACACGTGCAAGACATGGGAAAAGATTCAGCATCTGAGAGAAAGAAGGAATAGGCAAAACTACAAAGACTTCTCTAGGGATGTCCTTCCTCTGGTCTACTAGTTTATAGATTTATGAACAGAGCTGTCACTCTCCTAACTGAACTGATAGATTTTCCTTTTATTCCTCAATACTGAACAGAGATAAAGAGTCAGGGCAATACATATCTTTATTCCCTCCAATATTCTGTTCTTTTTTAAAAAACACATGTGAGAAGGAGAGTTCACCAACTCCCCAGATACAATTGTGCTAAACCTGACTCACCTGAGAATCCATCTATTTATCATACACTGCTTTTGTCACATTTATTTAAAATGACAAAATTATACACAACATGGAATCACTGTTATTTGCAATTTTTTTTAAAATTCTACTGCTGATGCATGCTTCCAAAAGCTGGCACAAGGGAGCCTACAGAATTCGAAATTTTTATTATTCCTCCATAGATGCAATAGTAACAATTCCCCATTATATATGGTTTCCTGTTCATGACCAGTTTGTTGTGTACTCTTTCCATTTCCTTTCCCTTGTCCCACACTTACTAGAGCTTCAGGGATTCTAATTATTGATTTAGCTACCCAAAGTGTAAAGCCCTAATGGCCAGATAAAAACATGGCAACAGAGTTATTCTTTCTGGAAAAGCTGCTTAGATGTTATATGAGATAACAGCCCAGGTTTCCTGGAATGCTGCTTTATCCGCCTATTTATCTACTTCCAGGACTCCAGCTGTGATGCTTCTACATAGATATTGGAAATTTTTTTCACACAAATGACTATCTGAAACACCAGAAATTTTTTATGACCTCTTTTCTGTTTGGTCTGTGTTTTGCTTTCACATGTGTGTCACTCACTACTCCAAAACCCAGCATCAAGTTTAGGTAGCTAATGGTTTAAAACACTTTCCACTTTAGACAGACTTGGTCAGATTCTTGAGAAAATTTCCATGAATTTATATTCTCACTTACCTGAGTACTATGGTTTGATAACTTTTGCCTCCATTCCATCAACTTTTATTAGTTGCTATCATACGAGCATATCTCATCTCAGTAGCTACAATATTCATAGGAGACAGTACTGAAATGAACTGCAAATGCATCAAGATTTATAAGTGCTTGTAGAATTTTTCCTGTACTCTTATTAGATTGGCAATTGTTAGGTGAATGACTAAGCCTATGTTTTCTGCTTCCTCCTGCTGAAGTTCTTACATTCTCACTTAGCTGTCTCATCTTAGAACTGCTCTGAACAAGAGACAATATTCCATGTTTGTAACTTTCTTGCAGCAGATAATTGAATTATACTGTGGATTTCATTAGTATGAGCCAAAGGAGTCCTGAGTAGCATGAGTACATTAAAGTTTGTGCTGGTTTTGACAGAGATAGGGTAATTTTCTTCAGAATAGCTGTTATAGGGCTGTGCTCTAGGTTGTGCTGAAACCACTGGATTTGTGGTGAATACATCAACGTTTCGGTTACCCCTAGGCAGTGTTGACAGAATCAAGGCATATTCTGCTCCTCATAGTGCTCCACCAGTGAGGGGGCTGGGGCTGCTCATGAAGTTGGAAAGGGACATATCTGGATGAGCTGACCCCAACTGTCCAAAGGGACATCCCATACAATAGGAGATCATACTGGAAGGAGACGAAGGAAGGAAGGGACTTTGAGGGTGGTGATACCTGCCTTCCCAAATCACTGGTAGATATGATGAAGCTCTGATTTTCTGTGAATGGTTGAACAGCTGACTGCCCATTAGAAGTGGTGAATTAATTCCTTGTTTTGCTTTGCCTTCTGTGCAAGTTGCACTTACCTCAACCCACGAGTTTTCTGGCTTTTACTCTTCTGATTCCCTCTCCCTTCCCAAAAATGGGGAGTCTGTTAGCAGGTGTGGGGTTCTTAACTGCCAGCTGGAGCTAACCACAACAAATTCCTAATAATTTATGGCTCCCTTTCTAGATCACCTGGGGAAATCGCCGTATTTATAACTAATTAAAGTTGTAGTACGAGGTGTTTTGACTTGAATATAGGACCCAACTTGAGAGGAACTGTAAAAGAGTTACAGTTATTTTACTGTCACCACTCTCTACATGGTGGGAGACAACATAATCAGTTGTCAGCTTCTTGGTGCATCTGAAGTATTATGTCAGGATAACCATGTCCATAATGCATCTTTTCTAAACAGTAGTGAAGAAGTTTTCAGCAGTGTGGAAACACCTTGAGATTATTAGAAACTTTAGAAGACATTTACCATACAATGTACAGATTACAATAGTCTATTTAATACCTACAAACATTGCCATTAACTGCTTTTCACCTTGGAAATCTGTTGATAGTGTTTAGACCAAAAAGTCTAAGACACACTAGTGAGTACAGCAAATGAGTGCACATTGTACATGTGAAAACGAGGCTGAGAGCTGAAATTGTGGCTAGGATATGGAACAGCCTCTACCATGGCAGGTCCACAGCTGTGTCTGTCAGCTTTTGCTGCTTCCCAATGATCTGATGGCATGTTTCAATGCTTGCAATGACAATTTGGGCTTCAGGTTGAACCTTGACATTCTCAGTTCTCTATATGTAGCACTGATGTCCAGAAAATTGCAAGGCACTTGTTTCCCTCACCTACTCCATCCTTCAAAACCCTTCCCAGGACTTTATACTGATAACTTTTGCACTTTTACCAAGTAATATCACAAGAGACTCTCAGCTCTTTTGTGCTTCAAATACTGGATCAAAGGAGACTGCCTGGCTTTTTAATGCTTGCCACACTTTTAATCAGTGTAGGGAATAAGTCACAATAACACAGGAAAGATAACTTCTAATCCACTGAGCTACACATGATTTCTGTTTTCCTCAAAACTTCTGCTTATCTATGTCACGCAACTTTAAATGTGACCTACTGTCTCAAGTTTTAATTTCTGCAGTTTATCTATATTAACAACAAATAATAGACATAAAACTTATATATGCTGCTAGTCAGACATCTCAGCGATAAGTAAGAATCGCTACCCAAAAGATCTTACTTCACATATTGACTTTCATTGGTTTTGTTTGAAGATATATTTCCCTTTTTATGATCTAAAGAATGCTCGTGTACCTGGAATCAAGCAATAATATATATTGAAAAAAACAACTGGAATTCATCTGGTCCAACAACCTAGTTATTTAGACAAAACAGGTCTAACTTCATATCTAAAGGTTGTTCACAGCTTTTCTTTAGTCAGTCTTTGAAAATATCCAAAGACAGAGAACTCACAACCTCTCTGGGAAATAACAGAGCTCATCACTTAAATTAGAAATTCAGTCTAAGAAATAAGTTCTACAAGAATATTGAGTGATATCACTCTATTTGATTTTCTCAGTCAAAACCATGTGATGACCCTGGAAATATTTTCATAAAGGAATAAATAAAGTACTGTCATAGGGTAACAAAGGGCAGATTTGGGATGAGGAAGGTTCACAAATCACTGGAAATGGACCAATTTCAAAGATGTTCCAGGGTATTGAATACAGAACAACATATTCTTTGTTATGGCAGATAACCAAATGGGTACTAGGAAAAGCATATGTTAGCAAAATAATGCATCATTTTAGGCTAAGACCAATATATTGTAGTCAACCTGCTTTCTTCCACATCTTGTGTTGGGGCTGAACATGTCAACAAGATTGCACAACTTTTCACTCTCAGGCTGTCATCTGGAAATATTCATTAAGCCAGCAAATATCAAAACAATAGCCCCAGCTTTAGTGTCAAAATTATATACCTTTATCTGCAAAAATGAGTGGAGAATAAAACCACCCAGCATTATACTTGCCAACATAGTTTGAAGTGTAGGACAAAAAAGATGATGAAGCCTCTTTCCACCTTTCAGTTTTACATTTTTTGCATCAGTACCAAGGTCTAATGAACTCTCATACAGTGACTCTTATTACATTTTAATGCCAATAAAAAAATATCAGTTGATTCAGTAGCTGACAGCATACAATTGCATTTCTACCTATAAGTAACTTCTCTAAAAACTTCCTTGTAAGCAGAGGTAAATGATTTCACCACTACAAGAAAAAAAAGTAATCTAATTTTCCCTTCTAATTTCCTGACAGTATTAAAGGGAAGTATTTATAATGCAGCAATACAGTTCTGCAGAATTAGAAAGAAAAAAGAGCTGTTGCTGCTGAACTTAAATATCATACATCCAGTAAAAACCTCTTTAAAAATAGCAAGCAGCATTAATGACATAACAGATAAGGATAGAATGAGTTGCAAACTGCTTTTGTAAACCTCTAAACATAACTTGAATGAGTATGCAGTTTCATTCATCAGATAAACTTATATAATACCTTGTTTTCTAAATGGTCTATAAAACAAATGTCTGACCACAGTATCTAAAATAAACCCAAAACCAGAAGACTGTTGTTTACTAGAAAAAAAAAGGTACCAATTTGTACAGTATTGCTTACTTAATTGGCCATAAGTCATCTGCAGAGGAAGCTCATCCGTATAACATGTTTTTAACATTTTTTTTATAAACAGGTCTCTCTCCCCACTCTGGGGAAGTTAACAGGCATGTTTATATGTATCATGTGTTTCCATGAAGGCAAGCCAAGAAGAAGGTTGCATTTTTTAACTCCGAATATCTTACAAAATAATTAACAGGCAGATATTACTTATAAAGCTTGGCTATAAATCTTAATTATGATTTCTGTTGCATAAACATCATAGACATCTTTTACAAGATACTAAGCTGGACATCTTGATGCTTTTGATTCCCTCTTCCCTATCCAATTTCTAAATTTTGTTCATCTCAGCCTCCTGGAAGCACCGCTGACCATTTTCAGTTTATAAAAACATCTACAAAGGATATCAGAAAAGGTGTAAATGCATTTTAATATCTGTAGATTAAGGAGAATACTTCAAAATTATATTACTGGTTAAGAATTAATAAAGCTGTTCCATATTTAAAGGACAATGTTGTTACCTGCATCACTTACTGGCTGAATTAGGCAACTTGCTGCATGTTTCTTTTATTAAAAGTTTAAAAGCATTGAAAATAAGTCGTCTAAGGAAATTCACTTTTTAATAACCTGAAATTACAGTGACAAACAAAAATGAAACATATTTGAAATAATTTGAATTAGGGAAGAAAAATATGAATGATTTGTTACAAGAGAAAATAGCATGCGTAAACTTGGGCAATTAAAGTGTTTATGTACTTAGGATGTTCATATGAGAAATATTTCTATAACATAGATTAAGATTTTATTGGAATTTAGACTAGGCTGATGCTGTTTGCCTTTACTCTTTAAACAACGTAGAGGTGGAATCAATTCTAGGGTGTTTGTAAGATTTAAAATATTTTCTTTTTCTCTTTTATGGAATAAAAGTATTTTAAAAAGGAAAAAGTGTATTATTTATAACATTAGTGTAAATTATGGTAGAAAAATACATTTGAATGAGCTATGGAAAAGTTGAAATAATATTGAGAAATGAAAAGAAAATTTCTTTTTAGCCAGTAATGATATTAATAACAGTTGTGATACTACCAAAAAAAAAAAACCCAAACTCTTCTGGGTAGTCATGAGGAATAAAAGGTATAGAATTTTCTATCTGAACCAAAGAGTGTTATATTTATCAACGAATAAAATGCTATATCAAGAAACAAATGCAAAGAGCCTTACTGCAAATGCAAGATATTTGTCATTCATAAAGAGTGACAAGAAAAGAAATCTTTTTCCGTCATGGTCATCTGACTTTTTTCTCTTTCCTGTACCCTTAGAGCTTCTAGATTATTTGATTAGTCCCACCCCTTCCCCACACACACAATCATTTCTGAATATATTAAGCAGAAGGAAATAACATCTGCCCTAAATGACCACGCTGGGAAATGTATTTTTCAATTTCCTGAGACCTCAGCTTCTCTGATACTGAGCAGTGCTGATCAGAGTTTACCTGTCACAATGGAACAACACAGAACAACCATGAGAAAAATGTGTTTACAGAAGGTCTAAAAGCAGAAAGATTTCAGGAAGTCAGTCCCATTTCCCACCAGCATGCCAGGCTTGAAAGGATCCAAGGCAGGAGAGAGACCATAATAGTCCAGGTCAGGAAGAGAGAGTTTCAGAGCTGCAAACCCTCACAGACCCCTAAGAGGTGAAGCTCTCCATTGCTCTTAACAGTGACCTGTGCATATAACTTTGATATTAGTGTCTTCTCACTCTCCAAAGGCAGGAGAAAGAGAATACCAAACATTGACAAAATTAGTGATGAAGTTGAAGATAAAACTGACATCATTCTGTTGGTTAGTCAAATTTTTCTTACTCATTGTGGAAGATTCCAAGTGCTAACTTTATGCTAAGTGCCTGCTAAGCTAAAAAAACCTACCCATTGACTCTGACAGAGTTTCCAGAACTCAAAAATATTACTGAAATATTCATTTGGAAAGGGTTATTCTAAAAGTCCAAAGTTTGAGAGAACTTTAATATGTTAACCATGAACAAAGGAAGGAGCTCTGAAAGTATAAGGTGCTGATGGTGATCTGTTCTTTTACAGTCATACACATTGTCTACTCTAGAGGAGGTCAAAGTTCAAAATAATGAATCTCATGTTAACAGATGAGAAAGCTTTTAAGACATAAAAGTCATAATGTCGTAATCTGCAGGTTTTTTTTTTGCAAATTATCCACAACACTATATAATTGATTTGCTTGGAAATATACACATAATGAAAATTTCCTGGTCCTCTGTTTAGCACCTTTTCTCTTGTCAACTTGTCAGGAATCTATGTAGGCAACATTTAATAATGATAAAAGTGATTCTTTGCATAATATTCCTATGCTACAAAGACAGACCTCCGATTTGACCCTCTTCTTCTCCCCCTTCTTCAGTATTTTGCATTCTCTTTTATCTCTTTTCTATTTCTCTCTGTGATCAGCACTTTATCTCTCTGTCAGATCCTTTTTAGAGGCTGCAGAAACTTCTTTTTCTGAGTAGCAGACTGAAAATGACTGACCTTCCTCAACTAAGCACACATTTAGGTGCTGGAATCTTGTGAACATTATGCTTGTCAGATATTATCCTCATCAAACACATGCTCTCTCACAGAGTTAATCCTCTGCAACTCGCTAAAGACTTTCGTCCATATATTTTGAACTGATTTCTCTCTTATTTAAAGAAAGAGGGAAAACAAGGAAAAGATTTCCTATTGCTCATCTCTTCTCCCCAGTATTTCTGTCTTTTCTCCATCAATTTTAGAAAAGAAGGATTCCTAGGTTGTTGATTTAATCTATTGGATAGAAATGTGTATATTGTGAGGACGTACCGGGTCTAGCTGGGACAGAGTTAACTTTTTTCATAGCAGCTTTTATGGTGCTGGTTTAGATTTATGGACAAAACGAGACAGATAGAAAACCTGTTTAGCTTTCCCTAGATCTTGTACCAAGATCCTCGCTGTTTCAGTCAGCCCTACCACAGAGAATAGTTTGGGGCTCATGCAGGAAGTTGTAACGGAACATATGACACAAACTAACCAGAGATATTACAGTTGTATAATGGCAGGTTAAGCAATAAAAGGGGAAAAGAAGGGAGCTTAGGGAGATTAGCTGCTTTATGCCGAGGAACAGGCTAGGTGTTGATCTACCTTGATTTTACTCTTCTTTCCCTCTTCCCTGTCTCACTGAGGGTGGGTTCCTGTGTGGTGCTGTGAGCTGCCCACCTGTGTTAACCCACAACAGGGGGACCAGAGGAAAGAAGGCTGCCTGAGATCTGGAGATTTCCTCCATTTAAGGGTATAGGAAAGGAAATTATTTAAATGTGTTAAATTAAAGGAAGCAAACAACAACAATTTCAGTAACACAGCTACGACTGAAACTTCTCATTTAATCCAGCCTGCAAGGGAACTTGTTTTCTTGTTGAACTCTATCTGTCAGAAATACACTAAGGAACATCATTGACCCTATGGCCACATGTACTTTGTTCTTTCATCTTTTATCTACAGAAAATAATAACCTGTGTAATGCTAATAAATAAAAAATTCAGCCCTTTTATTTGCTTAAATTTGGTTTTGTGTTTTGAAAATGAGACAGTAGAGTAGAGTAACAGCTACATGGGAATTCATGCTATATCCTGAAGTCATTTTCATAACCCAAAACAATTTAAATAGAACAGAACTTACAATAGCAAATTTGATTAGTATTTTATTAATTTAATAAGGTGAATTAGCAGATGATAAGCAGTCTTCCTGACCGTGTTCTATGAACATGCCAATACAATTCCAAATTTCCTACATTACACATGCAAAATTCATTTCTATAAGCAGTCACCATTATGCATTTGACTTCAGCTCCTCTGCTGCACTGTCCTAGTAGTATTCTCATCTCATATGGCCAAGAAGGCCAATGGCATCCCGGTCTGTAGCAAAAAATTCTGTGGCCAGAAGGACCAGGGCAGAGACCATCCCACTGTACTTGATACTGGTTAGGTCACACCTCAAATTTTGTGTTCAGTTTTGGGGCCCTCACTCCAAGGAGGAATTTCAGATGCTGGAATGTGTCCAGAGAAGGGCAACAGAGCTGGTGAAGGGTCTGGAGCACAGATGATACAAGGAACAGCTGAGGGAGCTAGGGTTGTTCAGCCAGGAGAAAAGGAAGCTCAGGGAGCATCTTCTCATTTTCTACAACTGCCTGAAAGAAGAGTGTAGCCAGGTGGGGGTACCACATGACAGGATGAAAAAAATGGTCTCCAGTTACACCAGAGAAGGTTTAGACTGGATATTAGGAATAATTTCATTGCCCAAATGGTAGGCAGACTGCCCAGGGAAGTGGTGAAATCAGCATCCCTGGAAGTGCTCCAAAGGTGTGAACACAGTACTTGGGGACATGGTTTTGTGGTGAGCACAGCAGTGCTGGGTTAATGGTTTGGCTTGATGACCTTAGAGACATTAATTCTATGATTCTATGATTTTACACATTTTGACAAAAACTGCTCTCTCCTTCATGCTATGGACAATCAAACAAAAAATGCTCTCCAAGGAATAGTATTCAGCAGATTCTTTACAGATGAAAGCCTCTATCAATAGATATTTTTAAACAGCTATTACTCAATTTTAAGAGTGTATCCACATTTACAACTCTGCAACAAGCTGAAAACAATAAACAAGTTGGATTGTATCTCTTTCCCACTACGCTCAATTTCTACCAGCAATTAAATACTTAGTTATTATTTTCTTTTCAAGATCTTAAAGCACATTTCAAATGTTCATTAGTAACACAATTCCCACCCCCCATTCCTGTCTCAGTGCATTAATATATGCATATGAATTTGGATATATAGGTAATATAGTTATGTTAATTTGGATAATATACATGTATTAATATTACTATTTCTACTAAAAACTAAGCTACAGCATAATACAAATGCACTTGTCTTAAAAAAATTTAAAAAAAAGAAAAAGAAAAAAGCTGAGGAACATTGACACTGTAATCAGCACTTCCAGGGTAAAAAATATTTTGTAACAGATAGACTTACAAGATCTTCAGTTTTAAAACAAGAAGAGAATGAAAAATCCAAAGATCCATCTTACTCTTAAGCAGCACCTTGTAGGTCTCATGAGACAGTGATGATATGGTCATTAGATGTAATAAAAGCATTTTGTGTGGATTTTTGTACAATATAAAGTAAACATCATTAATACATATTTATAATGCTGGATACTAGCTCATTCATATGAGTACTTCCTTAAATTCAGGGCAGTTATTTTCTGAAATATTATTTATTTTCTTTTTACCTATAACAAAGCATTTGTGGAGTCTAGATTCCAGGAAAGAGCTATAGCTATTTTGTCCTCTCCTCCCATCTTTTATTTTCTGTTCCTGCTCTTTGAATTGTATTACATTCTTTCAGATGAGTCAGAACTATTTCGTTGTAAATGACTCAGTTTCACCTATTTTTATTTTTATTTTTATTTTTTTTGTCATATGGAATTAGACGGATGGTTTACAATTATGTGTACTGGAAGAGATCTAATTCTGAAGAGTAATCATCTGCAAAATAAACTTTTATACTTACTCTATACAAAACTAATTTAGCTAATGAAGATCTCAATAGACAAAATCTTTTATTAAAAAGGTCAGATGTCAATCTTCAAGGCTCATACAAATCCAAAGCTCCACAATTTTAATGGAGCAAGTCGCCTTCAAAGCCTCTAAAAAAAGGTGCTGTTATTACAGTTGAACACAGCCATTCATTTTGCTTTGCTGCATTAATATAGGAACAATTTGTAGTTAAGAGTTCTACTTACTTATAAGCTCCTTTGTAGATGCTAGATATTCCATTACAAAATTATCTAGAGTCCTGTTTCAGTGAAGTGTCTCAGTTGGTCTTTCTGAACATCACTTGCCTTGAGATTTCTCAGGATGGAGGAACTACCATCTCTTCACTTCCAAGGCAGTTAACTAAGAGAAAGAAATTGATATGCAGTACTTCTTCCTGCTCATTTAACAATATAGGGATATCAGTATGCAAATAAAATTAACTTCCAAAATATTATAATTTGAAGACCTAGTCTGGTCACAGTTCATACATTTCATTTTTAGCTGTGACCATGGAGGGAAATCAAGTTTTTTCTCTTTTTTTGTCTGTAAGATAAAGAAAAGGGTCTAAAGGAGCTTTATCCCTCTGATTTGATTTTTAAGAAATCCAAATAACCACAAGAAGCAGAATCTTTTTATGCTGAGTTTTTCTAACTATTCCTGGCTGGGAAAGCAATGGTGCTTCAACATGCTGATAAAAAAAAGTTATACTATTTAAAGAGTGGAAAAATACTTTAGTTTGTCTTACCTGTATTTCAGAAATTAATTCTGAAATATAAATAAACATTCTTTGAATGTATTACTTTCAATCAAGTTTTGCCTTCTAATTTCAAATTCCTTGCTGAGTAGACAATTTCAGTTCTTAGGCAGAACTTGACGGTGTCATCTGCATTTACAGAATAATGGATTACTCACTTACTGATGACCAGCCTCATTCATGTTTATTTAATGTAGAGTTAAAAGCAAATTTTCCAGAGAAGTGGAAGCTGCAACTGCCAGAGCTGAAAATCCTGAGAGCATTACATACCAAGTGTTACCACAGCACTCCCTGCCAAAAACAGTGCAATATTTGTGTTCATTCATATCTGTTAGAAGCTAAGGACAGAGCACAGCAAATTCTTATTCCTCAGAGAATATTACCTCATCAATTATTTCTAGGAGACTTTCATATCTGTTACATTTTGTGTCCATCAAGATTCTTAAATTAAAAAGATCCAGATAATCTGTGGACACAGCCAAACTGAGACTAGCTGCTCATGAATATATTACTCAATAGTCATCCCTCTCCAGCAACTACTTTCCTTTTGTTATGCAGCTTAGGTGTCTGTACTATAATCTATTGGATAGCAGCACACATTCAGGAATACACTAGTGGATCATTAGAGAATATTAAACACAAGAGTAACCAAGCTCAGTAAATGAACTGGCCCAGATTTTTCCTTCATAGCTCAATTTGGATAAGCACTGAAAGTAGTTCAAGGAGAAAGGAGCTACAGTTTCCACAAAAGCACAGTAGATTAAATTGCTTCAGATAATTGAATATACATGAAAATTCTCAAACAGGAGAAAATTAGGTGCTGTATGAGACATGCTTTTTAATTTCTAAGCATGGTGAAACTTTTTAACCCTGAAAATTTGCTGTAAAGGGCATTAAGGTCATAGGTTAAAATATGCAAATAAGCCATAAAAGAGCTTCCCCTACTGTGACTCCTTGTAGGAAGTGTAACAGCAAAATTTACATGTTCTTTCACAAATGAGTACAATGGCTTTCGCTTGCTTGTTGGAAGGAATGAGCAAAAAAATATGATGAGTTCCCACAAAGGAAAATGCAAAGTCCTACATCTGAAATAAAACAAACCCAAGCAAGGGCAAAACACACAGTTGTATCAACAAAATTATAGCCTGATTGAGAATGCTTGGCTGTATGGGAATAGCTTTACAAGAAGTGTTCCACAGGAGATTTCTTCTAAGCTTATGCTTCCTTCTATTTCATTTCCACAGTATTTTTCATAGTAGGATGAGGAGCTAGTGGTGCTTTCTTCCAGAATAGGGGCTGTGTCTTTCCCCTGGAACTTTCATCCTGCACTTGGCTCTGTGACATGGCATCAGTTCAATCCTAGGACAGCAAAGAATCACACTCGTAATTGCTAAGATGGAAAAACAGAATGCTTCCCTCCAGAGAGTTCAGTTTTTGTCTCCTAGACTTGCATTCAGGTTTTATTTATTTTTCAAAATGACTGTAATGATTCTTATTAGTCATCATATAATGCAACATCAAGGGACATAGGAAATTAATTTTCAGTGTCAGAAAAAGGAACGAATCAGGTAGCTGTGAAATCTGGAAGGAGAGACTGGCTCATAAATTATCTTTTTATGAAAACAGACATGCACTGATCCAATAGCCAGACTGAAGTTATGTAGGTGATAGAGAAAAAACTCAGCTGCATCCACAGAAGTTGGAATATGGTGAATGTAGCCTGACATTCAGGCTACAGATGCCTGAGTACCTTCATTAATTCTTCTTACAAAAGTGCATAGATTGTCAGAGCTCTATTGCAGAGACCAGTATGCCCAAGGTGTTCTGACTCACTGAATATTCCTCTTCTGTTGTCAGAGTAGAGACTGCTCTCTTCCAGAATTAGTAAACTCTGAGGAAGAGGCATATATCAAAAAGTCTTAAACTCACAACAGGATCTCATTTCTATCTTTTGTCCTCTTGCACAGCCCAGCAAAACATAAAGGAATTTCTAAGAAAAGAGAAAATATTTGAACTTTTAATGCCAGTAGGCTCAAATGCAAGACGAAGCTTTAAAAGAACAAGTAAATGGCATCTTAGTGTAAAGATCCCCAAAGAAATTTCCATGGCATTAACAGCACACATTTTGGGGCTAAAACCTTTTTGTTATCTTGTATAGCCTTCACCATACACCCAGAAACCAACATTGCATGTTTAGTAAAACAGTTCTAAGTTCTTCAGAGGTTTTCATACCACTCAGCTCAGTATACGCAAGAAAAGCATTTACATTAAGAGAACAGTCTCTTTAGAGCTAAGAGAAAGGAGGTCTCAGAAGTCCTGGTTTTTAAGACAAGAACTCACTCAAGGAGCCCACAAAACACCGTGACTACACTCCTTATGGATATGCCACAAGTCAGTAATAACTGGGAAATATCTTATTTTGTGTCAACTGAAAAACTAAGCAATAGATCATTTCTGGGAAAAGAACCATCTTTGCTTTGAAAAATATAGCCCTCTGCAGTTTCACGTTTCTCATTATCCTTGCAACTCTATCTAAACTTAGTAAAAAATCTAGTCTAGATAGTCACACATTAAAATGTGCAGCAAATATTTTGTATTTATAGATTCATGTAACACAGTCACTAAAGCTGTCAGAAATCTGTAAAAAAAGGCCATCCCATGTCAGAGGATTTGCATATATAGCAGTGGACTGTTTAAGTTTGCAAAATCAGATCATTGTGTTGATAAGTACTCGTGAATCCAGATCATGAACCAAAGTCTTTATCTGGCTTAAAATAGACAGAGTTTTCCACAGTTTATTTCTGTAACTGAATATAGTGTTTAATTTCATGCAATATTTTTCACAGGCTTGGTATGATCTCCAGCAAAAAATTCCCATGGCATCAATGTCAAAATAGTTGACTTCTACAGGCAAAATTGTAAATTAGAAACTCACAAGTGCCCATACTTTGAATTGATTTCAACAATACAGATAGGATACTGTAGGAAAACACGGCACACCATCTTCTGAGCTTTTTCTAAATTATATATAATTATACATGGATAGTCTTTTAAGGAATGCATTATTAATTTGTCAGGCAATTTATTTAGCTAATATTGGTAATAAAGACTTGCGATAATCTCATGTACATACAATATAATTATATTAAGGTCATCACAATAATAGTTTTAAAGATCATTTTATAAACAGCAGTGTGAAAATTGCTACTAAAGGCAGCAATAGGATTAACTCAATGGCAATAGATCAGACAAACAGAGAAAACCTTCACAGGACAAAGTAAAAAGCTTGTGCTATTTGCTTTTGGAGACTTATCAGTCTGCCTCACTGATATCTAAGGCAGCAGTACTGTCACCTATTTTTTTTTGGAAGCTGAGACTGCAAGATCTAGTAATGTATTTTGTATGAGGAGAGGATCCCCAGCCTCACACTTTGCTTCTCAGAACTGCAATAAGTTTGTGGGTGGGAAGGTAAGAAATTTCAAAAAGAAATGTTCACCTACAATTTTCAGGAAATAGATTAGCAGCTAAAATACCTGTGTAGTGCCAGGTTTTTTGAAGAAAAAATCCCCTAAAATACATTACTGCTGCTTCTATAAATATAGTAGATCAAGCAAGAATCATAAAGTTCACAAAGTGAAGTCCCTATATAAAAAACAAAACTGTTAAAAAAATACTTTTTGATTAATTTTTCTACGCATGACCTGTTCCTTGGACTCTAGTTCCAACATAAGCAAGGAGTGGACAAAAACAATGGTAAGGGTATATATAGTCAAGCTAGTAACAAAAGTGACATGAAGAACTGTGAAGACAAAAGAAGAAACCACATGCAGATAATCACTGCCAATTTTCACTCAGGCATCGGCAACATCCTAACTGCTCTGATTCAGCCATGAGAGCCTCATTGAATTATCTAGATGAAGATGGAAACAAGTTAAACTGATCAATTTCCAGGATTATGCAAAATCCTAAAAAAAACCAAACCCATATTACATGCATAGAAACAAGAAAATTACAAGTTGTGGGGTTTTTTTTAATTTCAGGAGAAACTTTTCTGCCAGGACTACTCAGACCACTTTTTAATTCCTAACTCCCAGGTACCCCACCTCCTTCATCTCTTGTTACTAACTTGTTTTGTTTGAAAGACAAGGAGGGAAGAGAATAAACAAAAAAAACACCATGGTAAGTTGACAATGTTCTGTCAAGAGCTATGAAAAACCTGTTACCACCTGAGATGCACAGCCACAATACAGTTTTCTGCTGATTTTATTGACTGCTGCGTCACAAGTCTAAAGAGGAATAAAGGATTTATTCCACTTCTCATTGCCACAAAAAAATCCTGAAGTCGGCTTCAACTGAATATTCAGTAAGTTGGTGTTTTCTGGGGTGTTTTTTTGGGGGGTGGCTTTTGTTGTTTCTTTTTCTTTAAGAAATATAAAATATTCTAGTTGCAATTGTTTTTTAAATTTGAAAATATTCACATATAAGATCTTATTATTATATTTAAATTCAATTAATATGAATGCAATAGATCAAAATATGCCAAAACTTAATACCCAAAAAGGAATTTAAAGCAATATAATTTTTTTCTCCTTTTCAGTTACATATATTTCCATAATTCTCTAGACATTATGTTTTAATTTCTTTGTCCCAGTCAACCCAAAGTCTGAAGAATCCAGTCAAGTTAAATCTGTGTATAAATATTCCTTCTTCCATAAAACTGAATTCTAAATCTAGCAGAGGTTGATTAGAAAAAGACTCTAATTTTCAGTGTGGGGACCTTTTTTGTTGTTGTTGTTGTCTTTTTTTTTTTTTTTTAATATTAAAACCCCAAATACTGGTGGAGGTGTTTTGTCTAATATTTCATAAACCTATCAGACTTGAAGAAAGATAAATTGTTCATTAGTGGCATTATGGGAAATTGAAGAGAATACTGTATTGGGTGGAGGGAAGGAGAGGAAGGAACACAACAGTATTCCTTGAAATTTATAACACTGACAAATCCTGAAATAGGTTTAGGGTTATACATAGCAAGGTCATAACCAAATCTTTTCAGGTTATACAGTACCCAAATACATGGCTTTTATTTCTAAACTGTTTTGCAGATGTGATAGACTACACTGCTGTGCATTCATAGAGAAATAATTTGTTTTCTGATGTATAACATTTTATTCTGGACATAATTTCATCGACTCCTTCTTTCAGTACATAAGTAAGTTTTGAAGAACAGAAATTTTGGTGTTTTCTAATGCCTAATAAAAACTCAGACATTAAGTGAAATTTAGGAATTTTAAATACACTTTATTTCTGTCATGTGAGAAAGACCAGAGACAATATTTATCAATCTACCCCTCTATGAAAGACTGGATGACTAGGGGGTAGGACATAAAATATGGACGCTTTTAATAAATTTACTGGAATACATTTTATTTCAGTTGTAGATAATTGAAATAAATAGAAGTTAAATACAAGCAGTACAGAATTTAAGCAGGTGCATATGCACCATTTTCTAGCCTTCAGAAAAATATCCTTGTAGTATACAAAGGTCCTGATTCTGGACTGCCTGTAGTACTAGACACAGAAGAGTTCACCAAGGCACAAAAGTTTAAATTTTGCATGGCATCTTTAGCCCATGATTCGTGCAAGCTGACTGAGAAGTAGAATTGAAACGAGGCACCACTTTGAAATACTGTAAGCAGCCCTTGAAGGAAATGTGTGCATAGCACATAAGCTACCATTTGTCTTTTCTCTCCCTCTTTTACAAAAGAAGGGTATCAGGAACAGATGCATTCTAGTCAAGCAGTACAGCAAATACACTGGATCAGGCACAGATTTTTCAAAGAAGACAGAAAGTCATGACAGTAGTTTGACCTTATCGCAGTGTATCTGTCTCAATATAACTCTGTACAACTTTGTATTTTCAGCTTTCACTTGTTTGCTTGGGATTTTTAACTTGCAGCAACCTTCCACTATCTTGAAAGTTGTAACGTCTTCCATGAAGTCTCAGCAAGGATAATTTTTGTTAGGGTCTGTTTGTTAATCTTGTTTCTTTCCTTTTGAGGTTGGGCTGTTGGATTTTTTTTTAATTTGTTTAGTTTTTGGGGTTTTGCTGAGGTTGAGGGAGTTATGAGCAGTGATTTGCTTTGCTTTGTTTTTAAAATGCAAAATTGTCCTCTGAGGCTTCAGGCCCAAACAGAAACTTATGAAGATTATTGACCTTTTGCATCAGTTTCTCAAGCACCAACAGTGTTAAGAAACCAGCTTGCTGTGAGCTTTAACAAGCCAAGAACTAGAAGCAACCTCAGGCTCTGATTTAGCAGGTATCTTACGCAAGAGTATCTGCTGTGGCCTTATCAAAAAACTGATCTTTTACTAATATTTTTCATGATAGAGTAGGTATCTTTAGCAAAATTAAAAAAAGGCATCTCCTAATTTTAATGGTTTTGTTTTCGTTTTTTTCAAGGAAATTATAAAGTGTCCCATGTAAGTATTCAGGTTGGCAACATTAGCATAAAGCACAATGCCTCTGCACATGCTTGGGGTTATCTATAGTCCTCTAACCTGATTTCCATGGTGATTTATGCTTACAGTTCCCACAGTGCCAGCCATGCCTTGAAACCTTCACGCAAAAAGGAGAGTAAAGAGATGATGGCTTGCATTTGTGTAAACTGTGAAAACACAGTAAATCATTCTTTCCACACGATGTTCACAGATGTGAGGTCTACGCTGTACTCTACACAGAGCATGAAGAAGCAACATAATAGTCTGAACACTTATCAGCTTTTTTGTTCCAGAAATATAAACATGAATTATCCCTGAGTCTGGAGTGCTGACAAACAGGAACAATGCCTGAAGTTGAGACAGATCTTTGTGAAGGCTGGCAAAAGCATACTGGGGTCTTTTATGCCAGTGCCAAAAGATCTAGGAACTCATCAGATATAATCTCTCACCTTTTCTGACAGTACAGTGTTGTGTTCTTCAAGATACACAGAACTGTCTGAAATATCTACAATTATTTAAGACTAACAGTTGCACAGTACATTGATACCACTTTTATTACTAATATTGCCCTTGTCTAATCTAAAATAACAAAACCGTTGAGTTTGGAAAAACTTCCTGAAACTGCCTCGTCCTATGCTCATGGTCAAGGGCGTGCACGCTACAACTGGTTGCTTAGATACTGTTCAGTCAGGTTTTGAGTCTCTCCAAGGGGGGACACCTTGTAAGCTTTCTGGAAAACTTGTTCCAGTGTTTGACCATCCTCTCTTTTCAAGCTGGATAATCCCAGCTCTCAGCCTCTCATCCTGCATATGATGCTCAAAGTATCTATCTGTTGTCTTTTATTGGACCCAGTCCAGCATTTCATGCCTCAGATACCATAGAGTGCAATACTAGAAATCACACTCCAGATGCAGTCTCACCACTCTAAGAAGAGAGGTAGGAGCACCTCCCAGCTTCCCACAACCTACTGAAAATGCTTTTCCAAATACAGTTTGGCCTCTTTTGCTACAAGGGCACAATGCTGTCTCACTGTCAACCCATTTTCCACCATGACCCCCAAGTCCTTTTCCACAAAATTGCCTCCCAGGAACTTGACCGCCAGCCAGTTTGGTGCACGGGGTAATCCTCCTCTGGTGCAGGACTTGAATAAAGCTCATGAGTTTCCCATTTCCAGTGTCCTTGGTGTGTTGAAGTCCCTCTGAATAGAGGCACAACAATCTGGTCTGTCAATAACTCCTCACAGTTTTGGATCAGCAACCTGATATCCATCAAGTGCAAAGGGGAAAACATGAGCAACAAAGAAAAAAAAAGGCAGTGTACCATTTGAGAACCTATTTGTAAAAATGTTTACATTCTGTGACTTTCACGGAATAGAAATTTGTAATTGAAAATATCAACTTCACACACCTTCTTTACCTTGTAACAGAAAAACTTTCAAAATATTTGCAATATAGCACAGCAAAATTAGAAACCTTACTCAGGGAAGTAAGCACTAATTGTATGTAAGTTTAAAGAACTGAATAGAGGGTTTTTGTCTGTAATCTACAACATCCGTATGATTAAACAGTGGTGCATACGTACTTTAATGAATTTCAGATAAGTTGCTGGCCACAAGATATCTAGAGCATGTACCTGTCCAAAGGACATCTGATCAAATAATGTTCCTACTTTGTCACTAAAATAGCTACAAACACATCAGGTGATTAAACTGATATACTGGCTTTGCATTTTTAACAATTTTTTTCCCTCCCCAATCTAAAAAATTTAGTTTGCTCTCTCTCCAAAGAATCAGAAATTCACTTCTCGAGCTAAATTAAGGGCCATGAGTTCACTAGAGTAATCATCAGAGAGAACTCTCATTCAACCACATCACATATAAGGTCTGATTGCACAAACTCTACTAAATGTAATTACTCTGATTCAAAAACAATAGTAAGATTACTGTTAATCATCCTATTGTCTGAAACATCATTCAGTGACAATCAAGGGAAAAGAAAAGACAAGAGCAGGAAAACTGCGGAAAGAACAATGACATTTATTAAGCATATACCAGTCAACAACAAGCAACTCTTTTTCTAATAGCAGAAATGTTTAACTCTGTGCAATCACACAAGACTTACAGAACAATGCATGTTATTGGCAAATAAAACCTGAGTATTATGAGAAGACCCCATTCTTCTGAAAAGCAATTCTCTTAAAAAAAAATCAATAAGAGCATAACGGGTAATGGTGCCACTTTATTTAACAGCAGAAATGGAAATAACACTTCTGTGGTGCTTGTCTAGCTGTCAACAGAAAACATAAAAAAAACCCCTACATCAAAACAATTTTTTAAAAGTTAGGTCCAGCCAAATTTAATTCTTTTTGTATTTTTAAAAAATCTATTATGAAACAAAATATTTAGGTTTGTTTTCTTCACATGAAGTGCTCCATTTGACCTGATATTGCTTCAATATTTAATAAAATAAAATAAAATTAAATGTTAAATTTACAGGGCAAGGGGTGGGGTGGAGATGGGAGAAATTTTACCAAAACACTAAAAAGAAAGGAAAGAAATCACATTAGATGAGGACTCAGTGTTCAAGATCACCTAAATACAGCAAATGAGCTTGAAGCAAATTTAAAAAGAGCTTTGTATCTCAGATTATCAGCTGGTGATTGTTTTCCTTGTTCATCATATTCCTGAATTTCATTTCTGGTCTTGATTTTATCAGCAACCTATTAAGAAAGACTCACTTTTAGCATTTCACTCACTTCTCAAAGAGAAAGAAGTGGAAAGGCCTGTATTAAAGTAACCAAATTCTTATACAGAATGCAAAGTGACTTAGATAAAGCCTGAAATCAGAAGAGTTTGCTAAATTCCAATGGGACTTTGTCGTAATAATCCTGCTCATATCCTGAACATTTTTTTTAACAAATGCCTTGCATGAAAAATTAATACCACTTTCTACCTGACCCCTTAAATATGCAAGTATTTGATTTTTCTGACTAAGCTTTAACTACATATTTTCTGATTATTAAAAAAAAACCTAAAAAACGAAAATATCCCAATTATGTGGTTTCTATCTTTTTGTTTTGTAAATTGATCACAGAGATACAAATGCATCAAAGTGTATTACTTATTGAGGGAAATAACTTCAAAATTGAATAAGTAATTGATGGCAGACAGTATGTTAAAGAAGGGTCTGCTCTTAACAGACTTCAGCAAACACTAGTTGTCTTCTGGGAATGAAGCTGAATGTATATTTGCCAAGAACAAACCCACTGACATATTTACTGCACATTCTGCATATTTGAATATTACAAATTATTCCAAAAACATCACAGACACTTCCCAAAATAACCAAGACAGATTTCAGGAAGATTTTTCTTTCTTATGTCTAATGGGATATCTGACAAGTTTCAAATTATAGGTAAATTTGTGTACCATCAAAAAACCCTCCCTGTTATTATTTTACAGATTGTTTAGAGTCTTTAAAAAAACAAAACAA
>JANRGV010000001.1:93824376-93852043 GCA_024734035.1 Alethe castanea | reverse complement strand
AAATCAGCTCTGAGGGCACAGGAACAGAACATACACAACACGATTTGGGATATGAAACACTGTCACCCCAGGACACAGACAAGAGAAAGCTTTTGATAGTTGGCTTACTGTCCATAGTCATTTGGTGAGAGGTATCTTACTTTGTAACTGACCTGAGAGCTTAGATTTGTTCTCTCATGTTTCATATGATGGTATTATTACTAAAGCTTAAGTAATAGCTATTAAAATTTGAGGACACCCACCAGGTTAGACATAATTTTTAGTTCACTAGCATCCTATTCTCACTTTTTCCTGAACTTTAACATTAACATGAGAAAGTAATTTAGACTTAGTTAGCCCTGGTTCACTGCAAAATTACAATACTAATGCCAATCTCTCTTGACCATTCTAAGATTATACAGTTCATATGCAACATGGGGAGACTTTATAATGAATTTCATTATAAAAATGCAAAGCATTATTCAGATATTGCCTTGAATCATCTCTGAAGAATAGCTTTCTTAAATACCCTTTAGTATTTACTTGGTAATAATTTTGATTACACAAAAATTCAATCATAACCCCCATAATAGTATTTGCCTGCAAGAAGATGACCTTTTTCTGTCTCAAAGAAAGTGGTCCTCAACATGACCAGGAATATAAACTGAGGGTAAAAATAAAAACAAAGAAAAGGCTTGTTTATTTGGGGTAACAAAATCTTCAAACCTCGTAAAGGTTTCAGCAAGCCTAAAAACAACTTTTTTCCATATATTTCTATTTACAAATAACAACGTACACCAATTAGAAGTGCTTAGCCAAGATAAAGACCAGAATACATGTGATTTTCCACTGGCAAAGTACATTAGAAGCACATTCCACCCACAGTGGGTCAGAAACAGAAAAAGCAAAGACATGGCTTGACATAAGTAAAAACAATTTAGAAACTAGAAGCAGAAGTTATTCTTTTGAGGTTGCTAAGAGCAAAGGCCATCCTCTGGATTACTGAAGTTTTAGTTTTACTTTTGAAGTAATCTATTGTTTGTTTCTCCCATTTACAATAGCTCTAACACTGAGTCTGGCACCTCCTTTTGTTTAAGATTGAAGAATCTTGTTTGGTAATAACACACAATGTTTGACACTCACAGTTTTGTGACTGTGTAAAAATGAAGCCTTTAATCTTTGAAGTCTTTGCAATGTCACAAAGCTGCACTGATACAGTAGAAGGAAAAGGAGACAAAAAAAAATATGGAAAAGAACAAGGAAATATGGAAATGGATTTGCTGAAAAACTGCAGAATGAGGAAGGAAATTTCAATGCAATAGAGATTAAAAGAGAGAAAAATAGACCTGTTATCATTGTGGGAACCTGTCAGTCAGAGACCAGAAATGTTTATTGTTCTGGCAGACAAAGATTATGACTACAAAAGAATAAACATTCAAGCAGGAACTTCAGCACAACAAAATTTAGGAAGATGCTCTATTCAAAACAATCTATAACATATAAAGGCTTAGGAAAGTTTGCAAACATGAACAGCTGGATTGATGAACAAAGTATGTGAACATTTATTTCAAGTAGTATATTAAAATGAAAAAACATCACTGATTAATTCTTGAACTACATTTTAAAGATTAATATCTTATTATCTAGAATTCTGAAGTTTAATTAAATATCCTGATGAGTTTTAAGTGTTTAGTGTTGAGCTAATAAACCATACTAGTTTTAAAAAGTTAAATGTATAAATAAAACAGATTGGTTGTCCATTCAATCCAGAAAATAAAATAGTTCCCTTTAATGTCTAGAAGAAAGGCTTCAAAGACCAATATTTCAGCCCTTTGAATAATGGCATAGTTGCCATCTGAGCAATGTAATACTGAAAGCCAGATGAACTTGCATAAATCGATTCAATATCTTCTAACTAATATAGGGTAAACAAGACCAAAGAGATTAAATCCTTTCTACATAAAATTCTCTCCTCCTCTACCAACTATGATTTAAAAAAGAAAAAATCATGTACTCAGTAAAGAAAGAGGTCTGTCTATATACATCTATATAATCAGCGGTGAATGAAGGGAGTTACACCAAGTTTTTGACAGGAACGTCAGCTGGAAAAAACAATAGCATGTCTCAAACAGAAACAATAGCCCAGCTGGGATATGTTTTCCCCTGTATTGGGAACAATTTTAGTTAACCAGTACATCTAAGCCATCTGTAAAATGAATAGTTGGTAGCATATAAATGGAGATTGAGTGGACAGATTGGTAAAATAAATAAGAACTAGAACATCTATAGTATTTTGTCCATTTTTGAAAATATGACAGTGAAGTTGCTTTTGATCAAACTATAAATGTAAATTCCCCTAGAGCTTTCTGGAGAAGGCAAAAGAAACTCCTTATAATCCAATCCATTACCCTTTGTTCATAAATACCTATTGAAAAATTAAAATGTTAACTGTTAAAAAATATTCATCAGCAGAAGGTTAATATCTTCTTTCATCGATATTTCTCAATTTAATTGTAAACTAGAAGTCTTATTAGGCATACCCAGCAGTAAACTGATAATACCACCTAAATGCTCAACAGATGTCTCTAACTGGAAACATAAAATTTTAATAGTCACTTTCTTCAGTATTTAAAGACTATATTGTTATCAACATATTTTTCATAAAGGAAGTCATGCACTTCTGTCAGTTATATTTATTACACCAAGGAACACTTTATTACAATAATGCAGATATCTTCATTCCACAAACCCCAAAGGTACTTAAAGCTAGGATTTTATTACTTGTGCCTGAGGCCAAACAAAGCTATAAACCTGCTACATTCTAATTCAAATACTGCTGGTGGGGCTTGCATTTTCATTCCATAAATTACAATACAATGTAATCAAATATATGCAGAAATGGTAGCCATAGAAACAGTCTTTCCAATTCACAAAATTTTAAGACAAATGAAAAAAAACCCATCTGATTTATGAACAATTAGTTTTACTCTGGACTAACTTATTTCCCCTCAAAAGGAATATATATTAATATTATTCCAGCAGTATGGGATATTGAATGTCTTTGAAGTGCTACTCTGAGCTGCTCACACTATTGACCATTATAACACCTATTCTGTTCCCATCTAACAATGTGCACCATCAATTACATCAGCTTTGTATTTTAAACAGGCTGGCACTGACCAAGAGTTTCATGCAGTAGGGGTATACACAGGCATTAAATACATCACATTGTTGTCTATTGATTTGTTTAAAATGAGAGCACACATGGCACTTGGAAAGCCTCGCTAGAAGTATCGCAAGAACAGGAAGGTCTCCAATACCTTATGATATTTGAAGCTGTAAGAATTTTAAATCTTAAACAGTGGAATTCCCAGAATATTACATAAAACACACAAGTTTTTACATCTAACAAGACTTTATATTTTTCTTGAAAGTTCTGTTTAAGTTGTATAGTGTCTGCTGGCATTTACAGGTCAAAAAATTATGGCTTGCTTTACTAGCATTTTATTCCTAGAAGTATTTTAGCAGTTGTTTTTAATTAATTTGAGCATACTTTTGAAAAATCTCATTATTTAATATTATCTTGGTAAAGCACCAAGAGGGTAACAGCTAGGTTGAGCTTTTCTGCATATTCCACAGGTATGTAAAATGGCAGTCAGAGACACATCAGGGCTTTATTACACGTACGGTACTTGACTGGAGTTATATAGTATTATCCTGACTTTTCAACACCTGTCATAGAGATACCAGTTGTATTTCCTGTAACTTATCAGGATGCCTAGACTGTTTTATAAACTTTCCTCATCGTGTTCACAGTTTCCGAAATAGGAAAAACAGGATATGGTTTTGCCAGTGAAGAGGACTTCTCTGACATGCTTTCTGTTACTAAAACAACTTGGAATGGACAAAAGAAGGGATGTAGAGGACAAGTACTCTTCAGAGTGTTTTATGAAGCCAAGTTTTAATGTAGAAAAAGAGAAACCAGATGTCAAGAGTGGGCATAAATCGATGTTTATTCCTAAATGCGGAAGTAAGTACCTTTGAGTGAAGTACCAGGTTTTCACATGCTTTCAGAATAAGTGAACACAGACAAGTTTTTAGCACTTAGCTTTTTTCCAATGCAGGAACTATCCTTCATTCATGTGTTCCAACTTAGCATTCCTGGAACTTTAAAACGCAAACTACAATAGAATCAACAGTTATTAATAAGAAACCTCATACAGCCCAAGATAATCCATTTCCAAACACTAAACACAACCTCGAAAGGGAATTTGACTTGGATTTGACATACTAAAAGCAAAGAACAACATAGAACTGAGAATGTTCCACCTGTCAGTTAGAAGCTGTGCCAACTGTCTGTGCAGCAATTCTGCCTACACATACACACAAATGCTTAAAGTCACAGAACAAAAGATGACCAGTCCCAAGAAATAACATGCATACATATGCACAAAAATTCCCTTCTCCAGCTCTCCAAAGCAGGTTCAATGAGTTCATAAAGCACAGCAGGGTCAGAGTAAGCAATGTGGTTTTCTTTAAAGCATATAAGAAGGCATAGAATCTGGAATTCATACTAGACAGAAAAAAACATTCCACAGCCTACTCTTAAGTCCTTATCCCTACTATCAACCAGATCATCTCTTTCTCTGGAGCACAGTCTGCTGTAGCTCAGGTACTCAGGTTTCTTTCCGAGAGAAATCAGAGCACAGGTAGCTATGAGTAAGCCATGCTTAGTTTTTATTTCTGCGTGGAGCTGGAAAGGAGCTAATTCTACTAACCCCAGAGCTGAGAAGTTTGGTCATCAATGACAAAGTTCAGCTAATAAATAAAAACCTCATCTTAACCTTAATTTCTAAATTCGTCTTCAGACATAGAACAGGTGCCAAGTAAAGAATGTTACATGCAGTATGTTAAGGATACTCTAACAATTTATTATAGAATAGGAAGGTAAAGATTAATCTTTCTGTGTTCTGTTCTTGTCTTGGCAAGGCCCAACAGCTAACAAGTCTTCCTAGATTTTGATCCTATGGTTTCTCTTGTTAGTAACGCTGAGAAGATTGCTAGCAGACCCTTTTGATCACTCTGACAGTATTGTTCTTTGCAGCTTATGATTTTATCTTATATTTCCTTATTGTTCAACCACCACAACTGTACATAAAGACACCAGGAATTATTTTCTAGAAGTGGAGGTAGTTAGGCAGTGGCTTAAATTCCCACTTTACTTTTCTTAGCTATAAATGCACCCACTTTCATGCATTTTTTCCAGCACATTCATTAATTTGTGCCATCATTATACCAAGGTATTTCTTAGAGTAAAAATTGCTTTTAGGTAATATGCCCTCATATGTAATGAGATTTTTATGAACACATCTCTAGTTTTAAACATAATATAGGCAGTCTAAGTCATAATTCAGGAAGATAAGCTTATGTCCTTAAGGAAAAGAAAGAGTTAATAAAATTAACATTGGCTTTCTAGAATTTGAAAACAGTTCTAATTATGCCAAACATTTTGAAAATGTCGAAAATTTTTTTTTTTTTTAAAAAACACCAAACATAAAAAAGAGCAATGCCTTGCCCATTCACTTTTTAACTTTTTGTAAAAGAATTTCTGATTAAATATAAGCAATTAAAAAGCATTTGGAAAAAATAAAGCAAGCAGATCATAGTAAATCACCATTCGAAGACTACAATCATTGTTAGCACTTGCATAGGAAAGTATCATTACAAATACCATAATTCTCACCTTCCCCTGCTTCTAGCCGCAGTATGCAAAACAATTTCATAGAAAAAGCCACACAGTAATGATATTCTCATAACAATTTCAAGTCTATTCAATTTTTTTGTTTGCTGGGTTTTTAGTTTTGGGGGTTTTTTTTGTTTGCTTTTTGGGGTTTTTTTTTAGTATACATCTGTTTTTCTACTGACTCTCAAGTCATCATTTATACAAATTTATAACCTTTTGTCTGACTTTTTCATTGGGCCTACCCCACAGCTTCATTATTTAAATATTCACAGCTGCAATCTATCTAGCTGAGTACAGCATTAACTCATTACTGGCCAGCACCTTAAAGTAGGCTCCTTTCTGTTGTCACAAATGTATATTACCAGCTTTGCTAGTGTTCTGGGGCATTTAAGAGTAAATGCTGGTATCTTAGTAACAAAAACAGGTAGTATGTATTCCTATGACTGTGCTGTGCATGCCTTTCAGACATAAGAGCTGTATTTCCTCCAGTTTTTCAATCAGATGAAAAAAGAATTGCAGCTGCTGACAACACCTTTTTGCTATTTGACCTTTGGATTTGAGAGTGACACATTTTGATGATCTACTGAACTGCAGCTAACAAGCAGGAAAACATCACTACAACCAAAACCAACAAAGATGTTAAAAAAAAAATTGAAATTGGTGCATATTTCCAGATATCGTTAAAAATTGTATTCTTACTGCTTTTTGACAATAGTTGTTAAATAACTTATGTTCTTACCATTTGTTGCATTAGGACATGCATTACCCCTATGCATGCTGTCTTTTAGCTGCCTTGGGGTTTTCCTCTTTAGAAAGAACTATATATTCCACAGCTGACACAAGTTCGCACAGGCATCCTGACATAGAATAAAGGGAGCACCAGTGGAAATTTGAATTGGAATTGGACTAGCAGTTACTTCTTCCTATATTAAATAATGTGCCCTGTTGTTTTACTGTTCAGTTCAAATGTTGTGTAGCTCATGCAGACTCTGCAGAGAGATTATTTATATGTAAGTTAATGTTGAGATCTGGGCATTTAAGAGCCAAAATAAGCACTATCTGTGTGTATATATGTGCATTTTGATTTTTAGTATTTCCCAAAGGCCTGCAAAAACAGAGAATCTATAACCACACAAATACACAGCAAAACTTTTCTAAGAATCCTTTCTGATAACACTGAAGAACGTTCTTTCTGTTCTCTGCAGTGCACCTCATCTGCATGTTACAAAATATCTGTGATTTAATGAAGTCAAGCAATCAGAAAAGACAATGTCCCCTTTCACTATGTTAGCCATCAGGTCTGGAATTTCCAGAAGCCCTACTTTTTGTCTTGTAAGATTTTATTTCTAGGATTTTCCTATGAGCAGGGCATATCACAAGTTTTGACTGCCATAGCTGAAGAAAGAGTGAACCATATTTCTCTTCTAGGGTATGTTCTCAGGCACAACTGAATTTCCAGATACAAGCAAGAACAAAATAAACAGATCAAAACTAGTTCCCCAAACAAACCATAACCCTCAGACAATTTTTGCTGTCTCTGCCTAATCCAAAATGTCATTAAAAACACAGCAAAAGACACAGAAAAATCAGTTTTTCTCCTGGAATCTACTTCTGAAGAGGCTCTGCATGATTTGAATCTCATTTAATTCACACGATTTGAATCTCATTTAATTCACACCGGATCACTGCCACAAATGAGCAAGAGTGCCTGACCCTCAGCCTTCTGCCCCAAAGCACAATCCATCCTGCTACAGTCTGTTACATACAATTGTCAGTGTAGGTTATCTGTGCCAGGTAACATTTTTCACTGTCTACTACTAGTTTAGACTGTCATCATAAAAAAAAAAAAATCTCTTACCAGTATTCCGCATATTATCCCAAACATAAAAGTTAACTACAGAAAACACTTCCACCATTACCATCAATCAGCCTATCAGGCATGAGAATTAGGCTTCATGAGACAGATTAAATTTTTATCAAGGCATTCTCAATTTTATGTTCTGTCATGGTTTCTTTTGTTACTTTTTTTTTATAAAAAAGATGTTTTAGCACCAAAATATAAAAATAATTAAAATAACCCCTTTATGACTGTTGTAGATATTACTTTTCAAAGGACCCTTGCACAGAGATGGAATTCTTTCATTTCAGTTGTTTTAGCAATGATAACACAGAACTCAATCATCCTTGAGTTATAAATGCTTCAGTAGTCTTCAGAGCTACTAGCTCCACATTACCTCTATGGTTTTACATCAGAGAATTTTGCAGGGTAAAATAGTTTCAGCTGAGATTTCAGCTCCTAGACTGCCCCCAAGTCACTCCCAAACAGCTCATCAAACAATATAATTATATGATACAGTTATGCCTTTAAAATAATGCAGCTCCTTTAGGACAGCAATGTATCACAGATTTTGGTTAAAGTGGTTTCGGCATTTGATTTATAAAGCTATACAGACTAGCTTTTGCTGTTTGAGAGCAAAAGCATCCTAAGAGAGTAAAGCAGTGCCCTTTTGAATTTATGAAACTAAACACCAGGAAAAAAAGATCTTAGACTTTTCATTATTGTTATTTAGGAATATAATTGAGATCAAAATAGACACAAGTGCCTGCAGGGTTGCTAATTCAATAAAGCACATTATCCTTTTGGCACATCCTCTTAAAAAGAAGATAGAAAAGAAAGTTTAAAAGCAAAGCTAATTCTGAAAAAGACAGAGCCATGTGGAAAAGGAATCTTTGAAATAATTCCCCATCTCTTCAAGCCAATGCTCAATTCAAAGATTTCTCTTTTGGTCTCCTTTTGCCAAAGATCTTAGTCAGTGAAAAAGATTTAAAAAAAAAAAAAAAAACAAAACCAACAAAACTGTATTTGAAGATTTTTCTATGCAAAAATGTGCCTATATAAGAAAAGAGATTTTTTTTTTCCCAGAAGCTTGAAAATCCATGGGGATATCCTGCTGCTAAATTGATGTTGACAAGCTCAGCATTAACCTGTGCAGCCTCATTTTCTCTGGTTTCAGGAGGCCCTTGAGAACGGAGTTAGGAAGAATCTCTCTGGCCAATGGCTTCTGAGGAGGTGGAGGTGCCATTAGGACAAGATGTTTAACAGATGCAGCAGAGAAGCTGCAACTCGAAAATGGTATGTATGTCTCAAAAGGCCTCAGGTCATCCATGACTTAAGAGAGACACTCTTCCTAGAAGGCAAAACTTATCCCCTCACTGCATGACACAGTAAAAATTCAAGAGCTTAAAAAGCATCAGGTTTTGCTTCTTACTCTGCTGGACCAGTAGGCAGCTGACCTATGTACCATCAGATCTGAAATCACTGATCTTATTGAAGAGAAAAAGACTTCATTCCAGCCAATGGAAACTCTTTTAGCAACTTCTTTTAATTTCACAAATAGGATTTAGAAGGCTCCTTTTCTTCTTTTGAAAGTATTCTAATAACATTTGGGTTCGAAGTGACATCTCTTGTCTTAGAAAAGGTTAGCATATTTCTTGCAAGAATTCTCTCTTCCATTGTATTGTGGTTTGTATAATTCTTTGCGGAATGTGAGTATAAAGATAACAAATTCTCTTGTTTCCATTACTTTAATATATCTTCCTATTAGGTAAAATGAAGGTCCTTAGACTAATTTAAGTATGAGATTGCATAGTTGTGGAATAATTTTCAGAGAGATTAATTATGAACCTCGCTTTTAGTGAATGCAGTCAAGGAATGCAGTCAAAGGTAATGGTACCATTTTCTTCTTGTCTTACTATATAAAAAGTGATTTTCTGTGTATCTATTTACTAATTACAAACACACACTCACACACCCACATTTTTGTGTTTAGTTTCTGACAGTAAAGTCTGAGCTAAAACAAAACTGATTCTGAGCCAGTGTAAGCCAATGCAACTGCTCTGAGCAGACTGAAACACCCTGACTTAGTTTGATCAAAATGGTTACTGAGTCCTTGCTGTGAAATCTGATATATCTGTGGACTTAGAGGTTTAGTATACACCACAGTGCCAAAGATATGTCATACACTGGCTTATTGATTCTAAAGACTGGATTCCTGAATCCTTGGGTGCAAGAAAGTAAATTCCATAGTACACCCAGGAGTCTAGATCGTCTTGGAGGGTCTTGGGTCTTCAAGTCTCCCAAAATAGAACAGGATTTTGGGGTCCATTTGCCAATTGAGGTTATTCATTTTCAGAACACAGATTTCACTTACTTTCATATCTACCTTTCCTAAATTTTCTAAACTTTTTCTGAACTCCATTGAGTTGGAACATATTTCAATTCCCTTCGGAAATGGTTTAACTGCAAGTAGATTTTTTTCTTCTTTTCAGATTTCCTGGAAAAAAGCCACTCTAAATATCAATATTGTTTTATTCTTTTTAATTAAAAAATATTTTTCATTTTCTGTCAAAAGAAGTCATAAGTTATCTGACTTTTACTCATCTAGGAGAAGTGAATTCCACTTTCTTACAGTTGAAAAATGCTAACAGGTTTTTTTCTTGTTTTGTTCTTTTTTATTTTGTTGTGATAAATATATTTTTCCCCATTGGATAGGACCAATCCAGATCTCCCACAGACACTTTACTGTTATTTAAAATTACCAAATTCCCCGTCTTTGGGGCTGTGTTTAAAGAGAAGATGCTTTCTCCATAGGTGATCCCTCCACAGCCTCCCTGGAGTACTGGGTCAATACAAGTCTGCACTGAGGTAACTGAGAATTCCTAGCTGCTCATAGATTTAATTCCTCTACTTCCAGTGTGTGGTCTGGAATACATTACTCTGCCCTGTTTTCCATGTAGCTGTGAGATTCCTCTCTGTCCTGCTTTCCCAATGGACAAAAAATGGCATGGAGCTGCCACATATTTTAATGGCCACCATAAACTATTCTTTGCTGTCCACACAGGTGCAGTCCAGCTGTAATCCAAGAGAAGTCTTCTTTCTCTCTCGAAATTCTAATGATATAGGGAATTCTTGCTGTTTATTGTGTATTCCTGAGCAGTATTCCATATGGACTACTTAATGTGTGCCATTAAGATGCGTGAACTTTAAAGAGATTCCTAACAAAACACCTTCTGAGAAATTATCCTGTTCAAAAAAAAACTTTATGTTGTGACACAAATCTCTATTTTAGATCTTATCGGGAATCAGAACTTCCTAATTTGTATAGTCCATGATTGCAGAAAAATGTTATTCATCATAATATAAGGAATGGATTATGAAGTCACAAGAATCCAGTAATGGAGTCCTTTATGATACATACATAGAGAAGTCTTCCACAATGTAAGGATACTACAGCAATTCTGATAAAGTTTAATAAATTTAAAATTGAAATCTGAATACAGATTCAGATTTCTGAATAATTGTTTATTCAGACTCTATAACATTTCAACTAGTAACATCATTTTACTGAGAGCAGTTGAAGTGGATATGCACTGGAGAAACTATTACTTTTGGAGCTTTATAGGTGCATGTTTTCCATGGCTTTATCTTGTTCATGCATATCTCTGGAGCCAACTGACTGCATTTGTGGTACTTGATCTATTTTTCTACACTTTCTCAGCCAGCAGAAATAAATCTTCCTACAGTTTCAGCATTCCAAGTAAACTAGAGCCCAAATTTAAAGATGAGAATGCCCTGAAAACCTTTTTAGACCTAAATCCCAACAGGCAGGAATTTGCATATTAGTCAAGCAGCAACTGTTTTAATCCCAGCACTGCCACCTACTGAAGAGATCATTATAATAAAGTGTTGGGTTTTTTTTTTTTTTTTCTGAAAGATGAACTTTAATACATAGATAAATTATTATCTCGGGAATTGGGTTACTGGATAAATGGAGTTTCTAAACCAGTAAGCTATACCATACAGTCTGCCAAGATTATCAAATGACCCTAAAATATATATAAATCCAATTATAGGAATGAGGATATTTCAGCAGTAGTAAACAGAAAAATACCAATTCACTGTGCCTAGGCTTGACTTTCTCCAATTTAAGGGAAAATAAACCCCATCTGACCTGAATAATAACAGAATCAAATGCTGTCCAAGTTAGTAAGACTTAGTAAGGCTTGATATTAATCAATTAATTGCCTAAAAAGACACTCAAATTAATAAATCAATGTTCTGAACTCTGGAGAGATGAACGCAAATTGTAGCCGAACAGTTCTTCATGGGGAAAAAGTAATTCCCATTTCAGCAAATAAGAACATCTAAACAATAATTTATGAGCAAATAAAGCTTGATAACTCATAAACAGCTTCACCCTTGGTGTACCTGCCAGTTCCCCACAGGACTTAGAGCACCTGCCAGTTCCCCACATTTTAATGACTGGTAAGTCACGGTAGACACCTTGTTCCCTTGCTGCATCTTCTCCTGCATGAAACAGCTCTCTTGGACGTCGGTAAGCAGGTTAGGCCACACCCCAGATAAATGCACCTGATGGTTTAATGATGCCCAACACTTCCAAAATTTCTTCTTGAGGAAATGAGTCGCAATTTCCAGTGTAAAAATATGGGTAATGGGCAACAGAGGTGGGAATGTTGTTCTGTGTGGGTTGAAACAAGGATTATACAGACAGCACCTAAGATTATTTCAGTATTTTTCCCAAACCCAGGAATGTGGCAGGGCACTTAGGGGGCTCATGGCTCCCGGGGTCTGGAGGACTCCAGGATTAGGGGATGTGCCCCATGTGGTTCACCAGAAGGAGGCAGATGGCAGAAAGGGAGAGCAGCTTTAGTCCCAGGCATAAGGCACTTCCCTGGGGATAGGAACGGGACAAAACAGGGCCAGGACACTGACCTGCAGGTAGGCCTGGCTGGCAGGGTCAGGCTATGGGGAGCTGCAGACCCTGCTGTGGCACTGTTATGGCAGGAGCTGAGTGCCCAGGGGCTGAGAGGGGTCCTAAGCCATGGTGCCTTAGGTTACAATGTAAGATAGAACCAAAAGTATGTATTCTATCACCATCTCCTTCAGCTGTTAAAACCAGGTGGGGCAGTGTTCTTTATCTCATCCATGACACATCCCTGTGGGGAAATCTGCTAATGGGCCATTGAGTCTCACTGCATGACTCATAAAATTACATCATCCCATTTGGAGATGCTCTGCCCAGGGGGAGGAACCAAGCATTCCTACTTGGATATAATCTGAGGTTGGAACACCACAAACAACCTTATCCACTGGATTCCCAGAGGAAGACCAGACCCTTCTATAGGATCACTGCCTCAACAGAACCACATCTGTCACTTCAACAGGACTGGAGCCAACATTTAATCAGACTGCTACCACCACCCTGACCAACAGGGTGTCAGGTTGTATCCTGACTCTGTCAGTTTAAGCCAATGTTTCTGTATTACTGCCTTTATCTTAATTTTCTTATCAAATTGTAGTTCTGACTTTGGATCTCTCACTGGTTTCTTTCCAAACTAGTACACATGGGCAGGTGGGAGAGGTCTCAAAGGATGGGTGGGGACAGGCGGTGCTGGCAGTGACTCAGCGCCATATCAGGATATTAGGATGGCTTCTAGTAAGCCCATCTTCCTTTGGAAGAGTTTATATTCACTGTGTTTTCTGATCACCAAATTCACAGACTATAATATAAAATGTTGTAACCCCCTCAAAACACTATGAAATTGTTTAAAGATACATTCTTTCATGTCCTCCCCCCACCTCACACTGAAATTTGAAATATTGCAACTAAATATACAGCAAGGAAAAAAAACAACAACAAAAAAAAACCACAACAACAACAACAAAAACTCAAAATATGCATAATATCTTTTCCCATTGTTTTCAGTCAGACATTGGAAGCTAAATGCAGCTAGCCAGACAGATTGCTGCCCTCAGCCACGTCTGGACAAGCTGCCGCACGGAATGACTATCACTCAAGAAGATCAGTGTCTTACAAGGAGGTTCAGAGCACACCAGAGGGAAACAAGGGGAAAGGGGCAGGCTAGCTGGCCCAAAACAAGTTCAATAACATATTTTGATGGGTCAGGGAATTAAACTTCTTAGGAAGCAATGTTCACTTGCCACTGGCATTGTTAGAAAGGAATTGCTCATGCAGGCTATATTTTCAACAGTTGGTAGGACTGGTGAGTCATTTGCAGAGAATGAGAGGAACTAGCATAAATGGAAAGGCTGTTACAAAAAAGACAAGTGGGTACAAAAGCCTTCGACATAAATAGAAGCAAGAAAAGAAAAACAAGGAAGTGCTCAGAATTCTGCCCTGTCCATGCATTTTTGAGATAAACACACAAAACCTCACGTCTTTCACCTTTGCTTTCTGAATTTAATTTTTTTGTCCAACTTGGAAACCATCTGTGAAAGCTATGTCCCTTTTGCCATGGGCTTCCACTGTCACATCAGTCTGTGACATCTCTATGATTCTCCTGTCTTATGAGGTATCTTTTGTATTGTATGATTTCACAGCTTCTTTCCCCCTCTTTCTCTGTACCTATTTCTTAATGTAAACTGACCAGATGCATTACAAGTCCTGAAACCCCATTTATTTGTTCTCTTATTCACTCTGGATTTCTTTATTTTCTCTTTCTCTACATTTCATTGCAACTTTTACCCCAAGTCTGTCATTCTGTAAATCCTTCTTTTCCACTTTGGATGAAATTCTAGTGTCTGACTCTTGTTCCAGTATTTCAAGACCGTGTTTAACATCCAATTTCTCTCCCCCATGCCCTATCTATTATTATACTAAATCATTTTCCGCCCTAACAGTATTTTCCTAAAGGATGCCTGCTTTCATTCAATTCTGTTCTCTTGCCTCCCATGTTCTGTAATTTGTCATTTCATATAATTTCTTGTCTCTTCTGTCATATGGTTATTCCCATTTCTTCACAATTGCCTGACTTTAAGGTGTTAGAAAGATTCATGATGGTAAAAATATCAGTGAAGAAAGCACATCATTGTTTCTATTGTCAGATTAGTTGGTGCTGAAGCATCAAGATTCTGTCCAAATGTCATAGAGTATAACCATAAATTTTCTCGCCACTCAACAAACCTCAAAGTGTTAGTACTGAGGATGCCAGCTCCATATCCTTATCTTTTCACCCATTGCTTGTTTCTAAGCAGATTGGAAGTGCATTCTGCATCCAGGATATTGTAGAAATATAGCAGAAGCTCAGCCAGACCCTCGATTATAAACCTTTGCTACATACCCATGTGAGTACTGATAGCCGGGGAAAAACGAAAATGTATCAAGAGAGGGTGACGCTAAAAAGTTTGAGTGGTGTCTTCTCAATATTTCCAGTGAAGGGGAAAGGCTGAGATAGAATCAAAAGTACAGTGTGTGCCAATACCTGCTTCTGTGGCTTATAGTCCATGCAGGGTTTATGCACCTATGACCACTGAACAGTCTCTTAAGAATAAGGAAGGTTGTTCCCATCTGATGGAGTGGGACAAGAGAATTTTTGCAAACAAGCTTGTTTGCAAAACGACGCGGTATTTATATATGACTTTTCAAGATGAAGACAAAACCCCAAGGCAAGTGGCATAGTAGGGAGCAAGGATTTTGGGAGACAGTGCAATAAAAAAGTTCTTCCACATTCCCTAAAAAACATCGTTACTGGGAACATATCCAAACTGCCTAGACACAAATTTCTCCAGCATGAGGAAAGAAACCAAACAAAACACAGAAAAAAAAACCAACAAAAGAGAGGAATTAGAAATTGTGAGCAGTTTCAGAGTAACAGAATCATGATGGGGCAGTTCACGTTGCTGGGGCCATGCAATGGGTGGGAACAGGTCCTTCAAGAGGCACAGGCTGGGAACGGCAGGAAGACAAACTATGCTCTATTCAAAAAAGCAGCTTGAATGTGTGGAGCTTTGCCATGAGATGGTTCACAAGCAAGCTGAGGGTTTACAGGTCAGGATCAAAGGGAGGCTAGTGAAGAAGCTGTTGTGATGCATTTCTGCTACAAGGAGCCCTGATCAATGGGTAAAATAAGATGCAGTCTTCTTTAGCTGACTGAAGGCACCCTTGTAATCAGGAAAAATATTTTAAAAACTGGTTTGACATGGAATTAGGAATTCTAAAACTCTGCTGCAATTGAAACTGGCAGGGAATGTGAATGGCAAAAATAAAAAACTTTATAAGTATACTGATGGGAAAACTAGAAAGGTCTTGTGATAAGGGTATGCAGTGTTCAAAACTTTGTTTGACAAGACCTTTTACTGATAAGGTATGCCTTTTGGCTTTTCAGGAGAGCCTAGAAGACCGAGGTACTGCCTATGGTAGGAAAATATTAGTTAATGTTAATCAAATGAATAAATTTATTTTACAACAGTTCATGAGAAAACGTGAAATAATCTGATTTGGTGAGGAAGCTTAGCCAAAATCACCTTTCAAAACCTGGATGATCCAGAGAGGGCCTTTGTCTCTAGAGAATGTAAAGTGCAACATCATTATTCAAAGAGCGAGGAAGAGAATTTGGGACATTAGAGGCTGGTCAACCTCTCTGAAGTCTCCTGGAAGATTTTGGAGAAATCTGCATATGCAAGTCATTCATAGGCATATGAATGGTAAGATGATAGGGAAAAACCACCATGGATTTGCAAAGGTAAAATCACACCTGACTGATCTCCCTCTCTGATAAATGGATTGTTGGTCAGGGCATGTTATTTGCCTTGACTTTCTCATTAATTTTACGTGGTTTCCAATTGTACCCTTGTAGCCAACCTAAAGAGATATGAACTGGATGCATAGACTACAAGATGCTCGTAAAACTGATTGGACTACAGGATGCATGGAAAACTGGTTGGATTACAAGGCTCCAAGGGTAATGGGTTGCAGTTTGAAATTCACTTGCCAAATGGTTACTAGAGGTTTTTCTCACATCCAAGTACTGGAGCTGTTACCATTTCATACCTTCATTAGCTCTCTGGATGACAAACAAAACCATACTCTCATCAAGTGTGTGGATGAAACTAAATGTAGAGGAAGAATATAGCATGCCTAACAACAGGATTGCTTTAACTGGCTGGGACTGACAGAAATTCAGGAAGTTCAACTAAAACAAATAGAAATTACTAAACCTGGAATGAAATAGCCATATGCAGCAGTATTGTCTGGGGCTCACTGGATAGAAAGGTTTTACAGAAAAAAAAAAAAAAAGAAAAAAAAAGAGATTCTGGGGTAAAAATATTGAACACCAATCAACAGTGCAGCTTTGCAGCAGTAAATGTTTATTGAAGAGTGGAATGTATTAGCAGGAACATAGCCAGCAGATCAAAATACTCTATATTTGGCATTTAGAGTCGCTTGGTCAGTTTTGGTTTCCCAGTACAGGAAAAGTAGTGACACTGGGGAGAAAGTCTAATAGAGGTAGTTTTTAATAGGTCATTAAATCTATTCTGTTGTGCAGTTATATGTAGCTGGGAATTCTTTTCCAGTCCAGATTCATTCACCACATTTACTGTTTACAAGAAAGCATACACTGATTTGAAATCTTTGTCCCAGCACTAAAGTACTCTTGAGATACTGAATCTGTACTTGGCCATGCCACTTAGATTTTTTCTGACATTGTCTTTCACTGCACCTGGCTGCCATGGGCATGGATAGAGTACAGTCTATATTCAACAGATGTCCTGAGCCTGACTCTTTCTAAACCTGATGTAGACACTTTAAGCTTTATGTGATGGGTTGACCTTGGCTCGATGCCAGATGGCTACTAAGAGACTTTATCATTCTCCCTTCTCAGCTGGTCACAGGAGAGACAATGAGATGGAAACAAATTTCATAGGTTGAGATAAGGTCATTTATAAAAGCAAAAGCAAAAAGGTTTTTTGTGCACAAGCAAAAAAGCAAAAAAGCAAAAAAACCAAAAAAACAAAACAAAAAAAAACCAAAAAAACCAAAAAACAAAAACAAAAACCAACAAAAAAACATACCAAAAAAAAAACAAAAACCAAAAAACAACCAACCAAAAAAACCCCAAAGATTTTATTCTCTACTTCCCATCAGCAAACAATGTCCGGTTGCCTCCCAGGAACAGGTCTTTGGCATGCCTAGTAGTTACACTGGAAGGCTGATTTTGCAAATAACAAATATCACTTTATTCCTTATCCTTTTCTTTTTGCTTTTACATCTGAGCTGATTTCATATGCTTTGGAATATCCCTTTTGTCAGTTTGGGTCAGCTGTCCTGGTTCTGTCCCCTCCCAAGGTATCTCCCAACCCCAGCCTTCTGATGGGGCAGAGTGTTAGAGTGCTGATGCTGTGCCACGGCTGCTCAGCAGTAGCTAAAACACTGGTGTGATATTAACACCTTTCTAGATACAAATGCAAAGCACAGAACTGTGATTCCTGCTATGGGGAAAAAAACTCAGTCTCAGACAGACCCAACATGGCCTCATTTTCAGAAAATCTGGTAATCAGTGGTGTGGTAAGAAAGCCGGTCCCTTATGGGTTTAATATGTTAAAGTGCACTTGCAAATCATCTGTCAATTATTTAGTTCAGACATAACCTATGAAGCTCTGAAAAACATTAAAGCACATGTAAAAAGCAAGTAGCAGGCAAATGTCTTAGAGAGGATGGGGACATGGAGGCAAATAAGGCACTTTTTACTCTCAGTAGAAACTGAATCATGCTTTATAGTGCATGTGGATTCCATTTTTCTTTTCAGTAGGTGAGGCAATTCTTGACTGAGGGTAAGGGAAGTAGATGCTTGAGCAGAATACACTGTGTAATATACCTGCATTGAGCCACTTGGTACACATTTGTACCACATTTTGGTACAATCACTAATTGGATGGGCATCTTTAATCCCACCTAAATGGCATATGTGTTTCCTTGTAATTTTTTTTGTGCCAAACTAAGTATAGGGACACATTTGCTTTCAGTTTTAAAGAGTACCAAAGGTTTCCCATCTGGTGGCAATAAGAGGACAAATTGAAACTCCAGCTGTGGTCTTCCTGTATGTCTTTTTCAGGCAATTCCCACACAGCATTATAGTTTTACTCATTACAAAAGCTTTCTACAGAACTTGATGTAATTAAGTCTTTTATTAATAACTGTATGCTTCACTTTACCCTAATATTACCTAAACTGCGGCAGCCCTCAGACACTGAAATATATAATGCTTTTTCCTATTTCTCTGGGTAGTCTTATATGTAAGCAAAGTTTTAGGTATAGAATGACAACAAATAAAATAAAAATTAATTTGTTGAGGCAAGGCTTCAGAAAGAGGATGGTCAAACTGAAATAAACAGCTCTCTCAATCCATTCCTAGCTAAAAATGTATTTTACATGCATGTGTATATATACATATATGTTTGGTACTTTTGTGTATATTCACACACTGAAAACTAAATGTTATTCAAAGAATTCCTTTCAGTTGATTTAACCAAATCAGCAGAAATGAGAATGTCTCATGATAACTACTAATTACTAATTGATGAACTTAGGCTTTGGTTGAATTTATAGCACTGAATATATCAACATGCTGAGCAAGAATCTTTTAATACAGCTGATCTCACAAGACAATTTAAATTATTTTTTTATACTCCCATAGCAAAAATAACACTTAATTATTACAATGGAAGTACTATCAGTCAGAAAGATTAGTTTAAAAACTTAACTTTGATATTTTTTGTGTTTTGGGGCATTTGGCAATAAGACCTAAATTTCTGTTGATGCAGACTTTTCTTTTAGTGCAGAATTTATACTTGATATTTGCTTCTCCATGTTTTGCAATGTCATTATTTACACCATCTGTTGTATGTGATCTGCAGGCAACCAGCAAGTTAGGCAACTTTATTTTGCTGATGAATAGCAGAGATGATTCACTAAATAGGTTAAGCTACATGAGTTAAGAAACAGGATATTTTACATATACTAGGTATGTAAAGTGTATTTTCATTCTGACACTCAAATAGCATGAAGTACAATCAGTGGTCTTTAGATTTTATTGATAATAGCAAAAAGGAAAAAATGTATCATGATTATGCTGGATAAGACCATAAACATGACTAGTTTGGGAATCTATTTAAAACATGCATTTGAAATACATTTGTAGACTTATATTATCAGAAGTATGCTTAGTGTTGAAGTACCTCAACACCCAAGAATAGTTGTGTTAACTAGGGGTTTGCACTGACTACTGTCACTGATTTTTAAATAAACAATAATAGTAGATCATTATCAAATCCAAACCATACAATTCAAGAGCAATGTACTGATGTTTTTCTTAAGCTCCACTCACTTGTTATTTGAAACAGTAGACATTTTGATATACTTATAAGGTGTAGATAGCCTGATATTTTTTTGTTAGACGGATAACAGCAGCACTCTGGATTGCAACAGGGATTATGATGTGAGAACAATTCAAAGAGCTTCCCAGCACTTTAAGGGTAGGCTTATACAAAGTAATTTATGTAAATAAATTAATTAGGTAATATTCAGAGTTGGTGTAAATTTAATGCTAAGAGGTATTCAAGTAAAGTCCATTCATAGGAGGAATGGACTTTACTGAAGTGAGTGAGAGAGGCAAGATCAGCCTCTTAGCTGAAATGACAATGTATTTATTTCACTATGGAACACTTGAATTTTACTGATACTTGATTATATAAACAGCTGATCAAAATGCTTGTCTGTCATCTGCCCAGCCACCTAGTTTGTGTCTAACTACATTCATGATGGATATCAAAAATTGCCAAGAATTTATGAACTCCAAATGTGATTTAATTAACAGGTGGCCAGGAGTCATAAAGTTCTATTTTAAGCATTCTGACAGGTCAAATCAAATAAAAGAAGAAAATTAATATTTTACAATGTATCATAGTTTCCTACCATGATGAAAAATTTGGCATGACTTCTCATCATATATGGTCCTGGAACAATTGTTCAAGACAGTGAGTGGTTCCAAATCTAGAAATTATGCAATGACTCAAAGACATTCCTTCTTTCAACAATACATTAAAAGAGGTGAATTTTAGTTATGTATAACTGCTTCTAGTCATTACACGCAGAAACCAAGTATATTAATGACAATGATTTTTGAGTGCTCATTAACACTAGAAAGTTATCCTGGATCGAAGCAGGCTATTAATCATAATAGCTATATTTAAACAATGCTACCTGTGACTCTGCTTATTCCAGAAACCACTGTCACATTAGAAGGACATGAAACCACTTCCAGCTATTTCTGAATTAATCCATCAGTAAACAAGCCCTTTTAGCCTATCTTCTACTTTGACAGATTGTCCAAGAAGCAAATTTGGTCAATAAAAACAAAATGTTCTTTCTAAAAGTTGAAAAAGTCACAGTCAACAAACACAATGTAACTCCTAAACAACTCCTTAGTTTCATGTCCTGTCTCTCTCCTCCTCCCACAGATCCAGCTTGCAAGATGCTGACCAATAATGAGATACACTGCACATCCATCACACCCACTGTCTCAGGGGGAGGTGAGAGCACACAGGCTCTCTGGCAAGACCACATTCAAACTACAGATATAAAACTCAGAGGAAGGCAATGATAATATATGATGAGAATTTATCATTTCTAATACAGCTCCTGGCTTCCACCTTGCCATAAGTAGGCTGAAGGAGTACTAAAACAGTGAACACCAAAAAAATGCCTGGGTACAGATTGTTCCCTAGAAGGGAAGCAGTCAAACAGACAGTAATTGCATAGGAATATGTTACAACTGTTACACAGCAGCTTATGAGAAAGCTTGAAAGTCGATGGAAGGAGTCTTGTGCTATTGCTCCCACAGGAAGCAGAGTCATTATGGTGCCACTGGTCTGCTTCACTACCATGTGTTTTACACTTCCTAATTCTCATGGTGCCCCTCAGCTTTAAATTTACACCACCTCTGAATGCTATTCAATCTATTTATTTATATAAATTATTTTACATAAGCCTGTACTTAATGTACTGAGAGGCTCCTTTAATCATTCTCACTTCACATTTTCTGCAATCTATAATGTTGTGGTTGTACATTTTCCTCCTCCAACATAAAAATTATCATGATATCCACACCTTATCAATACATCAAAATTTCTACTGTTTCTAATAGCAAGTAGATTGCATGTTTTCAAATCCAGATGCAAAATTAAAAAGGAATAAATATTAAGGTATAAATAAATAAATAAAATTAGATAATTAATATTGCAAAGAACATAAAGAAAAAAGATCATTATTACAGATAGTGTACAATAAGAATTTACTTCACATTTTCCATTTATTTTAACTGCTTATATAAGTCCAAACTCTATAGCTCAGCAGGAAGGACACAAGTGTAGCAGAAGGAAAGTGGCATTATATGAGATGCCTTTTTTAAATTCAGATTGGTTATCATATAAATATACTTATTTAAAAAGCATGATCAAGATTACTGAGCTTGAATACATGAAGTGAGATATTCAGGTTATGCAGCTTCAATAGCCTAAGAAACTTCCAAGGATAGTTCCAAGTAAAATATTATCATTGGCTGCATTTAGCTTAGGAGAGAGCCAGAACTAAGATGTCATTGGCTTATTCAAGCCAAATGAACTGAAATAAATGGGAAAACTGATTGTGATTGTGGTAGGCAGAATTTTAAAACAAAACTGAGTAATTCTTATTTTAAATTATTTTGAGCGAGTATTTTTATTTTAAATTAAAAATATAGTGGAAACTAGAAACTTGGGAGCTTGAGCCCACCTGAGTTTCTGTTTCCTTGAGTGACACAATCTAGTTGTAAGCACAAAAAGTAGTTTTACAATGGCTACCATTAAGACAAGTGTATTTATTGTATTTTGATAGAAAAAGGTTGCTGCTGACTCAGGTTTTAGTTAATGTACTTAAACTTAGCCCTGTGATATTTTGCAACTAGTAACATTGTGGTCATGCCAAAGCACAGAGGAACTAAAAAATGCAACCCATTAAAAAAACCAACAACTTGAAACTAATTCATTAAGTAACTGGCAAAGTGAAATGGCAAAGCAAACAAACCACATCGATGGTGAAAATGCACAAAAATGTTAAATATTAAATTGCCTTATATTTTAGTAATCTGAGGTATATAAGCAACACAGATAAGGGTTTTTTAAGAATATATGACTTTAATTTTGTCCCTTGAATGACAAATTTACAATGAAAATGACATGTCCACCATAATTTTGAAATACAACGTAGTTACCACCATTTTCCTGTAAATGCCTTTCTGTTATATTTGCTTGTGGCAGAGGAGTAAATTTGACAAAAATAAATTCTTAAGCACATCCACCCTTAGGGGATTAATAGCAATATGAAGCATTTAAAATGAAATAAATGAAGATAAAAATTCTACAAAATAAATATTCCTCCTGGATCTCCTCAAACAAGATTTTCCTCAGTATATTGCCTAGTACATCACTCTTAAAAAAACCCAAAAACCAACTAAACCAAAAAAAAACAAACTTAAAAAACTGAAGAAACAAGATCTGTTTATTGAGAATGAGGCAAAAGGACACATTTGACATTGGCCTGATATTTTACCTCTTGTTGATTGGGATAATATTTTTCCCAATGTTCAATATCGATGTCAGTCCACCCCTAGAACTGTGAGGCCATTTATGTTGGGAAGAATATATTACTGGCACCTGTGCCAACTTCTGGAGCATTTGTTGATCCTCTGAAGCCCCTCTCCTGCTGAGGCCCCTCTTTCCAAGGCTGTCAAATATGTTTGTGTCTACTCCTCCAATACTTGTCACAGACAGCTCAAGTGGAGATGGTTTCATTTAATTTGGAAGAGGAAGAATTTGCTCTGCCATCTCTGTGCTCCCACAGTGTTTACTCAAGCATTAGTGGACAAATATATCAAATAAATATCAGATAAAAGCACCCAAAATATAGTAATGCAAAGAAAGGATATATTTTAGGGTATGGCCAGAGAAGATATTCAAAGCCTCCACTGTTGCTTCTAGAAATGTCAGGACAATTCAGAAATGTCAGTTCCTTTACCAGTTTCCAGATTGCAATTGAAGGATCATGTAGCTCTCTCTCTCTTTCTCTCTCTTTCTCTCTCTCTAAATAGGTCTATAAAGATCAGCTGGAAAGTGCAGACAGAATTGTTCACTGGTTAGCTTTACTTAGAGCTACAGGGTATATATGTGCTTTTTTTTTTTGTCTTATTGATCAATATAGCTTACATTTTTAGCACACACAAACAAAATCAGGAAAAAATAGTTGATGAAAAACACGAACAACACAAATAAGGTTCCAATCGTGCAAATTTTGCTTCACTGGATAAAGCACTTCTTGACACAGTAATGTCCAGAATCCCCCACCCCCAGAAAAATACAGGACTGAGACTGAAGCCATTCTTTTTTTTCTTTTTTTTTTTGTTTTCTTTTTTTTTTTTTTCTTTTTTCCTTAAGGCTATACAACACAAAGAAATAAAGCATGGAAGAACACCTCATTGGGCTGAGCAATCCATTCTTCTGGCTCTTGAGTGAGCCTTTGACAAAGTGATTCTGTGGTCCGAGTTATTTGTTTCATTGGGACAACAACAAGAGAAAGAAAAAGAGGAAAAAATGAAAAAGAGGGAAAAAAAAATAAGAAAGTCAATGATCCCAACAATAAAATCCAAAATTGACTTTACAATCACAGGTACAAATTGCTCAGGTCGATAATTTCATTTCTCCTAAAGATCACTGTTGTCTAAAACTAATTAGAGGCGCAGGTTCCAAGGAATTGTCAATATTCAAAGCAAATGTTGGAGTTTAGAAGGTTATCATTCTTCTACTGTGACAGTCTGACGAGGTGACTGGAAATATTGTCATGTGCTGCCAAGTTCAGGGTACCATTAACAATTGAATCCTTGCTCCGGCTCATGGATCTGTCTCCTATTTGGCCTTCTTTTATAGTGGAAACACTAAGAAGCCGGAAAAGGTTGAATATTTCCACCCTCCCATGAGGTTACCCCTTTCCAGTTTGAGATGCACTTTGTCTTCTCTTTCCATGAGGAGTAAGACCCCATTGCTGGCTGCTTCTCTGGTGACGTCCTGATCCCCTGCAAAAGCTGAAATCACTGGGTAGCCATTTTGCATTAAACTTACCTAAAAAGTGCAAAGAGACAGAATCTGAGTTTTCTCAATATTCTCAATGTTTTTTTTCCCTGTGCATATTACTAAGCTTTTATTCAGGTTAGAATCTAGGTTGAATTAAGCTAAGGAAACAGGCAATGTAAGGAAATAGGTAATGTGTGATTTCTGTTATGTTTACAGACCCCTTTAAAAATAACCCACACTCTCATTGTTAGACTGTTGTTTTTTTTTTTTTTAATATGAGATTAGAAATGAGCATTTGAAGAACAAAAAATTAAGAAAACTAAAGGAAAGGAAAGACAGCATCTTCTTTAGATTAGAACCCACCTGGATGGTTTGTCTGTTATAGACCTTGACCACGTGGAAACTGAAACTATATATCCCTTTTCTTGGTGCTACAAATATACTGGAAGCAAGATCAAAATGGTTGCCAATATTAACTAATACCTGGAAAGTAAACAAATAAAACAGAACAAAGAAAAGGAGAGAGAGAGAGAGAAATCAGAGAAATCAGACTCCACCTTAGAAAAGCACCAGCAAAAATCTGACATGAGCTCAATGACCAACATAAAGCATAATCAAAATGGCATTTGCAGGACAATTAAAAGTGCATGGCAGAGGAATGGAGTCAAGTTACAGAGGCATTTAAAAGGCATCAGAGTTAATAAAGCAATTTAGTTACACAAAAATTATCTCCAAAGCCTGCTAGATGAAGTGCAAATGTCCTGAGCTGTCAGTAAAGCAAAGGTGGCAGAAGGAGGGGGAGGAGTGTGAAATGGAGGGAAGGAGGGAGGGGGAAAAAGGTAGGAAAAAACACCAAAAATCATTAGCTCATAATAAAAATGTATGCTTTTTAGATGGCACTGCTGAAATCAGAGCTGGCCTCGAGTTTAATAGGGTGTAGAACTAAAACTGCACTGCAGAGAGGGGCAAAGGTGGAAAGCGGGTGCCCAGCACCAGCAACATCTGACAGCTCATGTCTGTCTGTCCCTCTGGAGGGCTGTGCCACTTGGCCCACACGCTCCTCGGGAGGCTAGGGTGGGCCTGTTCCTCCTTCCCGGCAAGAAGCTTGATTTGTCATATATTTAAACGGTTTTTCTGAAACAAAGTAAGAGAAGGGAAAAAAAAAAAAAAAAGAAAAAAAATCCAAAAAAAAAACCCCCTGAATTGAGCACGCGGGCAGTTGTGCAAAGCCTCGCTCGGACCCGGCGGCCGCAGCCAGCGATCCCGCCGATCTGACGGGCCCTCGGCCCCGGCTCATTCTCCGCTCGCGCCTTGCCCCGGCTCCTGTGGCGGGGAGCACGGCTTGGATCAAAAGGCACGGGTGGCCTTTTGGGGAGAGAAGAACCTGCGGGTCGGTGTGCCCGAGCCGGCTGCTCCGCCGTGCCCGGCCCCGGGACACACCCGGCACGCTCGGTTTGCGGGTTAAAACTCTGCTTTAATGAAGAAACACAAAGCAGGAGAAAACAAAAACACCATCGTCCCTCACCCCCAAATCCCAAGCTTTTCCTCCCAAACAGCCAAAGTCCATAGTTCCCCCCCCCCAAAAAAAAAAAACCAAAAACCCTTATTGTGGGAGCATCGAGAAAACGGCTTCCAACTCCCCTGCACACTGCGGGGTAAAGCGTCTAAGCATCTAGCGTGTATGCTATATATTTAGCAAGTTGGGGGTTTGGCTTTTTTGTTTTGGTTTATATCTCTACTGATCTGCTTTTATGAGATCTTGTATGAGACGAATGGTTGTGTAAACTCATTAGGAGGGACAGATAGACAGATAAATGACAACCAGACAGGTAGAAAAACAAACAAACGTCCTAAAAACCCGACAAACAAACAAGCCCAGAGAAAACAGTCTGGTATGCTAATTTCGGCTGACTCTGCAATACTACTTCAGGAGTCAGAAGCGGTAGGAATAAAAGGAAATTTCACCGCAAAAATAAAGTGGATGGACGGGGTTTGGTCTCTGGGAGGCCAGCGGTGCGGCGAGGCAGGGGCCGGACGAGCAGGCAGGGCTGCTCTGCCCGGCGAATGCCGTGTGGAGTAACACCATTCCGATACAGCCCGCCGGGGACACCGTTTGCCTCTTCTGATAACGCGGGAAACACCCTCTTCTCCCTCATCCCTCCCTCCCTCTGAGAGATGCTGTGACATTGCCAAATGCGCTCCGAACAGGCAGATCCGGCGACTCCTCATCGGTAAATCTCTGAATTTGCACCGAAGGAGGGATGCGCACTCTTCCCCCGGGTCGTTCCTGGCTGGCCGAGGCAATCCTTGGCTGTAAGGCGCCCCCGCCCGCGTCCGAGGCACAGACTTTCGAGTTAAGGCTCTTTCCATACTAGTGACTGTGACTAGACAAGAGGCCAGCATGTTCACCCCAGTACCACCCTAGGTACCCCACAGATACCCAAAAGAACTTTCCAAAGTCTTTCTGGGGAGTTGAGACAGGAAGTTGCTATTGAGCTGGGTCGGGATTAAAAGATGGAATGGGAACCAGGACAATACGCGTGCAGCCAGTGCGAGGCAGGGGCGGGGGATGCCCGCGCAAGGCGCGGGGACAAGGGACAGCGAAGGCGAAGCAGGCGGCGGCTGACCTGGTCGAAGTAGATGGTCATGGTGCGGTTGCTCATCTCGGAGGGCTCGTGGTTGGTGCTGCGGGTGGCCGAGAAGGCCACCTTGGCGCTGCCCGAGCGCACCGAGATCCCCAGGGAGGAGGTGATGGCGCCGTCGGCCGAGGGGCTGGAGTCGCAGACCACCAGGCACTTCCCCTCCAGGACGATGGGCTCCGTGTCGTTCTGCGCCCGCACCGGGCAGCCGGCGGGCAGCAGCAGCAGCAGCAGCGGCAGCGCCGCCGCCAGGCAGCACAGTCCTGTGTGGTAAGAAACTTTTCCACTTTTCTTATTCTGCCTGAAGGCTTAAGAAGGCTTTATTGG
>JANRGV010000001.1:93807266-93824341 GCA_024734035.1 Alethe castanea | reverse complement strand
CGGGCCGAGGGGGCTGCGCGCCTGCTGCCGCCGCGGCGCCCTGCGGCCAGCGCTCTGCGGGACGGCGGCTGGGCAGCGCCGGCTGCGGCCGCGCCTTCCTCCCCTTCTTCTCCTCCTCTGTGCGGGGCGAAGGAGCCTTCTCAGAGGGCGAGAGGCACGCAGCAGCCTGCCGGGGGGAAAGGCGGCGGTGAAGCACGGCAAGCACAGCAGCGGCAGGCGGGAGCCGGCACCGCGCCGCCCGGCGGGCTGCCCCTCCCCGCCCCCGGCGTCCCAGCGAGTACAACAGGTCCGGGAGACACCTGGCTGCCCGGTGATCCCTCTTTCTGCGGTTCCCCAGCAGCCTGCCGTACTCTGAGGGGGGAAGAGGAGGCAGCGCGGCAGATTGCATCCCTAAACCCTCGGTGGAGCATCCTGCGGGCGCCTCGGGCAGTCCCTTTCCCGCCCCACAACTAAAAACCCGGCTCCACTTCTTCCCATAACCCCACATCTGCGAGCCTGGTTGGCATCCGTCTCCTAACGCCCCAGTCACCACGGAAGGAGATTTTATTCTTGCTTTAAGTAACGCGCCCTCAATGGAGCTCTCTGTAGAGTTCGCTGGCGGCCGGGGCGCCCTGAGCCCCGCGCTCCCGCTCCAGCGCTGCCCCGGACAGGCTCTGGAAGCCGCCGCCGCCGCCGCCCTTCTCCCCGCCTGGGGGCTGCCGCGTTCGGACACCGATATGTACTTCCCGACCCTCTGTGCCTGCCCCAGGCCAGCCTACCACCACTGCTGCCGACCCCGGCGACTCCCTAAACTCGTGACAAGCAAGCAGCTGCCTCAGATATTCCCCGGTTCCCACCCCGGCATGCACGCATATCGCAGGACTCAAAGCCTCACCTGGCATCTCCCTCGGAAGTTGCATTTCAGTTTTTCCCGTTCACCAGTACACCCGGAGGTCTAGCTCCTGGGATATCGCCCCTACACTCCCTCAGAGGCATGTCTATCGCTGACCTAACTCCGCACCTTATTTTTGCTATTATTTAAAATGGTATTTTGCAAAAAGAACAGCCGGCGGGGAGGAGAACGGCCTTTTTACCTGGGCGGTCCATGTCGGGAGAGGAGGGCTGGCAAGGTAGATCGTCCGTGAACTTGTATAGCTTAGAGAAAATGAGCCGAGATTGCGCTGGCAGAAAGAAAAGGAAACAGGAGTCGCCTCTTTCTCTCCCGCCCATTGCCAATAATCATCCCCCTCCCGCCAGCCGCTACCACCACCACCCCACTTCCTCCCTCCTCCCCTCTTCTCCGGCACACACACACACACACACACACACACACACGCACACTCACACACATACACACACACACAGAGGCAGCCAGCAGGGATCCAGACACCGGGACCAGAGCGGAGTGCTGCCACGGCACCGCCAGCGACGCCGCACCCCAGCCCTTGCCCCGGCCAGGCACCCCCGAGCCCTGGAGCCGCACCTCGACACATCGCGAGCGGCAGCGACAAGCCGCGATGTTCCCGCTGGGACGGCCTCTCCCATGTCACCGGAGGCAGGGAACAGCCGTGCCGCCTCCCCCCCTCCCCATTATTTCTACTTGAACCCGTCGTGCTAAGACGACCCTGTTCCACATGCCACCGACACGTTAGCGCTCACGGCCGCCGCTGCGGCCGAGCCACGCGGCATCACTCACTGGGAGCTATTTGGAATTCACAGACTTTAATTCTGACAACAATAATCACCGAAAAGGACATGTTGTTAGGAGCACTTCGGGTCCCGAAACACCGCAAGCCCCATTCCCACGCTCGCATCCGCACACCTCGATGCCCTAAGTTCGGCGGCGGCTCCCCGTTTATTAAAATACTTCTTCCCTGGGGCGTCCTAGATTCCCGGCCCGCTCCCAGATCCGCTCCCGTACGGGGATCCCCTCCCTGACCCACTTCAGAACTGACACTTGCTCCCCGACTTGCTCCCGAACCGAACCCGTTCCCAAGCCTGCTCCCATCCCAGGACTCGCTCCCGTCGCTGCTCCCCGTTCTTCTCCAATCCAGGCCCCATTCCCGGTTCTTCTCCCAGCTCCACTCCCGGCCCCACCCGCGGCCCCGCTCCCATCCCCATTTCCATTCCCGTTCCCATCCCCACTGCCAGCCCCGCTCCCGGTCCCATCCCCGGCCCCGCTGCCATCCCCATTTTCCTCCCCGTTCCCATCCCCACTCCCAGCCCCGCTCCCGGTCCCACCCGCGGCCCCTCTCCCATCCCCATTTCCATCCCCATTTCCCTCCCCATTTCCATCCCCGCTCCCATCTCCGCTCCCATCCCCGCTCCCGGTCGCACCCGCGGCGCGCTCCAAGCGCGGTCGCGCGGCGCCACCTGGCGGGCTGCGGGGGACGGAGGGAGCAGGGAGGGTCGCACCCCGGCAGGGGAGGGAGGAGGGAGGGAGATTCCCAAAGGCAGAGCGTTCTGCAGAGGAGCTGAGCGGCCGGCCCCTCCCGCTGCCTGCAGGGCCTGGGTGCGCGGGGCTGGTGGGTCTCCCCTGCCTTGCGGGGCGGTAGCGGTGGTGTCTGCCGCAGCCAAGGTTATCATCAGATGTGGCTGGCTGCAAATGTTTCATGCTCCTCAGCTCGTGGGGCTGTTGCTAGCAGAGGTTATCAGCAATCCGAGAGAGGGTAAGGCAGAGTTCTGGCGATGCAGTTTTGAGAAACACCATTGCATTTAGATGCATTTCTCTACATTGTAAACCGGGTTTCTCATTGCATATGGCGTTTTCCTAGAGATCCTGGAACTTAGACTCCAGCATCTGAAAGGAATTTATTGGAAAACTGTGCATACATCTAAGTGGTAGCTCCTGATACAGAGAAAATTCACAAGTGTATGTCAACAGTAAAATTACAATCTCTTTTATGAATGAGCACTCCTCTGTTTCAATCTTCTGCTTTAGGCAGAAGCAAGGAACCCCTGAGGGTGTCTACCTGGTGATTTGCACCGAGAAATTAATCATGCCCTGAAATTACAGCTAAGCAGTGTGCAGGGAATTCCTAACCTATAGCTCCTTATTTCAAATGAGAAATTTATGCTAAGCCTGAAATACTCATCTTTAATGGCCTTTTTTCTGAGTTCAAGCACAGAGGGATGAGAGTAGAAAGCTGTAAAGTGTAGTGCATTAAAATTATCAGAAATCAGAGCAGGAATAAGTCTATGGCTGTAAGGCAACACCAATTCTGCAAGACAGTGAAAAGGACCACAGGAATTCCTTCAGAAGATATTGACGCTCAATCTTGTCTGTGTCTGGTACACTAGGGAGCTGCTATTATTTCTCTTTAGATCACACTACTCATTGATTATGACTGTGTTGCATAAACGAGGAATGAAAGCAGAGCCAAAGGATTTCTACCTTATTCTATGTGACTTAGAACATAAGGCCCAGTGCTGCGAGAATTATGGTATGTTTTCAGTTCTGCCTGCAACTTTCAAGGAAGATGAGCATAAGAACTAAAGGGAATTGAAAAGCCATTAAATCCAATGTGCATCCACAGGGAAAAAAAATAGAAATTAAATCTTGGCTTTTTTTAGTACAAGAAGTGGATCCCACATGTACAGAAACTCCCTTCTTCTCAGATAGGTAACTAGTAAAACACCTTTAAGTAAAAATCATTGCAGTATGACTAGAGGGAAAGAAGATAATAATAGAATATTTGCTTCTAATAAAATATCAAATTATATGGCATTTACAGTGTTTATTAGAAAACAGTTCTGTCTATTACTACTAATTAAATATTGTCCCTAATGAAATAAAACTGCAGCCTTCTTGGAGCTACGTAGATGGTGGATTTACTTAAGCATCTTTCTATTTTTTTTCTTTTTTCTTGTTAGTTAGAAGGATGAAAATACAGAATATGAAATTATTAATGTCAGAAATTGCACCTCGGTTATGAAGTGACTGCAGAAAGCGTAGCTTCTAAAGTAAATTGGCATGTAAGCTGTTGGTAAAGTTCTCTTTCTCGAGTTAAAAAAGTTGGTTGTAGCTGGAAAAGAGTAGTGTGGAATCAAGCTCATGTCATTTTTCATCACTTTGCTAAGAATGCAAACATTTCTACCAGGGATGTGTTGAACTTGTTTGTGTAGAAGTTGCACAAGAAATAAAACTGCTCATTTCTTTGGAACCATTCCTAAGCTAGCCCTCACCTTGAACTCGCTTAATCCAACAGCTTCAAGGGGAAGAGCTTTTTGTCTTATCTACTAAATCAAGTTATCAACAGAAAGGTATTTTGATCAGTAGCTCCCAAGTGTTTCCCATACATTATTTACAATAACGCCAAACAAAATAGGACGCTCCTTTCCAGAAGAAAACACTGTATATCTTTCCTTGAAATTATTTCACAGACACTTGCCTGTATTATATGTTTGTTGCAGGGACACAAAATCACTTCTGTGGTCAGCCAAGGTAATGATTTCTGAATCCTCATTTATTTAATATGTTACCACTTAAATGGCTGAACTGTGTCTTCAAGGATTACTTGGCCTTTAAAAAACAATTTTACTGTAAATTGTAACAAATGGGATTTAACAAATCTGATTATTGTTTTCTTCAAGCATGCCTTTTAATATAATCTGATGGTAGGAAAATGCAGTCCTCTGTACCTATCCAGTGATGACCTCTGTGTTAACCACAAATTGTCAGTAAACCAACGGAGGTATACCCACCCTCTGTGAGAGCAATCCTTGTGCTAAATTCAGCTCTCAGCATGACTAAAAGGATGCTTTGTAAATTCAAATCAGGGTTTAATTCTCTATTCTATTGGGACTCCAGGGTTTATTACCTTACAGCTGTGAGCTATGGCTGGGCACATATAACTCTCTGTTGATAACATGCACAACATTCTCAAGTATAAGCAAGAGAAAAATTACAAAATAAATTAGAATTCATTCACAGAGATACTTAAACTTCATTTCTAGTCCTCGAGTCTTTGTGTCTCACACAACAACCAAGGCAATCAACTTTTTCCCTGCATGAGAAAATTCACCGTAAGTTTTTATCAGGTGACAGTTCTTAAATGCAAAGGTTTTTCCTTCATTGGAACGTGAGGAAAAGGGAGGATGGATGGATGGAGGCATTTACTCATTCTCATAAAGAACACCATGTCTGATAGAATTTCAGGAATATCTTCATAAGATTTTACACATTGAAAGAAGTACGTGTAATTTCTCAAGAACATTTGGTTCATATAAAAATATCAGAACAACCCTAACGTCATGTTCTGACTCTGTCATCAGCTTCTCTGACCAACATGTTTTTATGTCAAGTTTGCTTGGGAAAATGTTGAGATGGAGATGTCATATCATTAAACAAAAAATTGTGCAAATGGCGCTATTTTTTTCTAAATGCATATCAATTAGAAATGTTCAGAAAATGTGCATCAGTCACCAATGTGTTCTGCAGGTTCAACATTTATGCCCAGTTTTCAAGGTTTGGTGCGTCCTCAGAACAAACAATTTACAGTGATGTGGAGTAGCTCTGCTATTCTCTGGATTCCTTCTTCACAGAGCTTTTAAGTAGATAAATGATGACAGCAACCCAGTGTGCCTTCCAAAGACTGCACATTTTTTGTCTAAAAAAGAAAAGGCATTTGTGAGAAATGTTTACCACAACAGAAGCCAGACACTGGGCTTGAAAAGCATGAATAATTATTTTTTCTTTTATATCTAGCACTGAACATTTCTTGTATGACTGGGACACTTTTCACTCATACAATCTCACAACTTGACAATATAAATTAGCTCCCATATTTTAAAAATGTAGCTCCTAGCTAACAGGAGTGAAGACCATATTTATTCACTTTCACTGGCAAAAATGTATGTGGTCATCCAATACCCCCGCTCTGAGCCTCTCAACTGAATTCAGAAACTGAAGCGTTTACATGAAATTTATAATGAAAATATTGCTATAAACAGCATGATCCCAAGTTTCATTACAGGAGATCCCTTAGGGCTCAAAGGCAACATATATAAACTTCAAAGAAGGTAACATGCTAGATAATAGATATCTATATATGCATATCTATCTATCTATCTATCTAATAGTGTCTTACAAATACTGCCTTACTCATTATATATACATATATATAAGATACTATAGATGTATATATTAGGCACATACAGATATTATGTGTTAATGATATGTGACATTTTTGAAGAACTGGTGGTGTTAAACTATGTTTTTGTATTGATTTTCTTCCTGCAGGTGAGATGCTGCCATACAATGTCACACAAATGTGAAATTCAAAAGATGCAGACTATTTATTTCCAGAAGAGAGAATCTTGAAACAGGACTTTGAAATACAACAAAGAAATGCCACAGTCTTCGACTGCTTTATTTAGCTCATTGCTTCAGTTGTTCATTCAGTTAGATTTCAAAGAAGGCCTTCCAGTTCTAATTGGAAAACATAGTTATACTGAATCACATTTTTTAATGATTCATGATAATTTGTATTAGCAGAGAAGAACTTTGGCATTTCTGAAAACAATTCAAAGAAATAAAAATAAAAGGCAAAGATGGAAGATCACATTATTAATGATTTAATTTCATTAGTTCTGCGTTTAACATTTCAGAATGCAAACCAGGTTTGAAAGGAATAGTGTAGAAGACAGTCTCTAATGACATACATGGAGGTAAGTATGTAACTCTATCATTCATATTTTTTTGTTGCCTTTTTTTTTTTTTAATTCGGCTTTAAAGATTCGTTCTTTTATTTTGACGGAGCAACTGCTCTGCAAACAGGCTTCTGTACATTGTTCCAAGTTTTACACTCACAAAGTAGGAATATAATAAAAACTACTTGCTATAGCAACCTTAGCCATTATAAAGAGCCATGACCATCCTGGTGGGGAGCAAAACCGGTTGAGTTCAGTCCTTTTAAAATTAATTTTTCTTCTGAAATAAATATATCTGTGTTACAACCCAGAGACTCTAGCTTTAGAGAATTGGAACAGATGTATTTGGTCACTTTTATATGCTAATTCCAACTCAGCACATGGCTGCTGAAAACTCTGATGACATTTGAGAGACCCAAAAGATTTGAGTCTTAGTTTCCCTCACTGAAATTAATGAAGATCTCTGGTTGTTGTTAACTCACTGGCATATTTCTTTCAGCTCGTATTTGTATTAGTTTTTTTGGTTTTTTTTTTCACTTTTCCTCCATCAGAGCTCTTAATTTGCACCAATGATTAGACTAATATATTCCTGAGATTTTTTGTCACACATTTTTTTTTGTGGATCTGTCTGTGTATCTGTCTGTAGAATTTCCTTTGTTTGAAATGGGAAAGACAGGAGTTTTCATCCAAAGAACACTTAAAATATGATCCCAACCTAGAAAAATGGTATTTCATATAAGGTGGGTGTAGAGAAAATCCAAAGTAGTCCATGGCAGTTGAAATGTCTGGGATGCAGGAACATTTACAAACATCTAAAGAGGTCACATCCTTAGTCTGAGTTCCAGATAGCTCACTTCAGTCTCAGCTCTCTGCTGCTGGAGGTTTCAGCTCAATCACTTATGACATTTCACACTGCTTTAGCTTTCTTAGGTCTGTGGAGAGTTCTGTTCTTGCCTCCTTTGAAACAGTCCTGAATAGTAATCTTTGTATCCTTTGGAAGCACCAGGAAACTTACAGCCAGTGCAGATTCCATCACTGTGCATCACTATGGCATTAGGTTCTTCTCTTCCAAAATCTAAGACTTTTATCAAAAAGAAGGTTTTAGCTACTATAACTGCAGCAATAGTCTCACAAACCAGGGTGATGCATGCAATGGCTGCTTTCCACTACCTTTAAGCATTTGCATTGTGAGGTATGACTGATGCCATTCATCTCAGTTGCTGCTAAACTGGGTGTCGCTGAAAACACTTGTGACATTTACCTTCTTCTCCCAGCCCACACCAAAGCAGGTAGGAAAGGAGGTGAAGCATTATCTGTTGAACATTTGCACAGTCCATTGTGAAGGAAAGCTCATTTGGACTGGATAAGGGCACCTGGGAACACGAATATTTGTCTCTCCTTAAAATCAGGAACTCAAAGCCAGAATCCAGTTAATGTCTTAAATTCTTAAGGGAATAGAGAAGGGAAGACACTGAGGAAAGCTGACATATTCAATGTCAAAGGTCTTGAGAGCCAAATCCATGGGTCTGGGGAAGGTACGAAAAAGAGCATCTGGATAGTTTCAGTTTTACTTTCAACACCTTTATTGGAAGAAGAATTGAAAATTAATTTTCTATGCTTGAGCATATATTACTGTTTGGATATTCTCTGTTCTCCTAGGAAGTATTGCAACAGGTTAGAGGTATGTTTATGCAAAGTTGTTGCACTGTTTTGAAGGACCTTTACATATGTTTGCACCTTACCTCTGGGAAACCATGCACACCATTGATCACATCATTTGACATAGCCAGAATTCTCTGGGTAGTAGACACAGGCAATATTTCACTGTAAACCCTCATATAGCCTGATTCACACCTGTCCCAAACACTGAACACCCAACATGCTCTACTGCATGTGGCTGCATAGAAAAATAATGGTGCCTGAAGGCATAGACAAACAGATGACAGAGAAGTCATTCCCATCACCTTGTATTCTTCCTTCCAGAGAAAACTTGAAACATTCAGTATGGAAAGAAAATATACTAAATTTCAGACATTTGCATTAGAGGCTTTGAGGCAGACATAGCATTTCCAATTCTAATACTAAGGCCTTCACAAGGGATTTCACATCTGAAGCTTTTTTGTTGCATTGGACTGAATGATACTAAATCCAATTTAAAATAAATGATGAGCCAGAGCCCTGATACACCTTCGCCAAATACAAGAATGACATGTGCTGCAAAAATAAAACAAAATTGCAAATAATTCTTTTACATAGAAGTTTACATATATATATGTACATATATATATAATATGCACTATATAGGTATTAGAGAAATTAATGTGCAGAAAGTCTGAACTGAAAGTCTCAGGCCTACAAATACATAGCCTGTATTTTACTTGAGGCACATGAGTAGTCCTGCTGTGCTTTCCTCTTTATATACATAAACCTTTGTAGGCCTGGAGCCACAGCACAGGAGGCAAAAAATACCAAAAGCATTTCATAGCATTTCTTTTCATGACTTTTGTTCTTGTGATGCTCTTGAATCTGTATCATTATTACTTTATTGTGTTTTGTCATTGTGGTGACACAAAGGATTTTAGTGCAGCTCTGTAGAGACTGTTGTGCCATGAGTACGTGTTTCAGTGTCAGTTATGTTCTGTTAAAAGGCAGAAACAGATTCTGGAGGTGGGATTTTCAATGGCCTCAAAGCATTTAGCATCTCTGTAACTTTTCCTTCTCAAGATCAAGGAAAATTCCTTGATATCTTTTACAGCTCTGATTGAACACTGCATGTGTCAACAACAGATATGTTTAAACTCCTTATCTTTTTCAGCTACCATGCTTTTATCTGTATAGAACTTTCCACCAAAAGGGGATAGGGGCAATGACTTTAAGCTGAAAAAGGGCAGGTTTAGGTCAGACATTAGGAAGAAATTATTTACTGGGAGAGTGACAGGCACTGGAACAGGCTGTTCAGAGAAGCTGTGACTGCCCCATTCCTGAGAAAGTATTCAAGGCCAGGTTGGGCAGGGCTCTAAGTACACTGGTGTAGCAAATGGTGTCCCTGTCTAAGGCAATTAGGTGGTCTTTAAAGTCCTTTCCAATCCAAGCCATTCTGTGATCCTATGACTCTGTGATAACAATGGACAGGGTTTCTCGTGGAAGAGAACCAATAATGATGTATCTATCTAAGGAAGTCTCTCTCTATGCACTGTCTGTACATACAGAATCGATATCTAATTTTTTTTTTCTCATTTGGTTTCTTTTTTCCTGTTTCCTAAGGTCTTTATGCCAGTTTATAGTCAACAATTTATAAAATTTTAAATTAAATTTAAGGCTACCCAAACACTATCTCCAGACCAGTTTTAAGCCCATGCTTACAATAAAATCTGCTTCACATCCACACAGTCTAGTAACTAATATTTAAGGACTTGGCTGAACACTGGTGGTTAGGCCTAGAAACACACTAGTCAGAGCAAAGTCAGCTGGCTGTGCTGGGCACTGGAAGATGGCACTGCTAAGCTGGTGAGTCACAGTTGAGAGTCAGGGATTTCACCTCTTAAAATCAATCTGGAGAAGACAAGAACTCAAACTACGTGCCCCAAAAAGCAATGTGTAATTAATTGACTCACCTTAAACCGTCTGAAAGCAAATTGAAATATCAACATAAGAGAAGGTAATGTATCTCTGCCAATCTTCTTGAAGAAATTAGTCTTGATCTGCCAGAAAATATGAACTCATTTGAATAATCACAATCCAGTTGATGGCTTTGTGCTTAGTGTAACTTCCTTAAGAACAAAGAGTAAATGCTAACAACATGCTAGCATTACCTCCTACTGATATTCGGGCTGAAGAATAATTCCTCTATTTCCTCCTCATTATTTTTTTCCCCACATAGTGGCTAGAATTATATGGAAATTCATGCAAATGAACACTGATTTTAAAATATGAAAATATTATATCCATTTTTTGCACTGTTTCCATTCGTGACACAATTGCTGCCAGTCATATCTCCTGTCCAAGTGCTTCATTCTGACAGCTTGCATCATCCTACTTTTATAGATTTTCCACAGCTATAATCAGGTGAATTACTTCAGAATGTCATAAATGTTCTTTACTAGTATGCCATGGCTTCTCGCAGGGAAAGAATGCAAGGTTTTGTTATTTTGTATTTTTTTGTATTTTGTTATTTTGTATTTTGTTATGCTCCAATTTTATAGAGTAGGCAGAGAAATACACAGTTGAATTCCAATTCAACTAGAAGCCTAAACAAAAACTTTCTGACTCAGGATGACACCTTCAATCAATATTTTCCTAGCAATTAACATAAAATGTAAACTGGATAACTGCAGTGTCAGTATGCAAGAAGCAGGTTTCCTGAAGAGGGGCAATAGGCTTGTATCAAAAGGCATGCAAAGATGAAAATAATGTGGCCTAAGTTCAAATTCAGTTAATCAGTTCATCACATACTGAACACTGAACAATGCAGTAGACTGGAAAAAGCTAAAAAGCTGACTGGGTGGAGTTGGGCTGCTCATGCTTGGCTTTCTTCAAAGTCTTTGATATATTTGGCTCTTTGATATGTTTTGGAGCTCCTTGGGTCCCTAGCTTATATTCATCCACCCATCTGTCCTTCCATCCATCCTATAGCTTGCACCACCACAACCTGTAAACTGTGAGGACTGAATTGCCACACTCTGCAACTGTGTGAAACTGACTCCCCTTCCTATGTATCCTCACACACACATTGAGTAAAAGTAAGATGTTCTCTAATCTCTTTTCACTGCATCATTCTACAAATACAACAAGAATACTCGGGAAAATATAGTCCACTCACATTGCAGAGCTAGCCTTGGTGTTTGGAGTAGTAGAATATTTGCATAAAATTTTGCAGTCTGTGCAGAGTTTCTGGGAGTGCACTGGTTTTCAGCATTTTTATGGTTTTTTTTGATGGTAAAAAGGCTGTCCAATACAATGGGAAATTAAAAATACTTGAAGAAACCCTGGAAGATTTCTTGAACTTTATTTTCATTGATTCATCTGTTTTACGCTTAGAATTTTACTGTTTCTAAACCCATTTATAATGCACCATGTATATAGCAAACTGGAACATTGCTACGCCTGTCTTAAAAGCAGCCTGTAACACAGGATAAAATTGATCTTCATGGTTCCCTGAGTATGGGTACAGCTAATGGTCCACACAGCTAATAGATTAGACCCTCTTTTGAGAGATCCATGAGCCTATGCAGAAAAAAGGTCATTAGGCAGATAATTACTACAGGTTAGCAACGGTTGGAAACTTTATGACAAATTCCAGTGGTATATTACGGAGGTTTAACTACATTAGCAGTGGGATAAAATTCCATAGCAGGATACTCATATTTGTGTTAGAGTTTTAAGATATTGAAGATCAAGTTCTGTGCAGAAAACCACAACATTAGGCTTTTGAAACAAATTCTTGCAAATTATGATATTCACCTTTGGATCCTCCACAAGGTAAAATTTCTTTCAGATTTTTCAGTACTTCACAAGTGTACAGAACATGAAAATCTCACTCTTTCAGATTTTTAAGTAATTTAGAATCCAGAATAAACTGCATGTCGAAGGGAAGAGGCTGTGTTGAAAAAAAGTCGAACAAAGAGAAAAACACAGCAAATATGTTTGGGTCATGCAGAAGTCTAGAAATAGAGGCTTCTGAAAGCTGGTTATGCACTGAATCATCACTCCTTCAGTTCACATTTTTTGTGTTGTCAGAAAGAATGTTGACTCATAAGGGTACAGACAATTTATATAAATGTTTAACACACCTTTTTATACAGTCATCTGAAATTTTCACTTGGAATGAAACAGAATTTCAGAATTTTTTGGTGTTTTTTATGCCATTAAAATGTTCCAAAGAAGACACATGTCAATAAGCCTTTTCTAGATCCAACCCTACTAAACTTACCTTTCTCTTTCAGAAAATTTCTCAAATTTACTGAAGACAGAGGAATATTTCTTTCCATTTAAGCTAGTTTAGCTGTGGATTGCACTGAAATCTCTAGTGCTCCTTTGAAGATGGCCAGTTTCGCATACATGATGAAATAACCCCTGTAACACATGGAAAAATTAATTGAATTAATCATACCTTAATTCAAGCTCTGCTTAGAGTAGTAAAGACATCTTTCACTATAATTGTGAAAATAGAAAAAGATTAAACACTCCAGTGTTTTGGAATGGAAGCATCTTTTCTTTCTAATCCTTAGAAACTTCACCAAATTACCACACATTGTTACACACCTAATCATTAATTTTAAGAGTAATGATGGGTGTCTAAAAATTAATGCTAATCAAAGTACAAGCTCTAATTCCTAATATGTAAATCTCACACTAGTCCATTGTGGTTCTCTTTAGGATTTCTTTTACAAGTGACTAGTTACAAGTGACACACAGTTTTTCTTGCTTCAGAGCACATAACCTTAGTATTGTCATTCTCCCAAGACCTAATTGATATTTCAGAGAAATGGATGACTGGATATTTCAAAAGACTGATTGTGAAGTTTCAACCAATTCTGAGGATTATTGTTATCTTGGGGTTTGGACTAGATGACTTCAAAGGTCCTTTTCAACCCAAACCATTCTATGATTCTATGATCTTCAAACCCTGAGCTGACTCACGTACAAAGGAATCATTATCACTTCTTGGTCTTCAGTTAGATTATCTTGGGTAGTTTTCAGGCTGAAGTCAGCCATCTTAAAATAGCTTTCTCCATCTCTTTCCTGTGTAAAGAAGATACCTTTTTCCTCTGCAGAACTCATTTTCCTAAAGGTACATTCCAGATGAAGTAGAAAAAAAATACAATCCCTTTTTCAGAGGAAATGTTTACAATAGAGGGCTATTCCATTGCATTAACAACCCAATGCATTTTGGCAGATAAAATGAGGTAAATATAAAAGAAAATTTTCTCTTAAAATTAGATAGTTTACATGAATAAACACTTTTTTCATTCTGTAATATAGTTTTATATGTGCACACACAGTAAGTAGCTGGAATACCTCGGGTTCTCAAAAACCAAAAGTGAAAAAAAGAAAGCAAAATGAACAATTATGATGATAACTTACGACAGTTTAGGACATAAGTGTTGTGGTAACTAAATAAGATATAGGTAATAAACTATTTAGTTAAAGATATATGCAGAGTTTTGGAGTACTTGTGCAGTACTTTGTGTCTGTATTTGGTTTTGATTAGTCTCTACTTCTTGCATAGGTATGGGAGGACAGTAGTCATGCAAAAAAAGTGAAGGTATCTGCTGTTAAAAATTCTCTCAGCTTTTGTAAAGAGAATAAAATGGTAATGTAATTTAAAATACAGTAGGGAAAAGACAATTTCTTTTAGAATTTTAGGTAAGGTGTATTTCCTTGCATTGTATTTATGCTTTTTCTTTTTAAAAGATGCGTTCTCTCCTCAATGTATGCTGGCCTTGGCATAGAGAACAAAAAGAGCTTCTGAAATAATAGAGCTGGTAAACAAAAATTAAGAAGTGAATTCAATGCTTGTAAAAGTACCAGTTAGCAGCCTATAAGCTGGAAAGATCGTTCTTCTGTATATAATTCTACCAAGATTTAAGTACCAGCAGCATTTCCTGCAGATATCTTACAGTGAAGTCATTAGCCTGGCTTGAAGAGGTACCAGCTCCAGTGGTCAAATCAGGTCACTAAGGTCTGAATTTGAGCACACAGGTCCCAAACAAATGTGGAACTGGGTCACTGATATTAATCAAGTTAAACAATGAAGATGGAGATGGAAATAAAGTATTTAAATGTGCTTATTTTAACCTTGTCATATGAAAGATCAGAGTACTTATACTGAAGCTGTGGTGTTTCTTTTAATGAACAAATAACAACCGGATTTACAAGAAAACATTTTTTTATTTGAAGCAAATAAAGCAACAGTCAAACTCAAAAGTATAAATTAGGTACACATTCTCATATTGATCAACTTCTTATCTGAAATCAATATCAATGACAAACAATACCAGTTGTACTACAAGAACATAAACACCTCTTATGAAAACCCCAAATTTCTGCTTAGTTGTGTGGTGAAGCTTCTCAAAACACAGAGTAACCATGATTGACATATCCATTGCAAACATTGAAAAGCAAGTGTAAGTTTCAAATTCTTTATTTTTCCTGGTCAGACTTAGGTTTTTCTGATCTCTGAATGACTATTTATAAATATTGACTATTTTAATTATTTTAGTCTAAAAATATATTGCATTTCTCTGTATATAATTAATATTTTAATACTTCCTACCCCATACCTTCTGATTATCTAGAGAATGCTTTGGTAGTCAAACAAACAATTTGAATATAGAGTATGATGCAAGGGTCTTGTAGGACTATGAGTCAGAGATGAATTTGACTTTTTTCTCTTTTGTGACATCAGATGTTCTGCCAAAGTTGCCAACAGAAATACAGACATCCATGGAAACAACTCACTGTTCTAATCTCCTGTTTGGAGCTTTGAGGCCTTACATTTACTTCAAGTGTCATAGAAAAACAAGCCTGTTTTGGACTTGGGCACAAATAAACTTGGCATGTGCTTAAAATTTTAATAAAATATGTAGAAGTCTTTCCTTTTTAAGTCCCTTAGAATCAGCGGGCAACTAGTTGAAATTTCCACCTATCTAGTGAACAATTTTTTGAAAAAACTCATGAAGAATTTCTTACTAAAAGTATTTTAAAGAGGTATGTGAGTGACAGTCTTTAACAGTTTAATTTGAATAGAAGACTAGGCAGTACATTATGTTTTCTGTATAGAAGTGGCTTATGTCACATGAATGGCTGTTAAAAATTAAGGAGTTGTTTGGGTTTCTAGTACAGCTTCAGCAAATTCCTTACTATAATTAAGAAGTTATAAGAAATCCTTCCAGATAAAGACAGGAATATATAGAGACTCTTGATGATAATTAAGATTTAAAACATTCTCCGTAAGAATTCTGATAGTAATAAAGATTATTCTCAGAACCAGAAACTTTCTTTCTATGGGATGTGATAACATTTGAACTTCCTCATAATATAATTCCAGATCTCATTAGACTATGGTGACATTAGAAGTCCTTCAGAAGATGACAAAAAAAAAACAAAAAACAAAAAACAAAACCAAAAAACACCAAAACAAAACAAAACAAAACCCCCAACAAACAACAAAAAAAAATCCCACCACAAACTAGAAACGTGTTCCAAGTTTCCCTCCACTCAAAGGCAGAAGCAATTAGATGCTTTTTGTGTATTTATTTAGGGTGTCTCACCAGCTACAAAAACCACAACTCATCACAACCTGCATCAATGACAGGAGGATTGAAAGTATGTCTAGTAAAACTCTAAATGATTGCGGTGCCGCTTCAGTGAGATTCTGGAGGGCACCATCGCTGGCAGGTTAATGTGATTTGATGGCTTAGCTGACCTGGTCTGGCTGGGGCTACACACCCTCTGTATGTTCCTCAAGAGCACATCCTGGGGATTAGCTCGTGTTGAGACCTACACAACAGATTGAGAATGTTAACTTGGGCATGAGCATGGGCAAAATCTGCAAAAACATTGATTGCAGTGGAAACCATTCTGATGTAGACAGTGACATATTCTTCTTTCAGTTTCTGTAGCGCTTCTGTCTTTGACACTTAATTTTGTTTCTAAACATCCCTCCACCCCAACCAAGTACATAATACCATATGTTTTCAATTCTACTGTTCTACTGTGTCAATATTTTGTAAAGATAGTACAAAGGAAATGTCATGAAAATAGTTTTGTCATTCTTTAAATAGATACTTAAATCCTTTTGTTATTTGAAAGGTAGCAACTCCACATCTTACAGGGTTTTACTGTTTAAATTTCAAATTCTAGAGATGATACTTGCTTGTGAATAGACAGAAGCAGTTGCATTTATCCAAAATTGACATCTCTAATTTCCACCAATTTTTTGGGGGGTTTTATTTTTCTTTGTTTTGAAATGCATCATTATTTAAATAGTGTATAAAAAAGTTACTTTAAAGTCCTACAAAATTGACTACACTTATAATGAAAACTCTTGACCTATTGATGACATATTCAAGGAGAATTGACCTCTAATTCTGCAAAGAATACACTTTATCTTTGGATTTGTGGATGGAGAGCTTCACCATGATGATTTCAAAGGTGTTATCATTGTACAAACTCTCAAATAGAAGAATATAGAAAAGGTATTCTGACTGAGATTACCATTATTGTTTGCTTGTACCCTTATTTTTTTCTCCTCAGATATGCATTTCTTTCATTTATAATTTAATTATGACACTTCAGAATTGCAATATTGTGATTGACTCTTAATTTGAATATTTGTTTTAGAGCAAATACACATGTAAAAACAGAAATCTCAAGAGGCATTAAGAGAAGAGACAATGAGAATTGGCCTACTATTCATTGTGCTCTAGATTTGTACGAGTTAG
>JANRGV010000001.1:93786908-93801899 GCA_024734035.1 Alethe castanea | reverse complement strand
TTCTTTTTTCTGTTTTTTTTTTTGTTTTTTTTTTTTTGCTTTTTTTTGTTTTTGTTTTTGTTTTTGTCTTTGTCTTTGTTTTTGTTTCTTTGTTTTTGTTTTTGTTTTTGTTTTTGCAGGGGTTTTTGTGGGGTTGGTTTGTTTGTTTTCTGAACTCCACTATTATACAGTGTCTCAAATTTTGGTAATATGAAGATATAAGAAGGAAAAAGCCATTGTTCCATAGGAAAAATGCATGTAGGTAGGCATCACACAGAGTTATTTTCAACAGTTTACACTCATCAGATCTGATTTATTGTCCCTCCACAATAGCACAGAGGACTCAGAAGCTAGAATAACACTTGTAAAACAGATGTACTGGTAAAGAAAATGTATACATGCATATGAGTCCTTATCCAAGTATGTACATTGGATTTAAGTTAACAGTGGCTGTGGCTTGATTTCCCAGCAACTGGTGGATGGCATTCAATGTGTTCCTAGAAAGCATCATTCAGAATAGATTCATCTGAAAGAAATAGAGCTCATGGTGTTCCAAACTGCTCTACTCCTAGAAGCAAAACTTTTCAAAAAGCACAGCTTTCAAACTGCCTAAACACAGCTCTTCCAGATAAAATGTTAATGTAGATGAACCTAGCTGTGACAAGACACTCAAAGTGTCCTGCAGTGTCACTTTGAGGGAAAACATATGATTTTCATAGAATATCCTGATTTGGAAGGGAACCACAAGGATCATCCAAGTCCAACTCCTGGCCCAGCCCAGGATAAGCCAAGAATCACACCATGCGCCTGAGAGCATTGTCTAAATGCTTCCTGAACTCTGTCAGACTTGGTGCTGTGACCACTGCCTGTTACAGGCCCTAACCATCAACCAGGTTGAAAACCCTTTTCTCATATCCAAGCTAAACCTCACCTGACACCACTTCAGGCCATTCACTCTGGTTGGTCGCCAGAGAGAGGAGATCAGTGCCTGCTCCTCCACTTCCCCTCATGAAGCTGTAACTGCAGTCAGGTCTGTCCTCAGTCTCCTCCAGGCTGAACAGACCAAGTGAGCTCAGCCACTCCTCATGTGGCTTCCCCTCAAGGCCCTTCACCATCCTTGTGGCTCTCCTTTGGATCTCTTTTATGGTGTGGTGACCAAAACTGCACAGAGGACTTGAGGTGAAAACAAAATCTATTGCAGACTGAATACACTGTCTTCGGAGTTTAGTTCTTTCTAAGATATATATATGTGTATATATATGTATATATAATACATATCTCATATATAATATATATAATACTTCCCAAAATGTTGCTGCTTATGTTTTTTTTTTAGTTCAACTATGAAGACAGTGCACCAAGAAATATCATTCTGTATTTATTTCAGTGTTTCTGAGTATATTTCTATTTCTGCTGCGAATATCCACAAGTAATATCAAAGGAAATTCATAATATGAAACCGAGGAATATTTTATGCCTCAAGAAGCATGTGAAAATAATCCTATAACCACCTGTGCCTTATTTTCCTTTACAAAACTTCTGCTCTCTTAGACTATAACAAGCAGAACACAGATATCATGCCTGAAAGCAGTTTTTTCCCCTGTGAAAGTGCAAGGAGATGACCTGGGACTCACTCTTTAATGTTTTGAAATGAGGTATCATTTGCATAACTAAAATATTTCTGCCTAAATACTGTTCTAAAAAAGCATTTTGAGGCGACATTGAGAAAGTTCTTCAATATTTTTCCTCTGGGAATGAAATTCTGACTCCACCAAAGTCAAACCTTATATACTCACAATACCAAGGTTGAAGATAAACTATTTTTTTTCAAAAGTTCATATCAGGAGAGAAATACACATTTCTACATATATACTAAGTATCTATCTGTAACATGCTCCTGGGACACTTAAAATCATGTTTTTGACCAAACGCAAATCTTGTAATAACTGAATGGCTACTGTTTCTATTGAAAAGAAAAAAAGAAAAAAAGAAAAAAAGAAAAAAAGAAAAAAAGAAAAAAAGAAAAAAAGAAAAAAAAGAAAAAAGAAAAAAAGAAAAAAAGAAAAAAAGAAAAAAAGAAAAAAAAAAAACCTTGATCATATAAAGCCTATATACCTTGTCTATAGAAACACATATCTCTAAAAGTATTCACAGTCTATGTGCAATTTTCAGATGAAATGTAAAAAAGCCCTCAAAAATCAGCAATGATATATTTTTTAAAAACATGTAACAATGTGGAATATAGAACCAGACAATCTTTCTCCAACCCCAATTTATCTTCTGCAATAATCTTGCAATATGCCTACTGCTCTGTATGCTCTGAGTGTTTAAATTTTGATGAAGGTATTGTTTGTGAAAAGGAAAAAAATCACCTGAGAACTTTTCTCTCGCACCTCATTTTTATGTCAGGACACAGTCCATTTTGAGTGAGAAAAGAAATAGTCATTCAAGTAAAAGAGACAAAAAAGTCAAGGTAGACTTTAGTACTAATAGTTCTAACTGGAGGAGCCACAGGGTGCTGGAGCACAAGAGTGGCTAACACGAGGTGTATGTACATGTGATAAAAGTGTTTGAGATGCAGTTGGTTTTTTGGCTTTACAGTCCAACTAGGAGATTCCTACATAATATAATTTTATTGCAGAATGTGAATCAGAAATTCAAGTACAAACAGAGAGCAATGAATCACATAAAAAAGGGAAATATATAGTTATCCACTAATGATCTTTAAAAATGTTCAATAAATTATGTCTATTTAAGTATATTACACTCTAAATAATTATCATACTTGGAACGATATGTCAGGAAGCAAAGAAAAAGTTGCTAAAATTGTTTCAGTTCACCTACTTTGTTTTGGTTTTTTTGTTATTTTTAGAGTATACATAAGTATACCAGTAAAAAGTAAGAAAACTGTATGATTAATCTAGCTTTTCCTTATTTTATGGTGGCTTTACAAACCTTCTGTCTACAAAGAGATTGTTTATATCTTAAAATAAGAAAGAAACACCCAAATGTTTCCTTGGTGGGCTGCTTGTGTCACTAAATTCTGAAAGCCATGGCGATTTGAAAAAACTCAAATGATACCAGAAAAAAAACCCGAACTAAAAAACGCAACACACTTCTCTCTGAAGTGCAGAGCTATTCTATTGTATTGTTACAGGGGCTGCTGATGACTTTACACAATCATGTCTTTCATTTCTGAGCATTACAGATTTTGACAGAACTTGTTGATGTTGTTTTGAGAATAAATATGAATTTATGGTTTAAAATATGCTTATCACAATAAGCAAACACATCCACAGTGAAATTTCCATGTTGTGAAATAATTTTGGCACAATGGTAAGTCAACTCCCTGTCTGAAGGACTCTTATTATTTTCACATCTTCCAGCGAGAATGTCAATTTTTCCATAAGGAAATCATGCAGTTATGAAATGTCAAGGCTTCAAGTTTCATCTAAATTATGATAATTTCTCTTGCACCCAGTCTTGAAATACGTTATGTTTTCTAGACAGGCAGTTGTGTTGCAAATATCACTTGACTTTCCTTTTGCCTAAAATAATAATTAAAACCTTCCAAACCCAACTCCTCAACAAATAAACAAACAAAAATACCAACATTCCAAACAGACAAGAAAATCCTTGAACAAACCAATAACGATCCTAGGGATTAAGCGATATAAGACAGGCCACTATTCATTTCACATGAAAACTGGAGCAAAGGCCAACTCAAACTAACTCCAGGTTTCTTTGGAAGGGTTTGGGAAAGCAAGAGTGGCATGTCAGCTGAGTGCGCTGAATACAAAAACCCCGAGAGAAACTGGGAGAAGAGGAACTGCAGCATGGCAACCACAAGGAAGATGGAGATTTTTTTTATCAGCGGTGGATAGAAAAGAAAATCTAAATTATGGAGTTGAGTGTTCTGGTATTTGTCCCTAATGGATTCAAAGAAATAGTATATTCTCTCTGCATCTTCTGCCTAAATAAGGTAACCTGTATTAATCAATACCCAGATGTTATCATCTAACACAAGACTATCTTAACGATTTTGAATATTATTTAAGTAGTCATACAGAAGGGAAAATATGTTTTAGCATGCAATCACTGAATAATTTAGGTTGGAGTGACCTCTGGAGGTTATTAGGTTCAACTTTATTCTCACAGCAGGGAAAATTTAGATCAGGCAACTAATTATCTGTGCTGTACTGTGTCACATTAAACCACTTTCCTAATATATAATTGGAATTTTACATGTTATGGATTGTGTATCTTGCTTCTCATCCTGTCATTGAGCCCTTCTAGGATGAGTCTATATCTTTCATAAGGATATATTTGAAGACAGCAACTAGATCTCCCCTTAGCCTTCTCTTTTTAGGATTGAACAAAACCAGCTCTCTCAGCCTTTACTTGTACTTGAGCTGCTCCGCCTTGAGCCCACTCAGGCCTTTCTGATGGGCCCCCTCCAAAAATAACCAACATTGTCTTTCTTCATCTGCAGAGCCCCAAACTGGGCACAGGGCTCCAGACACAGTCTCATAAACATTGTTATAAGAATATTCTCATAAGAATAATTACTTCTAGCCTGCTGGTTTAAATTCTTGCTAATACAGCCCCGAATGCACCTAGAAAATATGTTACCACAAGGACACACTGCTGGCCTGTGTTTAGCTTGTGGGCCACCTGGGTGCCCAAGTTCTTTTCTGCAGAGCTGCTCTGTGCCTCAGTCTATCTGGTGGATAGATGGATAGATGTTAGCATTTCACCACACATTTTTCAGGTATAGGATTTTTCATCTCTTTTTGTTGATGTTCTTGAGATTATTGTCTGCCTACTTCTTCATTTGAGATCCCCCTGAACAGCAGCTCTGCACTCCAAAGTATTGAACACAGTCCCCAGTTTGGTTTTGTAGCAAAGTGAAAAATACCTCTTGTAACCAATTTCCATATGGGTTTAGTTGCTTTGATTACAAATTTTTCAGCCCAGGGCTTCTGAAAATTTTCATCAAGCTTCTTATTTATGTATTTCATCCATGTGTCCTCAATTTGCCCATAAGTAGACTATGGAAAAACATGTCAAAAGCTTGAAGAAACTGAAGTCAGTGTTCAGAGCTCTCCCGTCGCATAGTGCCAGTAATCCCTTCAGCAGAAGGCAATCATGTTGGCCAAGAACACTCGTCCTTGAGAAATTTGTTTTGTGTTTTCCCACTTATCCTTGCTTTTTTGAGCAGCTTCAGTAACTGGATACTGCACATGACCAGGGACTAGTTCTAAATTGTTTCCTTTGAGCAAAATGGCATATGGAGATGATTTTTACCCTTACTTTTTTTTTTTGTCATTAAAAAAAAAAAAAGAACTCTGAACATTCATGGAGCAAAAACCTCAGTATCTTGTTAGAGCTTTGTGTTACCCATAATGGCCCTAATGTGAAAAAGTTAATCTCAAACTTTTCTCTGTCCTCAACTGCTCTTAGTATTGCTATCCTAGGAATGATTCTTTATCTATGAAAGTCATTATTTCTGAGACCCATTTAACATTTTCTGTCTCCAGTGAAAGGAGGTTGTATCAGGCAAACCCTACCAGCCTGCACTCTAAATCAAAAAGCAAGGTAGGACATATTATTATGAAAATGCATTGAGCCTGAAGGGTCCTGAAAAGTACAACTCAGGTTTTTCTTTTTCCTTCCAATTAAATTAGTAAGTTTTCTGCCTATCTGACAATAGTACATATTTCATCTGACAGTGTTTTGTTTGAGAAAACCACAGGGAAATCCCAGGTTGGAATTTTGATTTCTTCTGTTTGCAATGGACTCTGATAGCTGCTCTGCAATATAATTAATTAAGCTGTCAATAAATATTGCAGCCACTAGAGAAAGACAGTCTGTCAGTAGCTTCCCCAGATGAAAGGCATATTAGAAACATTTCCACATCAGTCTGAAAAAGGTGAAAACTGACAAATAACTATCTCAGCACTTCAGTCTCCTGCATGATTAGCGACAATTAAAGCTCTTAATTTTTTCTAAACCTACTCGAGACTTTCAGTATTGTCTCAGAGGCAGATCAATAATTATGAATAAAATTAATTTAATTGTTTAAATTCATTCTGAAAACTATGAATAGCCTGAAAGCTACAGTGGGAGGGGGAAGATATTTTTATGGGAGGCTTGATGAAGGCTTTTGCAGTTAGATTTGTTTTTACCTTGGAGAAAGGTCAGGAAAAGACCAGATAAGCTGAAGCATAGCATTAAGAATGACATTATATACTGTATAGCCTTCAGCTTAATATCATGGGTTTCTATATTGAACTGATCACGTTATCAGTGACAAAAAAAGGAACAAAACTGATTAAGCAAACAAACAAACAAAAGAACAAAGTAGGATTGATAAAATAAGAAAGGTCAAGGTGGGAGCCTGATTCCTCTTAAAAATATATTGGTTATCAGAGACCCTACAATCAAAATAAATCACGATTTGTAGATGTCCTGAAAAGACAGAGCACATACAAGGTAGCAAAGTCCAAGAATCACAGGAGGCAGAACTGACCAAAGTAATTAACGCATGATTTTCTGTCTTGATAGTTCAACATTTGTTGGAATATTGCACAGAGGCTGTAGGGGAAAAAGAAAGAAAAAAAAATAAAGGAAAAAAAGTCCTGCAATTTCTGTTATTTAGCACTGTTAATTGCCCCAGTTTACTCCCAGTCAGCAGCCAATCCCCACACAGCCATTTGCTCACCCCCCACCAGTGGGACTGGGTAGAGAATCAGAAGGGTAAAAGCCGGAAAACTTGTGTGTGGATAAAGACAGCTTGACAGGCAAAGAAAAAGCCACAACTATGCATACAAGCAAAGCAAAACAAAGAATTAAGTCACTTCTTCCCATGGGCAGGAAGCTCTTCAGCCATCTCAGGCAGAGCAGGGTCCCATTGTATGTAATGGTGACTTGGGAAGACAAACACCATCACTCCAAGTGTCCCCCCTCTCTTCCTTCTTCCCCCAACTTTATACACTGAGTGTGATGCCACAGGGTCTGGAATATCCCTTTGGTCAATTGGTGCCACCTGTCCTGGCTCTGCATCATCCCAAACTCCTATGCGTCCTTAACTTCCTTACCAGTATGGCAGTACAAAAAGCAGATAATTCTTTGGCTCTGGGTAAGCCCTGCTCAGCAATAACAAAAACTTTTGTATATTATCACTATGTTCAGCACAATCATAAAAAAACAGAGCCCCATCCAAGCCACTGTGAAGAACATTAACTCTATCCCAAAACCAGCCAAAACCAGCACACCTAATTTCTAGAAAAGTACACAGTTCACATTACAGTGTGTACGAGGACGTGTCATAAACACCTACATCTCAGAGCTGCTGCCTTAACCTCTCTTTGCCCTAGAACTGACTCAAGAGTCTCCTGCTGGAGTGAAATTGTCTTTAGACAATGTGACATAAATGAAATAATATGCCCAGTTTTACTTCTTCAATATTAATGAGAAAGGGTGAAATCAGGCTTGTTATTTCCAACATGTATGATGGGATAATGTTGTCTAACCTGTAACATCAACAGAGCCCATATAGGCTCAAACACCTAGAAGCAGCGAACTTGGAAATACAAATATTTAATCAGAAGCATCAAATTATTTCATTTACACGGCTTAAAAATAAGATACTGAAAGTCTTCTCCTTGGTAGGCATTCCACATACATTGATGTATAATGTATTTAGTCACTGCAAGATTAAAATGCCTTTCAAAGCATCTAATTTAGCAACAGCAAGGGAAATTAGAAATAGATTTTTACATTACGGATCTAAAGAAATCAGCAAGATCCTTTAAGTGAATCCTTCTACAGGAACCTTATTGATTACCAGAAAGTTTTTGGCTATACCATTCTAAGAATCAGGCTAGTAATGCTTGAAATGCATTTTCTGGCACTAAGCATATTATAAAATTCGCTTGAGAAGGCACAAAATAAAAATAAACTACTCTTCCCTCCATACTCACAAACCCCAGATAAAAGCCTGACTAAAAGAGGTATTTTGATATTTCAAATGTTAAAATAAATTTACCTTTAATTTTACTTTCTCCCCAGATTCACAGTTAAGAATGGGAGCATCTCAGCTCATGCACAGGAAAAGCAACATGAAGTCCGTTGTGAGGAAGGAAAAGGGAAAGAAGCCCAGTGAAGTCATGTGTACTTTATTACCATGATATTTGAAGCTAAAACATTTTAGTGCCTTCTTCTATACTTTATTGGTTGAATTTACATTGAAGAAAGGAGTAAAAGTGAAAAAAAACTTCTAAAGAGTTCAGAAAATAAAAAGGTGCAACTAGTTTTAGTTTGTTGTTGTTGAATTTGTACAGAACATCATTATAGGCAACTAGTAGTCATTATTACTGTCTGCAAATTAATGTCACAGTGCCTAAGAAGTATGTACTGATGCAAATAAATTGTTATAAATTATCTCTTGAGCTACCTTTTTTTTTTCTCTACACAGTTCTTCTGAGTTTAATACATGAGTTTTACCCGTAGTCTGAGATTAGTCCATAAAAAGAACTAGCAATTGCATTTGAATCTTCTTAGGACTCAAGATGAATGGCTTGTAAAGGAGTAAGGGAGGTCATAAGGCAATAAAAGTCATTCAGAGATAATAGAAATGCACCATATTAATTATTATCTTGAATGCACTCACTGTAGATCTAAATAATTTGCTCAGTAATTTCTTGCAAAATAAAGACTCATCATAAAGCTTGCATATTTTCAAAAGCATAATTAAAACAGCAACACAGCTTAGAATTTGCTCCATGTGCAATACACAGAATGCTGCACTAACTCTTACAATATAACAGCCTCGAGGTTCAATGGAAAATGGGTCAGTAGATGAGTATGTAACACACAACCAAAAAAGATGACAGATCATTTTGGCTAATAGATGTTCTTGTATATCACATGACCAATGAGGACAGAACAGCAATCCTGTTTATAATCATCTAATGAGATGGGATTTTTTGGAATATAGAGTAATGTCTAGCTGCTCTTTGACTCAGAATAAACCTGGTTCCGATTTTCTTCAGAAAGATTTCCTTCCTATAATTAACATTTAAAGAAAGCAGCCACAGGGCTTGTAAATTTGGAAAAACTGACAACAGCATCTGTTGTGTTCTGTTGTATCTCATAGTGTAAGGTCTAATTTCTTTGGGGTATGCTAACTCACTAGCAGAAAAAAATGATGTGTTAAGTTGGTGCAAGACTTTAAAACACTCCCAAATATGTGTATGCAACCCTTTTGAACTTTGAAGTTCAAAAGATGCAATAAAAATTTAAAATTGCAGCAATCTAAACTACTCTTCAGTGCAAATTTTAAATTTAAGATATCATCTCTCTCTGTGAGTTATTTTTACTATTCCATAAATGCCCCAACAAATATTCCTGTATATTAAATTAAGCACATAAATAAAATCAATGGATTTTTACATTATTAATTTAAAATGCTTATCAAAAATGGAGAGTCAATTCTATAAATAACCAGGGCAGAGAGTTAATACTCCTTAACTTATGAATTATATATCTACTACTGTAGAGCTTACATGAGCAATATAGAGTGGGCAACACAAGTATCCTTAACTTCAAGACTAAGATACTGAGGAAAACCCAAGAGACTGGCATCCATTAATATCTCTAACACATCCTTGTAACAATATCATATTTTGTTGGGTAAGCCCTCACACTTTGCAGATAAATACTTGGTTTGATACCTTCAGAAGAAATATTATGAAGTAGGTGGCATCTTGCACCTTTCATGCCTGAACCGTTCAATGCAATATTCACAGAATAGACATAATAAAGGATAAAGCTGTACACTGGAAAAGGCTGAAGTGGTTTTGCTCTCATTGTCTTCTCGTGTACCATTTTTAAAGGTGAGGAAAGCAAGAAACCAGATCTTTTAGCTTGTAGTACCTTTCCATCTATTTTCAGTGGGAGTTTATAGACCAAATACTGTGGTCTTCATTGAAGCATGAACATAAGTAACACATTAAGGGCTGGCATAATCTAGAGTGGTTTGAAGAAATCTCTTCCATATGCTTTACCCTTGTCTTCAGAAAGTACTAAGGGGTCAGTTGAATGCAGTTTAATAAGATCCCTAATTAACATGAGTTATGTGAACAATTTCTTTGTCTCTTCTCTAATTTCTTATTGTCTTATCCAAAGCACTAAAATTCAACAATGATTATAAACTTAACATTGAGACATTGTAGCTGAAAGCAGCACAAACTTAAATGATGGCAATTTACACACTAAGTTAGGCTAAGAAGGAAATAAACAAACAAAAGCAAAACTAAAACATTATTGTCTGTGTCATTCTGACATGAAGCTGGACGGAGTCTGAGTCAGAATAATGTTTTATTGTGCCCTGGGGAAAATTAAGGTCAGCACACAAATGCTCAGTTTCTAAACTTCGTACTATATCTGTGGCAGAAAAAAAGGCACTTTATAACCACCATAATTAATTCTAACTTCCAACATTTAAAACAATTGTGTTAATTAAAGACTGTGCAAAATGTTAATTTATTTTGGTATGGGTAGCAATAAAACATATCTTTCTCAAACTGACATTCCTAATCTGCAATTTGTCTCCTTTTTATAGCTCTTTCAGTGGCTCCTTTTTTGATCATGAGAGACGACTTTTTTTTAAATGGCAGAAGTGCAATGGGACTTTAGACAGTTATGCGACAAGGTTCATTAATGGTGCCATACAAATGTTTACCTACTACTTATTTAAAAAAGAAAAAGCTAGCTGCATGCTGCAAGAAATTAAAGAAAGCAGTCTAACACAACTGCTAAAGGTTTATGCAAGGTCACAATGTCCATTTCATTTCATACTCACTTCAATGGTAGATGTCTTTCCTCTTCCAAGAAATTGTTTTCAGTATTTTCTCATAAGTAATACGTGTCTCTAAGTCTGAAGTGGAAATGGAAATTATATTTTAGAATAAATCTGAGCAAATGAGTGAAGCCATCACACTCAGTTTTGACACACAGAGAATTCACTTGAGAATTGTTCAAATTTTTATGGTCTGTAATGTTAAAAGGGTATTTATGATGTCTTTAAAGGTCAGGAGTATTCAGTCTAGTCAGATGCTAACGTCTGAAGGTGCTGTCAGATTTAAGAGTCTACAGAGAAAAATAAGCAAAAATCTCAGCTTAGGTTTCAGTTCCTTTTTAGATGTATCATTTCCAATTATTTTTTGCTCCCATAGATTTCATTTTGGGGAAGAACAGGAAAAGAGGTAATAATCAGACTCTAATTAAAATGCTGGGAGCACAAAGAGCAACAGTAACATAAAAGAACAAAAACTTTCCCTTATGAAAAGTTTCGTACTGTCAGAGGTGGTCTTCAAAGACTTCAAGATTGAATTCAGGAAAACAGATCTACAAAAGACTACTACAAAGCTATTGTCATTTGGTTCTGAATGACTGAAATCACAAAGAACATTTCCTTTGGTCAGCTCAGAGGGAGAGAAAAAGGAAAGAAAACAAACAGAATATTCAGAGTAGGAATAGAGAAGAAGCATAGCCATGCACGAAGCTCTTGTGGAATTACCAGTGAAATGCTCCATACAGCTCTGAGTACACAGGGAGCTCAAGCTGGGATAGGAGTAGGGAAGCATTGCAGGCAACCTAATTTACAAGAGGTTTCATCTCTAGCTAGATGGATAGAACCTGCAGATGAGATAATAATGCTTGCTGAGATTTTCTATTTTCATTCAGAAATGTCTACAGTATTGTAATACAAACATAAAATGTTAACAGTTTGAAATTAGACAGTTAATTTTTTAATAATAAAACATTTTCTGCATGATACTTCTAATATCTTAACTAAATTTCACATATGTAAATTCCCATTCTGTTATGAGGACTTAATTACACAGAAAACATGACTGTAGTGAATGCTGTAGCAGAACATTCTCTTCAACTCCTCTTTTGCAGTTGCACATCAATATATTAAGAATATTGAATAAATTGAAACTTTCACATGATGGTAGAGACACTTGATTATTAAATGTGTTTTAAATGCTCTCTCCAACATGTACATTATGCTTATATAGGGAATTAAAGAAACTACATTTTACACACCAAAAAAAAAAAAAAAAAAGTGAAAACATAAGTGCTTTTGAAAAGATACTTATACTGAACTTATAGTTTTCAGAAATATTGGAGAACCACTTCTGAGCCATGAGACAGCTTTACAGTGAAAAGGAAGACGGGAATGTTATTCAACAGTGCAATAAAATATTTTTCTTACAAATTCCAAAGTGATGTCCTTATATTGAGGGAAAAAGTCATATTCAAAAACATATAAAATATGGACCCTTAAGAGTCAAAACCTGAAAATTAGCAGGATCAAGGGAACAGGCATTTCTTTATGTGGAAGAAAACAGCAACAAGAATATCCAATGGATCACCAAACACTAAATTACATTTTTATGACAAAAATGCCATATAGTTTTGAAGAGAATTATAGTGATTCCCTTTAAAAAGAAAATTTAATTAGCTAATAAAACTGAAAAAGAGTCAAGACACTTTAATAATAGTCATCTGCCAAGAACTCAGTGATATCAAATAGAAGAAAAAAAAACCAGTTGAAAAGACAAAATAGAAATAAACCAAGGTTCAACATGTAAGGGACACTTCAGGTGTTTTCTAATCATAACAGGGAGCTAATGGCACTGTTGCTCTACTTTTATAAACGTATCCTCTTTTATCTAAAGTTTAGTTAGAATTCACTATATTGTGCCAAACTTTTACTGAGGGTTTCAACCTCAATGCTCCAGTGGCTCCTGAGGTCTATTACACCCATTTGCTCTCATTCCAGTAGTGTTCCTTTGCACAAACAAGACTCTCAAACATGTTCCTCCCCTATCCACCATTCTTTTTTTTTTTTGTTTGTTTTTCAGAACATGTATATCCTTGCCAGATACTTATGTTGGTGCATCCTTTAAGGCATGAAAGTCATTATGGCTCACCGCTATCAGATTTAATTAATAGTTGGAAAATCATGCACAAAATTAGTTGTGATTCAGTATAGAAACATATCTGTATCTCTTAATTTAGTTGCTCAGAAATTATCAGTTCCTCCTTCCCAATGACAAGTATGTTCAATGAGACAGGATTTGTGAAAAGACATAAAGGGAATACGACCACATCAAGCAGAAAATCTCGAATATGATTAGCTAATAGAATCATCTCCCAATAACCCTGACCTTCACTCTCCTGCTGTGCATGACTGGAGAAGTAGACACACAGGGCCCCTTCTCACTACCAAGTTCTTACCCACTTCCAAATTTATTGCCCATATTCTGACAGCCCAGTTGCAGAGAACCTACTATAATTGGCTTTTCCTTAAAGGCTGTGTAGTTTCAAGAATTTTACTACTATACTGAAGGTCAAAAAAAAGCTCTGTACAGGAACTTTTAACCCAGATAGCCATTTAGGGTGGCTCACATATGCAAAAGATTGTGTCATTCACGATCTGCCATTTATGATCTGCCATGTGTTATGAACCTTCTGTTGGCTACTTCTTTGGCTGTTTGTTCTGTTTCAAACATTAAATAAGTTTAATTTTTGTTTCTTTTCTTTTTCCCCTTCTAAACATAAAAAGTCAGTGACATCTTGTAGCCCGTGCTGCATCTCACTGGGACTTTTCTTTTGATCATATGTTTGTCATTTAATTTTGCTCACATCTTAATTCATTTTAAGAATCTAGAGGCTTTAATTTTATAGCAAGAATAGACCCCAATTCCAGAACCCAAAATTCTCCCGTGTAACACAAAACAAGCAAAATACAACACTTATTTTAGAATAGGTGGCTGGGGGTTTCGCACCGTGTTTCTTTCTTTTTAATTTGAGAGTTTGGTCCCTGGAAGTTGTTTCTGTTTATTGAAGTCCATCTTTTTCTAGAGATGGGAAACCTTTCCATATATTTTCATTGAAGCATATTTCTTCTGTTAAAAACTGAGAAAGCTTCTCTTTCCAAAAGTGGAAATTTTCTATTATGCAAGGGAAGATATGAATCCAGGCATTTGGCTTCCTCTGTTTTGGAACTGTTTTCTTTCAGGGACAATCTAGCAGGCTATATATGTACAATAGTGCAGATTTGCAAAACGTGCCCCTTCAAAATATTGGGCAGCCCTGAGACTGGTATATAGGCAAACAAGCAGCAGATCATACTTACCACAGAGAACCACTGCACCAGTAGAACTAATACAGTCATCATTTATTTTTGTTACTATCACATCTGTTTGGACAGTACTTTGAGAAGTTTACTTTCTCAGAATCACAGCTCCATCAGCAGCTCTTTCTAATTCATGCTTTTTAGACCCTTCACTAACTTTGGTGTTCTTCTCTGGACTTGATCCAGTGTTGTCTCAATGTTCTTTTTGAAGTGAGGGGTCCTGAATTTATCACAGTACTCAAGGTGTGATGGCATCGGTTCAGAGGACTGGGGCACAATCACTGCCCTGGTCCTGCTGGCCACACTATTCCTGATACAGGCCAGAATGCCTTTGGCCTTGTTGGCCAGCTGAGTACACTGCTGGATCACCTTCAGTAGGCTGTCAACCAACACCTTCAGGTCCCTTTCCACTGGGCAGTTTTCCAGTCATTCCTGCCCCAGCCTGTAGCGCTGCAGGGGGTGGTGGTAACCCAAAAGCAGGACAGAAACTTTCACCTTACTGAGCCTCATGCCACTGTCCTCAGCTCATCGATCCAGTTTGTCAAGTATAACTTGCTAAAGGTTAATATTCCCTGCCCCCTACACCCCAAAAATGCTAAGTGTATGAAAAAGACCAAAGAGATATGCTAGAACATCTGCTTTAAGTGGGTAATTAACATCATAATTATAGATTGTCATATAGAGATTCAGAAGCAGATCTTTCTCTATTCCTTTTTACTTTTTCTTCTCTCAAAAACTAAGCTTTGCCCCACAATAAAAAACAACAGAGACACTGTGCAGACTGAGATGGAGAAATG